>JAQQZR010000039.1:16045451-16057123 GCA_030068235.1 Notoglanidium macrostoma | reverse complement strand
ACACACACATACATACATACATACATACATATATATACACACACACACACACACACACGCCATATTATATTTCCTGAGTCACAAAATACAGCAAGATGTCCAGAAGTGAGGCTCTGAAGACTGCCAAACAAAGACACTCAGCTCTGGCTACAAGACTGAAAAGATACACCAGGGAAGCAGAGGCCAAAAGAATCAGTGGCCTGTTCTCCAAAGAACCATCTATAGTGTATTCACAGCTGCAAGGGAACAGCAGCAGAGGAAGATTAAATCCACCCAGAGCTGAGATACATGGTGGTTAAGAGAGAGATGATGATCAGGACTGACTGAGGGGAGTCACCAGAGAACAAAATAGCAGATATACAGGACAGCTACAAGTACCTTGGTACCCTGCAGGCCAATGGGAATCAGGATGAAGTTACAAGGAGATGAGCCACAGCCAAATATCTCCAGAGGGTCAGACAGCTGCTCAGAAGCCAGCTAAGTGGTAGAAACAAGATCCAAGCCATCAACATGTATGCCCTAGCAACCATCAGATACCCAGGTGGAATAGTGAACTGGCCACTGGAAGAAATAGATGCCACTGATGTCAAGACATGGAAACTCCTCATGATGCAAGGAGGGTTCCATCTGAAGTCCAGCTCCCCGAGAATATATGAACAACGGACAGAAGGGGGACGAGGATTAATGAGTTACTATCCAGAATGAAACACGGAACATCAAGATGGCGACCCCCAGGATGAACTGATCAAAGAGTGTCTCAGGCAGCAGAAGACAGAACATGATGAGGAGGAAGACCAAGCCCCTCCACAGAATGCATCACATGCACATAGAGGAAGTGGCTGACATCAGGAAATCCTACCAGCGGCTAGAAAAAGCAGGCCTGCAGGACAGCACAGAGGCTCTGATCATGGCAGTCCAAGAACAGGCCCTAAGCACCATATCTGTAGATTCAGGGGTCTACCACAATAGGCAGGACCCAAGGTGCAGGCTGTGCAAATATGCCCCTGTGACTGTCCAGGACATAGTAACTGGGTGCAAGATGCATGCTGGAACATCATATACTGAAAGGCATAACTAATTGGCAAGGATAGTGTACAGAATTAAAAGTCGCAATGTAAGACACCACTGAAAGTGGTTGAGAACAACAGGGCTAAGATTTTGTGGGACTTCAAGTTCCAGACAGATAAGCAACTGCTGGCCAACCAACCAGACATATTGGTGGTTGACAAACAGAAAACAGAGTAGTGATTGATGTGGCAATCCCAGCTGACCGTAACATCAGGAAGAAGAAGCATGAGAAGATCGAAAAGTACAGAGGCCTGAAGGAACAACTGGAACAGATGTGGAAGGTGAAGTCCAAAGTGGTCCAGTAGTAATAGGAGCATTAGGGGCTGTGACCCCAAACTTGGAGAGCGACTCCAACAGATTCCAGGTACAACAACTGAGGTCTCTGTCCAGAAATGTGAAGCTCTAGGAACAGCTAAGATACTGCACAGGACTGAAGAAAAAGAAAAAGAAAAAAAGAAAAAAGAAAACCTCAGTGCTAATGGAAAAAGTAAGTGAACCCTTGAAATTAATACCTGGTTGACCTCCCTTGGCAGCAATACCCTCAACCAGGCACTTCCTGTAGTTGTGGATCAGACCTACACATCATTCTGGAGGAATTTTAACCACTTCATGGCAAAACTGCTTTAGCTCTCTCATTCTTTGGACATCTCATGTGCATGGCTCTCTTCAAGTCATTCCAGTCATGACTCGGCCACTCCAAAAGGTGGATTTAGTTTTTCTGAAGCCAATCTGTTGTGGACCTGCTCCGGTGTTTTGAGTCATTGTCCTATGGCATCAGCCAACTTCTACAGAGTTTCAGCTGACGTACAAACATTCTCAGAAAACATTTTGCCAATGCCGCTGGGGAGTGTCAATGTGCTCTTTCGCAAACTTCAGGCACGCAGTAATGTTCTTTATAGTAAGCAGCAGCTTCCTTCGTGGTGTCCTGCCATAGACACCCTGCTTGTTCAGTGTTTCACATACTATAGACTCATGAACACAGATGTTAGCCTGTTCCAATGATGCCTTCAAATCTTGTGCTGTCACTATGGGTCTGTTTCACCTCATTGATAAGTGCTCTTTGTGCTCATTTTGACTGCGCACCCACTTCTTGGTAGAGTTGCCACAGCCCCAAAGTGTCTCCGTTTGTATATCGTTTGCCTAACTGTAGACTGGTGGATTTCTAATATCTTTGAAGTCACTTTGTAACCCTTTCCAGCTTTATGTTAACCAACAATTCTTGCTTACAGATCCTCTGAAAGCTCTTTTTGGTGAGGCATGGCTCTCACAAACATATTCTTCTTGTGAATGGCAAACTCAAAGTTTGAGTGTTTTTTTTTTTTTTAGTCTACACCTCCAAACTCATTTTCTTAACAAGACTCCAGGTATGCCAACATCTGACTCCAAATAGCTTTTTTGAGGTCATTAACTCAAAGGTTCACATACTTTTTCCACCAGCAAAGAGATTTTTTTAATGATTGTTCTCAATAAAGACACGACTGATCAGAATTGTGTTACTATTTTTGGCACATTATATTTGTCAATACCCTTGACTTACATGAAGATCATAACACACTTTAATGACAAATTTATGCAGAAAACCATGAACATCTAAAAGGTTCACATACTTTTTATTGCATATTCACACACACACACACACACACATTATATATATATATATATATATATTTAGGGTGTCCAGTTTTACCCATATTTTGAAGCTCTTTGTCTCCTCCATAGTCGGTGATCTTTTTGCCCAGGTTGACTAGGACATGGTAACGCGTGTCATCTGCAGGGCCAAGCAGCTGCTCAACCTCTCTTCGCCTTTCCTTATCTCTCATCTTGTCATTCTTTAATACAGCCAAAACTTCATCAGCAGCCCCACACAGGATGTCTCTTGGCTGAGCAGGAAGCAGTGAGTTGAGGCAATTTGTACAAAATGCAATCTGTAAACTTGAACTATTTACACCGAGCACAGGGCATAGTGTAGTAGTTGTCTCAGCAAAGAAAATAACAATCCAGCAAGTGGCCTATAAATCACTATAGTTATTACCTGATCTCCAAGAGCTGCCTGGATGAAACTCAGGAGGATTTCATAAGTTTCTCTTGTCTCTTTGGTTTTGGGCTTGTAAACAATACCCACCATGTCATCGATGCCCTCAGACAGGAGAGTGAACCCTTTCATTTTATTAATGTCATGCCTGTCCTCATCCCGCTTTCTTCTCCTACATAATGCAAACACAATTCAGTTGTCACCTAACGCCATGTTCACATTTCCATGCTGAAGTGAATGAAATCTGATTTTTATCTTGTGCCTATGTGAGAGATCTAATCTTGCCAGGGCTGTGTGGATGCACAAATCCGATCTGTTCAATCAGATCAGTGTCATTTTCATATGTGGTCCTAAAACCGAATTCGTTTGACGTATGAATGAGAACGGTCAGGTCGAAATTCAGGTGGCTTTTTGCCTATAAGCCAAGGGTGTGCGATATGCATCATCTACAATAATATTTTAATTGTTGTTTACGATGTGTGAGCTGAAATCATCAATTTTGTCAGTCTGCAAAAAATCAAAAACAGGAGTCCACGCATTCCCCCCTCTCATGAAACCTAACAGGATAGACTATTGTGTGTGAGCAATGCAAAGGTATAGGTATGCATGGTCAATGCACCACAAGTTAAGCTAGCAGAGCTGCCTAAAATTGAGTGAGCAAATAGTATCGGGGATTAAACGGCTTCACAATCTGTCATTAGATTTAATTCCAAGCCATGGATTTTTTTATAATTCAGGCCCAAGATGCACACTGCCTGGCCAAAAATATTTCACTCAAACAGATCTGTCTAAATTGTATGATCCATACCACACAATTCACCTTACAGCATTTACATTTACAGCATTTGGCAGAGGCCCTTATCCAGAGTGACTTACATAAGTGCTTTGACATCTGTAATAGTTAATACATACTGATACTGTTCTCTAAATGCAAGGCTAATAATACCATCAGTCTAAAAACTCTGTTGGCAGGTAATACAGAAGAAAGCATGCAGAAAGTTTTTGAATACTAAGTGTTAGTCCAAGTATTCAACTACAGCAGAGCAGTTTATCCAGACTGTAATGTTCATACACTGTAATTCAATTATGATCTAAAAATGAATAAAGTGTTGTCTTAGTTCAGTTTTGTGTAAATCCTGTAGGGCACTTTGCAATGGTTTACTCATACTTGCACCATTTGATCTCAGTAATACTAACTGCTGATTTTTATGTTTATTTTATTTCAGTTTTAAGCAAATAAGACCCATTTTTCTTAACTGTTATTTTCATTAATCTCATTAGTAAGTTACAATTAATACCCTATTAAAAAGACCAAGCTAGATCAATAAGACTTCCAGAAGTCATCTAAATATCGTGTAATCATCGTTATCATCAAAGTCTCAGAAAATATCAAGATATTGCACACCCCTGCTATAAGGGTACAGTGAACGCTGTCATCAGCTACCACCGGATGTTCTTTTGATTTGTGCTACATATCTTGATAAGCTATTAAGCTACCTACAATTGGGTGTTAGATTTAAGGTTAATATTTTAGGGTCAACTTTAAAATGACACAAAAACATTAAAATCATTCCATCAGTTTCAATTCCAGGAGTCAGGATATTCTTTTGTTGGTAGTGACAGAGGACTTGTGCAAAAACGTGGTATCAATCTGCGCATGTGTGGAGGATGCGTCATTACAGTTATAGAGGTCAAGATACAGGTCACCTGTAAATTTGAACATAAACCCTCAAGTTAGGCAAATTTGATCTGAGCAAAAGGAAATTAACAATGAGTAATGTGAACATGGTCTCATGCACACACACAAATATATACAGTATATACACCCCCCCCCCGGGTTTTATAACGAAACGTAGTTTAGCGATACTCCGGTGTAAAAACATATATATAAGTTAGTGCATGACACGGGACATTAGGTGAACTACACACTAACTAAGTTCTGTTGCAACAAAAGTAGTAACAAAAACACATACTTCGCCCTCCTTTCCTCCAACATCTGCGGCTTTGTTCTCTGACTCTTATCGCCCATTTTCGTTCCCTCCAATTTTCCAACCAGTGACAAAACCTCGCCGGTGGGTTCATCTCGCCGTGTACGGTCAATCAGAGAGCGGTCCGCTTGCAATACTAAGTTTGAGTTCTATAGAACAAACAACATTTTGCAAAATAAAAAAGCAACACTCAGTACTACAAAATGTTACGTAAAGTTCTCTAACAGGCAAATAAACATCACACGGTTTAATTTTCAGGCAAATTCCGCCGAAAATCATTTAACATCAACTAATTAAATCAACATACATAAAAGTGACAAGAGTAACAGTAAAAGCAAAAATTACTGAGACATAATACATGTCATACTTACTGCTTTATATTCGTACTGCAAACTACGCGCTGTAACATCCGCCATGTTTTATTTAATTCTGGGTACTTCTCAAAACTGACAAAAGACAGGTTGTTTTCGCCAACAACGTTTCTTTTACAGAATTGTTGTGTAAGTAATCCAATCAGAATCAGACGAGATGACAGACTAAAGCTACCAGACAAATATATTATATTAAAACTCGGAATTTCAGCTACGTAGCTTTAGCAAGACACTGAAGTTAATGGAAAACAAGCACAACGCGGTTACAACGACATGGCTTTTATGTAGCATACAAGTTCCTAGTACTTCCTCAACTGTTAGAGAAATACTGCCCCCATGTGGATTGGAGGTGCCAGCCCGAAAACGGGATTTCTGAACCTTGCTGCTGACAATCATATTAAAAAACATATTAACACGTTGGAACAATTAAGTCGACAGATCGAGATAATCAAGCCAAATAATAACAAGGCGTAATCATTATTTGTGTCCACAAACTGATGTGCCTCTATAAGGGGTATAACACATTGTCATTATTATGGGTCCTAGTGCTGGAACCATATTGTTTTCTCTTAGGGGTAAAAGCACCAAAGGTGCTGGAAACCTAATGCTTTTATAAAAATTTGTTTCTTATCTTATTCATATTCTGAGTCTCTGCTAACACATTATGTAGAACAAAGACCATGAGTCAGAGAAACACCAAATGTGGAGGAAAGGTGCATTATGCCCCCCATTACTCAGGCACATGAAGGGACCCACACAGGTCTGACAGTATCACATTAGCACAAGGTTTTACACTGCAGTCCATATCTCATGAATTGTTACTCTTGCAAAATAAACATCTTCTGCCACTGATTCCTTGGCTTTTCACAAATAAAAAGGCAAAGAAGTACTTCCCGCAGTCCAAAGACACATCTTAGGCCAACTGGCTACTCTAAATTGCCCATAGGTGTGTATGTGAATGGCTGTCTATCTCTGTGTTAGCCTCGCAATAGATTGGCAACCTATATAGGGTGTACCCTGCCTCTCACCCAAAGTCAGCTGGGCTTGGCTCCATGTTCCCCCTTGACCTGCATTGGATAAGTTGTATAGAAAATGGATGGGTGGATGGACGTTAAACTTTTGTGAACTACTCATAGGATTTTTTTTGTCCTATCTTCACAAAGATTTGATGATGTAATGTTTGATGATGTTTTGGTAATTAATTCAAAAACAGGACTACCAACACGCAATCAGATTTAAGCAGGTATTTAACATGGTTAACAGTGAGTTATCATCATGAAACTTGAATTGTAGGATCGGGTAGGGACCTTCAACTACCTGTGGAAACCTCACTTGTGGTGTGGTGAGGGTTTTGCTGTTATTGTGTTTGTGCTCTCAAAACCCATGCATATGTCTCAGGAAATAAGGTGTAAAGTAAAATTTCTTGGTTTATTTGGTTGTTTTGCTCTACATATACAAATTTTTTCTTTCTTTTTTTCATTTTTGGAACATTTAGCCCCACCCACTAAAATCTGGGACAGTTTGCATAATGTGTGGAACCTACTTTTGTAAGCTAGCCCTAGGATTTTTGGCTTACTTTAGCTCACTTGGTGGTTTGACACATAATGTATTACATTCCATGTTGTTCAACATATCTTGATGAAAATACCAGGGAATAAAAGCTCTCTTCTCATATTAATATTTTGATCTAACACACAAACGTCTTCAGTGCACAGAAAAAAACAAATTAATTGCCTTGCTCTTCCAATACTTTTGGAGGGTATTGTGTATCTTTAATAGGAAAAATTCAAGAATTTGATGCAAACGTTTTAATTTATTTTGGTTTTTCACATGGTCAAAAATAAACATACACTCACTTAGATTATTAATTCAGTGGTTCTGAAAGTTCCTAAATGTCTTTCACCTTGCCAAGGCCTAGCCCTCTTAACTTCCTATTAGTGATCATGATAGACTTCAACTGGAAGCTTCTCTATACCAACATTTAAGGGTTTGCTTGACAGCACACATTGGATTGACCAACACGCAGTAGAATGGGAAAGTATAAGGAGCTCAATGGAGATCTGAGAAAGAGGATCACAGAGTTACTCAACTCAGGTTTCCTGAAGCTAGTTCTAAATAACTGTCGATTCCAAGATCATCAGTTCAAACAATGGTATATAAGTACAAATTATTGGGAGGTGTAACCACTTTACTCAAAGAAGTCCCAAACTGTCACCCCTAGTTGAGAGGGAATTGGTTTGGATTTTCAGGAACAAAACAGGAGCCATCAAGGCACAGGCCTGCCATGAATGGAAGGTGTTGGAACACTGTCCTAAGTCAAGCAAGTTTTAAATGTACGTTTTCATCCTGCGAGGCTGCCATTTATGAAAGAAGCTCCAGCACCAAAATCAACACCATCAACCTCGACTAAAGTTGTAGCTGTCCGCATGGACAAAGAAAAAGCCTTTTGGAGGAAAATTGTATGGTCAGAGGAAACAAAGATTGAGTTGTTTGGCCACAATGACCAGAGGTACAGACGAACACTGTACCAACTGTTAAGCATGGTAGTGTAGCATTATGCTCTGGATCTGTTTTGCTGGCAGTCAAACTGGATAGAATAATGAAGAACCTCAGAATTCTTCAGCATAACCATAAACCATCAGCTATGATGCAGTGCTGATGTTATAATCATTCTAAAGGCCTGTGCATGACAGAGGACCTGAAATTATTAGCACATTAGCAAATTTTTTTTCCAATAGTAAATTATTAACCTCTCATCATTAATAAAATATTTTATTGAAAATTTATTCATTAAACATTTCATGTTTCTGACAAAACACACATTTCCTTTAGAGAGTCAGTCTTGCATGGGATAGTGAATTTCACTGTATGCAGAATGTTGCATGAAGGCCTGCACAATGTTCTATTTTACGGGTTGGCATGGCCTGTGGTGGTGGGGCCCAATCTTTTCATGCAGCCCAAAATCCCTGGCAGCACCACTGTATACACACATACACAGAGACTCATTCACCATCTACCTTATTAGGAACACTTGCACACTTGCACACTCATGTTAACTAATCAGCCAATCATATGGCAGCAGCACAATCAATGCAAAAACAAATACGAAGTTATAGGTCGGGTTATGTTCACATCAAACAACAGAATGAAGAAAAAGTGTAATCTCTGTGACTTTGATCATAGCATGGATATTCGTACCAGATGGGCTGGTTTGAGTACTTCAGAAAACTGCTGCTCTTCACATCTCTTCACTGGATTTTCACAGACAACAGTCTCTAAAATTTACACAGAATAGTGTGAAAACAAAAACACTGAGTGAGTGACAGTTACGTGGGGGCCTTGTCAATAAGAGAGGTTAAAGGAAATGGCCAGATTGGTTTGAGCTGCCAGGAAGAATATAGTAACTCATATAAGTCATCTGTCAGGACCTGCTTCTCATGGCACACGCGAGTGCGCTAGATGAACTCGGCCGTTCGCGAAGTGCTTTTGATCTCTCCGTCGCGCGCGGCGAGGAAGCGCGCAGTTCCGCAGAGGACTACAGCCCCAACAAGCACGCACTCTCAGCCTGATCACGTGACCCGAAATTGGACGCAGATGCATCCAATTCAGAGACTAATTATACCGGGTTTAAAGGACTCTCATTTGCGCTTCGGAGTCGCGAAGCATTGCGTCAGTGTTTGTCTGCCGAGCGTAATGCCCGTGGTTTGATTACCTGCGGTTGACTCTGGTTTGTGTTTATTGAACTTCTGATATTTGGATTACCCTTTGAACTCTGTTTGCTGATTGCTTGACCCCTGCTTGTTTGTTGGATTACTCTTTGCTTACTGTTTTTGTACCTTTGCCTTAAGTGTGTGTATATAGTGTATATAATAAACTCAATATGAGTTTCACTATGCCGTCTCCTCACCTGCAATTGTGTTCCGCCAAACCCTGCAAGCCTGACAGAATGCTCCGCCAAAATGGATACATGGCAGGATCACCGTGGAGCCAGGATGGATGCATGACCACCATGCTGTCCCTGTTTCTGCAGCAGTGGGAGATGGAACCACCAGAGCTGTATGATGGGGTGAAGGAACATCCATGTGTCTTCTTACTCCACTGCTGACTCTTCCAGGAGAGTTTGATGGTGCCTAGCCCTTCAGACCCCATATGGGTGAGATGCATGATATGTTGGCTCACTGGACCTGCACGCAGATATGCTGAAGAACTTCTCACCAGGCAGCATCTGTTTGTGCTAAATCCTAAAGACTTTGGTGAGGCACTTGGATGGTTTTATGATGCCTTGAGAAAGGAGGCAAAGAAAGAGGCAACCGCTCTCAAGGTTGCTCCAGGAGCTGAGGGAACCAAGGAGCTGTCTCCGCAAACGAACCAGGGTAAACACAGTGACGAGGACACTCCAGAATCTCCTCTGCAGGTGAAAAAGGAGACAACTGCTCCAGAGCCCCCTCCAGTGATGAAAAAGGAAGCAACTGCTCCAGAGTCTGAGTTTGAGTCCAAGTCCTTGCCAGTGCCTGAGTCCAAGTCCAGTTCTGCCCCAGAGTTCATGTCTGTGCCAGTTCTTTGTCCCACCCCTGTTCATGCCAAAGATGCTGACGAAGAGACTGTCCAGTTCATGGCCACAGAGACTGTCCACTTCATGGCCACAGAGAATGCTCATGTTAAGGAGACTGTTCACATGCAAGTCTCAACACCTGCTCCAGTACTCGTCGCTGTTCCATTACTCGTCACAGAACCTGTTCCAGTAAGAGCACAAGTTACAGAACTCGTTCTTGCAAGAGCACAAGTCAGAGAACCTGTTCCAGCACCTGTCACTGTTCCAGTACGCATCACAAAGCCTGTTCCAGTGGAAGTCACTGTTCCAGTACACATCCTAGAACCTGTTCCCAGGAAAGCACAAGATACAGAGATCATTCTAGCGAGAGTGTAAGTCAGAGAGCTGGTTCCAGTACTCATCACCAAGCCTGTTTCTGTACCAGTCACAGTCCCAGTACATGTAACAGAACCTGATCCTCTCCCAGTCACAAAGCGTGCTACAGCTACAGCGGACGTCACCGAGCCGGCTACAGCGGACGTCACCGAGCCTGTTACAGTAAAAACCCCAATCACAGCTCAAGCCACTGAGCCTGCTCCTGGTCCGTGCCTGCCTGGGTTCCGTGCCTGAGTTCCTACCTGAGTTCCTGCCTGGACAAAAGTTACATGTGGGGGTTCCTAAGGATAAGCCTGAGCCCACAGGCCCAGGCCCCCTGTGGAACAACGTTGTTCGGCGCTCCAGGAGTAGCGCCTTTGGGGGGGGTTCTGGCAGGATCTGCTTCTCATGTCACATGCGAGTGCACCCGATGAACTCAGCTGCTCGTGTAGTGCTTTTGATCTCTCCGTTGCACGCGGCGAGGAGGACTTCGTGGAGGACTACAGCTCCCACAAGCACGCACTCTCGGCCTGATCACGTGACCCGAAATTGGATGCAGATGCATCCAGTTTGTCACATGTTATACAAGAAGATATTTGGAATGTATTGGAAATCAAAAATGCAGCAATGTTAGTTACGAACAAAAAAATTTTTGGGCTACTCTACTGTTACAATCATGAAGGTTATTGGGTGATATTGTGTTATTTGTTCTCCTCGCCTGTGGGTGGTGCGGTCTGTTTGGGGTGTGTGGAGTTGCAGGTTGTTTGGAGTGTTTGTTTGAATATAATCAACACAGCTAGATTTTGTTTTTCCTTTGTTTTGAGTGTCAGGATTAGAGTAGTTGAGTGGAGGGAATATTACACCTGCAAGGGTATCGGCCGACAGCCTATATAGGTCCGGTAGATGGTACACTTTCTCATATTCTTTACCATGGCGGAAAGTCAGGAGAAAGATTGTTGGAGTATGGAGAACTTGGATGAAGATGATGGTAGTTTGCAGTTAAGGAAGATACATAAAGCTAAGTGACTGAGAGGAAGAAAAGAGAGTGAGAAGAAATGGAATGTTGTTGTGAGGTTTGAAGACTGAGAAGCGAAAAATATGGATCCAATAAACCTGATGAAAATAATTAAGAATCAGGTTGGGGAGGTTAAATATGCTAGAACTTTAAATGATGGCAATTTATTAATTGGATGTACACACGTGGACAAAATTGTTGGTACCCTTCAGTCGATGAAAGAAAAACTCACAATGGTCACAGAAATAACTTTAATCTGACAAAAGTAATAATAAATAAAAATTCTATGAAA
>JAQQZR010000039.1:16033993-16045351 GCA_030068235.1 Notoglanidium macrostoma | reverse complement strand
TTTTGTGCTCTTCTGCTGCACGCTCAGCGGTGGCTCCCATCAACCGCGGTCGGCCCCATTCCTGTGACCTCCCTGCATCTTCGCGTCTCCATCGCTGCTATTGTGGTTCCCTGCTCTGAGTCTGACAGTTGGGTATGCTAATAAAGTTGGGTTTGTGTGGCAGGAATTTGTTAGAAATCCACAACACTGAGTTAGTCCTTTAAGAATCTCCTTTAATAAGTAAGAAAAGAGAGGTGCACAGTCATACATTCAAGACAACAGAAAAGAAGGAAAAAAGCCCCTGGACAACAAACTGGTTTGATACTGCCCCCTTTGTTGGAGACCAAGTGAGGCACAAAATGTTCAGTCTGTTAGCAATCAGAAGAAGAAGAAACCTCTGTTTACTGTCCTTGAGTGTAGCTATCACTTGTTCAGTGGAAAGGCACTTAATATAAAGAACTACAGATCCAGTGTATAGACATTCCGAGCTATAAATTGTTCAAAAAGTAAAAACTTGTAAGATCACACATTAAACAGCGTAAACACACGAAGATGCTGGGATTGGCTCCAGCTTCCCCGCGACCCAGACGGATAAAGCGGTATAGATAATAGATGGATGGATATATATATGTATATATATTCAAAAATGGCAATAATGTCCATGCACATCCAGTGCTATCGTCAGATTAACACAACATTCCCATTAAAAGAGTTCTCTTTTACTAAGCCCTATACTAGAGAGTCCGCTCTGGGCATGTGTATATCATCATATCCATCACACCCATCATAACTAATAGCATCTAGTAGTAATATAGCGAAGATGGGTGAAAAAAGTTCTTTCTGTTGCCAGATGGAGGCAACAGACAATTATTCTGGGCATGTTGCACCTATGGCGATATCACCAGATTAACACAACATGACAGATGATGGAGTTCTTTACTAAGCTGAGGTCAGTGAAAAAGCTACTCTTTCTGTTGCCAGATGGTGTCACTCTGGGCAAGGGGCTATCATCATAACCATCCATCCTCCCTTCAGGTGCTCCAGTTAGAGTTGCCACAGTGGATCATTGGTTATTAGCCACATGTTTGATTTGGTATAGGTTTTATGCCACATGCCCTGACACATCCTCATTATGATTTATTCATTACATACACAATGTGCAAGACAATGGCAGGGAAATGTTTTCTTGCTGTGCTCCGCCCAGATGTGCAATAGTTTCCAAACATGGTGCAAAAGGTTTTAGAAAAAAGTGTATCAGTGGTAGTAAGGGAAGAGGCAGATAATATAGCAATGAATGTAACACACTAATGTACTATGGACATACATTCAGTGCATGGGGTATGACTTAAGTAATATAAATAAGAAATGTAAATATTATATTTATTATACATATTCAATTCAGTTTCAATTCAATTTTATTTGTATAGCCACTTTTAGCAACAGACATTGTCACAATCTATCTATCTATCTATCTATCTATCTATCTATCTGTCTATCTATCTATCTATCTATCTATCTATCTATCTATCTATCTATCTATCTAATCCCTAATGAGCAAGCCTGTGGTGAAGGTGGCAAGGAAAAACTCCCTGAGATGACAAAAGGAAGAAACCTTGAGAGGAACCAGACTAAAAAGGGATCCCATTCTCATTTGGGTTGAGCAATTACAACTACACACTTCAGTAATAGGGTCAAGATATGAGTGCAAGACTATTCATGGTAATTTAAGTCATATGCCACTGTAACAGAACCGCTCTTGTCAACAGCAGTCCAATGCCATCTTCACAGTTCTAGGTGTATGTTGAGGCAGTTCATATGGTGCCATCCTCAACAGGAGCACGTGGTTTCCAAGAGATGACTCCAACCAGGAGTGTAGGACACCAGGATGGATCAAGCAGGTCCGGAAAGCAGAAGGGGTCAGGATCACTGGAAACTCAGGAGTGTCATGTGAAGCTCGACAGAGAGGGAGAGTTAAGGAACAGAGTATATCATGTGCTGAGTGCAAGCAGGAACTCTGGCAAGGCTAGCTATGACAGCATAACTAAAAGGGAGAGCCAGAAGTTAAACAAGACATGAGGTTGCCCTGGGACATAAAGCTGCCAGCCACTCTACCATCAACAAACCTGAGTGAACGTGCGAGAGTGGGGGACGACAGCATCCAAACATCCCAGTTGACCAAAACATTCTATGCCTGAGAACCCACCACATCTGCTCCTTTACCAAATAGAAGGCTATTAACAAAAGGCTTGGCTAAACAAATACATTTTCAGCCTAGATTTAAACACTGAGACTTGGTCTGAGTCCTGAACACTAATTGGAAGGCTGTTCCATAACTGAGGGACTTTGTAAGAGAAAGATCTGCCCCTACTGTATCCTACACTATTCAATATACCAACAAATAGGCTGCACCTTTTGATCTAAGTAGGCGTGGGGGGTCATAAAGGACCGAAATTTTGCTCAGATACTGAGGTGCAAGACCATTCAGTACTTTATAGGTCAACAATAGTATTTTATTTATCTGTGAGAAATTTGATTGGAAGCGAATGCAGTGTAGATAAAATAGGAGTGATGTGCTCATATTTTCTTATTATAGTAAGGACCCTCACTACTGCATTCTGGACCAATTGGAGCTTGTTTATGCACCTACTGGAACATCCAGACAGTAAGGCATTACAATAATCTCACCCAGAGGTAACAAATGCATGAACTAGTTTTGCTTCATCATGCGGTGACATCATATTTCTTATCATAGCAATATTTTTAATATGAAAGAAGGCTGTCCTAGTGATATGATGAATGAGCTTCAAATGACAGATTGGAGTCAATAATCACACCAAGGTCTTTTACTTTGCCACAGGGTGAAACTGAAAGGCCATCTATGTAGTTGTAAAACTTACTTCTAGCTACATGTGGTCCTAGTACTAGTACCTCTGTCTTATCAGAATTAAGTAGAAGGAAGTTAGTAAGCATCCATTGTCTAATGTCCACATTTCTCAATTTTATTTCACTGGTGTCTCTCATCTGGGTTTGCTGAAACATACAACTGTGTGTCATCAGCATAACTGGGGAAACTAACACCATGTTTACGAATAATATTACCCAGAGGTAGTATATATAAAGAAAAAAGCAGTGGGCCTAAAACAGCACCTTGTGGAACACCAAACTTCACCTTACTATGTGTAGAGGAGTTACCATTTATATCAACAAACTGATAATGATCAGTGAAATAAGACCTGAACCAGGATATCACATCATATGAGTGCAGTGTGCACATATAATGAAAGTTGAACGTGTAGTGTGTGTATAGTAAATACAAACATATCAATATAACATAATATAGATGATAATCTGAATAATATAGACAAATAAACATCAATAAATGTGAATTATTTTTTGTATATTATTGGATTTATTTATATATTACTATGAATATGATTAATACAATATAAATATAAATATGATACAGATAAATAATATGGATAATATAAACATATGGCCAGCATGTGATTGTCTGGTGTATTGTCTGGTGTTTGAGGTGATTTGGATGTGCAGCCCTCTGAAGCATCCTCGTTTAATGCCCAGACCATTTGAGGGAAGAAACTCCTCTTGAGCCTCTCGGTGTTGGTTCTCAAGCTGTGGTATTTTTTGCCCAACCTCAGCACTGAAAGCAGCCTATGGTCTGGGTGACTGGGGTCCCTGACTATTCTCCTCACCCTGGTTCTGCACCATTAAAACGTGTAGATGTCCTTCATGACAGGTAGGGGGCACTTTGTGGCATGCTCAGCTAAGTGCACCACTTTGGATAGCACTTTGTGGTGGCAATGCCAAGCCCTGCCATGATTACCCACAAGGAGGCTCTCAATAGTTCCAGGATAAAACATCCTGAGCACCTTAAGGGAGAGCTTGTACTTGGCAAGGTGGTGGAAGAAGTATAATCTCTGCCATGACTTTGCTGTGAGATTGCCGACGTGGTTTGTCCATGAGAGGTCCTTGGTGAGCTGAACACCAGGGTATTTGAAGCTCCTGACCCTCGATGATAACGAGGGGGCTGTAGTCTATGGTCCGCATTTTATCACAAGCAAGTCAGCTTTTTGGTCTTTTCAACATTCAAGGAGAGGTTGTTGACCTGGTACCATATGATCAGGTTCTCCACCTCATGGAGGTAGGGCCTCTCATCATTGTTACTGATCATGCCCACCACCACCATGTCATCAGCAAACTTTACTGTTAGAGCTGATGGTGGCCACACAGTTGCTGGTACAGAGGGAGAACAAAAAGGGGGCTGAGGATGCAGCCATGAAGGGCTCCAGTACTGTAGGGTGATGGGGAGGACATTTCCAACTCTCACCACCTTGGGTTGTCCTCTCAAAGTCCTCAACCCAGCTGCAGATGGGGAAGTGCAACCCCGGGTCCATGAGTTTTGTGGTGAGCATGGAGGGAACAATGGTGTTAAAGGCCAAACTGTAATCCATAAAAGCATGCATACTTATTTCCCTCCACTCTGGTCCAGGTAGGAGAGGGCACTGTGCATAACATGTATGATGGCTTTATCTGTGTTGTAGTGTAATGTCTCCAGTTATCAGTCCTGCATTGCAGGAGGTGGTGTGAAAATTAACAGCCTCACGGACGGATCAATCTACCCACAGTTTCTAGTTAGGGAAAGTTTCTCTGTGGTGGTAAGTACAGTCTTCCGAATCAGGAACTGTATGTAGCCGAGCAGCGCTTCTATTATCAGATTGATGTCATCAACAGGACTGCATTGGACCAGCTCCCAGTCCACATCATCCAGAGTGCCATGCAGCACAGCTTTTGATGGGCAGTCCAGTGCCTGACTGCCTGACTATGTGCATCACCAGTTCTTCCCTCCTAATCTTTTTTTATATGTCAGCATTAGTAAAATGGTAGCATTGTTTGACTTACCAAGTGCTGATGGGGAGATGGCTTTGTATGAACCTTTATGCTGTATGTAGCCATGATCCAGGGTCCTCTCCCCTGGTGCTACATGTGATGTCCAGTAAAAACTTTTTTAGGTTTACTTTGTTAAAGTCCCCCGTGATGATTAGTGCAACATCTGGATCAGCTGACTGAAGTGAGTAAATTCCTTGAGCAGAATTGTGAGTGCTATATCCATGTTAGATGGTGGAGGAATGTAAACATTGAGAATTACAGACTAAGTGAATTCCCTTGGCACGGTCTGGTATGGTGGAGGTAAGCCATGTCTCTGTCTGATGTCTGATAAGACATAAGATCTTTCAGTCTCTGAAGTCCTGCTGGAACCTGATCCTGGCCCTAAGGTCATGCAGTCTGCTTGCTAGGGATTGGATGTTTGCTAACTGACTGGGGGGGACCCAGGCCTTTATTCTCCTGACCCCTGAGGAGCTCTTGGGTCCAGTCTAAGCCAGTGTGAAAATCCTCATAAAAATGGTGAGTGCACTTGATTTCATAACCCAGTAAGGTTTCTCGGTCAAATGTGATAAGTACCTGTGAACTTTGTTCGAGTGAGGAAAAATTGACAAAAGAAACAAAGTATTTGCACAAAGACGTGGGAGCACAAGTGCAGGCATGCATAGTAGGTGGCGCCATCTTGACATATAATCTATATCTCTGAAATCTGACATGAATCCAATGAATCATCTAGGAGGTGTATGTTAAAATGAAATATGTGTCAAAATGAAATTTGTCTGTTGTATACAAATTTGTTCATCTTGGGGAGTCCCACATGCCTACCAAATTTAGTCTGTGTTCATATCTTTATGCTGGGCACAAAACTCCTAGACATATGGTGCTGCTATAAAGTCCCTGGGCCACACCCAGGGCCGAGCATCAGTCCCTGAGTAACTGTAACAAGAACTGATGTGTGTGCCAAATTTCCTGTGTTTTCATCCATGAGAACCACCTAAAAATGGTAAAGCCTTGAAGTAAAAGAAGAAAAAAATGGTTATAGAAATAACAGACTTATAGACTAGACTACAACACTAGAATTACACCTATGGTGCAGGTGCCTTCTGGTGGGAGGCATATTCACCTTTGGTCCTTGGACCCAAAAAAAAATACAAATGAAAGCAACAGGGTCCTATACATCTCTGGTGCTTGGGCCCTAAAAATAGATACATATAACTAAAATTATTAAAACAGGTTTTCTGAATGTCATATTAAGGCTGACAAGACTACTTACTTAAAATCCATTTTTAGTTTCACAAGAGAAAATATAGAAATCTGTGCAGATTTTCAAATTCACAGGGAGTTTATTTCATTCTTTGATGGCTTTAAAGGAGAAGGCAGATTGTGTGAAGTCAGAGCCTCATTTGCTCAGAACTAATAGGACATCTGAGTACAAAATTAAATTGTCAAAGCTTAACATTTTATATTTAACAAGTATATCACAATGATAATACTTATGCAGTTTCCTCTCTAGCACATTAAAAGCTTATTTGTGATGTGTTTATTATGTGACCAACATGATAGATCTACAATTAGTTATGCTATACTGTATTTCAATACAAGCAATTTTAAATGTAATAGTTGAATCTAGAGTAATGCCTAAATATTTAAACTCATCAACATTTTTATTATTTGTCCATTTATAATAAATATTTAGGAAAATTCTTTGATTTTGTTTATTCAAAAAATACATGGTCTTTAATAAAATTGAGGTTTTAATAATTTATAACTTATTCTTAAGTTTTAAATATAAATAGAATATAATTGATGTAATTAGCAAACATGCAGGTTTAAATACAAAATAAATTGTTTAAAGAAAATGCATATTAGTATTCTTTAGGATATGACAATATTCTAATTGGATATTCAGTCTACTAAAATCACTCAGGACTATGTAATGGGGGTAACATGCAGGGCAAGCAAAGCAGAGGTATAACCTCAAATTTGACTTGCACTTACTTTGGGTATATCCAAATAATTTCAAAATCAGGATTAAGGGCTTTTGTATGAAAGTGAAATTCTTGTCTTATATGTGTACCATATGTTAATCAAATAACTAATATTAATATATTTGAAGCCATATCACTGAGGGAGGCATATTGTATAAGCCATTTTGTGTACAACAGTACAAAGTGGCTTAAAAATCATGCTTCCCTCAGTAACTCCTTCTCTAATACAAGTAACTGAATTGCATGAAAATCAGGAGCTCTAAACCTATGATTTATGTTTTTATTTAGAAGTCTGTCCAGAATTAAGCTGGAATTAAGTATCTATGCCACATGTGAATAAAAGAATGTATTATGTGAAGATCCCCCAAGAAAAGGCATTTGAATGTCGGGTGAATTTTCAAACCACAAAATCTGAAGGTGGTTAATTTGACCGATCATGCAAATGTGTCATTTGCCCACAGTATATTAAAATTGCTGGAGACAACTCAGCCTTGGTATAAATGTAGACCAGTTTATGTTTTAACCTACATTGCAGAACATCATATGACTTCAGAATGATTCATATTATTGTAGGTACAAACAAATGGAATAATAAATATATTGCTTAATTTTACCTCTCTAAAATCCCGGAGTCATTGGAACAAGTTACTAAAATAGAGAAAGGCACTGAGGTAATGTAATCCTTTTTCATCCTGAAGCAATTTTACATAAAAATAGATTTACTCAGTATGAATTGCTTTTTAACAGTATTTTGCCATTAATTATATTATTTAAATTTTAAAAATCTCCTTATAAAAGTATCTTCCTTATGTAACAGGTGCCTATACAGACATCATCAATTATGCTGAGTACTGTGGACCAGATTGGAATCTGGCTCTTAACTGGCTTTCTAGCCATTCTTACAGTCTTTTTCAATATCTATATCTTGCTGGTTAACCAGCGAAACTGCAGAAAGAACCATCTACATCTATGCCCAGGTGACACTATAATGACGGGTATATCCATTGCTAGTATTGGTCATCAAGTCCTCTCATACTTGTGGATGACGATGGTTCAGGTGGACATAAATTGTATGTATGACACTGTGGAAACCATTCTGTTAGTGTTAGTTTTCTCCCTGAAATTCTCAATAATGTGGACCACTGCCTTCCTTACCTTCTTTTATAGCACCAAGCTTGTGATCAAGCCTATCCACTGCTATACACACATTCAGGAGGCTATTCTAAAGCATGTTCTCACTGTGGTGATTGTAATTTTTTTGTGTGGATTTACCAATTGCCTGCCACTTTTAACTGTTGTGATATTTCATAACAGTAGTGCTGGAACCACTGACTGTGGTTCAGTCATACCAAATGGGTCTGTAGGACTTGGCTACATTACTTATCTTGTAGTCAGTGCAGATATAGTTCCAGGTATAGTGATGATAAAATGCAGTATCTCCATCTCATATCACCTGTCTATCCATCTACGCCACATGAAGGAAAGCACTAATGGCACCCATGGTCCCAAACTGGGTACTCAGATGAGGGTAATCAGGATGAACCTTACCTTGGTGGCAGTGTTCCTTTGCTTTCTGGTTGTAGATCTTTATACTCAGTCCACAGTAGTCTTGAAAAGTGAAAATACCATGGGCTTATCCATTCTTTTCTCTACGCTTTACACTACAGTCAGTGGATTTGTGCTGATCTATGGAAAGAAGAGCTTCTGGAAAGAGTTTCTTCACTGGTGTAACCTCTTTTTTGATGAATACTCTTGTTTAAGCTGTATGAAAATACCAGAAAGTAAGACTGTTACGCACACTGCTCCAAAGCACTGACTGTAGTTTACCACATTGGCTGTAGCACAATATTTGTGTAGTTGTGTAGCACAGAATTGGACATATTTAGTAATTGATGTGATTATACTGTAAAGTTATATAATTCCTAATAGGTATTCCTGGGTGTGTGTGTGTATATATATATGTATGTGTGTATATACATATATATATATATATATATATTTATATATATATATTTCATTACAATTCATTACATTATAAATCCATTATAGGCTACGTCTTGTCTTCTGAAGCACAAAAAAATAATCTGCATTATTTTTTCGCCAATGTCTTCCCCAAGTTGAGAATCAATAAGACTCAATCTTTGTTGCTTTTATAGCAATATGTTAAATTCATGTGTACCTTCCTAAAACATACCAAGTGCTTAATAAGGTATATATCCTAAGTCAAAGCAGGAATATGTATTACAGGATAAAACAAACATTTAAATTAGCGAGAAATCATTCCTTATACGGTTCCTGGATGTAGCTGCAACTGACTTGATGGAAATTTTAACAATATTATGAGCAAAACATTTAAATCAACACATGGGTAAAAACATGGACAACAAAATAGCATTTTTTTAAAATCAATTGCCAAGGCTCTTGTCTCAAAATATTAGTTGAGAGGGTGTGAAAAAATGGCACTACTGAAAATCCTTTGTGTTTTAAAAAATAAATAAATAAATACAACTACTCATTGTTTGCTTAATCTGCTTATGTTACACAGCTTACAATGTGGCTATGCCTTCTAAGAACTGAGTGGTAGTATTCAAATTTGTTAACCTTTGCAATACTGTTCAATGAATATAAAAGAGCAAGTGAAGGGAATATAAAATGCTAAAGTAAATGATAAAATTAAGACATTGGATTCTCATGATTTTCTTTGTTTAAAAAAAATTCATTTAATTGTTTTAAGTTATTAGAATGTAACTTTTAAATTAATTAGTTAGTTCTCCTTTGTACCAGTATAACAGCTCAACATTATGAATGGTCACTTATGAATGTTGTTTGTATTTTAACTGTAATATATTTTAATGTAGTTTATCTATATGGATGTGTATATAATAAAATGAACCCCATTACTAATGACTAAAGCGTTAGTGTTGATCTTCAGCAGTTAATGATCAGGAATAGTATCATAAAGTGAAACATGGAAATTCATTACAAATGACAAGCATTACAGTGTTCTTTAGTATTTAACAATGGTCCAGTGGTATTACATCTGGTAATTATAAATTTCTGAGGTGTTCCTATTTTGTTATTGAAAGGTGAATTATTTACAACACTTTTGAAAGTTTGTTAATGGAAAAATATTTGTTACCCATTGCTACATTACAGCCTTGTACCTATGTAGGTTATTGTTGTCCACACTGACCCTATACTCCTTTACGGATATTTACAGTACTATGCAAAATCTTAGGCAGCTGATCTTTTAGTACAAATTTTCTTATAGATATTTATTTAATGAATTCTACATTTTTGAGTCAGTACAAAAACATTGTAAATTTCCTAACATTACTTTTCAAAAATTGTATTGAAAAATGAAGAATGGTTGTATATCAGTAAAAAAAAGAACATATTACATAAGAAAGTTTAAAGAGAAGGGTGCAGAAAACAAAAAACACTGAGTGACAGTTCTGTGGGTGGAAACGCATTGCTGATAAGGGAGGTCAGAGGAACATGGCCAAATTGTTTCATGCTGCAAAGGATATAGTAACTCTAATAATAACTCTTTAAAATCAAGGTGAGCATAAGAGCATCTCAGCATGCACAAAACATTAAACCTTGAAGTAGATACAACAGCAAAAGCCAACATTGGGTTCCACTCCTGTCAGCCAAAAACAAGAATCTGAGGCTACCATGGGCACAGGCTCACCCAACCTGGACAGTTAAAGTACAAAACTCCATTACTTGAGTAAATATATAAATATTCCTAGTAAAATATTACTCCAATACAAGTGAAAGTTATTCAGTCAAATATTTTACTTGAGTAAAAGTACAGGAGCTCTTGCTTATACAAATACTTAAGTATTCAAATGTACTTTTTTCAGATGCTGTCACCCCCCACAGTCTCACACATTCGCTCAGGTTTGTTGGCGATGGAGTGACTGGCTACTTTATGTCCCAGTGCACCCTCATGTCTGTGTTACCTTCTGGCTCTCACTTTTAGTTATGCTGTCATAGGTAGCCTTGCCGGAGTTCCTGCTTGCACTCAGCACACTATATACTCTGTTCCTTACCATTAGGTGACAGTTAGCATGCCTAACAACCTACGTTGTCTCTTCTCTCTGTCTCTCTGTCGAGCTGCACATGCTACTCCTGAGACTCCAGTGATCCTGACCCCTTCTGCTTTCCGGACCTGCTTGATCCATCCCGTTGTCCTACTCCTGGTTGGAGTCATCACTTGGAAACCACTTGCTCCTGTTGAGAATGGCACCATATGAACTGCCTCAACATGCACCTAAAACTGTGAACATGGTGTTGGACTGCTGTTGACAAGAGAGGTTCTGCTACAGTGGCATAGGACTCAAATCACCAGAAACAGTCCTGCACTCAAAACTTGACCCTATTATTAAAGTATGTTAGTTGTAATTACTATACAGTGCGACCCAAATGAGGATGGGTTCCCTTTTGAGTCTGGTTCCTCTCAAGGTTTCTTCCTTTTGTCATC
>JAQQZR010000039.1:16021891-16033893 GCA_030068235.1 Notoglanidium macrostoma | reverse complement strand
ATAGATTCATAAGTTTATATTCAGAATTTATATACTTTTGTGAAGCTGCTTTGTGACAATGTCTGTTGTTAAAAGTGATATATAAATAAAATTGAATTGAATTGAATTGAATGTACCGCAGCAGCTGAGAAACAAACTAATCACATGGGCTCACACAGCATCACTCCACCTAATTCCTCTACCCACAGCTTTCAATCTAGCTGAGCTCCTGTTCATGTACATCTTTCAATACTTTGGCATTCCTGACTACATCGTCAGAGATCAAGGTCCTCAATTCACGTCACGAATTTGGCACTGTTTTATGGAAGAACTAGGGGGTCACTGTCGACTTAATGTCTGGGTACCATCCTCAGTCGAATGGACAGGTGGAAAGAGTGAATCAGGAAATTCAACTGTTCCTCACAAGTGTCTGTTCAGAAAATCAGGGAGACTGGTCCAGGCAGAATATGCTCAGTACACTCTCCGCCACTCTGCTACCAACCTGACCCCATTCCAGTGTGTGGTAGGCTACCACCTGCCCCTGTTCCGCTGGAACACTACTCCCACTGAAGCACCAGCCATTGATGCGCAGTTTTGGAGGAGTGAAGAGATTTGGGAAAGCACACACCAGCGACTCCAGCATGTAGCAATCACCCAAAAACGTTTGTCACCTGACGATTCATTACGTGCAGGTACATCCATGTACACACAATGAATGAGTCTGCAAAACATTAGTTGAGCTCTCTGCATCTGCTATTACCAAGCCTTTTTTAGTGTGTTTGTGACTCTTGTTTTTGATGCTGGTTTTGGATATTTGGATTTTCTATTTGCCTGACCTCCACTGTGCTGTCTGTTGATTACCCAAACTTGTTTCTGTTTTTTGGACTATGAGTTTGTCTGCCAATTTTGTACCTTTGCTTGATTCTTTTAATAAAACCAAACTGTGGATGCATCCTGTGTCTCCTGACCTGCATGACAGCGGACACCTGATCATTGCACCCACATGTACTCTTTGAACGCTCCATTAAAGATTTAGTCCCCCTTTTGCTTTTTTAATAACCTCCACTCTACTGAGAAAGCTTTTGAAACATGGCAACTTGACAAACTTGACAAACCATATAAGAGTCTGATAAATTCCTACAGAAAACATTTAATTCCAGGTATTGTGGCTAAAAGGTGGTTCTATAGGTTACTGAATTATAGGAATTATTTTTCCCCCCCACATGATTTCTGAATGTTGATTAAATTTTTGGGAAAAAATGGCTACATATTGAAATCTGTTGTGTTTTGTTGTCATCTGAGGTTATCTGTTTGTTTATAGACATTGGCTAGGAACACATAATTATTATTTATTCCCTGATAAATAAAAACACATAACTTAAGGAGGGTGTACTTTCTTTTACCCATGACTGTACAGAAAGTGTAGCCTAGTATTGTTATCTGCTTGCCATGAGAACTAACCTCGGTAGTACACTACTGCCCAATAATTTGACACTAGAACTGCATTAACCCTCTGGAAGCCAAGACCCTAAATGTTTTGGACAATACTAGATTTGATACTCATCAGCAAA
Source organism: Notoglanidium macrostoma (assembly GCA_030068235.1). Taxonomy (NCBI): domain Eukaryota; kingdom Metazoa; phylum Chordata; class Actinopteri; order Siluriformes; family Auchenoglanididae; genus Notoglanidium; species Notoglanidium macrostoma. Next base: position 16,032,343 of record JAQQZR010000039.1, on the reverse strand, counting down.
ACAGGTTTTTATATTGAAAAAATATTTGTCAGCCCCATGGTGTATATGTACATTCCACGTTGCTGGTGCTTAATGCTGCCTTCCAGAGGGTTAAATCAGACATGATGGGAAAGATGGGAAAGAGTGGCCGTCTGTCTAAACCCACATGCCAGGGCTTCCATCCATACCATCAGCTTTGACAGAATGCTTCAGTTTTATGAACAGATCAAACACTCAGGTGTACACTGTTCATGACTTTGAATTTATAGTTAATAAATTTTATATTTGTGGGATGGTTATTCTCATTTCCTGGTTAACAGCTACAAAATGCACATGGAACTTAGATGGGCGTCAAGTCTTGCAGTTTAAGTTTTGAGCCTCCTTTTGTGTTTTTGCCTCTATGTGTTTTTTCTGTTTGGTTAACCATTTTCTGGTTCTGTAGTTGATCTGCTTGACTGTTTTTTTTGTACTCCTTTGTCTTTCCTTCATGTTTATTCTCTGAGCTTTGTTTTTTTGTACTGTTTTTGACAATGCCTCTGTTTAGTAAGCTTTCACATATAGATCCTCATTCCAAGTTTCACCTGCCAAAGTCGATCCAGTAACAGTGTGAACTGTAATCAGCCATTGCCTCCCAAGGTCAACTCCTGGGAAACCATGAGTAATGCTTCCACCAGGTGGCTTCCATAATAGGACATTCTCTGTATGAACAGAGGGGAATCGTGAGCACAAACAATGCCATATATGAGCATTCCAACAACCCGATGTGGTTTCCCAATGCAGTGCGTTAGATTTACCTGAGAAATATGATGATTCATAAATATTATACAGTAATAGGAATAAGTCTGGGAACCCCTCTTAATTTTTTGGACTTTTGTTTATCATTGGCTGAGCTTTCAAAGTAGCAACTTCCTTTTAATATATGTCATGCCTTATGGAAACAGTAGTATTTCAGCAGTGACATTAAGTTTATTGGATTTATTGGAACAGAAAATATGAAATATGCATCACAACAAAATTAGACAGGTGCATAAATTTGGGCTCCCCAACAGAGATATTACATCAATACTTAGTTGAGCCTCCTTTTGCAAATATAACAGCCTCTAGACACCTCTTGTAGCCTTTGATGAGTGGTTGGATTCTAGATCGAGGTATTTTAGACCATTGTTCCATACAAAATTTCTCCAGTTCAGTTAAATTTCATGGCTGCCGAACATGGACAGCCTGCTTCGAATCATCCCATAGATTTTCGATGATATTCAAGTCAGGGGACTGTGACGGCCATTCCACAACATTGTATATCTCCCTCTGCATGAATGCCTTTGTAGATTTCGACCTGTGTTTTGACACCACTACTGTTGACTCCACAATGATGAGCCATTCTTATACAGACTTTGAACGAGAATTCTGTGAAGTCTTCTGCCACTCTGATACAGGTAATTATGGTGGTGAGTCTCAAATAAGAAAAATTGTCTGCAGCCAATTATGCATAAAAATTCTGCTCTATCACAGTGGAGCAAGCTAGTCCTTTATTCAGACAAGGCCTCAGTGAATTACTTCAGAGGGAGGTGACATACTGAGCTATCATGTTTTCTCTTAACCAATTCATTCAATTGGCTATCCATCCCAATAATGTGCTCAGGTCATGTCATCCATGCACCACCCTAACCCCTCATTCATTGCCCATCGCCACTGACACAGACCCCATGGAAATTGCTCAAGTTGGCCTCACACCTGAGGAAAAGGAATGCTGCAGAGAATGAGCTGTGCTTATACTGTGGTAATATGGGTCATATGGTAAAGTGGTCCACCATAATCATACGTCAAATGTAAAACTTTTATAATTATATCCAGAGATCAGCCATATATGTGATAAGTGTAAATGTGCTGATACTTCATTAATTCAGATGTACATTTTACACTGGACATTTTCTGTTCTAGAAACTTTTTGGAAATCCGTTTTTAAGACTGTCTGAGGTGCTAGACTATCATATAGAACCAAATCCATTTTCAGGATTATTTTGATGTTTTTCTGGAGGAGTGTAACCTATCTATAACTAAGCAGAAAGCTCTTGCTTTCACTTCTCTTTTGGCACATTGTGCTATATTGCTTAAATGGAAGCAATTCCACCCACACACTCCCAGTCGCTTAGGGAAGTAATGTCTCCAACATGAAAAGGTACAAAAATCTTTAAGAGGTTCAGAATTTTTTTTTATAAGGCATAGGGTCCATTCTCTCGTCTTTTTCAAAATTCCTAAATTGAATTTTCTGAATAGCCTGGATTAAAATTTTATGCTTACTCTTTTGATTCTATACTTATAAATTTTGTTCCTCTCACCATTTTCTAAGATGTAGCACTTTGTAGATAAACTATAGCATATTGTATTGTATCATATTGATTTACTGATTGATGTATTCATTCATTTATTCATTCATTCATTCATTTCTGCTCAGCAGGGATGGTGGGGCTCAATTGGCATGGGAAGGTGGGATGAATGTGGAAGTTTGAATTTAAGTGTTTGCTGTATAAAATAACTCAATAGAAAGACCTTGAAAGAAAATCTCATAGGGGTCAGAATCTCATGATTTCACAGCCCTCATAGACTCCAGAGCAGCAGGAAATTTTATGGATGGGACCATGGCAAAATTGCTAAATGTGGCAAAGATTGCTAAAATTGCTCTTTTTCTCTTCACAGTCCCCTAGATGGACTGAATTCACAGGGACACACTACCATTCTCTCACTATCATCATAGACCATTTCTTTTTCAAAGCATGTCACCTCATTTCCTTGCTCAACCTACCTACAGCCATGGAAAGAGCAAAGATTTTGTATAAGGAGTTTTTCAGATTGTATGGCCTCCTTTAGACTGTAGTGTCTGGTTGTGGGGATCAGTTCACATTTTGTGTCTGTTACGCATTCTTCAAAAGACTTGCAGAACATAAATCTCAATATATTCTCAGGTTATCACTTTCAATTGAATGGACAGACTGAGAGGTTCAACCAAGAAATTGGACAATTCCTTCAGACTGTTTCAACAACCAGTAGGACTGGAGTAGGTATTTCGTATAGGCCGAGTACAACCAAATCTCCTTGGTCCATTAATCCACTGGCTTCATACCATTCCAATGTGTTCTGTGGTTTCAATCTCTGCTTATACTCTGGTCTGGGGAGCCTTTGAACACCCACTGCAGTGGTACCTGCAGTGGAATGTCCCAGAACAACTGATGTGGCTATCTAAAAGGGACCTTCGACTGCTCTACCCTCAAGACTACCCTCAAGAAAGTCATAGGCCACTTTAAGGTTTTGAAACAAGTAAATCTCCCACCACATTACATATTTCCCCCAGGTTCTCTTAAAACTTGTTTTCTCAATCTCAGCAGTGTAGCATTTGGCTCAACAATGACTCATGTCACGCTCCCTGCCATCACCACTACAACACGAGCTACTGCTCCTTCCGTCACCACAGCAACGACGGACGCACCAGCAACTACTTCCGGTGTTAAGGCTTCACTCCCGGGTCACGGGATATAAACACGGAAGCTTCCCACGGCTCGTTGCTTGTTTATGAACTCCGTTACCGTTTATGTTACTAGCCATCCACTTTCCCGAAAGCCTTGCTTGTGGATTATCGCGTCAGAACCCCTAGCTAAGTTTTGTTTTAGCGTTAACTCCAAATGCTCGGTTTTATTTTCTGTTCGCTGTGTATAGTGTTTTTGTTCCGTGTTTGCACGCCGGCTGGTTTTCCTTCCCGGGCCAAAAATCTTATCTTATCAGCATAAAAAGAGGTGCCAAAATGTTGATGCGTTGGGTGGGGTCCTCTAGGGTGAACAGAAGTAGCAAAGTCCGCTTCCGTAGCTGAGTCCCGATAATCCCAATATGTGCAAAGTCCCAAAGTGCAAAACAGATATATACAGTGTAACTGAGCCTAATGTCTAAGAGTCCTGGAGAAAACTAACTCTTAATGGACATGAAAAATATAATAATGCCTATACAAAATAAAGTCACCAAAGCATGCCAACACAGCCTACTGGGATGGAAACTAGTGATGGCTTTGCAAAAGTCCATCCATCAAAAGGTAAGTCTTTAGAACACTCTTATCTGCATAAAAAGAGGTGCCAAAATGGTGATGCGTTGGGTTGGGTCCTCTGGTGTGAACGACGTCCGCTGTGACATAAGTAGCAAAGTCTGCTTCCTTAGCTGAGTCCAGATAATCCCAATATGTGCAAAGTCCCAAAGTGCAAAACAGATATATACAGTGTAACTGAGCATAATGTCTAAGAGTCCTGGAGAAAACTGACTCTTATTGGCCGTGAAAAATATAATAATGCCTATACAAAATAAAGTCACCAAACCATGCCAACACGCCCTTGCATCTCACTTTCCATCTCTCCCCTACTTGTTTACCACTTCTTCCTTCATGGTGGAATTAGAGGTGCCTAAGAAGGGAGTCTAAAGTGGGAACAGGTGACCCTAGTGGTTTGGAGGTGATTTTGTGCCTTTAAGGGAAACACCCCTTGTTTGTAGATTAATATGTGCGGTGTCACACAGACCATACCCCCCCAGGTGGGTTACAAGGGAGACAACAGTAAAACGGTTTTATGTCCACCACATTCACTGTATCGATTTTCTCCCCCCACCTGCACTCAGTATTAACCTGACCTAGTCTTTTAACGATTTCGACTGGCCCGGCCCACCTAGGGGCCAACTTTGCAGTGTAACCCCTGGCAGAGTGGGAGAGTGGATGAGTTCGTATCATACAACTTGTTGGAGGAATTCACAGGATTGGAGCTCCCTTGTGTATTTTTTGGTTTAGGATCCCATTGACATCTTCAAGCAAGATCCGAGAAGAGTTCTTTGACCCCTTTCTGTTGCTCTTGGATCCCGTTATCTAAGGACTGAGTGGCAAGGATTTCTGGCAGAGACACAGGTAGATCTAAGTAAGGGGCCCTCTTGTGTGAGATCAGCAGAATTATAGCTTGATGCACATGGTATTTGGGACAGTGCATCAGGAGCTAGGTTGAGACACCTTTTGTGGTAGGATAATTTGACCTGGAAAGGTTGTAACTGGAGGGTCCATTGAGTAAGCCGTAAGGAGGTCTTGGGATTGTTGAAGGCCCTCAAACATTATTCCCTCCAAAATGTGGTGCCACCACTTGACTGCCCAAACAACTGCAAGACATTCTTTTTTGGTTACTGAATAGTTTTTCTCAGTTCTAGTTAGTAGACATGAAGCATAAACAATATGTACTTTTTTTCCGTGATTGCTTGGATCTCTGACATCCTGGCCCCTATCATCATCATACTTGCATCTGTATGGTTGGCAGAACGGCTTTTTGAGGTCCAGATTTCCCGGTACACTAGGTCGTACCCTAGATCCTTTTAGTTGCTCAAAGCTTTTTGGCATTCCTCATTCCTGCTAAAGGCCACCCCCTTCTTAATCAATTTGTATAAGGAGTGGCTAGGTCAGCAAACCTAGGGATCAATCTGTGATACCAGCCCATGAGTTCCAGAAAGCACTGCAGTTCTTTGAAAGACTAAGTGCTGGGATACTCCGTGATTGCTTGGGTCTTCTCGGGGTTGGCCATAATCCCCTGCCCAGAGACCAGGTGGCCCTTAAGTCTTAAGTTTACCAAAGATGTGACAAAGATATTGGAGATGCTGGGTGAGGTTTGGTGAGTAGACAATATATAGAAAACAGCACTTCCCTCTTAGCTCACCCAATACTCTATCGGTCATTGAAAGGTAGCTGCCACAATTTTGAGACAAAATGGAAGGGCTCTGAATTGGGACAAGCCATTGGGAGTGGTGAATGCAGTCAGTTCCTTGTGCCTTGAGTCCATGGCTATTGGCCAATATCTGAATTGTAGGTCGAGCATGGTGAATACAGAAGCTCCCCTAAATGACTCCAATATTTTGTTGATCAGAGACATTGGGTATGCATTGAACACTGTCTTCTTATTCACTTGCCTGAAGTTGACACAAAACCAGGTTGACCCATCTGGCTTTGGCACCTGTACCACAGGTGAGACCCAGGCAGAAGAAGGCGGCTTGATAACTTTGTCCTTTAACATTTGCTGGACGTGGTGGGCAATTAAACCCTTCTTCACTAGTTACACTCTGGGTGGTGTCTGCACCATGGCTTGCTATCTGCAGGGTTATGGTGTGACCTGTGAGAAAGGTGTATTCTGGAAAAATGGTTCTTATGGAGGGAAAGTCATTGATAAGTGACATGATTGCTGGGTTCTGCTGTTATTCTGATGGTACTTGTTGGTATTCTGAGGTTGCTTGCATCCTATGTTGATGGTGGGGTGAAAGGCTGTACTGATCTCGAGTGTAGTCTAATTGTATATGGCTCTTGGCCATGAAGTCCAATCCTAGCCATGTTAGGTCGTCATCCTCCATCACTTGAAATGGCATGGTAAGTACCTAAGATGGTAACTGGAGCTGGAGTTGGGCACAGCCAAGGGCAGGCTTGAGTGTTTCATCAGCCAGGGCAAAATGTTGAGTGGGGAGAGTCTGAAGATGGTCGGAGGGTTGCTTTAGAAGTTTGAAGGTGGCATGGTGGATGGGGGAGATGGTGGATCCTGTGTCCAGAAGAGCTGGTCCTGTTCGCTCTGCCATGTTAATATAGATGACCATGAGGACAAACAGTGAGATATGCAGAAATTCATCCATATGTAGGTCCTTTCCATCATGACTCTGGGTGGACTTTTTGTTGGCCCTCGGTGTCATTGCATTCACGCCATCTGGGCATGGCTGGACACAAGCGCAGGTTCAGAGACGGAGGTAAAAGCAGTAGTGTTTATTAGAAACAAGCAACAGGACAAAAATGGAAGGCAGAAAGAGCAATACAATAAACAAAAATGGGGTCAAGCGATGAGCAAACAGAGTACATTAGAGAAGGCAGAAGGCAAAAATCCAAAACAGAAAAACCGAGTCCATGAACCAGAATAGCAAACACAGGAAATATATGGCTTGGCTATAGCGTCACAGAGGCTAAACTAATGCTTCGCAAAGTCTTGATGATTTGTGAATACTTTTATACTCTGCATGAGTGGGAGAAGATTGGATGCACCTGCATCCAATCATAGATCATGTGACCAAAGATCCCAGGAGTGTGCTAGCCATCCTGACTGGTGCATTCTGGGAATAGTGATCCGTGCTTGTAGTTCACACCAGTATGTGAAAGTGCTTGGGTCCGCGCCGAGCGTGACGGAGATTGTCAAAAGCATAACGCAAGCGGCCAAATTCACAAGGCGCGCTGTGCGTGCAGCAAGGAGCGGATCATGACACCCGGCCTTCCCTCTTTCATCATTCAACATTACTTTTGTACTCTCTCTGTTTCACCCTGTCCTTTTCGATGAGGGCGCTCACCCGTACAATGTCTACGACAGTGTGTACAGCTCTTAGAATAATAACTGTCACCTGAGGGTTAGCGTGGTCCACAATTTTCTGCACTACCTCCTCCTCGGTCACATCAGGCTTCTAGTTCTGAACTATGTTTTCTAGGATTGCCTTTTGTGTATGACCTGTTTTCTCTTTCCATGTTTTTTTACTGTTTGCCTAGCCCTGTTCTGCTGCTTGCCTTTTTTTTGTACTCTGCCCTGCAAATGCAATAGAGTTCATGATTTATGCATGTCCCTCAGAGCTCTTGCGGACTAAAACTCTTGTTAAAGTTATGTTTTATAATTCTTTTATATTTGAACCTGCCAAATATGAACATGTTTTGTATACAGACATTTTGATTCAGAAATGCATCCAGTGTTAAACAAAGTACATTTTCTATATAGTCCTTTCAGATGTCACTTGTCTAAGACAGAACCTGGTGTGTGTGTGTGTGTGTGTGTGTGTGTGTGTTTACTTACCTGCAGTAGCTGTGGCTGCCAAGACCCAGCTTTCTGGCATCTGGTCTCCAGGCAGTGTAAAACTTGTGGGAAATTGAAGGTGAGTCCCATGGCAGACACTTAGAGTTGCTTTTACTGACTGACTGAGATCCTCTATAGGACTGACCTGATCCCTGTACACACTCCAGTACAGGGTCTAACAGAAGAACAATACTGTGTTATGAAAATATATATTTATATTATATATACATCATTGGTGTCATTGCTATTTTGGATAGATTGGGTTTTGGGGCGTATTCCTAAATTCATATTTAATATGTATTACTTGGCTCTTGCGATCATCATATTAATGACACTGCACAATCCACATTATAAGATGTTCTGATTAGACATTTATAGGGCTTATAAAAAATGTGTGGACAGTGTTTATAAAAGCGTACACACCCCTGATAAAATTGCAGCTTTTTGTGATGTGAAAAATGAAACCAAGGTAAATAATATCAGATGTTTTCCTCCTTTTAATGTGATATAGCAACCAACAAAATTCAAGGGAAAAACAAATAGAAACACTTTAGGGAAAGAAAGAATAAGAAAAAACTTACAATATGTTGGTTGTACAAGTCTGCACATCCTTTTATAATTTGGCATGTCGCCATGCTCAGAATTAATCACTTTCAAACTCTTGTTCAAAAGAAATTATCATACACCTGAAATCACTGAAGTGGTTCAGATTAACCTAAAATAAAGATCAGCTGTTTCTGTAGGATTTTCCTGACATCAGACTGTTTAAACATAGTCTTGCAAAACGTGTATAGAATCTTATTTCTGAACGTTAGCAATCAGGAGAGGGGGACAAAAAAAATTCTAAATATTACATGTTCCATACAACACCTTTAAAGGTGACAAACATTTTCCCATAAGTTAACAGAGTTCCCCGAGGTCTTAACGTCTGTGCCATGCTTTGGTCAAAATACTACAAGGAAAAAGCACAACAGCACCCTTCTCACACTGGTTAAACAGCCCTATTCAGAATGGCCGGTTTCCGTACCCACTCCTTTAAATGATAATGAGCTACTGCTCACCATAACCCCTGTTCTGCTGGCCAATCAGGTAGCACTTTACTAATTCTAATGAGCTTTCCTTGTGGCAAAGAAAGGGGAGACATATCTGAAAGGCTAGTTGAAACACACTTTCTGAAAAAGGAAGCCCAAAAGAAACTGGATTGTCTTATTTCAGAGTCTGTGGGTTGGTAGGCACTCTGGATACCCAAATGTATGTGCACAAGCACTGTCCTCTTTAAGGCCATCATTAATAAGTGGAGAAAATGGGATGCCACAGTGACACTACCAAGACGGGTAGGCTTGTCGGATGCACTTTCTCACCAAAAAACCAAAACATAACAAAACAAAACAAATATCCAGGCCCACCTAAATCACCCCCAAAAAACAAGACAACTTATCACCCAATAAACACAGTACCCACATTGAAGCACAGTGGTGGAAGAATCAAACTATGGAGCTGCTTCTCTTCAGCTGGCATTGGAGCTCTATTAAAAAAAACCTGCCTTAATAGGGGTATGTAGACTTTTTATAACCACTGTGTGAATAAGTGTTTGTCCCACCTGTTGTACAGTTTGGCACTGAACAGAATTCCCACATAATTTGAGACTTTTTATATACATAGCACCATGGTCTGGAGTCCCCATCTGGATTTCTGAAGAAACACAGAATTAATTTTTTTAAATTAGGAACAGGATTTTTTTGTTTGGATTCATTTTGTCTCAGTACCTGCAGTAGTTGTGATTGCCCAGTCCAAGAATTCTTGCGTCTGGTTTCCTGGCTGTAAATTTTTTTCCTCTGAGTAATGTTGTGTTCCAATTGATACACTCAGCGCTAGAGCTGGAGATGCTCCAAGTACCACGATAATCAGAGCCTTGCCCACTCACACATTTCTCATTCAAATCTAAGAAAAAGATAATGCAATTCAGCATGGGTAACATGCTACAGTGTTCATGCTCCAATTTGGACATTAATGCTTGTTTCAGTTTCTACTCAACTGATCTCACACTGTTGTCCAGTAAAACCTGGCAGACACAGACATATGAAGTCATTGGAGAACACAGCTTCCTTACACGTGCCACCACTGTAGCATCTTGATTCATAACAAGCTAATTGAGAGAGAGGGAGAGAGAGAGTACTGCATAATTTGTTAGTGAAAGAACATGTGTATCAAATAACTTGCATATAAAGTGCATACCTGTATACATAACTGTAAAGGAAATATGAGATGGGTGATGGAAAACCTGTAAAATTTGGTAAAAACTTTGAGCTGCACCAAACCCCAAGAAAAGGTTCTCCTTTCCTTTTCTCTTTATGGCAATACAACTGGTGTCTGATTTCTATTACAGTGCATCCGGAAAGTATTCACAGCGCATCACTTTTTCTACATTTTGTTATGTTACAGCCTTATACCAAGATGGATTAAATTCATTTTTTTTCCTCAGAATTCTACGCACAACACCCCATAATGACAATGTGAAAACAGTTTACTTTAGGTTTTTGCAAATTTATTAAAAATAAAAAAACTGAGAAAGCACATGTACATAAGTATTCACAGCCTTTGCCATGAA
>JAQQZR010000039.1:15976020-16021791 GCA_030068235.1 Notoglanidium macrostoma | reverse complement strand
CACACACACACACACACACACACACACACACACACACACACACACACACACACACACACACACATATATATATAAATATAGAGAGAGAGAGAGAGAGAGAGAGAGAGTGAGAGAGAGAGAGGCGATGGACAGCTGCTTAGGTATTCACTCTACCAATAATTAACTCCACAATTTAACTTAATAGTATGCTAAATTCTCAGGTCAGTTTTGGATATCGACCGGGGAAGTGAGCATTGTTTTACAGGAAGTTCGGTGTTTTCATCTGCTCGGTTATGAGTAATGAGTGCGCACAATTTTCCTCCACTTAGCTATATTGACGTTCCACATCAGTAATGTAATGACAGACAAAAACAAGGTCATAATAAAGCTTTACATGTCTCTCAAAGTGGCACGCTGTATTGAATCAAATTCGCTGCACCGACGTCTTACCTTCTAACGTCTCTGTTGTGTCCTTCCAATAAATGTTCGTGTAAAAAGCGGTTTAAGTTCACAGATAGACTTTCTTTTGGTCTATCCGTACGGACCAAGAAGCTCGGGGTATTTTACTGAATCCACGTCTTGCTCGGGAAAAGGAGTAGGCTTTGCTGATGATGCTGCGTCCTGGGCGGAGCTAAACATTGTCCGCGGAGGCCCATTGCGTCTGGACCAAAATTGAATCTAGAATTGGGTTTGGGGTACTTTAATGACAAGTTTTGTCTCAAATTTGAAGTGTGCAGGGAATAGTTTTGCACAGGGTCTGTGTAGGTTTGCATCATTGCTGCATGGGCCAAAGGTGAACCATGTTTAGGCAAGAATCAGTTTTTCCCAAGCAGTGTCTCAAAAAGGTGCCATAAAAATATTTGATGGGTATGTATACCTTTACTTCAGTGATGGCATGACGTTTTACATAGATTTTGTGTATGTTTTGTAGTCTGCTCCTCCCACATAGTAGATTACGTTTAGCCTTAATAGCTATTACTGCATTCGATCGGGACAGCAGTTGAGGATAGTAAGAGAAAATATGTTCATGGCCCAGCTACACTGTTTTGTAGTAATGTTGTAATGTTTCTTTTTCATTATAAAAAATAAGCCTGTGTAGTGTGGTGTGGTTACTAATAGAAAGCTCAATTTCTTTAAAACAATATCTTTAGTCAGATCACTGAAATAAGAAGCTCTCAGTAAATGATATCCCACTACACCAACTTTAGTGACACTAAAGTTAAATGGCTCAGAAATTTTGTTTCCCTTTGAGCTCCACTCTCAAACCTCCTTCATATCATTTAGAACATGTATATCAACACTGTCAAGCATATTAGCCTCGTGTTTCCTGGAATTACCAAAATTATTATTTGGTTATTATTACTGGTTATCCATAGTGCATGTTTAATACAATATTTATGAATTAAATGTTTAATTGTTTTCTCAATTCATATTTTCTTTAATCTAATTTTATTTAGAATTCAAAATTGAATGCAGATAAAATTAATATAATTTTAATAACACTACTGTCACAGTTTAAGTTATGTTTGAGTGACCCCTCTGAGAGGTACGGTCCTGGACTACAGCCATGGTTAAAATTGGCTTAACATGTCTTTGTTTGTATGCTTGGAGCATATTTGATTCACAGGGGACTGATTTTACAGTAACAATTAAACTCCTTATCTTTGCCCCATTTCTGTTGTTTAATTTCTACACCTTTACCATGCAGTGCATATGAAACATTTGTAGACCTTTCAAGCTTGCTGAGGAAAGTCTACATACTGTGCTTGATTTTGCCTGTGAATGACAGACCATTTTCAGAATGTCTGCTTTTGTATTTTGCGACTCAGACGTGTACATTTTTCCTTCCGCACTGTATCACACAGCAGGATACACGCTAACGGAAAACTGTTCTATAAACAGAGCAGAAGCAGCTGGATATATTTCTGTGAAACACAACTTGACCTGCGTCAAGATATGACTAAACTGATTTCGTCACTGGTTTGTTTTTCTAATTCATTACAAATAGGTCACACTTAAATGACCCCATAATTTACTATAGTAAAGTGGAAAATTAAAAAATTAAAAGAAAATAATTGGTGTTCCTTCTGATTACAGAGGATTTTAAACCTATTTGTTTACTATTGTGAATACATTCTAAAGTGGAAATTTCAAAGAAGTTGTTCTTAAGCTATGAATTGAAAAGCAGGGCTCAGCTTACACAAGTCTAAAGATGGAAGCTGTTAGACTTTGAAACAGAGTTCAGGGCATTTTCATTGGAATTTTGAGCAAGATATAGAACCTTGGAGGTTTTATAACAATACAGTAGAAATTTCTTATTAGTGAGCAAACATTACATAGAAAGTATACTGACGTAGAGATGTGCGTGTTAGATGAGTGTATATCTTTCCATGCCTAGGGTGTAACACCAGGAAACACTCACCACTATACAGGAAATGAACACAGGGCCATGTGTGGAAAAGAAGGCAGAGAGTGGGGTTTTAAAACTTGCTTTGAGTATCAACATGTAGCAGGAATTCACACTTTAAACTTACTGCTTATATTATAATTGCACATAACTGTTGGTGAGGAGACAAGGTAGGGTGGCACAGTGGCACAGCAGGTAATTTGGGTTACTGTCTCTGTGGGGTTTTCTTTTTTGGCTTTTCTCTGACTTCTCCAGTTACCTCCCATCTCTAAAAAGCATGCCTATAGGTGGACTGGGTATGCTAAATTGACACTAACTTAGTGTGTGAATGTGTGGACTGGTATCCCATCCAGGGTGAATTCCTGCCCTACCCCAGTGCTCCCTTACCAGGACAAAGCAATTACTGAAGATGAATGAATTACATACAGTAAATATTAACATGCAGAAAACCCCACCAGGTATGGGGAAACCCTCAACTTGCTTTGGACAAGTTTCTGTGCAACATTATTACAGAGATTACATGCGCACAAATAGGGGGCAGAAATCAGCACTTTTCATGGTATAAAGCAGAGATGACAGAGTTTTTGTGTAGTAAACTGCACCAACCGCAGAAAAGATGGTTAGAAAATGTTTCATATTTCAGGGGATCACATGCCTTTGCAAAGAACCACAGATGATTATGGATTTGTATGCATGCAGATTTTCCTTTGTGTAAACACTAGGTATTTTTTATGAGATAGTCGTATATATTGGGCCATATGATTGCTGGCCACTTGGACATATCTAAAATCTATTCATGGTTAAGAAAAGCATAGGGATGTGGTAATTTCTCACCATTAATGAGAACTCATTTAGTAAGGAAATCGCCAAGGCTGCTACCTAGGCTTCTACCGTAATGTGTGCCAGCCATTTCCTGGACCTAGACTTAGCTAGCTGTCATGTCTTGTGTCTTGTACAAAATGTTTACTTTAGCTGTCGGTTTCAGATGTAGCACGTTTTAAAGTATCCTTGTTGTAAACATTTTTACTTCAGCAAGCTCCTTTCTGCTAAACATTTATGTGAATAGCAAACTTAATGGGGCAATTTCATAGAGACCTGATGACTATACAGTCAACTTTTGTTAGGTAACATTTTATGTAATGTTCTATTAATAGGCAATTGAAAGACAAACAACCAGAACCAACTCTGAAATGGAATTTTATTATGGAGTCAACAAGAGTTTACAAACAATTCAAAATCTACATTGATTACAATGGTGGACTACAATGTTGTAACTGGCTACCAAAGTGGTTTTGACTCCTGGATGTACATGCACTGGAAATTCTTGTAAACAAACAAGGTTTTCCTTTGGCTACTCCCGTTAGGGGTTGCCACAGCAGAGCCATTTGTGTGCAAAATTTTTTATGCCAGATGCCCTTCCTCACACAACCCTCCCATTTATCCGGGCTTGGGACCGGCACTCAGAAATACACTACACTGTGCAATCCCCTGTGGCTGGGTTGACTTCCCTGCCTGGGAATCGAACCCGGGCTACAGCGGTGGGATCCCTGAATCCTAGTCACTGGACCATCAGGGAAGCCAGTTCATAAACAAACAAACAAACAGACAAACAAACAAACAAAAAATCCATAGTGTAAAAACAGATTATAATGAAGATATATAGCTGTATGCTATATGCCTTGTCATACTTGTTAAAATTATAGGATATTTGACTCATTTGGCCATATGTGTTCTTATTAGCAATATTTTAATAAGAAGATTAAAATACAGGGTGTCCTAAAAGGCATAAGTTGAAATAACATGTAAATATAGTACACTCTAAAAAATTATTCATGGGGCTAGTGAGTAAAGCTTATAAAGTAAATTTTCAGAATGGAAAATAAGTTTGTTACATACAAATGTATTAATGTGTTGATAACTTATTTTAAGAAGTCTGTCAAAATGAAAATATAAAAAATTGTCAACTTATTAATATATCGATTTTGCTTAAACAGTCTTGTCTTCACCTAACAAAAGAAAAGTATTAATTTAGTGCAACTTGTATATCTAGTGAGCAAACATTAAAAGAAGAACAAGGCTGAATTTGCCCAGACTTGTTTTGCTGCCAGACAATGCCTCCCACACAAGGAGGGAGAGAAATGGGAGGAATGTAAGTTGGCATAGAATATAATTTAAGACTAAGTTACTTAGTGAGAAGTCTAACAATTTTTTCTTTGTTTTACTCGCAACAGCTACCAGCTACCAGCCATAAATGTGAAATTACAGTTTGCCCTTTGTAGCACTTGTGAAGTTGACTTTTAGCTAAACAGTGTCTTCAAAGTAGTCTTTTTTATATTTTGCTTTATAGTGGGAGCCAAAGGATGTTAATTGTGCAGCATTAGAGAAGTGGTTTGCATCATCTTAATTTAAAATTGGCAGTGGGTTTATGAAGGTTTGGTCAGCAACAGCTGCATTAGTTTTAGTCAGATGGACCCACTAAACTGGAAATTGAGCATGCTGAAATCCATTTATGATGTTTTCTCTGTTCTAGTTTGGAAGTAAAACAAATATTACAAAGTACCTTGTAAAACATGCATCTATATTCCTCAGGGAGAATACATGTAGCCATTTGATGTGTTTTTGCCAACACCAGCTACACTAAATTTAAGCATTCCTTTTAGCAAAGAGAATATTATTTCACTATTATATTTTATAACATGCACAGAGAGTGAAGCACTGGATTCAGTTCAGGGTATCGGTCCTCCAAAACCCACATTAACAGCCTAATTTGAAAATATTGTGGTGTTTGTTTTAGCTCGCTTAAGGGAAACTCCCTGGTAAAACCCTGCCAATATTTAACTTGTTCATTTGGAGCACTGTTAGGTTTGGTAAAAACATAAGTTAACCATTGGTTTTTATAATAAATAGTGTAATAATAAAAATTTTATTGTGTTTTATATTCTGACTGAGGTGAAATAAATTACAAATACTAATTAGTCATTTTTGAGTATAACTGAAGGAAAATAATAATAAAAAAAGATAGAATAGCTTAAATTAAGTAATTTGACCACTTAACATCACAAAAACTTTTGAGTTAAAATTACGTTGGTTCAACTTAATTAAGTTTTAGAGGTCAAATCAAATCATGTTGGTTGTACTAAACAAATTGGATAAGTCTATCTATAAAAGTCTCTTGGAATTTACTCAATAGTAGCGGAGATTACTTAAAAAGTTTTTTTTGCATGCAAATTGTTACCTTAATTTTTTTTTTAAGTCGAGTCAGTGTATTCTTTTTTAGAGTGTTTATATTCACTAAAACAGCCTCGGCGATAGATCTTCCTCCCTGTTAAACTGCAGAAGGCGTTCTTTATTTACGGGAAGTGACTTTTCAGTTTTCTCAGTTTCAGGAAGTGGAGCAAAACACGATGTACAGTATAACGACGAAAGCTTACGAATTAAAATAAAAAAGAAAATCCGAAAGAGTAACGTGTTAAGTACAGGTTCCTTTACTGGCACTTGTTTACAAAAACCTTGTGAAAGGACACGATTCAGCTGTGAAGGTAAATATCCACTTGTTTATTTGGTCGTTATTTAATCAGGCTAAGTATCTTAAATATGCTGGCGATCGGTTACATATGCTGTCTCACCGAAAATAATTATGATTAATATGATTACCGTATTCAGTTATCTTGCTTATTCAGTAGTTATATTTACTGTTCGAGCTATTCGGGAAAAATGTACCGAGAGTGATTCTGGCTAGCTGTAGCAAAGGGCGAAAGTTATGACAAAAGGACCCCTTGTAACATAAGGACATCAAAGAACATTTTAAGATAATTTGTTTCTTTGCTTAAGTAGAAAACAGCAGATACTCAAAACAGCTTTTTGTTCATTATTATTATTATTATTATTATTATTATTATTATTATTATTATATGAGATGGAAAAAATTATTCAGCCCCAATTCTAGTTTTTTGTTCTTGGTTACGAAACAAGCATACAAGTTGATTATTTCTTTGGTACTGCTGGGTGAGTTTAAAATGCTGATGATATCTGATTGGTCATCTCTTCCGAACGCATAATCTTTCCGCAAACCGCTTGAAATAAGAGCCTCCCCCCGAGGTCGCCATTTTGTTGACTTGCTGAGTATATTTCTTCTGCAGATAGAATATGTGTATTACAGTAAAGCTAATATAGCCTACAAAATATATACAATATGAAACCTAACATGTAATGTATTTTAAATGAAATAGAAAGCCATATAAATAAAGATAATAATAACAACAACAATTATTATTATTATTATTATTATTATTATTATTATTATTATTATTATTATTATTATTATGTGTTTATTAATTAGCATCTGTAAATGACTGTGTGTACCATCATGTGTGGCAGTCAAATGTCAAGTAAATTGGCTGCGTAACCTCTGTCAACTGGCATTCCCCTGGCATTTACTCTCACTGTCCACTTGAAAAGCATTCAACCAACTGAAAACCCCTCCCATACCCCTCTCTTTCCAAGCTTGTATTAAAACATACGGTGGCCATCAGGTGCCCGTAACATACTTCCAAGTACTTAAATTCACAATCCCTTACTTAATAATAAATAGGCTATGCTCCTCAATTTTTCTAAATTTGACCTCTCAATTTTGTTAGCCAGCACCAACACTGATTGCTCTTATTTCTTCTTCCTTGTCTTCCTTTCTTCTTCATTGTCATCTTTTTGGTGCTCCCTTCCAGATTTGCATTGCCACTTGCAAAAACATGAAACCCAGAAGGCATTCTCTAAGTTTTTGTCCATTCTGGGCTACTGTAACGGCATAACATGGCAGGTCCGTAGAGGTGGACCCATGCCCTATGTAGATATAAAGGTCTTATTCTAAGCCTATGAAAACATAATGATTTGTATATACAGGTAATTATACACTAATGAAAGCATACTTACAATATTATTATTACCATACTATATAACTAAATATACACTCCATTTCTGCTAATTGTCACATCCGCACCTGCTCCTACACCCACACTCACTCACAACAGCGACATGGACTCCGCATCAGACACAGATTCACAATCGGACATAGAAATGGACAATCACACGCACGAAGGCACTGACAGTGAAATGGACTACAACTCCCAGGATTTACAGCACATACACACACACACACACACACACACACACAACATGGCGGACATTTTCCCATGCTCGGAGTCACCTGACTACTAATCAGCAGCAGGTGACTCCAATCACACATGCACTCCACGAACTCCTTTTTCTAGACTTAATTTCAGTGCTGTCGTTGCGAAGCATTAGTTCTGCTCCTTTGTGTTCACCTATTGCCAAGGAATTATTCTATGATTGTTTTTCTGGTTACGACTATTTTCCCAATTACCTACCTACGAGTTTGTTTTGCCCAGTTCAGTCTGTCTGTTGATCAATCGACCTTTGCTTGTCTCACGTATTTGATTTCTGCCTAACGATACTGTACCTTTGCCTAAAGTGTCCATTAAAAGTGTCTTATCTGCACATGCATCCCGTCTTGCCTGGCTTACATGACACTAATAGATACCCTCAAATCCTGTATTGTAAATCTTTAATAGGCAGACCTGTACACCTGCTCATTTATACAGCTATCTACTCAGCCAATTATGTTGCAACAGCACAATGCATAAAATCATGCAGATTCAGGTCAACAATTTCAGTTAATGTTCACACCAAACATCAGAATGTGGACAAAATGTTATATCTGTGATTTTAACGGTGGCTTTGTTGTTGGTACTAGATGGACTGTGTTGAGCACTTCAGAAACTACTGATCTCCTGGGATTTTTACAAACATCAGTCTCTAGTGTTTACACAGAATGCTGCAAAAAACAAAAAACATCATGTGTGCGGAGAGTCTAGAGGCTGAAACACATTATTGATGAGAGAGCTCAGAGGAGAATGACCAGACTGATCTGAGCTGACAGGAAGTCTATAGAATCTCAAATAAGCAGTCTTTACAACCTTGGTGACATGAAATGCATCTCAGAACACAGAACACATCAAACTTGAGGTGGATGGGCTACAACAGCAAAAGACCACATAAGGTTCCAATCCTGTCAGCCAAGAACAAGAATGTGAGGCTATGATGGGCACTGGCTCACCAAAACTGGACAGCTGAAGATTAGAATTTTATATAATGAGGTACTGATTAGTTAATCACCCATTGATTGTCCAAATCTTATTTAACAAGGGAAAGTATAAAATCCACTGCTGTGGTTATCATTATCCTTTTGCAATAGGACCAGTTTAGAAGGCAGAAACAGTTCTAGTAGTATCTTAAAGAAAAGTTTTGAATGAAAAAAGAAGGGTGCAATTTTGGCTTTATGGGCAGAAAGATAATTTCATTCTCAAAATTTCAAAGACGTCAGCTCATAAGAACAAGGTAAATCAGTAGACAATGGGGACAACAAAGTTATAGCCTGGTAGAGAGTGAACACGACTCTCCACTGACCGGGATGATCGTCATGCCCTTCAAATTCAACAACCCTAAGATGCCTTCAAGTGATCTACAGAAAGAATGGAAAATGGCAGCTGGGGTTAAAGTGCATGGCAAGGATGGTCTGGATCAGGCTCCTCTGGGCATGGTTGAAGTCATGCAAAGCTAAAAGAAAAGCCCTTCATCAATGTTAAGCAAAGAAGATCCAGGCTGAAGTTTGCTAAAGATCATAAGGATTGGACCATTGAGGACTGGAGTAAGGTCATCTTCTTTGACGAGTTCAATCAGCTGTTCCCATCACCTAGTCATCTAATGGTTAGACGGAGATCTGGAGAGGTCTACATGCCACAGTGAATAGCACCCTCTGTGAAATTTTGGTGGAGGATCGGTGATGATCTGGGGTGCTTCAACAAGGCTGGAATGGGGCAATTTTTTGTTGTGAAAGATACATGACTCAAGCCATGTACAAGATTATCCTGGAAGAAAACTTGCTTCTTTTACACTGACAATGTTCCGTAACTCTTAGGATTGGGATTTCCAGCAGGACACTGCTCCATGCCACACAGTCAGGACAATCAAGGTGTGGATGGAGGATACTGGACAAGAGCTTCAGTTAATTTTATCTTCATACATCTGAAAAAGTGATCTCTGTGACTTTAATTGAGGCATGGTTGCATAGTTGCATAAGTGCACACCCTTATGATTATTGTGATTATGAGTATTTTATTATACCACTCAGTCCTTTTTTGAGTAAGAGTCTATCAGCATGGCAGACCTTGATTATAGCAGTATTTTCCCACTCCTTTTTTCCCAAAAACATTCTAGAGCCATCAAATTGTGATGGCATTTCCTGTGCACAGCTTGCTTCAGGTCACCCAACAGAGTTTTAGCTGGATTTAGGTTTCCCCCCATTTTAGGCCAATTAAAAACATTCCTTTGTTGATTTGGATGTATGCTTTGGGTCATTGTTACACTGAAAGGTGAAATTCCTTTTCATCTTCAGCTTACTAGCAGATGCCTGAATGTTATGCACTAAAATCGACTCGTGGACCACGGCTTCAGCAGTCAGATGAAACCAAGAAAATGTCAAGAAAATCCTGCAGAAACAGCTGGTCTTTTTTTGGGTTTAATCAGAATTATTTCACTGATGACAGCTTTATGATAATTAGTTTTGAAAATGAGATTGAATGTGATAGTTTCAATCTGAACATAGCCACATACCCAGTTGTAAAAAGGTGTACACACTTAGGCAACTAGGTTTTTGTAAGTTTTTTTGATATTTAAAAGCCACTTAATGCCTTAAGGTAACAATGGAAATTTCCCTTTATTTACTTGAGGGGTTCTTGACATAATATGGATTACTACAGTTGTCAAATATGGCTAGTTACTGTATTTTTATCAATTAAGTATTTAATGTTTCATTATTTCAAATGCATTAAAAGGGCAAGAAATTCCACTAATTAAATTTTGACAAGGCATGCTCATGAAGCTGATTAAGATAATACCAGTAGTGTGCAAAGATTTCATCAAGGTAAACAGTGGCTAGTATGTGTCATATCTGCACCTGCTCCTGTACCCTCACCTGCACATGAAAATACACCCACACCCACTCTCGACATGGACAAGGAGGAGAAGCGGTGTCATCTTATGAGCAACTCATCAGTTTGTTTAAACAAGTGTTCGACTATGCTCCCAAAGGAAAAGAAGGTGGGTGAGAGACTTTTAAATCTCCATCAGGGACAGCGACAGGCAGCAGAGTATGCTCTTGAATTCCGTACCCTCGTAGCCGAAAGCGTGTGGAATGAACCAGTATTAAAAGCAGTGTTTCATCAAGGATTAAGCATCTTGACCTAGCCATTCGGAGGTGAACTCATGCAATCAAGCTACACTTGCTTAACAGCCTCCGAGCGTGCATGACACAAGAAGGAGAAACTCTGCTTGTATTAATCTGAATCGGATCATGATCTCGCCAAATGCACCAGACGCACATCTCCCCACGACCAACGTACGACGCATGGGGCTTCCCCCTCAACTAAAACCCCACTGTGAGTACAGCCTCCTACGTTGCATTACTTCCACTAGTCATATCAGTGCAGATTACACATACTGATGGGAGTTTCTCTCTGGCAGCCATGATCGACTCTGGATCTTCAGGGAAATTCATGGATCACTCTACCACCATCCAACTGCACTTTCCTCAAGATGAACAACCCACCTCAGATCCAAATCATTGGCATCTAATAGGGGAGGGCACCATTCATCTCTGCACCACCCCTGTCACAATGCAAATCGGCTGCCTACATAAAGAGAAAATATCAGTCCTCATCACAAAGATTCCTCGAAACCCAATCATCCTGGGGGTACCGTGGCTACACCAACACAATCCTCATATCTCCTGGTCACCTGGTTGTATTGAAATGGTCAGAGCACTGCCTCCAATAGTGCTTATAATCACCTTGAATACCAGTAACATCCACCACCACTGAAAGTCCTGACACCAACCCATACAAATCCCAGCAGAATATCAGGACTTTATGGAAGTATTCAGCATGACTAAAGCCAGTGGCCTTCCTCCACATCGCCCATATGACTGCACAATCGAACTGTTACCTGGCACTACACCTCCACACAACCGGATTTATCCACTTTCCATTAAAGAAAAAAAAAGCCATGGAAGAATACGTTTAGGAGGCACTCCAACCAGGGTACATCATCCCATCCACATCTCCGGCCTCTGCTGGTTTCTTCTTTGGAGGACTAAGGCCCTGCATAGACTACTGTGGCCTAAATGAAATCACAGTAAAATATCCATATCCGCTACCATTAGTGCCAGCTTCCCTGGAACAACTAAGAACTGCTCGCATTTTCACCAAGCTCGATCTACACAGCACGTTCAACCTCATAAGAATATGGACAGGAGATGAATGGAAAACTGATTTCAGTACTACATCTGGCCACTACCAGTATCAGGTCAGGCCATATGGACTATCTTGTGCTCCATCAGTTTTCCAATTTCTCACCAACGATGTTTTACGAGAAATGCTGGGATAGTTCGTAATAGCCTACATTGATGATATTCTGATCTACTCAACTTCACTTAATGGACACAGACAGCATGTCAAACAAGTGCTAAATAAATTATGTGTAAAGCAACTCCATGTCAAGGGGAGAAATGCGAATTCCACGTGAACACGTTATCATTCCTGGGTTACAGCCCAGAAGGGGTCCTAATGGATTCAAACAAAGTGAAGGCAGTTCAAAACTGGCCCACTCCTAAGACAATAAAGGAGCTACAAAGATTCCTTGGATTTGCTCATTTTTACCGCCAGTTTATCAGGAACTTCAGCATAATTAATTGCATCTCCCCTCACCGCCTCACTGAAGAAAGGAGCAAAGAAAATAAACTGGAACCAGGCTGCTGAAAAAGCCTTCACCTCACTTAAGGAGGCATTCAATTCAGCCCCCATCCTCAAACACCCAGACCCAGAGATCCCATTGACCATTGAAGTAGATGCCTCTGAAACTGGAGCAGGAGCCGTACTCTCACAGCGGTTCAGTGAAAGGCCAAAGCTTCATCTAGTGGCATGGTAAAGTGTCATGGAGCAGGAGCCATACTCTCACAGTGGTTCGCAGAAAGGCCCAAGCTTCATCTAGTGGCATGGTAAATGCATGGAAAAAAGCTTCATGGTAAACTCACCATGACCGAACAAAATTTCGATGTGGGAGACCAGGAACTTCTGGAAGTAAAACTAGCGTTAGAGGAGTGGAGACACTGGCTGGAAGGAGCCAAACACCCATTCGTGGATTACATGGACCACAAAAACTTGAAATACCTATGCAAAGCAAAGAGACTGAATCCACGACAAGCCAGATGGGCTCTATTGTTTGCCTGATTCGATTTTACCAGGTATTACTAACCAGGTTCCAAGAACATGAACACTGATGCCTTATCGCGCATGCACTCCGAGAAAAATGTAACATACCAACGAGACACATACCTCCATCATGTTGGGTAAACTCCATTGTATGGGACTTTGACACAGAAATACAGAACACGAAACCATATCAGGTGCCCTCTTCCTGTCCGCCTGAACGCAATTATGTTCCTCCTCAACTCAGAGGCAAACTCATCACATGGGCACACACTACACCAGCATCCGGGCACCCAGGAACTCGAAAAACCTTGTCCCTCATCAACGATATGTATGGTGGCCAAATATGTAAAGGGACATCAGCGAATACGTCTCTTCATGTTCCACCTGTGCAAAATCGAAAGTACCCAGAACATTCCCTTCGGGCAAGCTCATGCCACTGCCCACACCACACTGCCCCTGGTCACACATAGCCGTGGATTTCATCACGGACCTCCCAGATTCAGCAGGCAACACAGCTATCCTGGTGAACACTGACCGGTTATCTAAAGCCTTAAGACTCCTCCCCCTCCTGTGTCTTCCGATACCTCGACATTCCGGAGGATATCGTGAGTGACAGATGGCCACAATTTACATCAAGAGTGTGGGCTGAGTTCATGAAGAAACTGGGAATTTCCATAAGCCTCACATCTGGGTATCACCCACAATCAAATGGCCAGGTAGAAAGAGCTATTGGATAATTTGTTGCTTACTAAGAACCTACTGTTCCGAGAACCAGGGCGACTGGTCATGTTTTCTTCCATGGGCAGAATGCACCCAGAACTCACTCAAACACTCCATCCATCCATTATCTATATGGCTTTATCCATCTGGGTTGCGGGGAAGCTGGAGCCAATCCCAGCATCTTCGGGCAAGAGGCGGGGTACACCCTCGGCAGGTCGCCAGTCCACCACAGGGCCAACACAGACAAACAACCACACACGCTCGCATTCACACCTATGGGCAATTTAGAGTAGCCAGTCAACCTAATCTGCATGTCTTTGGACTGTGGGAGGAAAAACGGAGCACCTGGAGGAAACCCACACATGCACGGGGAGAACATGCAAACTCTGCACAGAAAGGCACCCTGGGTGACCAGGGGATCAAACCCAGGACCTTCTTGCTGTGAGGCGACAGTACTAACCACTGCACCACCTCACTCAAACACTCATCCACTCAAATGACACCCTTCCAATGCATCCTGTTTTTCCAACTACCTCTGTTCCCATGGAACACAAATCCCACTGAAGCATCTGCAGTCGAATGGTTCCGTCGCAGTGAGAAGGTTTGGGCGCGCGCGCACCAACGTCTCCGGCAAGTGGCAGAAAGCCAAAAGAGGTTCGCTGACTGGCATCGCAAGGACACCCTTCAATTTGACCCTGGAGACAATGTGTGGCTCTCAACTCGTGACATAAGGGGACAAACCGGCTCCAGGAAGCTAAGGGCAAAATACACTGGTCCATACAGGATTCTAAACAAAGTAAACCCAGTTGTCAACAACATGACTCAGCAGAATAGCCCCCGCATTCCATGTATCTCAGGTAAAGGCTGTTAATCCGGGCCCCCTGGCTGAGGACACACCACCCACCAACCCACCCGAACCCGAACCAGCCCAGAGGAACAAAAGTGCCTTGCCACCCATAGTAGATCATTTGCTTTCACTACCAAGCACTAGAATGCTCTAAGAATAGCTGTTTTTATTCTGAACTTATCAAAATTATTACAGTTGATCAAAGGTGGAAGCCATTTACCTTGACATGCAATGGAGAAGGTGATTGAATTTACACTTGATTGAGTTTACAAGTGAAAGAAGGTGGCTTGGTCTGAAAAATAACATTTTCTTTTACATCTTGTGGATGCCTGTGTGTCCATGTTTCTTACCTGGGGAAGAAATGGCACCAGGATGCACTATGGGAACAAGGTAAGATAAGGCAGTGTGATGCTCTGGGCAATGTTTTGCTGGAAAACCTTGGGACCCAGTGTTTATGTGGATTTTACTTTGACACATACAACCTACCTAAATATTGTTTCAGACCAAGTACATAACTTCATGGCAACATTATTACCTAATGGCAGTGGCCTCTTTCAGCTTGATAATACACTCTGCCACACCGCAAAAACTGTTCAGGAATGGTTTGAGGAACGTGACAAAGATTTCAAGGTGTTGACTTGGCTTCCAAATTCCCCCGAATTTCAGCTTGATTGAGCTTATTTGGTATGTGCTGGACAAACAAGGGCATGCTGTCTAAAATGGTCTAATGTTAATTTACACTGTGGCCTTTATGTCATGAATCGCTCCGTATTCATGCACTACGTGCCGTGAAATCTCGGCCACGCGCGCGGTGCGCTCTTCATCTCCGTAGCGGGTGCGCGCACTTCCGCATATTGACGGAGAAATACACGTACTACAGTTCCCATCAGCACCTGCTCCCAGTCACGAGGACTGTCAAGGGAGGACAGGTGCCATTCATTCATGGACTGATTATGCCGGATTTAAAAGGATTGCCACATGCACACATAATTTGCGAAGCATTAGTCTAGCCCCGTGATACTACTGCCGAGCGTTATACCTGTGTTTGTTTTCTGTGTTTGACTATGCTTGTGTTTATTTGACTACTCTTTGGATTATCTGTGTTACCCTGTTTGCTGATCACTCGACCTTTTGCCTGAATTTGGATTACTCTTTAGCCTGACGGTTTTGTACCTTGGCCATTGTGCTAATAAACACTATACAGCTCACCTCCATGTCCCGATCCTGCACCTGTGTCTAACCATGCCGCGACGGTGCCAGCGCCATGACATTTTACACTGAATACAGTTTACATGCACTCAAAGCTTTTTTCACGGTTATGGCAGAAGATTGGTTTCTAGATAGAAATACTGTAAAATACAATATTGTGCAGTGCATGCCTAGAATCGAAACAGTAGGTTAAAATTCTAGGCATGTCATATTCAAATAAGCAGTAACAAATGTGCATGGTGGCTACAAACAACTGCCATTAGTTAATTACATACACTAGTGTGACCTGCCTCTGGACAATCCCAGCTTTATGATATGAAAGGCAATTCTGAATTTTATGCATAAGCAACAACATTTATATGCAGCATTGAAATGAGACAAGAGCTAATGCTATGTATTAAAAGTAACCTAGTGAAAATCTTTAAATAAATATACATTATACAATGTACATTATATAATAAAATGTACTTTCCACCCAATTCTCTTAATTTTTATATCTATGTATAAGCACATGAACACATGCTATTTCATCAAAACATAACTGTTAAATTGTCATATCACACAAAGGTCATTTGATGTTGCCAATCAAAGCTTACCATGTTGCAAAAGAAATACTCTTAGCATCCTGTGAATGCAAGAAAGTGGAGGCAGTTTTAGGAACAATAAGTGGTCATACAAAATAAGCAATGAGATTCCATTAGCATTTTAAGGCTACCCAGTGGTACCAAAGAAATAATCAAACTGTATGACATTTTTGTAAACAAAAATGGTATCGTAAGTTATCTTTAATTTATTATAACTTCTCAGTCATCTTATATTCTTTATCGTAATTGTACGTTACATAAGGAATCTGTCATTTTAATATATAAATGTAAACTTTTATTATATCTAATTTGTGATTTAAGTCATTCAGCGTGATTCAGCGATTATGTAGTGTTGTATGGTACAGTGTAAATACTTTAACACTTGAATAACCATATTGTTTTTATTACATTGTTGCATTTAAATAAAGTTGTATTTGTGTGCACTTCTCTGCATGGCTGTTGTGAAAGTTTGGAGTCATAATGAGCCGTGCCCCCCCTATGCAGCCGCAGAACTGTGGCCCCTGGGAACTTAAGGAGAGACTTGGGACCGGCGGCTTTGGCAATGTTACCCGCTGGCAGAATAAGGTATTGCACACTTTGTTTCTCTTACTTTGCATGAGCCAATAGCAGGGAGCAGTGTTATGTAACAGGACCCAGTTTCAAGGCCCAATTTGGTTGAAATAATTTTACACAAAAACAGACACTAGACGCTTTATAAACCTCCAAAACTATGTAAACTCCAGGTTTATTCATTCTTAAAATAGAGAGAGATTGTATAATATAATCATTATACACAATAATTAAAATTTTCCACTTAAAAAAATTGATAATTTAACTTTTCTTTTAACCAATTATCACTGTCAAAAGACCCTTGCAAGAATGTTCCTTTTTTTCTGTTTCTCTGAGGCAAACTGTGGTATGCATACCACATGTGGCACTTAAGGCTCCACCTGGTGGTATGCAAGAGCCTTGCTGAAAGGCCTATCTCCAACTGGCCCAAGGCTTAACTTAAAATCACAACCATTTCACTTAATTTCATTTTTTACATTATAATGTCAACATCGGGACCTGTGTCACACATGTTTTTGTAACAACATTCATATGTACATTTGCAATTACGTCTTACGGAATCAAGATGGGCAGAACAGACCTGGCAAGAGTATCAATTATGTCATTTTGTATATTTTTGGAGGTGTATTCTGCATTTTGGGAGGTAGTTTTAGCTATTCTGGCAGGTTTGGTGTGTTTAGCCAATGCGTGCTCAAATAAATTTACAAAAAGACCAGCCAAAATGTTCTCATCAGTTCTTTGTGATTGAGTGCTCTCCATGCTCCCACAAAAGACAAGTCCATTTACACAGAGAAATTGTACCACAGTAAATTTATTGTCCACTTGTTTGACCTAGTAGACAAGATGTGGTTTCGCCAATTCCAAATCTGTGCTCCATTTCTGCCCATTTATTCACAGTATTCAAGTGGAAATGGCTTTTGTTTTCCTTATGCTGGGATCATGCAATATTGTTCAAGTTACTTTGACTAGATTTGATAGGGGTATTGTAGACTCGCATGTGTTGATGCAGAAGGTGCCAGACCTGATAGCCAAAAACTAATGTAGTATATAGAGTTTTGAGTTCTTTCTAGGTCTTTCTAGTTGCTATCAAAATAGCTTATCACTGTTTCTGAGATGGCCATCCTAGGAGTAATGCATGGATATAACCCTGATAGGAGGCCAGTAGTAGGTTATTTACTACTTAAAATAGGTCTGTTTCAGTAGTACTTCAGGCCTGAATGAAATGTAATTATAAGCTGCTCTGTAGCTCACTATGTAACTATGCTGTGCTATTTATCTATGTTGCTGTTAAGCTACAACTTTTTTCAGGATCATAGATCATAGGTTGACAGTTGACAAGGGTACTTTTTAAAATTATTTTTATAACTGCTAGAATTCAAAGATTTGGTTACATAACCTAGAGAGTAGATTCTTCTTTGTAAAATAGGCTCAATTTCTTCTGGACATATTTGTTTAAGAAAATGTATAAATAAAAGATATAGTATACAAGTCTGATGATTGAGAAGGCAATCAATGAAATGAATTCAGTCTCTTGGATTGGGGTAAACGTTAAATTCATATTCTTAATTTTCTGTGTAATGTTCAAAAACTTATAATGAATGGAGGTTTTCAAGAAGATTCTACAAAATAGGGCATAAGATAGGATAAATATTGGAATAAGCCCCTAAAAGCAAATTGGCAAAAAGTGTCCCATGTTCACCCTACATGGTGTGAAAGCACTTAAATGGACCATTTTAATGTATTTGTATGAGTAATACTAGACACTCTTAACCAAAGCATAATTCTGTGTCCTGACTACTGCTTTCAATACAACAAAATAAACCTAAATAAAACTGTGAAAATTAAACAAAGTGCACAAAGTGGCACTTCCATAGGTGTAATTTGATGACCATATTGCCAATAACACATAAAATTTCCACAACTTGTAATGCAAAGTATGAACCAGAAATAGGTGACACAGGATGTGCTAAGAAACACACACCCATACTTCCCACCCAACTTGTAATTCATTTGTATAGCATAATTAGAGCCAAAAACATTTTATCATTTTTAGGTAGGTTCTGACCTTTATATCCGGAGGCCGATAAGATTGGCTGACAATTGTCACGTTTGCGGGGTTTGGCAGAACACAAGCGCAGGTGAAGACAGCTTTATAAAACTCATCGTGTTTATTCACAAAGAAACACCCACGAGGCAGGCAGAGGTACAGAATCACAGAAGGCGAAAGAGTAATCCAAAAACATAAACAGGGTCGAGGGATTGGCAAACAGTCTATCAAAGATAATCAAAACACAGAAGTCAAAACAGCAGACAGAGTCCAAAACACTAGAAACACGGGTATGTCACTACTTGGCAGTAGCTTTGCGGGGCTAAACTAATGCTTCGCAAACACGGAGTGCAAAAGCAGTCCTTTAAACATGGCTGATTGTCTCTGAACTGACTAAATTTCGGGTCATGTGATCTGACTGGGAGTGTGTGTTTGTGGTCACTGTAGTCTTCCGACGGAGAGATCAAAAGCACTATGTGAGTCCATCGGGCGCACTCGCATGTGCCATGAGGAGCAGGTCCTGACAATAATGGTATTTACTAACCTTATCAGTATCGGCCAAGGGTTGACAAGGCGGCTTTTTAAGGAGATGATAGTGGACACGAGGAAGAAGAGGAGGCCTCATCAGCCACTGCATATCCGGGAGCTTGAAGTGGAGAGGGTGAGCAGTTTTAAGTACCTGGGCGTCTGCATCAGTGAGGACCTCACCTGGACACTGAACACTACACAACTGGTCAAGAAGGCTCAACAGCGGCTGTACTTCCTGAGGAGGCTGAGGAAGTTTGGTATGTCAGCCAAGATCCTCAGCAGCTTCTACAGCTGCATAGTGGAGAGCATACTGACCTGTTGCATCACTGCATGGTACGGCAGCACTACTGCTATGGACCGCAAACTCCTGCAGAGAGTGATAACTTCGGAGAAGATCATCAGGACTCCGCTGCCCTCTCTACAGAGCATCTACCACCGCAGAGTCCATCGGAGAGCTGCCTCCATCCTCAAAGACCCCACACACCCCCAACACGGACTGTTCACACTTACGCCCTCGGGACGAAGGTTCAGAAGTGGGAAATCAAGAACCTCCCGACTAAACAACTCCTTCTTCCCCAGTGCCATCAGACTCATTAACAGATGACTTCATCTATTGACCAGTGTGATTGCTCTGTCCCATGGGCAGTTCACTTGGAAGAGGTGCCCCTGGAAGTGGGCTTGTGCAGTGTGATTGCTAACCGCACCTACTCCGAACTCAGACACTATCACATGCACTTTTCAAATCATTGGAGCAAATTCTTCCTACAATGTCAGCTGCTTCTGTAAAAATCTTCTTATGCATGCAGCATGATTTGCTGAAAATCACAGCATTTCATAATTTATAAATATGTATGGCATGTGATAGGGCCATGTGCCACAATGCCCAAAATAATCCACATTGTTAAAACTATGGAGTGGGATCACTCTTTTACATGAAAGCACCGAAACGAGGAAATGAAACATATAAAGCAACAACGAGAGTGCAGAAAATTCACTGCATCTTTGAAATGCAGCACACCAGGAATATGCGCACTCAATTCTCACAGCCCTATGATCTTCTCAGCTTACTGTTTTAAATCACAGTTAATGTCACTCAATGTATTGAACAGCAAACTTTTTCAGTAAACTTAGATGAGATGAGCAGTAAACTGAGACGCAGGAAACAGTGAATGGATCGCAGGGCTGCGAGAAACGAGCGCACTTATCTCCAGTGTGCTATGTTTCAAAGATGCACTGTATTTTCTGTGCTCTTGTCGTTGCTGTTTTGGCTTGGTTTCCTGGATTCTGCACATTTGTAGTGTCTGTATTGCTTGGTTTAACCTCATAGCTGCGCTCTCATATAAAAGACAGTGATTTCTTTCCATATCATCAAATCTAGAGTGTTTTTCTTCTATACAAAAAGTGCCCCTGAACAGATCGTTTAGCGCAGTGTGAGTGCAGACCACTAGGGGAGGGAATCACTCCCACGTGCAGTTCGGGCCAGTTCAACCTAGTGTGAGAACACCATGAGTCACGCAGCTGGCCAATTAGCCTGAAGGATTCGCTACACACATGGCTCTGATGAGCAGCGAGCAGAAACCTGCTGCATATACCAACGCATTTGTGAACATCAAGTGAAGGCAAAAAAAAGTATTATTTTGTTAATATATTATATTTACTGTTAATACTAATATTTTGTTGGACCACGTTTAGCTTTGATTATGGCCTGCATTTGCTGTGCATTTGCTGTTTCAATGAGCTGCTGTAATGTCACAACATTTATTTCCGTCCAGTGTTGCATTAATGTTTTGCCAAGATCTTGTAGAGATTATGGGACAGTCAGACCGCTTCTCAAATTCTTCTCCAGCAAGGCCTGGACTCTGGTGGCCAATCCATGTTTGAAAGAAGAAGAAATTCACTGATGGAATAAACTGGTCATTCGGTAAATTCAGGTAGTCAGCTGACCTCATTCTTTGGGCACATAACGTTGCTGAACCTAGACCTGACCAACTGCAGCAACCCCAGATCATAGCACTGCCCCACAGGCTTGTACGGTAGGCACTAGGCATGATGGCTGCATCACTTCATGCACCTCTCTTCTTACCTTGATGCGCCCATCACTCGGAAACTGGGTAAATCTGGACTCATCAGACCACATGACCTTATTCCATTGTGCCAGGGTCCAATCTTTATGCTCCCTAGAAAATTTAAGCCTTTTTTTCTGATTAGCCTCACTGATCATTGGTTTTCTAAAGGCTACACAGCTGTTTAGTCCCAATCCCTTGAGTTCCCTTCACACTGTGCATGTGGAAATGCTCTTACTGTCACTGTTGAACATAGCCGTGAGTTCAGTTGTTGATTTTTTATGATTTGATTCACCAAACGTTTCAGTGATCGTCGATCACAATCATTCGAGATTTTTTTCCAACCACATTTCTTCTATTTCTTCACACTTCTATTCTATTTCTTCTATCCAGTTTTTATTAATGTGTTGGACAGTTCTTAACCCAATTTTAGTAGTTTCAGCAATCTCCTTAGATGTTTTCTTAGATTGATGCATGCCAATAATTTGACCCTTCTGAAACAGATTAACATCTTTTCCATGACCACAGGATCTGTCTTCTGACATGGTTGTTTAAGAAATGAGAAGCTATTCACTGCATCAGTTAGGGTTAAATAACTTGTTGCCAGCTGAAACATGATCATCCATGCAGTAATTATCCAATGGGAGGCTCTTACCTATTTGCTTTGTTAAATCCAGGTGGTGAACTTTTTTTTGGACAGGCAGTATATAAAAGTGATAGAGGCAATTGGATAGGCCTTTTAACTACAACACATACATTACTTGCATATGTTTACAAAGAAACCCCAGTGTCGAAAGTGTGTTATCTAAGTAAGGTAGCTGGCATCCTATGGTGTCAGATTTATGTCATATGCCACCGGTGTGATAAAACATGCTCATGAGTAAATTATATTATCTCACATGTGCAGATATTAGTTGCCACTTGCACAATATAAGTTCTTGTTCAACAACCGAGAGCACAAGCATAATTTTAAGTATCATACCAAATTAGCTACAATCAAATAAAGATGCAATTAATCTTAGATACCAGTTTCAACAGAGACATTTATTACTTAGCCTATGTAAGCAGTGTGTTTACATCTGTAGAACCTGGTGTGTGATGGCGTGGAGGCAGGCATGGGGGATAGGCAGAATTATAGCTGAGCTCCCGTCTTGTGTTTCTTAAGTGCATGCTGAAGAAACGCAAGCCAGGAGCTCAGTTATAATTCCATTTCAGGACACTTTCAAAAACTCAACAAAACTAATACAACTACAGAAATGGGTCAAATTCAAGTTTACTCTCTGTGTTGTGTGTGTGTACACAATTGTTTCAAGTTTGACCTACCTCCTCTCTGTCCACAGCTGCCAAAAATACCTTACTTGTCCCATTTATATTCGGTTACTTACCAAAAATATCAGTACATTGACACAGCTTGTTGCCTTGAAATGTTTTTATTTTCATAAAAATTTTCAGTCTAAGCAAACACAGACTAGAGTTTCAGGAGGTTTCAATGAAAATAAAAACATTTCTTGAGCCAGAGCTGGACTACATACTGCAGTCAAGATCTCAGTATCACCCTTCACATTAGTGTAGTCAAGATATTTGTTTAGTCCCCTGAGGTGAATAAATTCTAAAATCTTAATTAATTGATTTTTCGTGATGATCAAAACCACTGTTTTGAATTTAGAAGTCTACAGTTAGCATTTAATAGTGAATAATATGTAATGTTTCTAATTACGTTAGATATGTTTAATCTTCTCAAATTTGTTTTTTTTCAAGACTTTTTCTTCATTTTATGTGGTCTTCAAATATGAAAGGCAGGATGAATTTAAAAAAAGTATGCCATTTGCAATAGAAATTTCAAAAAATAGTTCATTTGTATTTGATGTTCTTAGTTCAAAGAGTGTCAGACTGAATGGTCGGCCCCCACACATTTTCACCTTACCAAATCTGCCCCTCTTTGCAAAACGTTTGGACACCCCTGGCTTAGAGCATAATGTTTTTATTGACCACACAGCCATGCTGGTGAAGTTCAGTATTAAGTATTTTTGTATTTCATTCTTTGTGGTTTGACTGATATTTGTTTTTATTTTGTTAGAGCATTGCCATTAAACTATTTAAATATGTGAGAATAGTTATGTATGTAGGCCTAAAGTAATTCTGATGTGTACATAGCTCAGGATGGTTTTTTTCCATGTACATTTAGGCCTGCTTGAGTTTTTTATACTATTCACAATACTTTGATACATTTTTATTTGAATGAATCTTTTTAATCTGAAATTTCAGACCTTATTATTGGTATTGGTGCCAAAAATTCTTTATCAGAATCAGGCACTAATTTAGGGTGTAGGATGACTATAATCTGGGTTTTGCTGTGAGAGTGCTGTAAATAATACCAGTGAAAGTAAATAATATAATATCCCAGGCAGAGGTAGTTATGGATCCTAGCACAGAGTATATTCGTAAATAAACAGGCAAACAACATATTGCCACAAAGCATCTTTATAAAAATCTGTGTTTAGATTAGATTAGATTAACAATGTGCAAGCTGAAATTATCAAGTATGTCATTTACTTTGCAAAAAACAAACAAAAACCTGCCTTGGTAGTCCACGTATTCCCCGTCTAAGTAACCTAACCGGATAGACTACTACGTGTGTGCAATGTGAGGGCATAGGCATGCACAGTCAGTGCACCATAAATTAAGCTAGCAGAACGTCTTAAAAATGAGTGGGCATACAGGGCCAGGGGATAAAACAGCCTCGTTAACTTTTTTGTTTTGTTTAATTTCAAGACGTGTATCAGCTTCATTTTTACCATCTGTGAACTAAACACTGCACAGAATATAAAGAATATGAAAAGCTTCGAGAGTCAGCTGCTCACAACAGGTCTAAATCACTAAAACACTAAGCAAACTTTAGCAGAATCATTCTGTGAAAAAAGTGCCATAAGAAAAGCAACAGATAGTATGATGTAACAAACACCATCAAAAATTACATCGCAAAAGATATGGTGCCAATTCAAGTGGTTGTGAGAGACGGTTTCAAACCATGATACACTGCCTGGCCAAAAATATTTCACTCAAAAAGCTCTGCCTAAATTGTATGATTCATATCACATAATTCACCTTACATCAGAGCAATTTATGTTTAATTAGACTGTAAGGTAAGGGTAAGTGTCTGTTTAAAATACTCATTATAATAGTTTTGTTGGTCTTATTCTTATTTTTTTGTATGTAAATCCTGTATGGTACTTTGAAAAATGTTTAATCATACATGCACTGTTTGAACTCAGTAATAATTTGACTGGTGATTTTAATGTTTTTGGGTCATTTTACTTAAGTGTTAAGTAAAAAAAATAAGACCTGTTTTCCTTAACTGATCTTTCCATTAATCCCATTAGTAAGCTACAATTAATATTGGAATGTCTTTTTCACATTGGGTACAGGACCCCAGCACACTTGCCTTTATTGGTCCTGTTGCCAGGAAGATCAAGGAACTGCCCATGAAATTTTGAGATGAAGTTGTTAAAAGGAAAAAAATGGAGAATGTTAGTAAAACATGGGCAAAGTTTTGAAGATTTTTAGGGGAACTTTGAAACCCAATATAACAAAGGAAAAAATATGGCACAATCCAGACCAATTTAGGGCAAATGAAGTGACTGGGCAAGGCAGTCAGACAGTTAAGAAAAGTGTCCAAGAGTCCAACTACAACACTGAATGAGGCGCATAAAACAACGATATCATCAGCTCTTCATAGAGCAAGCATCAATTGGAGAGTGGCCATAAGGAAGCAACATCTGAGAAAATCTGAGAGTTTTTGAAAAAAGGTTTAGTGATCTGATAAGAATAAGTTGAGCCATTTGGTCTAAAGCCAAAGCACAATGTTATAGCCCAATAACCCAGTAATACCATTCCTATGATCAAGCATGTTTATGGTAGCGTCATGCTTTATAGTTGCTTTTTAGCAGGAGGAACTGGAAAACCTGTTGCACAAGCAACACATATGTAGACAAATATAAGCAAAATGAGGAGAACCTGTTTCAGTTAAATCTGAAATTGCTGCAAAAGGACAAGTCACACAGAGGGGTGAATACTTTCAACTGCAACAAGCATTTTTTAGATTTTTTTTTTTTTGAAGCCCCATTCTTATATGCTTAACTTTGATGCTGCAATTCAGCAAAAAGGAAACAAAAATTGGGGGTTGAATACTTTTTAAAAGACCAAGCTATGAAGACAATTTAAGAAATATCTCAAATCCTATTAAGAAAGCTAGCTATATAATTAACATTGCTTACTTCAAACTGAACACAACTTCTTTTTAGCTGCTAGTTTGCCAACATGATGTTGGGCCAGCTTTACATTAATTTATAACTTAAACTACTCTTGTCATCCTTAATTATTTCTTTATTAGACTATCTCCAGTACCTATCACAGTTCTGCTTCCTGTTTTTTTTTTTTTTTGCTTCCTGTGCCTAGTTTGCCAAAAATTAAAAGAAGAAATCCAAATGCCAAGTCATACTTTAATAGTTACACTCTAACATGACACCATTGGCATGAGAATGAATACGCACTTCCCCTTACTTCGAAGACTTCATTTGAGTAGGCGGTCCTGAAATGTGGCCCAGGACACATCCACGTACACAATACTAAAAGAATGAAGTTGTAGGTGGCCCAGACCACCTACAAATGTGGTCTGAGTGATCGGATCACAATGCATCTTCAGGACACATTTGACCCCATTCACACCTGTACTTAAAACTGACCACTTGTGACCTGATCACCCAGGACACATGATAAAGCCAGATGTGAACAGGGCCAGACAGGAAGCAGTATCCCAGTACCCCACAGTTCCCTTTGCAACACTGACTGCACCTCAGCAGTCAATTAATAAAATTGATTAGTCAATTAAAAAAAAAAAAACTGTCACCTATTTTGAAAATAGATTAATAGTTCCAGAGAATTTCCAAGCAAAAATATAAAATATTTGCTGGTTTCAATTTTGTCAAATGTATACTTTTTACACAAATTGTTATGCTGGTATCATTTGTCAAGAAAAAAATAGTATTAAAATTGAAACAAATGTATAATACACTGTATTTTAACCAGTGGTCTTTTGGACACTACTGTATATGAAACTGAACTAACTCTTGGCCATAACCTCCAACATGCCATACATTATGTATTACTAATTTGTTCTGATGTCATCACAGCAAGACAAATACTCTTTTCTTTTAAATTCTTAGTCTGATTAGGGGAAATAATCTGACACTTGCTATTTTGTTAGCACTGATATTAGTTAAAAGCCTCCTGCAAAATTTCTTAAACATGCAGAGAAAGCAACGGTGCAGTTTCCAAACTAGATAGTGATGCAGCTGCTCAGAATTTTCTCAATGTCCTTCTGATGTATATACTCACAATTCATAGCCTGCTACTCCTCCTCCTTCCTGGCCAATGGTTTGATTCAATTCAATTGAATCAAGTTCAGTTCCTTGCTCTGCTGGTAGCCATATATGAAAACAGGTGGGAGAAATTAAAACTTAGGTTTACAGCATATGTTAAAAAAAATCAATTTAATTTCAGTTAGACTGTGTCTGCTGCAAAATACATATGTTCCATAAATTGTATATCCTGTGTTTTCATCTAAGAAAAAAAAAATCAAAAATAAGGAGAAAGAAATTTCAATTTCATATTTTTCATTATTGTGTCCCCTATTTTGAAATAATTAATTCAGATCAATTATTGCAACTTAAGGTCTTGTACTTGGACTTATTTACATTCAATATTGAGGGGACTTAATCCAGTTTAATATACAGTTTATATGTGTGACATTACTCTTTTACCATTATGTACAGTGTCATAATTTGAGTGTTGCCATAGCAACCTACACCATGAAGTTTTGATTTTATTGCGGTGGTCATCACAAAAAATTTTTTGCATCTAAATAAAACACCAATACTGTCCTGGCATCTGGACATCTGAAAGAAAAATCCTAAAAATCAAAGGGGATTGGTGAAGACATGCCATTCTACATTTAATTAACTGGAATAACTATATCATGTTCAATGTTTTAAGCAGTTTGCTAAATTCATAGTCAAAAAGCTATTTCCAGAACCAATTAAAGTGTTCCTTGAATCAATCCACAGTAAAGCTCTTAATGTTGCACAAATTAGTCACTGTCAGGACCTGCTCCTCATGGCACATGCGAGTGCTTCTGATGTTTCCATTGCTCATAGTGCGGAAGCGCGCACTTCTGCATTGATGATCACAAAGGATTGGAACTCAAAGAAATCCAAAAAATAAACAATAATGCAAGTACAACATGTGGGACTTATTCTAGGTACTAAACTACATGAAATAATAAATGTTTGCATGGCTGAGTAAATAAGTAAAGTGAAATAAGTAAAATGAGCAGTGTATTGGAACATCGGTGTCAGTGTATTTTCCCATCATACGAACACTGCACTAAACTTTAACTTGCAAATTTTCGATTCACTTACCGAATGATTTTAAACAAGGAATGCACATTTTATTAAGCTATCCCCACAGTCATTAATTCATTAATTTTTCTTCCTTAAGGTGACCAGACATTACTGTTTGAAACATAATATCAGTGACTGACTTTTTGATGGCCTTTAGGATTAGTCCTCTTACATGCATGGTATAATACAGCATCCCATGTGTGCTAATGTTGCAAAAAAATCACTACAAAGATTGCTGCCTTCATAAACATTGCTCCCCATTTGCCAAACATACAGTAGTTTCTAAACAAGAAGTAAGATCAGTGTCAACTTGAGCATTAGACTTCATCTATATGGTTAGGGCTTCTAATTTCACCATGGCTTTAGTGAAAGAGCCATCTGGAGCTGTGTTGTTGGGAATGAAAGTGCAACATTACTCACCGAACATTTGACAAAATCCACTTTTCTCAGCTATCCACATATCCAGAGCTAATCTATTTTGAGAAACCATTTGGGTAGTAGCATGCAATTGTAGGACTTTTAGTGCGTGATTGGAGTAATTGCTCTCAATTGCTAATTGAGTACATTTAGTTGTAGATTACTTGTCATACTTAAGTACAATAAATACTAGATACTTTAAGACTTTTACTTGAGTAGCGTTTCAGCCGGTGACTTGAACTTCTACCAAAATAATTTTTTGGTAGGGTATCTGTACATCTACTTGAGTGTGATTTTCCAGTACTTTATACAACACTGCTTATATGGATATCCACTGTCACCCACCCAAGTGATATCCAGCTGGGACATGATGCTTTGCAAGCATCTGCCTCAGGCCACTCTCCATTAAGATTCATGAGTCGTGTTTTAACTTATGGTTAAGTTTACTCAGGATCACTCGATATACTATGTCTGCTGTTTGTCCAAACAACTTTTAAAAGCAGCATTCTAAGCTGATTTGTTC
This sequence comes from Notoglanidium macrostoma, assembly GCA_030068235.1. Taxonomy (NCBI): domain Eukaryota; kingdom Metazoa; phylum Chordata; class Actinopteri; order Siluriformes; family Auchenoglanididae; genus Notoglanidium; species Notoglanidium macrostoma. Next base: position 15,993,099 of record JAQQZR010000039.1, on the reverse strand, counting down.
TCTCTCTTTTCCTCACTTCAGTAGGAGTAATTTGAAGAGATAGACCTTGGGAATGCTCCACTGGCTCTACTTTCCATTGTCAGTGGTGGAATGTAACTCTAAGTACATTTACTCACTTTCTGCAGTGAAGTACAAATCCAAGGTTCTTGTACTTTATTTGAGCATTTCCATATTATGCAACTTTATTCTTCTACTCCACTGTATCACAGAGTCAAATAATATACTTTTTACTCCGCTACATTTGTCTCAGATGTAGTTACTAGTTACTTTTAAGATTATATTTCTTCAAATTCTATCTGTCTAGTGAAAACCATGTATCTTCAAATCTGGTGATTTTGAATTTCAATGTTTGTGATAAATTGAAGTATTAAGTGTTCCTTTATGGTTTGAGAAATATGTCCTACTTCTTGTACTACAGAATTAAATTACTGTAGATTAAAGTACCTAACAGTATATAAAGTTATTAAAATTAGCTAAGCCATAAACCACTACAGCAGTAAAATGGAACATACACATTAATACAGCAGTAATATTAATCTAAAAACATCATATATAATAGTAAAAAACTTTTTTTCTGCAGATAGCGTTTGATAGTTTAAGTAAATTTTAATGATAATATTTATATACTTAATTAAGTACTGGTACTGCTACTTTTACGTAAGTGAAGGACCTGAAAACTTATTCCATTACTGTCCTATTTACCACCTGGTTGAAATCTCCTGATCTATGTGCTTCACCTCAGCTATCCCAGAGTTGACCAGCCCTTTTTTATTTTTCCAACAAATGTTTTACTTTCTTTGAAGGATATTAGACAACTGATTTTATGTTTAAATTATACTGTTATTTCTTTTTTGTATTGTTATACAAAAAAACATGCATTTTTCCCTTATAAAGTCACATTGCTAGCAAACCTATTTATAGGGGTAGCAGGGAAATCCTGGTGTCAAAATGAGGCTGAGGATTCCCTTTTTCGTATTCTGTCATGGAATCCTCATTTAAATATTCTAAAAATAAGATTCCAATGGAGTTTTCTGATGCCCTCCTCATAAACAAACTTGCAATGTTGACGTATGGACATAATACAATAATAGATGGTATCAAAATGGAGCTATCTGAAGCAGGAATCGGAAATATGCATCCAAATCACCCAAAATGCAACTTCATACCAGACTTGATGTGATGGGTCACATAGTTATTTTTCTTGGAATTATGAGAATTAATTAATTCTCATTAATTCATTTAATCATTTAGATAAACATAATAAATGTGTTGTCAAAATCTGTTTTTTTATATGGAAAATGGTTTTGTTGGCTGTTTGTCTGGAAACTAGTACATTGTGATGCATACCATATCAGAGATACATTTTTTTTTATCATATCACCCATATCACATGTTGCCTGTTTTGTGGCCTATTGTTACATTGATGTTTCTTTAATTCTCTTTTGGCCTCACATGCACATATGCATTATTGTGTAAAATACTGGATGTGATTAGAAAAGAGCCACACAAACAAAACCCTGCTGTAGATCATAAATTTACATTTGAAACTATCATCACCGTGTGTCCGTTCAAGGCATGTGTCTTTTGAATTAATACAATTTGGTTAATTTAAACAGTTTTCATAAAATTTATAAGTAGTCAATTGAGTATTATATTTTGAGTAGACTTAGTAACCAAGTCTTTGGTTTTAAGTGGCAATTAATTCAAATTTTAAATTAATTGCATTAAATTAATGTTTAAGTAAGAATACACAATAAGTTTCAGTAACATTACAAATTTATTTTAAAATCCTTACCTATCATTACTTACTTAAAAGGAATAAGCATTTTGTAATAAGAATAAACACTTTGAGTTGCATCCACCTACTAATTTAAGCAGTACACACTTAAAATATATGTGTGTGATTAAATCTGCTAGTTAAAGAAAATTTTGACATTTGGGTTTATAAACTTAAAAATATAAAGGCAACCTTACCTTTAAGAGTTTAAAAGTTCCATTAAAGCAAAAATAAAATTTAAAGTAGCGTTTTCCTAGCAGAGTCTTGTGTAGCTAGAATTGGCTTCATCTAGTCTGAAATATTTTCAGACTAAAAAAGTACATAAGAACTGGCACCACCAAAAGAGTGCAAATCTTGCTGGATTAACAAACTTCATATGATTACATATGCTGGTAATGTATTATCTGAAATTGAAAATGGATATTTAACATATGTGCATGTTAATTTACTAAACCAGTGCAGTCAATCAGAAATGAGAAATTGTGTATGTGCAAGAGAGCAGTTAACACATACACAGTTTGTTACCCTACCATGTGAAGAAGAATGGACAACAGTGTGAAAAGATGCTGGTTGGCTGGCTTCATGTGTCTTTGGGGAAGCACATGTAAGCCTTCACACTCCCCAGTTGGTAGCTGTCATATGCCAGGGGAGAGCTTGCTCATGGGTAGGAATACAAAATTAGGGAAAACAATGTGGGGGAAAAAAACAGCTACATTGGTTTTATTTGTGGTGTTTAGTTGTGGCGAATAGTGTTTTAAATTTGTATTTTGGGTCTTGAATTTACATTCCAATACACAGTAAAATTGCCAGTTTTTAACTCAAATGTACTCTGAAAAAGATAATTCAACACTTTAGGTGTTAATTTAACACTGGATATTTCACTGTGTACATCACTAGTAGAATAATTTAGACAAATTCATTCTGGAGTAAATGGATATTTACTGAACACTAAAATATAAAGCAGCTAATGCATATATAGTACCAGACAAAAGTTTGGACACATCTAGTCATTCATCGGTTTTTCTTGTTTTGACTATTTTCTACACTGCAGAACAATACTGATGATGTCAAAACTATGAAATAACATATGGAACATGAAATTATGTGGTAAACAAAATGTGTTTAAAAAAGCAAAATATGGTTCATATTATAGATTCTTAAAAGTAGCCACCATTCACCTTGATACTGCCAATAGTATGCAAAGCTGTCATCTTAACCAGATTCATGAGGTAGTCACCTGGAATGCTTTTCAGTGAACACATATTTCTTGACAAATGTTAATTAGTGGAATTTCTTGCCTTCTTCATGCTTTTGAGACCATCAAACAGTAAATAATAAATAATAAAAATGCAATAAATAGCCCTATTTGACAACTGTAGTAATCCATATTATGTCAAGAACCATGCAACAGCAATGACAGTCCATCTTTACTTTAAGACACAAAGTGACTTTTAAAGAAATAAAGAAAAACTATTGAATTAGAAGGTGTGTTCAAACTATTGACTGGTACTGTATGTCTTTTCAGAGTCCAAGCAACATAATGTTGCTGTTGTCAGAAACAATTACAAGAGCGATACTATCCATCCATTCATTATGTATACTGCTAATCTGTTAAGGGTTGTGGGGAAGCTAGAGCCAATCCCAGCTGACTTCTGGCGAGAGGCAGGATACACCTTGGGCAGGTCGTCAATCTGTCACAGGGCTAACACTGAGACAAAAAGCCATTCACTCACATTCACACCTATGGACAATCTAGAGTAGCCAGTTAACTTAATCTGCATGTCTTTGGACTGTGTGAGGAAACTGCAGCGCCCAGAGGAAACGCACATGGGCACGAGGATGATATGCAAATTTCACACAGAAAGGCCCCAGTTGGCTAGCAGGTTTGAACCCACAACCTTCTTGTTGTGAGGCTTCAGTGCTAACCACTGTATCACCATGTCACCCCACAATGATACTAATTATATCTTAAGTTATTTACTGTGCTTATATTATTCTGCCTAGACAGTTTCATGACCTATAAATCTTTTATGTGGTTGGTGTATATTTTGTATCAAATTTCTCTTTGTTTTTCTTTTGTTTCTCTTTGTTTCTGTGTATGTGTTTTCGTTTATGAAATGAATGTGCAGGACACATGTGAACAGATTGCTATAAAGCAATGTCGTCAAGAACTGAGTGCTAAGAATAAGGAAAGATGGTGTTTGGAAATCCAGATTATGAAGAGGTGAGAACATTTGTGTCTTTTTTTATGTGTGTGCACGAATATGATTTTTATGGGGTTTTTTATTTCCAAATAATTAAGCCATTATTGTTGTTACCTGACATAACAGAAGGCCTTTTAAATACTTGCATCAATAATCCACAACAGTGACATTTTCTTGTAACTTTTTGATTATTTTATTTTAAGATGTATTGTTCTGCAAAATAAATTTGGCTTTGAGATGTCAATTTTGTGGACAGATTTCCCAATGGCTGTTTTTCCATCAAATAAACACTAAGTGTTTCTATATTTACCTCTCATATATAAATATCACTATTAAATGTATTTTACTTTTGTGAACCCACATAAAACTTAAGTTGTTTTTCAGCTATATGTGATTTAGGAGCAGAGGGAAAGGGAAAAATTTAGAGGATAACATTTACAGGCCCCACCACTGCTGAAAACACCCAACAATGTGTGAATGTGTTGTGAATGTTGGAAGCAACCATATTCAGTATTTTATAAAGCCCATTATTTTGTTTTCTGTCTAGCCATGGAAGAAAACCAAGTCAAATAGATTTAAGCTATATCTTTGATGCAGCACCTGTGTTATATCTTTCCTCTTTATGTTACTTTTTTATTTTTGTTTCTTAACTTTATAGTTATGCAAAATGTAATTAAAGGAAAAGCAAACAACATATCCTACTGAGGTTTTCATCACACTTTACAGCTATTCGCCTGTAGAATTGGATTAAAATAACAGATTCAAAGTTACACCAAATCCAAGGAACAGTTATTCCACAGCACTTTAGATTCAATTTTCCAATCTTCTCAAAACACACACACACACACACAATTGTTTTTCCACATGCTTCTGTTCTTTGCAAAAACACCTGAGTAGAAAATGCAGGTTGCTTAAGCAAGCAATTAATGCATTAAAAATAAATGTTGATAATGTTTACATTCCAAGTTTTGTTAAAATATAAAGGCCCTCTTTGAACTCAGTTTATATAAATATCAGTATTATTTCTTGGTGACATTTTAACTAATAAAATGTTGTTAATAAAATAAAATAATCTGAAAGATTTTTTCCCATAAAGCACCCTGCCATGCCAGTGAGGAAAGAATGTTCAAAACTTCATGAAGGCTAAACAGTTAAATATAATAGTTGAACTTGCCAGTGACATTATCAGTTTTGGAGCTCAACCTATGGCTATTATGCACTTAAGCCATACATGTACATGTACCATTGATTGTTATGATGCCAGTATTAAGTACTGGCATAAGTATTTGGAATACATTAAGGTTTTCCCAAAACTGGTCCCTATTTTATTCTAGCAATTATTTCAGTGGTGCATAGAGAATATTTTTAACAGATGATGAATTTTGTGTGTATTGTTACAAAGCCAACACCCAAAGTGGTCATTTATCCCAAAACAAACACAGAAACACATGATACTCTTAGTGTTTTAGCTGAATCATTCTGATATGGGCTTAATTTTTGCTGAATATTTTTTGTGTTTTGTGTAAGTGTACGGCCAGTCTGTTAATCTTTATATGATTTGTCCCATTTTTGTTAATAATTAATTATTATGACATTAAGTCAGGGCCAGACAACATTGGATATATTAAAGTTTATTAATACATAGTTGTGCAGCTGATGACCTTAACCTCTGAAGTTACCGTGATATTCTTTTTAGTTACGGTTGATTTACTTATTACCAATAATTGGCTCCTTTCTCAGGTTGAATCATGTAAATGTGGTGGCAGCAAGAGAGGTCCCTGAGGAGTTGCAGAAATTAGCCACTAATGACCTGCCTCTGTTGGCCATGGAGTACTGTCAAGGAGGAGACCTTCGCAAGGTGCCTTAATGTGAAGTGGTGAAGTGTCTGATGCAATATGTATGCCTTTAAGAATCTGCCAGTGTAACCTCTTTTTTATGTAAGTATAGTATCTCAATCTACTGGAGAACTGCAGTGGGATGAGAGAAGGCTCCGTTCTGATCCTGCTGCGAGATATATGTGAGTATACAAACAGAAAAACATATACACATAATGAATCAGTGACATTGTAATAACCAGTGTCAGTGAGTAAGTAGGTCTTAGCCCTCCCTCTCTTTCAATTAAAAAAGGGTTCACCTTTGCCATGCTATGTTACTATTTGCTGTTAACAAATTGCTTAGTTTTAGTTTAGTTTTTGTTTTGTCTGCCATAGGGCAAGTATCAGACCTCAAATCCTTTATCTGATTTCCCTTTTTTCAGACCTCCTTGCAGCTTAAAGATAATACATTCTCTTCCCAACACAAAGATCACAAGTCCAACTCCAGGCGAGCTTTTATTTGTGATTATTCTTCTGTTCATGCTCCATGTTTGCGCTGCACTAAATTGATCCTGAGTTTGAGTCAAATTCTGGGCAATCTTAAATTTGTGAATATTAATTTTCCCTATCTGCTCTGCACTTGGGCCCTACCTATTAGGTATTGGTTGATGCTTGATTCATTTTTGCATGATATACCCACACTTTCCCTCCCAAGCTTTAGGGATGTTCCTCAATGTCACCATTTCATGGGAACAGCAGCAGGAGGAATGCCACAGAGCATTCACAGATTCACGAGCCACAGGGAATTTTATTGATGATGCCCTGGCCAGAATGCTTAAGTTACCCCTTATTTCCTTACTTTATTTCACTGGAGTCTCTACTGCAGATAGGGCGGTCCTGACATTTCAGGGGTTCCTTTTCAATATTGGGACCTCTATGTATTTAGTAAACAGAAAGCCCAGGTTCTCTCGGTCCACAGCCTGTATGATTGTGCCATTGGCCTCCCTACCAATCATCTCCTGGGCAGATATTTATCCTTATCAGGCCTCTAGCAGATGGCCACAAAGGACTACATTCAAGAGGCATTGGCCTTGGGTTTCATACAGCCTTCCAGCTCTCCAACAGGGGCGAGGTTTTTCTTTGTCGGAGAAAAGGACAGGGGCCTTCATGTCAGGAGGATTATCCAGTTGCTCCTAGCGAACCATCTCTATGTAAAATTGGGAAAATCACTCTTCCATTCTAAGTTGGTTATCTTCCTGGGGTTTGTGGTGTCCAAGGGATGCCTGAGCATGGATCCCACCAAGATCAAGGCAGACAACATGCCTGAAATCTATCCGCCTATTACAATGCTTTCTGGGATTTGCTAATATCTTCTGGCCTATACCTAACTTGGGCTACAGTCAAAAGGCCAAGTGCCTTTACCCCTGCTATGCCAGTTGGGCACTCTTATTTGCACGGTTTGAGTTTGTACTATTGTATCAACCTGGCTCAAAGAACACCAAGACTGATGTCCTCTACTACCAGTGGGAGCCCCCATCTCCCAAGCAGCCACAAGAAATTATACTCTCAAAAAAGCACGTTGTGGTTCCGGGTTGCTGGGGCTTGGAAACCACCCTTTGGTATGCACTCTAGTGTCCAAGTAGGCTCTATGTGTCCACAAACGTCATGGCCAAATTACTACAGTGTGGACGTGCCTCACTATTCACAGCTAATCTGGGGGTCACCCACAATCTGAAGGATGGCCATGTATTGACCAGGAAGTTTGGGCACCTCCAGTAATATGTATCAGCTTGTAGCACAACCCATCCTAGGGCTGTCTTTGGCCACCAGAGGGAGGAAAAGGACTGCTCCAAAGTAATCAGGAGCTACCCCTGGACTCCTGGTTACTTAAGAAAGTGCATGCTGGCTCTCATATGCACAGTCTTTATTTCAGAATCTTGGCAGAATTCTTGACCAATAATCTCTGTAATTTTAAAAGTAGAGCTATACTCTAGTCTTTCCTCAGCAACTCTTTACAATGAGGGGTGAGTCCAAGAATGGTGGATTGTGATAACTTCACCCCTGTGGAGGTTGTTGGCAATGACTGTTGTTTTGGGGTTTTTCTTCACATCACTCACAGTATTTCTCTCATCAACTGCTGTTGTTTTCCTTGGACAACTTGTCTGGTTGTTAGTTCGCCAGTGTTTTCTTTCCTTTTCATGACATTCCAAATTGTTGCATTGGCTATGTCCAATCTCTTTTCTTAGCTGTGCAAAAGCTTGTTTTTCTCCCATAGACAGCTCTCTGGTCTTCATGTTGGTTTATCCTTTTTAATAACAAACACAATCTTCATAAGTGAAACCCTGGGCTCAAACCAAGAGTAGACATTCACAGATATTAATTGTTTAAACAATCAATCTAACACAGTACCCCTGGGCAAGAAGAATCACGTCAGTCACATGTTCCAAAATTTTTGATCACTTGAAAAATGGGTGTGTTCAAACAAAAGGTGCCATGTTCTAAGTTTTTTAATGCATCTAGACGTCAATAGCATTAAATACAACTTGAAATTTTGTTCTATCGTGTGAGATTCATCTTTGATATCAAACGCAAATGTATTTGTTTCAGAGTGTAGCAAACCAAAAGAACTGGCCTTGCCATTCCAATATGTTCAGGGGAGACTGTACATTTTGTGTGCCTTGGTTTAAATGCACGTGGGGCTAATTTGGAAGAGACATGGCATAATGCAAAACTTGATTTAAAAAAAATTATGAATCACTAATGCTGTTTCTGTAGAATAGTTTAATGCCAACGTCTGCAATGAGATGGCATTATATGAGGCTCAACCCTAATAGTAATAGTGGCAGCAAGTTACTGATTGATTGTAGAATTTTTGTTAGTCCTCCCATTCAGTATCATGACCAGCAGTCACTCATAATAACCACTGTGTTATGTTAGTTCATTGTCTTTATTGTCTTGACTCATGAGAGATAACACATTAGACTTCTTTCTTTGAGATAAAAGGACAATTAGCATGGGTCTCTCTACAAATATGTTGACTAAATAACTAGCATTACATCATGTATATGATATGCTTTATCTGAGGATTTTGCATGTTCTGTTGCCAGTATCCAGGGAAAATGATTTAACACCCAAAGGTTAAGGGTTCATTTCAATTAAGTTAATTGAGGTTAAGGGTGAGATATATGACAAAGTATACTCCACTCCCAACTGTGCACTTACACCCAACCAAGCCCTCATCCCCCTCACCACACCAAACACACTTTTCTATTTATCACTGACACATCAATATAGTCACAGTTGTTAGTCATTGCGAATGATTAGTCATCATAACACTTCCTCCTGGTTGATAGTGTACAGAAATAAGTCAAGTATATGACCACACATCTGCTATAGCTCTTTTTCTCTCTATCGCTCACTCTCTCTCTCTCTCTCTCTCTCTCTCTCTCTCTCTCTCTCTCTCTCTCTCTCTCTCTTCCTGTCTGTTCACACATTTTTTACAGCATGAATTGCCAGGCCAAGAACACAATACAGTGTCCTAACTGAGTGAGTTTGTATTCCAGTTGAGAGAATGTACACACATCATCAAACCCAGTGCTACCCTTTTCATTTTTCCTCATTCTTCACATATAGACAGGCAAAATGAAACAGGTTTTGGGAAGTTTGGGAAGTAAAATTTAACTTCATAATTCCAGTAATAAGGTATGATTTCAGATTATATAAAAGTTAGATAAAAGATGAAAGTTTTCAAGATTTCCACAGAAGGTCAGAAGTTGCTTTGTTTTATATATTGAACTATGTTTAAGTTATGTTATGAGAAATGTGCTATAAGAGAATCTCCCCTGACATGTTAAAAAATGAACTTGCACATTAGTCAGGCAAAGTTATGGGTTGGTATTTAATACAACATAAAATCATTTAATTAATATTTCTGTCACATGTGATAGCAGTAGTGACATCATCCAGTCATGATGACCATTAATATTTAAATGTCAACCTTGAAAATGAAATCATCTAATTTTCCTGGGAAAAAAGTCTGTATAGTTTTGGAACAGTTTGTGGGTGAGTACATGTGCAGGCTGGTTATTAAATGCCCAGTTTGGTATTTCTTTTCAGCCTCTGCCCTCACATACCTTCATAAGAAGAGGATAATTCACAGAGATCTCAAACCAGAGAATATCGTGCTCCAACAGGGAGAGAAAAGGGTTAGTTATGGGTGTATATGTGTGCATGTGTATATGTACTCATGTATTTGAGTTTGAGTTTTTTTTCCTCTGTAAATGCAATCTAACTTCAACTTTTTCATCTAGAGATTTCTCCCAGCTCACCCTCCAACTTTTCTCTTTTAGTTAATTCATAAGATCATTGATTTGGGCTATGCTAAGGAACTAGACCAGAGCAGTCTGTGCACATCATTTGTAGGGACTCTGCAGTATCTGGTGGGTATCTTTCCTTCTTATGCAGTTTTAGTTTAAGATAGAATTAACAGAGTTAAATTCTTATAGCACTTTTTACAATAGAGATTGTCTCATAGAAGCTTTACAAGCATCAGTGCCTTAGCCTCCAGTAAGCAAGCCAAGTTCCTGTCCTGCTGTTTAGGAGGTAGACAATTTGGGAGATTCACACAAAATTACTGGATAACATGAGTCTTACGAGAAATCATGAGTTTATATGAAATATAAGTTCATGGTTATTCAAATACATTATATTTTCTTAAACTCAGTGGTCTTAGATTTTAGGCTACAAACACTTTAATATGTTATCTGAAAAAACCTTAAACAAAAGTGGTTGGAGAACAGCAAATGCTTACGCTGGTTAAAACCTGTTTCAAGCAAGGCCTCTAATGTTCATTGCATTCCATATTTTTTCAAGTAAATATCAAGTATTGTACACTTCAATTATGTGAATTTGTTTTTTATGTGAATTATGTGAATATTTTTTATGTCTGCTATCACCACCACCATGTCATAAATTAGATTTTATTTGTTACTGAGAAAATAAGAAATTGAACATTTGGATCCTTTCAGATCCCTAGAGAGGGAGCTCCTAGGTCTCAGGGTGTAGTGGCATCTGGATGAGAGCAGGAACTTGGTGACCTTTGGATAAGTGGAACATTCTCTCTTTTCTTACACTCTTTCCTCAGGCACCTGAGTTGTTAGAGCAGCAGAAGTACACAGTGACTGTGGATTACTGGAGTTTTGGGACTCTGGTGTTCGAGTGCATCACTGGTTTCAGACCCTTTCTGCCAAACTGGCAGCCTGTACCATGGTACCATTTATTCCCGAATGCTTTACATTGTTTTATGATTTTTTTTTTGCCAGTTTTCCTAAACCTAAAGAGGTCTGGGAATTGTGCTGTGAGGATCATATTCAAGTTCAAGGTATTACTTTTCAAATAGTTTGATGAAAAGAAAGCACCTAAGGAAGGAAATGAAACATGAGTGTTTGTAAAACACATAGCTCCAACTGCCAAATGAAAATGTTAACAGTATTTGGAAGTCCTTTGCTTTGTCACCAATTTTTGGTTTTTAGTTAAGATAATATTCTTTGCAAATTCTGATTTTGTGACATATGTGATATCATTATGCTAACTGAACTGTATAAATATTTTTGGTACTGTACATTTTATAGTATTATAGCCTGAAGCTAAAATTGACTTAATAGGGATTTTTATTATTTGATTTACACAAAATGTCTAATATTCTTTTGTGGCACAAAGGTTAATTAAACCAAAGCATACACTTGTTGGTTGCACTGAACACAGACCAGTGTTGAACACTTTTTCACGTGGTTAAAGTCACAGAGATCACACTTATTCTGCATTCTAATGATGGATGTGAACATTAACTTGACCTGTATCTGCATGATTTTGTGTATTGTGCTGCTGCCACATGATTGTCTGATTTAGTGTTTCGATTAAAGTGACAGTGTGTGTATATATTAAGACCTCTAGCTAAAATAAAATATCATACATTTGCTGTCTAGGCACAATAAGCTGAAGCAGAAACATGAGGATGATGTCGTGGTCTATGAGGATTTGGCCGGCGAGGTGCACTTCTCCAAACACCTGCCACGGCCCCACAACCTCAACAAGTGAGTGCGAAAGCAGCTGCACTGATGCTTACTAAATAATTAAGTGTAGATCACCAGTCAAAAAATTTGGACATGCCTTCTCATTCATAGGTTCTCCTTTATTTTCTACTGTGGGGAACAATACTGAAGACATACAAGCTATGAAATGACATATATATGGAATTATGTGGTAAACAAAAACGTTTACTACATTACAAAAAGCAAAATATGTTTCATATTTTAGATTCTCCAAAGTAGCCACCATTTACCTTGACAGCTTTGCACACTATTGGCATTATTTTAACCAACTTCATGAGCTAACGTCACCTGGAATTCATTTCAATTAACAGGTGTGCCTTGTCAAACTTTAATAAGTGGAAATTCTTGTCTTCTTAGACCATCATTTGTATTATGTCAAGGTAGTATTGGTACAGTAAATAGCCCTATTTGACAGCTGTGGTAATCCATATTATGTCAAGAATCACTCAACTAAGTAAATAGAAATGACAGTTCATCATTACTTTAAAACGTTTTTTAAGTGTCATTAAATAATAAAAACAAAGAAAACGATTGAATTGGAAGGTGTGCAAGAAAGTTGCAAGCTATTTACTCTGAAATAGCTTGAAACTGACAAAAGTTATTGGAATCCATAATTGTTCATTCCATATGTAATAAAAAAAATAGACTTTGCTTTTTATTTTTGATTCAACAGAATATTTTAAATAATGAAATAAATGACAATCTTTCTATTCAATCTGGGGTCAATTTTCCTCCTACGGCGATGTCCAAGCAGGTTAGCTACAGTCTCGCAGACCTTCAACTTCTTAATAACATTTGCAACTGTAGTTAGAGGAACATCAATCTGCTGGAGATGGTTTTATAGCTTTTGTCTATAGCCCATAGGCATGAACATGCTTACATGTTCAGTGTGGTGCACATGATTATACCAAACAGCAGAGTGACTACTTTTCTCTATTTAAATAAACTGAGTGACTGATTATAAGATAAATGTGTAATATGTGTAAACGTGTGATACTGTTTTATGTGTGTTTGTGTGGATGGTTTAGTTTGTTAGCTGGCAGGCTGGAGCGTTGGCTGCAGCTAATGCTGAGGTGGTCTCCTCAAGCCAGAGGAAAAGACACTAAGCAGATCCCTAAAGAAAGTCTGAATGGGACAGAGTCTGAGGAGAAGAGCAAGAAATCTAAGGAAGGAGGCAGAGACCCGCAGAGTGGATCCACTACCTGCTTTGAGGAACTAGACCAAATCCTTGACTTGAAGGTTGAGTTACCTTCTTGTCTTATTCATGACTAAGACAACAAAGCTGTTAATATAATTTAATGTGACAACTAAAATAACATTTAATGTAACACCTAAAAAGCTGGGTTTTTTTTCATCACTTATCTCTAGCTAGTCCATGTGCTGAATATGACCTCAGCAGAGATTTGTACATACTCAGTGCAGCATGGGGAGACTGTTGCATCCATGCAGAAACGAATTGCACAAGATACTCACATTCCCCCGGCCAGTCAGGAGCTGCTGTTGGAGGCTGGCCTTGCTCTGGAGCCTCATAATGAGATCATTCAGTGTGCTGTAGATTATACTGTGAGTAAATTATACTTACTTTTAAAAAAATCAAGAAAGCATATACTCCATGTTTCTTAGACATTTAGGTGAATTGTGGTATTTCTGGTTGTGTTATTAGTTGGTTGATGGCCGTCGTGTTGATATGCCATTGGTCTTTCTGTTCAACCGCTCATGCTGCAGCTATGAACCTCAGTTCAGCCCTCGAATCCTCCCTGAGAATATTCGATTCATTCGTGAGTCAAACTGAAATATGCTTATTATCTAATATATCTCTCTTTCTTCTTCAAAAGTTTTTTTTTTCTTTGGTTTCTAATTGCTAAGTAAATCAGTAAATGCACAACTTGATGTGGGTCAAGTTATTATTTGTAATTATTTTTATGCTTATTTTTATGCTTATCCATTAGAGACAGAGCCAAAGCGCATGTTGCCCTACAGCGCACAAAGACGCACATATGGGCAAGCCTGGCACACCATAAGAGCACTGAAGGAGGACTGGCTGAAGTTGCAGCAGGGCCAGAAGGCAGCCATGTAAGATATACATTACAAAGCATTATAAAGATGACTTCAAATGTAAGAGAGGTAAAACATACTTGTTACAACTTCACAAGTGCTTACCAATGTCTATACACCATATACAGACATGGACAAATTTGTTGGTACCCTTAAAGCTTAAAACAATGCTTCATTTCTCCTGAAAAGTGATGAAATTAAAAGTAATTGCCTCATGTATATTTACATACATTGTATGCCATAGAGTAATGCAAAGAAAGTATGAAAAAATATAAAATACTGCTTATTCTACAAACATATTCCATAATGGGCTAGACAGATTTCTTGGCATAATTGGATTATAGTGATATTCCAAACTAACTGGTTTCTTAAATTAGTGTCACACGTTTACAATTTTGTAAACAGTCATTCAGTTTATTTAAATAGAGAAAAGTAGTCACTCGGCTGTTTGGTATCATCATGTGCTCACAGGTCATGGGTCCTCCAACAGAATAATGACCAAAAACACACAGCTAAAAGCACCCAAGAATGGCTTAGAACAAAATATTGTTGAGCACTGATCTGAATCCTATCAAACATCTATAGAAAGAACTAAAATATGCAGTCTGGAGATGGCATCCTTCAAACCTGAGACAGCTGGAGCAGTTTGCTAAGGATGTGTAAGCCAAACTCTCTGTTGAAAGGTGCAGAAAGTATCACTGACAGCTACAGAGATCACATGTTTGCAGTGATTGCTTCGAAAGGTTGTGCAACAAAATATTAGGTTAAGGGTCCAATCATTTTTGTCTTGTTTTATTGTTTAAAATATTCTGTTGAATCAAAAATAAAAAGTAAATTTTATACTAATTTTTATAAATTATGGAATAAGCAATAATAGATTCAAATTACTTTTGTCAGTTTTAAGTTATTTCAGAGAAAATTGCGGGTTCTTTTTTTCATGGAAGGGCACCAACAAGTATGTCCACACCTGTATGGCATAAGTACAAGTCAACAGTATACTGATAAAATTACCATACTTCCACTTTTGCTAAATAGATAATTACATGTATGTGCATATATGGTTTGTTTTGGCTGTGTAAAATACTGGTATTGGTGTCAGTGCATTTTCTACTGGAATCTCTTTGTCATATGCACATAATGATTCTGTCTGAATGTCTCAGTATGAGCCTGCTGCGACATAATGGCTTGTTGTCCAAGCAGAAGAATGAGATGGTCTCTGTGCACCAGAGACTCAAAGCTACACTTGAATTCTTCACAACGAGTCTGCACATTGACATGGACAAATATCAGGAGCAGAGAGCCACTGGCATTGGTAAAGCACATTCATACCCAGACACATTCACAATTTTGGTGTCCTGGTAATAGTAAGACTAAATTTTAAAGTCTAAAATTCTAACGACTAAAGTCACCAAAAACAGGAGCTCCACCAGGAGAGGAAAGAATACAGAGAAAACATATAAAGTAGAGGCTTTGGCTGATAGCTTCATTGATAGCCATGGCAAGTCTACTCAACACATCACCAAGTCTCCCCAATTGGAGCAAATTTATTTAAGCCTGGTTCAGTGAACATTCAAAACACCTTAACTTTAAATGAGAAGAGACATGAAAGTTGATGTAATACAAATGACTGAGGTGGATTAGTTTCAAAATGACACTGGAGAAGTTAGGAGACAACAGTAAAAGTGCACACTGCCTAATTAAAGTACAAATTACACAAAGGGACAAACAACAGAAGAGTAAGCTTTGTGTATCTTGGTTTGAACAAAAGAGCTGGCTAATGACAGGCCTAGTTTTTCTGTTTTTGTTTTTCTGCTTCTGTTGTTGTTTGATGGTAAAAAAAAAAAAAAAACTTGACTTAAAATGTAGAAAGCATAGATGATGCTGCCTAACTTTCTTTTAATGACTGTGTGTTGTATGTGTAATAGTTGTGTGTGCATTATAGTTTTATGCCGATGCCTACAATGAGAAGCCATATTATAAGGCTCAATCTTAATGGTTTCATAATGGCCATCACTGATGGTGCTTCAGAAATAATCATGTTGTTACAGCTTCAGAGAAGTTACTAAGTGTCTGGCGAGAGATGGAACAAACTGCACTCAGCCATGGCCAAGTGAGTGTTTCTGTCATTCATCAGTATTGCACAGGAACAGATTTTGCTATGCTAACTATTTGCTTACTGTCTGTGTCTTTGCATATCAGACAGATGATGTGACTATGTTGGAGGAAGAGATGATGAAATTACAGACAGATATAGTAGACCTCCAGAGACACCCTTGGAGGAGTGGAGAAGCTCTGGAGTCTCTGTAAGTTCAAACACAGACAACATTCAGTCACTTCCCACTTTAATAGAAACAATTTTACACCTGCACATTCATTCAGTTATCCAATCAACCAATGATGTGGCACCGGCAAAAGGCATAAGATCAGGAAGATACTGTCGAGCGCTTCTGACCCTTGAAACTCTTAAAGCTTCTGAAACTCTTGACCTGTATGTACATAATTTTATGCATTTTGCCACATGATTGTATTACTGCATAAATGAGCAGGTGTACAGGTGTTCCTATTAAAGTGGATGGTGAATGTATATTGACACACATTAATCATTAATACTCTTACATGTTGGTTTTGTTTTTTCAGTGAGGGCAAGGCAATGGATTTATTCCGCAAACTCAGAGAGAAACCTAGGGGTAAGACAGCATACTGGCATAAATGGCATACTTAAAATGGCAGGTGTCTTGCAGGCATCTTATAATATTAAATCATAGTGATGCTCTTAAAAAAGCTGCATAACGTGTTTCTTAGTAAATGCTTTCTATGCAAAACTGAATATAAGGTAATACATTGCAGTAAATTAGATTGAACCATATTATGAATGTCTTGCAACACAACCTGCTGCCTGTAATACCATAGTTGCAGGTGTTTTGGTTGCAAGACAGTTGTTGGACAGTTTATTTCAGGATGTGTACTTGCCTCATCTTCAAAACAACAGACCAAGGAAGATATCTTTTACAAGGATTAGAACATATGATTGAGAAATCTACTGTATATACACACGTGGACAAAATTGTTGGTACCCTTCAGTCAATGAAAGAAAAACTCAAAATGGTCACAAAAATAAC
>JAQQZR010000039.1:15954600-15970983 GCA_030068235.1 Notoglanidium macrostoma | reverse complement strand
GTTGAGGTATACCTTTGATGAAAATTACAGGCCTCTCTCATCTTTTTAAGTGGGAGAACTTGCACAATTGGTGGCTGCCTAAATACTTTTTTGCCCCACTGTAAGCTTGAACACATTGATCGAAAAGTACCGTTTTGTTCAACCTTCTTGTGCGGACATTTTGACTCTTGGCATCTTATTATTTATCTACGATTTGCCATAACAATAGAAATGCCTACAATGAGCACTTGAGTATGAGAACTAGACCATTAAACAATGGAAGAAGGTGGCCTGGTCTGATGAATCATGTTTTCTTTTACATCATGTGGAAGGCTGGGGGAATGTGCATTACTAACCCAGGGAAGAGTTGGCACCAGGGACTTGGGTCCTGACATTCATGTGCATATTAATGCAAAAAACCTACCTAAACCTAAATTTGTTGCAGACCAAGTACACCCCTTCATGGCAATGGCATTGGTCAGTGGCCTCTTTCAGGAGGGTAATGCTCCCTGCCACATGCAAAAATTGCTCAGGAATGGTTTCAGGAACATAAAGTATTCAATGTTTTAACTTGGCTTCCACATTCCCTTGATCTCAATCTGTGGTATGTGCTGGACGAATGTAAAATATTTATGTAAAAATATTGTAGTGGAATTCAACTAAATGATATTTCCACATTACTGTAATGGGGTTCAAGTCACTTCAGTAACCTTGCTTATAAAAATGGCTAAATTATTATGTACAATTTCTTAAGATGTCCCACCTAAACCACAAAACAAACAAACAAACAAAAAAGCCCAAACCACTTGCTGAGATATTGGCAAGCAAACACAAATATTACAGTTAAACTAATATCCATGTCTGTCTGATAATATACACATCAATGTCAAGATTCTTAATAAAACTACACAAAAACAGGAAAATCTTTTGACATGTAAATCTCATTATGCTTAATGACTGCATACAGTAACACCAAATCTTTACACAACACCTGTTCATGTAACCTGGAATAGTACTGACAACACTTATATATGCTGTGTAAATATGCATCTGACAAATTTTCTTTATTTCATGTATGATGCTAAATTGCATGCAATATTTCATTTGCAGACATTGCCTTATAAATTTGTGTGGTAAAAAAAGTCAAGAGTTTTAAACATTGGAAGTATCAGATTTTGTGTATTGAATACAAGGACACAGTTTTGGCATGTAAATCATAATGCTCATATTCTAGTGTGTGGAGTTTACCCTTCATGAGTGAATGTGTAAAGAACTACCATACTTGCATGCCACATCACAATACATTAATTACATTATTTTGCATATAAATAAACTTTGATGCTTGACCATGCTTGCTTCATGCAGACAAAATTCTGTATGCTTGTGATAAATTATCTAGGTTTGAATGTATGGTTACTTTAGATGTGTGTGGTAAAAGTCATGAGTCATGAACATTAGAAGTATCAGTTTTTTTTTAGAAGAAAGTGGAATAAGCAGAACACAGTTTTGGTATGTAAATCATAATGCTACATGTCTACATATTTTGTGCAGTTTAAACTTCGTGAGTGGGTTTGCATGCATTACTATCCCATTTGTGAAAAATAATGTTGATTTCATATATAAGCAGTTTCAAATATATGAGTTATGCTGTTAGCTGAATAGTGAAGAACTAGAAATCAAAGAAAAAGTAATTTTCAAACACTGCATTTACTTTGCTTATGTGGTTTTTAAACATTGGAAGTATCAATTTTTGTATTGTATGCACAAAAAGGACAGTTTTGGTAAGGCATAATGCCATCATGCATGTCATTTGGTACATTATTTTATTGGTTTATGTCATAGGCCTACATGGAAACAAATTCCTTCCTTTGAGGCAATTCTTACTACAGCTAAATTCTCATAAATCATTACTTCATTCATGAGGCCACCTTAATTTTGAACTTATATGCAGTGGGTATGGTCAGAGCATGTAGAGGAAAATACACGTTACTGAAATGTGCTTAAGTGAAAGCAGACCGCAAAAACTCATTTCAGGGTAAGAACACAATAGACTTTGAAATAGTTGGTTTAAAGATTACACAGAACTAATAAACAAAGTTGGGTAGGCAACTAAGAACCCTATTCGTAGAAAATTTGACATTAATATAGGTACTTATTTTATTCAACTTATAGAGTCGTTTATATTTTATTACAACTTTATGCTGACCATACACTAGAAGACTTTGAACAGACTCTTAAAAAACTAAAGTCTGACACCGTCTCACATCTAAAGACAATTTACAGAGTTTTTAAGTCACAGTCTATGGCTATGTTCACACTGCCATGCTGAAGTGACTCATCTGATTTTTTTTTTTTTTGCCTTAATTTTGAACAGATATGATGTTTTCAGGGCTGTGTGAACTCACAAACCCCATCTTTTTAAAGTTATGGTTTTAGGGTTAACTTAAAGCTTTAAGTGTCAGGGTTATGGTTACACTTTGGTTAAGGGCTGCAGCTAAAATCAAGTTCATTCCCTGCTATCATCAGCATTTATTCATGATACAGTAGCATTTTTTACCAAGCTAGCACAAATCATCAGAACACCGGCAGTGCAGCAAAATAATACTGGAGCACATCCACAGCTGATCAACTGTTTACTGTCTTCTAGGGTACGGTATGCATACATTAGCTACTAATAAGTCCATTTCGTCCAAGTCGTTTCACAATTGTTTGTGTTGTAGGTGAAGCAGTACTTGTGAAAAATCACTGTTTGCATGCGTGGACAGGTGCGTTCTCATTAAAGTCAGATACAAGTCACTTGTAATTAGGAATGTGAACCGTTGCGTCACATCATCTGAGCAAAATATTGGGATTGAGCAATGAGGCTTCCAGTGTGAACGTAGCCTATGATGTAGTCTATTAAGACTGGGGATCTTGCAAGGTCACTAAGGCTACGTTCACACAAGTGTCATTACTCAACTCAGATTTTTTGCTCAGATCAGGTTTGCTTGTTGTGACGGTTCAGATTCAGAATTACAAGTGAGGTAATTATGGGGTATAATTCTACAAAGATATGTTTGGCACCAAAACAAGATAGCTTATCATTCAAAGAATACCATCCCACGGTGAAGTATCGTTCTGGCAGTATCAAGCAGTGTGGCTACTTCTCTTCAGGTGGGACTAGTCAAGTCAAGATAGACGAAATCATGGATAGTTCCAAATATCAATTTATTTAAGCACAAAGCTAGCATGTCTCTGTTAAACAATAACAGTACCACCCATCAGATAAACTCAAGTCAACAAAGGAATGGCTTCAGAAGAGCAACAATTTAAAATGGCCCAGATCTAAATCCTTTCAAAAAACCATGGAATAATGTGAAGAGGAGGAGATCCCTTCACAATTTGATAGATCTGGAGCATTTTTGCAAGAACGAGTAGAATAAAATGACCAAATCTAGATGTAATTGGTAGACTCTTACCCAAAAATACTGAATGCTTTATTACAAGTGCTTTAACAAAGTATTAGTTAGTTAGTTGGTTAATGTGTTTGTCCCCCTAAAATGTTTCAATTTGTTTTTCACTTCAATTGAATGTGGTCCTTCCCCAAACTGTTGTGACAAAGTTGTAAGCACACAATTGTTTAGGATGTTATTGTATACTGTAGCATTACAATTTCCCTTCATTGGGACTAAGAGGCCCAAACATGTTCCAGCACGACAATGCCCCTTTGCACGAAGTGAGCACCACGAAGACACCTTGGCAAGGTTGGTGTGAAAGAACTCAGCTGGCCTGCACAGAACCCTGACCTCAACTCCACTGAACACCTTTGAGATGAACTGGAATGCCGACTGCACCCCAGGATTTCTTGCCTGGCATCAGTGTCCGAGTTCACTAATGCTCATGTAGCTGAATGGACACATATTCCCTACCGCCACACTCTAAAATCTAGTGTAAAGCCTTCCTGGAAACATGGAGGTTATTATAAAAGCTTAGGGGGACTAAATATGAAAAGGGATGTTTAACAATATGAGTGTTATGGTCAGGTGTCCACAAATTTTGTCCATGTAGTGCATCCTGGTTTTTTTTTTTTTACATCACAAAAACCTGAAATTTTAAAAGGGCTCTGTAATCTTTTATATACATTGTACTTCACATAACAGCAGCAGAAACACTGTACTTCAATAAGTGTCATGTGTAAAATACTAACTGAAAATACAACTAAAAACTGCAACACAGCACTGTTTTCAACAAGCTTTAAGAAAATCATCCATTATGGTTCTGGTGTTTAATAGTCAAATCAAATGTTGTACAGACCCACAGTCCACTGCCAATTGCATGAATGCTAAATAGCAAACACAAATATTAAGGAATACCAAAACTAGGTACAATAATCGATGAGTAGACTACTTTAAGTTTACACTTATTCCATAAGTGCTCTAAATGTCGACACATAAGATGTCATGTGTCTGTAAGTAACAGTTTGTTGGAAATTAACTTATCCACATTAGAGCACCTTAATAAAAAATGGCTATTGTTAAAATAACAGATTTCAAAAAATGTACTTTCCTAAATATAGTATTGAACAACTGAAAACAAATAAAAGAATTTAAATGACACCAACTTATTTCTATGATTTAACTTCTAAATCATTAAAAACACACAACACTATCCTACCCACTATGTGCACATGCACACTTGTTTTACTATCCTTGTAAGGCTCTTCCATTGATTACAATGATTAATGTAGCTAAACTTTAACCTCAGTAATGGAAAAGTTTTTGGCTCTTTTTTTTCTTATTTAAAAAGGGGGGGGGGGATAATAAGGGTATATAAATGCATGCACGTGCACATGCACACATAGTGAAAGAGAAGTGACACTTTCTTGTATTTCTGTCACTGAAGACATTTCATTGAAGCATCAAATTTCCTAACAAATTTTTTTTTATACACTACGTTCTTTTGGATCTCTGTATTTCATGTGGATGTAGTCAAAAATGTCCTTCTCACTGTCCACCAGTAAGGGCTCTCCAGGCACACCTAAAACATAGCATAGGGGTAAAAATATATTTGCAAATTTGGTGTCATTTCAATATAATTGCCAGTTTAGCCAATATCTGTCAATTTAAAAATGCCTAGTCTGATAATCCCAACTGAAAGAAAAAGCATCATAACAAATCAGAGCAGCAAAAAGCAAAACCAGTTGTGTGATACAGTCTTTTGCAATCTCATATTCCATTTTATTTAATGGTCATTGGAATAGATGGCAAATGAGACAGACTGAAGTAAGATAAGAGTCATTTCTTTCCAAATTTATATTTTCTTACCAGTGACTCCTAGTGGACGAATAGTGTACTCATTAAGGGTGAAGCCTTTCTCAAGGGCATGGGTTCTCATATTCTTATTGAATATGTCACTCCCAGTGAAGTAGAGCACACCACAATAATATTGATCCTTAGGAATAAGCCTGAAGATATAAAGATAATGAGAATATTCAGCATATTCAAAGTAAAACCAAAAATTCTGAGTCCACAAATATAAATTTTATGGCACTCATAAAAAGGGATACATCTTTCATAATGTGAGGTATGTTCAACTACAGACCACTAGGTCTGTACACTAAGGTCCACTATGTAGGATTCAGCCACCTGAATGCCTCTCCCTTACCCCTCCCTTTCCAAGCACCAGCAAACACTGAGTCCTCTTATTTTTCTTCTTTTTTCTTCCGTCATTCTTATAGTGCTTCCTTACTTTCACACTGTAGCTTACAAAAACGCACAACATAGAAGGCGCTCACTAGAGGTTTGTCCATTCTCCCTAGTGGTGGACCCACCTTTAATCTCATGATTGTGCACCCTAAGTAGTATAAACTAAATAGTAAATAAAATCACCAATGGTACAGTGACACACTAGTTAATTTGATAGTATACATCATTACAGAAGTCAGTTACTGAGTAACAGGTGAAAGTGTAAAAACTCTCAACCACACATTTATTTCCTGAGTATTATTTAAATTTTTGAAAGCAATATTTTTTTTAAGCAATTGTAAGAAAGTAATATTTTAAGCTTTCGATTCCTGAGCTTCCCACCAATAGAACTTAAGTTTGGGCTGACCTTGGTGCTAAGACCCCGAAATATAATCAAAATAAATATAAATATATATAACTAAATATTTGAAAAAAGTTTGATAATGTGGATTGTGATTTCGACCACTGGGTTGTGATTTCTGTCTCCAAAAATATGGTTTACTTGAATAATATTTTATGTTTAATTAATTAATTATGTTTTGATAAATAGGAAAAACCTTTAGTGGAGGAGACAGCCTTTTCAGCTGAAGTATACTGATGTACAAAATGACCTTTTAGTGATTATAAAGCACCTGATATCAATACGGCGATGATCATAATTCTTTTCAATCTCATCTTCGACTCCTCTTTGCAACCGACATACACCCTGAAAGAAGACAAGGATAAAGTTCTATTAGAATGAAAAAGACCGAAAAAGAAAGAAAAATAAAGAAAAAGAATGTGAACTGCTCTCACCATGAACTTTGTATCTCCTTTAGACAAAGTATCAGTGACAAAGCCAATAGACTCAAGGTGATCAACCACTGCATGGAGCAGCTTGGGCTAGGAGAAAAGAGTATAAGAACTGGGGAAAGAGGATGCAAATCAAGGTAGTCCTCCTATCACGTCTATGAATTTTCCACTTTTTATTTTGTTACAAACCCAGACCTGAACTGGGATTATAAATACCACTTTAAGAACAACATTTATACACCTGCTCCTTTATGCAGTCATCCAATCACCCAATTATGCAGCAGCAGCACAAAGCATAAAATAAGTCAGATACATTTAAAGAGTGTCAGTTAATATTCATATCAATCACCAGAATGGGAAAACATGGCATGGCTTTTGGTGTCAAATGGGCTGGTTTGAGTATTTCAGAAACTGCTGATCTCCTGGAATTTTTAAACACAGTCTCTAAAGTTTGTAAGAGAGTTGTAAAAAAAATCCCCAAAAAAACCATCCTTTTCCCCCTTCTGATGTTTGATATGAATATTAACTGAAGCTCTTGACCTGCATGATTTTATGCATTGTGGTATCACATAATTGGCTAATTGGATAACTGCATAAATGAGCAAGTGTACAGGTGTTTCTATTAAAGTGGACACCAAGTATTTTAGAATAAAAGTATACTGAAGTGGGAGGAAAATCAATATGGTTTACAATTAAAATATGTACAAGTTGTGATCCACTTCAGTATTATAGGCGGTTTTTTGTAGATTCTGGGTAGACCCTTTATACATGGACACTTCACTTTCTACCTCAACATGCTTGATGGTGCGGTCTAAATGTATGACCGATGCAGGAGAGCAAACAATGTTTTTAATAACCTTTTATCATTCCCATTAAAATTATTTGCAACATGTTAGATTTTACACTTTACATGTTAGAGTTTACACTATTGTTATCTATCCAAATTGTTAGCTATACATACATACATTTTACATAGATTTTATTTCACATAAATGAACTCTAAACATTTCCATTTACCTTTACAGAAAGCAAAAGCAAAAGTGACTCAGTGCATCTTTCAACCAGGAAAATCGAGAGACGGAGACAAGAGGGAGGGTGAGGAGGCAGGTTGAATCAGAAGGTAACGCGTGATGGTTCTCACCTGTAACTCGTTACTGCCAGTCTGCTTATGCATTTCTTTATACTTTCAGTGACTGCCATAACCAGACCAAGAAAGAGTGATATAGATGGTGGAGCATGCAACGCCCATGCACGCAACCTGAACTTGTCATTTTCAACTGAGTTTTTTTGAAAATGCACTGAAAAAGTGTGTTGCAAATAAACATGAGCCTAGATGTCTACCGAAATTCCACCTGCCCCTCAAGTCTTCCACCCCACCCTTGCACACTGGATTACACAGAGTATTTTTGAGCAATAACTTGTAGCAGAGTACTCCAAAGTACTCATATGAATACATATTCAAAATGTGTAACAGTTGGCAGCGCCGCATAATGATTAGATGCTATTTGAGTTTAAAACATGGTCAAAAATGTTACTTCTAAAGGTCACAAAATTTTGGAAAAAATGAAAATCAGACTTAACACATGATGACTATTGAGAACCCTAGTGGCAGTTGTCTGTCTTTTTGAAAATTAAAATGCTGCCAAAACACAAATATGTTAAGAAAAAAAAAATCTATCCATAATATTCATCTGTACATAATGCTACAGAGTTACAGATGAATGCATGTTCTTCTTTTTCATATCACTCCAACTCTATATATTAACATTGTTTTAAAAAAGTGAAAAATTACTCTTGAATCATTGAGTACTTACTTGTTTTTGAGACTGGGAGGTAAAGTCTGGGTGCGTCAGCAGTATATCAATATCACCACTTGACTCTGCCCCTGAAGATGCCATAGAGATTATTTTCATTGGGTTTATTCTTATATACAGTGTGTGCAGAAGAGACAATTTTCTCTATAATGCTGCAGAGCTGTGAACTAGCAATTAAAAGTATGATAATGACTACAGAATGATTTATAACTAACAGAGTAGTTAACCTCGTCTGTAGCTGCCACAGATGGTGCCAATGTACTCCGGGTTGAGCTGCTCCAACTCTTGTAATATTAAAATCTGGGAAAAACATCCAGATACAGTAAGGTAATTTATTTAGACTTCAAAATGCTAAACTGAGTAAACTTTACATAATCTACCTCCATTTCCTCCATCTCTGAGCGGGGAATTCTCTTCTCAAATTCTTCAAAATATCTTTATAAAATGCACATAAATAAAATACCACCAATGAATATGATCACGTATCTATCACTAATATATAAATATTTATATAAAAATCATCAATTTATATTATTGTCTTAATCTCATAGATTACACACTTACTTTAGGCCAATCTGCTGATGATGGTTCAATTTATGTTCAATCTTCTTGAGATCTGAAAAGCAGGCCAATGAAAATGCAAGGCTTGTGGCCATAAAGGTAAACAATTCAACAAAATGAATGTAGAGAAAATACAGAAGACAAACCATCTAAGGTCCTGACACCTTCATCATAGAACTTCCTAGCAGCAGCTGGGCTAAAAAGATCATGAATCAAAGAGACTTAGTATAACTGGTACTATAAATGGTATAATTCCATTTCCAAAAAAGTTGGAATGCTGTGTAACAGAATACAATGATTTACAAATCATGTAAACCCATATTAAATTGAAAATTGAACAAACACCAAATATCAAATGTTAAAACTAACAAACTACATTGTTTAATGAAAAATACACTGCCTGTCCAAAAAAAAAAAAAAAAAAGGTCACCACTCGGATTTAACAAAGCAAATGGGCAAGAGCCTCCCATTGGATAATTACTGCATGGATGATTATGTTTCAGCTGGCAACAAGTTATTTAACCCTAACTGATGAAGTGAGTAGCTTCTCATTTCTTAAACAACCATGTCAGAAGACACGGTTTTCTGTGGTCGTGGAAAAGATGCTAATCTGTTTCAGAAGCATCAAACTATTGGCATGCATCAATCAAAGAAAACATCTAAGGAGATTGCTGACACTACTAAAATGGGGTTAAGAACTGTCCAACGCTAAAAACTGGAAGGACAGTGGGGAACCATCATCTTCGTGGTAGAAATGTGGTTGGTAAAAAATCTTGAATGATCGTGATTGGCGATCACTGAAACGTTTGGTGAAATCAAACTTTAAAAAATCAACAGCTGAACTCACGGCTATGTTCAACAGTGACACTAAGAGCATTTCCACATGCATAATGCGAAGGGAACTCAATGGATTGGGACTAAACAGCTGTGTAGCCTTAAGAAAACCACTGATCAGTGAGGCTAATCGGCAAAAAAAAGGCTTCAATTTGCTAGGGAGGATAAAGACTGGACTCTGGAGCAATGGAAGAAGGTTGTGTGATCTGATGAGTCCAGATTTACCCTGTTCCAGAGTGATGGGTGCATCAGGGTAAAAAGAGAGGTGCATAAATTGATGCAGTCATCATGCCTAGTGCCTACCATACAAGCCTGTGGGGCAGTGCTATGATCTGGGGTTGTTGGAGTTGGTCAGGTCTAGGTTCAGCAACGTTATGTGCACAAAGAATGAGGTCAACTGACTACCTGAATATACTGAATGACCAGGTTATTCCATCAGTGACTTTCTTCTTCCCTAAATGGCACGGGCATAAGACATGTTACAAGATGTTAATGCCAGGATCCGTCGGGCTCAAATTGTGAAAGAGTGGTTCAGGGAGAATGAGACATTTTCACACATGGATTTGCCACCACAGAGTCCAAACCTTAACCTCATTGAGAATCTTTGGGATGTGCTGGAGAAGAATTTGCGCAGCAGTCCGACTGTCCCATCCTCTCTACAAGATCATACCGAAAAATTCATGCAACTCTGGACGGAAATAAATGTTGTGACATTGCAGAACCTCATTGAAATGATGCCACAGTGAATGCGGTTGCTAAAGGCAGTCCAACAAAATAGTGTGTGAATTTTTTTTGGACAAGCAGTGTACATGCTCATTTTGAATTTGATGTGAGCAACACATTTCAAAAAAAGTTGGGGCAGGGATAACAAAATAATGGAAATATTGTGTAATGTTTAAAAAAAAGCACCTGGTAGGACATCTTACAACTAGAGGTTGGGAATCATTTAAATTAAAAAAAATGTTTTTTTTGTTTGGTTCCGGTTTCCGACCGACCCTGTCGATTTATGTGCGACCCAAATTTATTTTATGAGCTTGAGGAAACGTCCCGAAAATCTTAGCTACTTAGCAATGCTACACGGTCGGTCGTTCACAAAGACAATCTTTGTCATCACTTATAAAGGCACTGATAACTTTGTATTTGTCGTGTTCCAAATACTCACCAGTAGGTGGCAAGAACATAATATGCACAGCACATATAGGCCTACTAATGTGCAGAAGGAGAGTAAGAGTTGGCATCCCCCATATTACATTCAGGCTATCATCTTCAATTCATCTTTCTTTTACAATGACGGACATGTGTAATGTGTCAATAACTTGTCCGTGCAACACTAGCGTGCCAACAAAAATTGTGAGGTTGGGTTTCAAAACATTTGAAAATGTGCTTCAAGAGGTCAAAAACTGCCCTTGTACGTTCATATCAGCAGCTGGCAAAGTCGACAGAGCTAACAGCTGGACAAACCTCGCCAGCGATGTGGTATCCACCGCCGATCAGCAGCTTGGTTCGCGCGTCATGTCTTTATTTGAGTTTAAATATTTAGCTTTTACGTGCGCCCCAGAGCCAGAATCTGTGCCCTCCACGGCTCAATAGTAGGCGGCCTCCGTCACATGAAAATGTGTGTGTGTGTGTAACATGCTCGGACACACAAGCTGGTAGAGCACATGTAGTACAGGTAAGATATTTTATGAAAAAACAGTTCCTGACGACCAACAGGAACCAAACTTTTTTTTTTTTAAGCCTTATCGGTTACAGTTCCGATCGGTTCCCCATTTGGGCTTCATAAAGTAAAAAAAAAATGAGGATTCATATTTAGATAACAAAAACTACAGAAACTATAAACTATACTATACACTGTATTGTGCAGAAGTCCTGTAATTTAAAGCCCTCTACGGTTAGGGTAAGGGATCTTTCTTTAAAGAGCAAGCTGGCTTACAGGGAAATACAAACAGGCCTTTAGTGGCCACTATGGGGTATAGAGGGTTAAGAACTGATTCAATGTGTCAATATGGTTAGTGCTACTGCATTAGTGCTTATGGTATGGGTAGCTTGCACATCTGGGAGGGCACAATTAATGCAGAATAATATATACAGGTTTTGACGCAATACATATGCTGCCATTCAAACTACATCTTTTTCAGGGAATGCCTTGCTTATTTCACCAAGACTAATGACAATCTGGATTCTGCCTGTATTTCAACAGCATGGCTCTGAAGTACAAGAGTCAGGGTGCTCAACTCACCAGCCTGCAGTCCCCACCTGTCACCCACTGAAAACATTTGCTGCATCATGAAATGAAAAATATTACAATGAAGACACTGAACTGTTGAGCAGTTGAAATCCTATATCGGGCAAGAATGGGACAACATTTCACTTTCAAAACTCCATTTACTGGTCTCCATCGAATGTGAATAAATGTAAACATCAAATGTATACACAGTGAATATACAGAGTTTTTGAAACATGTTGTTGGCATCAAATTCAAAATAAGCATATATTTTCAAAAACAATACAATTTCTACGTTTGATATGGTCCCCTCCAAAAGTATTGGAACAGTGACAGTTTTTGAAATTTTGCCTCTGTACACCCCACAAGGGATTTGAAAAGAAGCCACCAAGATGTGACTGAAATATAGACTTACAGCATTATTTCAAGGGACTTAACAAAAATCTTGCATTAACGGTTTAGGAATTACAGCCATTTTTATGCAGTTCTTCCTTTTTCACAGGCTCAAAAGTAACAAAAACTGATATAAATATAAGCATCATACTTGGATGCAAATCAATCACTGCCTACAGTCTGGAGCCCATGGACGACATCAAATGTGGAGTTTCATTCCTTTCTTTGCTAGGCCTTTACCGCAGCTGCTTTCAGTTGTTTATGGGTCTTTCTGCCTTCAGTTTTGTCTTCAGTAAGTGAAAAGTATGCTAAGCTGGGTTGACTGACTCAGCTATTTATTTCATTTCTTTGGCTTAAGGAGCTCTTGGATTGTTTTCACATTATGTTTTGTGTCATTATCCATCTGTACTGTGAAGCGGTATCCTATCAGTTTTGCAGCCTTTCTGTTCTTGAGTGTTACCAGTGTTTCACATCTTGAGGTAAACCCTTTATATTAATGTTCATGAATGTTTCTTGATTGTAGACTTTGGCAAGGACATGTCAACCTTGTTGAGAGTGTTCTTGACTTGGCTAGATGATGTAAAGGGGTTTTTCTTCACCAAGGAAAGAATTCTACTATCATCCACTGTAGGTGTTTTCTGTAGTCTTCAAGACCTTTTGGTGTTGCTGAGCTCCCCAGTGCATCCTTTTTAAGAATAGCCAAATCAACAATTTATTACAATCCTTTTTTCAGTCTAATAATGGCCTCCTTCAATTGCATTGACACCTCTATTGACTGCATATTGAGAGTTCCCACAAACAGCTGTCTCATCAGTAACATCAGTCAACTAATTCGTTACTTCTGAGCCTATCAAAATGGGGGGACTGTGTAAACAATTGCTGTAATTCCTAAACGGTTAATGCAATATTTTTGTTAAATGCCTTGAATTTATGCTCGGCGGCAAATTAATGAAAATTGTGTCACTGTTCCAATACCTTTGGAATGGGCTGTATATTGTCTTGGTTCTGTTGTCAAATAATAATGTAAACCCATATTTGCAACTCGTCCCATTCGGTTTTATTTACATTTTACAGTATCCCAACTTTTTTGGATACGGGGCCGTAGATTATACAAAAAATAGTCATGTAAACACAAATAAACCTACCCTATTCCAGTCACTCTAGTTAAAAAGTTGATTGAGGAGCTGGTGTCATCATTACGAATCTAGATGTGATAAAATAAGACACCAATAAGACACTTAGAATTTGATTTTTTTTTTTCTAAGGCTGTGCTCATTTGTGGCAAATGTATGCCAGCTATTAATATGTACGTGATACAACAAGCATAATATATACAAGTAGTCCTTACAAGAGTGTAAGCATTACTTTAATGTTCAGACCCATGCAAACACTTAATTGTTCAGCCTTACCTGGATTAAACTGTCTAACAAATAGATAAATGTAAACGTAAAACCTTTTCCAGTTTGCGGAGTTTCCCTGTGGTTAAATACTCATCAATTTTCTCAGCAATCTTTGCACCAACTCCATCCTAAAAGGAAATGAGAAGGTTTTTTTTTTATTATAACAACTCATCCTTTCTATGTATATTAACAGCCTTTTTTTATTTCTACAAATATCAACAGACCATGTTAAATAAGTAATAATAATAATAATACTTACTTACCAGTTTCTTGGCTTCAGTTCCACTTTTTATTTTATATGGGTACTTAGCAATCACAGAAGCAGCTTTTCTAAAAGAATGCATGAACACAGTGTGGGTCACAGACGCAGTTTATTCAAATAAACTATAAAGTGACATACAAATAGTGTAGGCAAAACTATCTTGCACTGAAAATACACCAAATAATTGTGTCTGAATAAGTAACTGATGTTTTTTATTTACCTGTATGCATTGTACTTATGGATTGCCCTGTTAACATTTTTTTCATAATTGGCCAATTCTAAGGAAAAAAGGAGAAGAAAATAAAGTGGCAGTTCAAATCTATATTAGGGCAAGGAGCAACACCAAAAACATTTTACATTTTCTCTTTCTTACACACACACACACACACACACACACACACACACACACAAGTTGCCATATCTTCTGGTCACCAGCACATACAAAAACAATAATATATTCTTGAAAGCAAATATGGCCACTGCAGTTTCAGTGCAAACAGTGTAAGAAGTACTACATGGCTCTCTGATTAAGACATTTTCTTTGGTACCACTTTCTGTTTTCATAAAAGATATAATAAATATGGGATCAACATATTCATAAATAAAGGGAGCGTTTGAAGCGTAAAGGCCGGATCGATTGACCAGCGTGATCATTCCGCACCGCCTCCGTACCGGATCGGTTGGGTTCAAGCACAGAGTGATGGAGCGCAAGTCTCCGACAAGCGAGCGCACTTATCTCCCCTGTGCTGCGTTTCAAAAATGAAGTGTATTTTCAGCGCTCCCGACCTCGCTGGTATAGGCGCCACGGAGCGGATTGTTTAGCGCAGTGTGAGTGCAGGCCAGCCGGGGAGTGGGGAGTGGGGTGTATGGCTCTCAGGGGCGGTTCGGGCCGGTTGAACCTAGCGTGAGTACATCGTAAAATGCAGCTACCAACAAGACGAAGGTGCAGATGTTTAACGATGGATCAAAACGTTAGCCTGCGTGTACTAAATAAATTTAATACAAATCAGCAGTGTCACTAAAATGCACAGACTACAGAGGGAAACAGCATTAGACAACGCAACAGCTGGCTCGCACAATACTAAACAGCTAACTACCCCAGCCATCTGTACTCTTTGTCTGAACTATCAAGGCAACCCAAATCTTACCAATAAGAAAGTCTGTGATTCCCTCATTTAAAGTTTCTTGCGGCGCTTTCCGTTTGCTCATCTCTGTTCTTGGTGAATCTTTCAATACCGAATTGCTTATAGGTGTTTTTATTTAATAAATATTAGATAAATGAGTCAGACATCGGTTAAAGCCTGAAAACAAAGCCCACAGCTCGTCGCAACAATAAGACGTCACTCATGACAGGGACGACCAAGGCGTAGCTTTAGCCTTTCATTGACATCCATTAATTTTTGGCTTTTTTTTTTTTTTTACATCAAATAATTTTACTTCTAAACCGCTCTGTTCTTTTTTTATGACCATTGTTATTTTCAAGAGAACCATAACACTGTACTCTCGTACACTGTATAATCTCGTAACTCACTTTATAGCGCTGTAATAAACGTTTTTATACTACGCTAAAATGGCGTCACTAATCTGCGACGGTCAGTCGCACAACCGTAATGTTTAGATAATAAGTTCTCAAAAAAATCTGATAAACCTATTTGGCCACTAGTAGTGCCCCTTAAAGAGCTCAGTGAATTAAAACACGCATCAAAATCGGCTGCAATCGGACAAAAAGACGTCCAAGTCACATTTAAAGTCAAAGTGAGCCGAAAGATTTTTTGTGGTGTGCAGCTACCACAGACAGAAAGTCTGCCTGTACATGACTAGCGTTGAGGCGCCAGCAAAGGCTCACGTTGATTAGTGACGTAACGGAGAACCTGAACCTCCAGAGCATGGTTTGAAATCTCCGAAGCAGTGCATTGGAAAGCAGTGATGCGCTTGTTTTGACGTGTCAAAGTCCCGTGATCAAATGACGACCGAAGCTTCGTTCTGTTCACACCCACGTGATTGGGACGTCAGCGGTTCAAACGCAGTTAAAACTGTTTCAAACCACTATGTGGCGTTTCCGTGCGCTTAATATAGTGTGCTTTAGCTTTATGAAAGTTTTACTGAGTCAAACCGATCCAACTAGAAGAGGACTCCTCATATTTGGGAACATTTTGCAGAGTACTTTATTGTACCGTGCAACACAAATAAAGTTATCTCACTCTTTACGAATTTGCACTGCAGTTTATCACTCTAGCCTCCTCTGTTCCATGTGAATGTAGTTTTCAAATGCCGGGGAGATTGTTAAAAAGAAAAAGATAGATTGAGCCCCAGGTCTGTTACATGTATGTGGTAAACGCGCTTGATTACATGACCTTTAAAGTCGATATAAGCATGCCTAAGAATAGCCAGCAATGATAAG
>JAQQZR010000039.1:15943076-15954500 GCA_030068235.1 Notoglanidium macrostoma | reverse complement strand
ATAAATATAATACATAATACATATATATATATATATATATATATCTATATATATATATGAAATGTATGTATTATGTATTATATTTATGTATTAATAAATACACAGAAAACAATCCTGGAAACAAAACTGAAAGATGCTGCACTTACCATTCTGATTTAATGCAGGTGGATGCAGGGTAGCCATGGGGAAGTGGAAACAGCTAGAATTTCTCACTTCAGTTACATTTTTGTGAGAAAGATTCCAAATAAACCAGTCGCAATTTTGTGAATTTGTTGTTTTTTTTCATGACCTATTATTAACAGGTCCAATGTCTGTGTTTGTTCAGGGACCAACACTCTGCCTTGTTAGTTGTTTGGCATCAACTAGTAGATTAGCCTTAATAAATATCTATCTAGATTTGACCAGATCAGTGAAAACCCAAATTTATTCAGTTTTCTCAACAGCCATAAAACGTTTTGTGAATTTCAATTCCAAAATCTCCACCCAGATAGCTGGCTATTCTGAGCCAAATTCAGTTTATGCACCTAAGTACCAGATATAGCAATGAAAAAATATTGTGAACCAAGTACCCTTATTATAAACAGACATATTTAAAATTTATTTAAAATTATATATAAATTATATATAAAAGTATATGATGTCAAGGTGTGACTGTGTTCTATCATTCAGATTGAGACAGGTTCATCGCTGTCATTCCATGTGGGCATATGGGGCAAATTAATGGTAAGATTTGGTGGTTATTGGTATTATTACTCATTTGCTATCAGGGATGTAAATTTGTTGCCATATTCATGAGGTGCACGTTATTGTTTTCTCATTGCAAAACCTAAAATTCACTTCGATTTGTGTCTTGACTTATTTTACGTTGTATTTAGTGATCTTAGGAACTTATAATAATAGATAAATATATAGTTATGTACAGTAGCATAACGTGTCAGTTCATTTGTAAAAGAAGCAATAATTTGAGTTCTCTAATGTGGTTTTCACACAATTCAATTCAACAATATATGTTCAACTATAAAACTTCACATACAGACACTTTGGAAATTTGGTATCGATCATTACTGAATGATTCCAAAGCATTTCTTTTCGGATTGTTATTACTGTTGTAATTTCAGGTCATGAAAAATCCATGGCATCCATCTCATTTATCAAATAGAAATAGTAACATAAAAGTTAAAGGTCCATTATATAGGATTTGTGAGAGTACATATTAGCCCTTTATATCTACATAGGGTGAAATGCCAGTTATTTGAGTTAAATCATGTTATGTTAAAATATTTTTTAAAACTAGTAGCCATATCCACATTTTGGTTTTGATCCACATACACTACATGGCCAAAAGTTTGTAGGCACCTGACCATTACACCCACATGAGCTTTTTGAACATTCTCTTCAAGATGTAGTAAAGATGTAGTAATTCTAGACATCCCATACAATTGTGTGTTTCCAACTGTGTGGCAACAGTTTGTGGAAGGCGTGATGTCATATGGGTGTGATGGTCAGGTGTCCACTAACATTTGGCCATATACAGTATAAATACATTTTTATTTTAATTAACCACATTCCCTTCACAATGGAATAAATAATGGGATCATATAAAAAGAAATAGTAAATAGAGATAGCAAGTATTTTCACTATGAAAATCTCTTCTTTCTCAGTTCATGGTAATAATAAGGGTGAGCAGATATAATTTGTTTATATATATTTTGTACAGAATATTTACATCAAATGGGATATTATGAGCAATTCTCCAAAAAACACCTCAGGAGTCAGTCTAAACCATAAAGCATCTTCAGCAAGAAGCCTGTGGTCACCTTGTAAACATTTACCCTGTTCTCAACACTGTCACATCTTAATAACTGAAAAAGAAATCATCCATCGACAACAAAACATACGTAGTACTTCTTTCATTTGAGTTTATGAAACAATTTGATAATATTTAATGAGTTACATTATCCTGTTCTGAGCAATATCCCTTGAAGCTAGCTCATATAATCACCCAGCTGTTGCATTTTTCAGTGCACTCGTTGTACTCTTTTCTTTTTGCTAAGATGACATGTTTATTAAGGTTTTAGCTGCTGTGCTATTATATCCAGTGGATTCTTAGTGAGGTAAGATGTTGAGTTAAGATCATCGATATGATATTTAATTTTCTTTTTAGTTTCTCTTAGAAAAGAAAGATAGAAAAGGAAAAAGAAAGACAGAAAAAAAAGAAAAAAAAAGAAAGCGAGCATATGTACTATGTTTAACACTTATGTTTATGCAGAGCTACCAAACCTTGTTGCCTCAATGGATAAAATACACATATTCAAAATCAGTTCATTTAAGCAGTGAGAGATAAACTTTGTATAATTTTACTAAAATGCAGCATAAGGCACATGATGGTCAGATTTTACTGTTTATGATTTTTATCTCAAAACTATTCACATTATAATCCATGTTCCTCACACTGACCCCTTTGTGCAGTTACATAAATAAAAGGCTGAAGATAGAAGTCAGTTACAATTTGATAAGAGGACTTCTATCCTCAGTCTTATGCTGTAAACATAGTTGGGTAAGAAGGAAATAAAAATTTAAATAATTTCTCTCCAATTCCATCAAAGTCAAAAAACAACAACAAAAGTGTCAACATCCTTTCACTCAGGCATGTCTGTCTCTAATGCAATACTCTGAAAGAGGCTCACAAACAAACAGAAGCTTTTTTCTTTTTAACCAATTTCAAGTTTGTTTTTGTCTTTATCTTTATTTTGTGTGATGTAACAGTCTTTTTTTTGTCTCTGGTTCTGGTTGGCATGACCATAAGTTTGCATTTTGTTAGGTGTTAGGTGCCCAGGTTGGAACATCTGTGACTTGTACAGTTGCGATGTTTTGTGCCACTAATCACATCTGCATTATCTCAACATTTTCCAAACAGCACTTGTGAGCATCAGACTAGGAATGGTGATTGTGGTACAGATTTTATCACATCGTGTCCAGGTAAAAGGAACCAGTGATGGATTCTTTCAAAACTTAGATCAGAAAAAAGGATGTGTGTAGATACACTGCTACAAGAGTCAGTGGTGATTATCGCTGAGTGACAGGCATCAGAAGAGGCTGGTAAGTGTGGTCTGTGAAGGACTCCGGCAATCACGAACATCTAAGGTGCCTGGCACTGAAGTAAGTACTGAGGTGACGGTGGGCATGGTAGGATTAGTGAGGTCTGTCAGTGTGGTGGGAGTGCTAGACGGGCTCATAGAGGCATTCGAAATTTCTGATGCCGGACCAGATGGGGTTCCGCCAGCTAGAGTTGACCCATCTGAAGCTTTGTCCACCCCACTATTCTCCTGACGTAGAAGATTCCGTCTGAATTTGGCCCTGGCATTCTGGAACCACACCTGAAACAAAATGTTAATCCATTCATTAGTGACAAACTACTGATGGGAAAAAGCCATTTGAAATCGAATGACAAATAGACAAAGAAAAATAATTCTCATTAAAGAATTATCAGGCACATCCAAGCAAATGACTGCATTGTTCTTTTAAATATGATAATTAGGGCTTTGAGATTTTATGTAATCTTATTTTATTTCTCTCTCCCTTTAGTTCTCCATGCAATTATCTGTCACATTTATGAGAAAACTATAGCCTATATTTGGCTCCCCTCCTTTCAATGTTAGGCAAAACAGCTGTTTCTTGATGCAAGGCTCATTTTCAGATTTGTTTTGGAATGTAAAAGTTCCTGTATTTATCTCTTCTTTTGGTTCTCATTTCCTTGTTTTTTTTGTTTTGTTTTGTTTTCATTTCACCTTCATAGAATTGACAACTCATTGAATTAATTATAATGCTTATTTTTCTAATTAAAAATTAAATTGTTGTTAGCCAAGTGTAATAATTCCATCTAAATATCAATTATCTAAAATGCTTATCCATCAGAGTCATTGGGAAGCTAACGCCAACTCCAACTGACTTCAGGCGAGTGGGAGGGTACATCCTGGACAGGGTGTAAAAATTCATCTTAGGATAGTCTCGTTTAATTTCATGTCTATATACGGTTTTAAAAAAGGTTTATATTAAACAGAATAAATTATGAAATTTTGTATACAAATAAAATAAATATATACTTTACAGTTTTATTAAATGTACATCAGTGTTTGAATCAATACTGAAATTAACATGAGTCATAGCTGCACTTTAATTCAGACAAAAAGAGAGAATTCTTACCTGGAGTACACGCTTTGTAAGACCTGTTTTCTGTGCCAGCTGTTTCAAATCCTTGGCATCAGGATTGTGGTTGATGGCAAAATAGGACTTCATGGTTCTGAGCTGATGGTGCTTGAAGGAAGTCCTCATTCTCTTGGTCTTCTGCCCAGAACTGTACTGAGAATCTCTGTCCATGGGATCCCCATCATTTTCATTGCAGCTTAGTGCTGTTTTAAAGAAAACACCAGCAAATATACTTCTTAAACTCATGCAATATACTATTATGCAAATTAATTCAAGGTAGCCTTTAATTACCATATTTAATCATATTAAACCATTGGTACAATACATTTTTTGCAAATAAAAAAATAAAAACCAAATAAACCATTTAAAAAGTGGAATGTTAAACAGTCTCCAACTGTGAATTAGATATGCTGCACAGTAGTATATCTATTGTCTAGTATATACTATTGTCTAATAGTATATCTAATGTCTTGTATGATACTGAGACATTTCACAGCCAATTCCCTTCTAATAAACCTTTATAATAGCAGAATTAGTTCTGTTGACATTGAATTGCTTCTTCAGCTTCTATGCATGACTATAAAATAATGGGGTGCCATTTTGTGCTCCTTTTCTATTTTTTTTTTTCCTTTTTCTTATTGTTACACTTTACTTAAATAATTGCTTGTTTATATAACTGGATTTTTCCTGATAAACTGTGACATATTCTTTGATTTCATACAAGCAAAAATGAGCAAAATCCAGTTCCCTACAGATCAGGGAAAATAGTTTATAAATACGGAACCATTTAATTTATTCATTAGATATAATTTTGTTTAAAAAAAAAAGACACATAAATAATATTTGGCTCAACAGAGTTATGTGTTGAAATTTTTTGTCCAAAGAACTTGGAATAACAAAGTGCAAAGATTTAGCTAACAACTTTGACTTATTTCCAGACTTTTAAATTGTAGCCATGCCTGTTTATTTATATTAACATATATTTATGCCATTTGCATGTGGCACAGCGGTTTGGGATTCAGCTTGCAATGAAGTGTTTTTAAAGATACTGACGGAGAGGGTTGTGAGCAGTATTTCTTGGGAGAGTTTGATATGTTGCTAGATGCAAGACAGTTCAGGAATAATGTTTTCTATGACAAATATTACTCTTGGAATATTCTCATACTCTCATTCTATGTAAATATACTCTCAGAAAAAACGTCTGATCACCCAGTCAGGTAACCATCGTGTAATTAACCGAATTAACATAGTGAGTAAATGGGTTGTAAACGATATTAATCTGACAGTTCATAAATACCACTACCTAAATGGTAGCTGTAGTCTAGGACTCTTTTTGTTTAAAGCAGTAAATCAATCTAGTCTGCCCTATTTACTGCAAGCTGATATGATATTGACTAATATTTAACAGTCTCACAGCTGTATAAAATAGCTGAAGCTAGGGCAGGGACAGTTGTCCTAAGCACCTGTAGCTTCAAAATACTATTCGTGTGACTTTTTAACAAAACTGTTCTTTGTAGGGAATTTCTGTGAGCTAATGTTTTCTCTCATTTCTGGACATTTGGTTGTCGTTCCATGGTTGTCGTTCTGTTTGTAACCTGAAGGGGCAGTAGTGATCAAAAGTAAAATAGTCCCCGTACTTGATGTCCAATGCGTGCCTGAGGCACTGTGCAGTGATTTAAAAGGAAAGGAGTTCTTTGATATCTAACAATTCGTTGTATTAACCATATTGTTCTAGGCTAATCCTTAAATTCATTTTGTTGTGTAGTGGCTCAAGACCAGAACTCAGAAAAAGCATGGCGATGTAACTCATGGACTTCAGGGAGACACGGGAGTGAGTTTTTCAAATATAATATCATGATAATGGGAGTTGAAGTAATTTCAGTTGGTAAAAATGGAATAACACAAAGCTATATGGACTAATTAACATAAGTCATTCAAAACGTGAAAGTATCTCGCTGAGCATTAAAATGCATGCCTTAAAAAATAATAATAATAATAATAAATAAATATTCGGACTAGAATGTGTAGGCATAAACTTGTCGAATAACTTGCATGCAAGACATCCACTTATACATATTAGAAATATAAATATTTATTTCCCTGCATAAAGTCCCCATATTTTCAGTTGCATAATAATAGTCACGGATCGGGAACATATTAGAATTGTATGGTCTCCTTAAAAACGACAGCAAAACTTAATGGAAAATAAAGCAACAAAATTAATCATAAGAAACAAAATTAATCATAAATAACATTGTAAATTGGAAATCACCTGAAATAATATTATTGGATTATATTGTGTTGTTTCTGGATTTGGGCACGTGCATAAGCAAGGGCTCAATGCATCACTTTGGACTATGCAAAGGAAATTGAAATAGCTTATGGCTGAGAAAGTTTGGGCCTGCAATATTTCTCCCCCTCCAAAACCACTCTATGTCGCCTTCCTCTTTCACATCTTTTTAATCTCCTAGAGGTCTCGACTTGCATATAAGTAATTCCACTTGTCAGCAATGCACTCATCATTCCTTCCCAAAGCGTTTACGCAGGAGTTCACGAGTAACGTTGCAGCTAATTGTTGTAAGCTCAAGGACATTAATTTTCTGTCATTGTAGTGATGCATAGTTTATGTATACAAGTTTTGAACATTATACTACACGAATCAACAGCTCTAAATAAGTTTCTCTCTCAAGCAAAACTTAGTTGTAATCGAATCAAGACAAAATGCGCAATTAATCTGAAAAACACGGTATCTGAAACGTGCAGAGTAGAAACACTCTTTAGAAAATTTAGAACCCATAAAGGGTTTTTCTGTTGTACCTTTGGGGAACTCTTAAAGTTTGTAACAGAACAGAAACAGAACAGAACCCTTAATTATCCAGTGAACTCCAAAGAACCCCTGAAAGACATTTTAATTTTGAATTAGCACATGACCTTCTGACTGAAGATAAATGATCAGAAAATGAGAAATATTAAACCATTTTAGAAATTTTGAGATATTCACGCGCGTGTGTAAAACAAAACGTTACAGCAAAAATCGTCAGTGCATGTTACTTTAAAGTAGTTTCGCAGTAGTTTTTTTTTTTTTTTTCATTTTACCCATATTAATTTTACCCATGTTAATTGGTTTTTCTGTCTATCTTTTGTTTGCTTGTTTGTTTCGTTTCAGAGCTACATTTGAGGACATTTCTCTCAGCAGATGTGGAATTACTCTAGTTTATGTTCAGTACAAACGCCCTATACGTTGCCTAATTCATTTCAAAATATAAATCAAAATATAAATTACAAAGTGATAATCCTGCCTAAATATTATCACAGTATCCTAACAGTACTTGCTGTCGAAGGTAATATCCACAAAAGTACATCCTATCATCCTTCCTACAGTTTTTTCTCATGCTGTTAAAAAGTGGGCTATTGTATTTACACGTGGTTATGTTCAAGTAAGTGTTAACGAACTTCTGCATGATTAAAAATACGCAGTACTACTAAATGCTAATACTTCCTACGAAGACATTATCGTTTAGCATTTTAGAGTTGATTTAATTTTCTCCTTACAGAGAATACCTTTTATATCTATGGTTTGTAGCGCCTAGCCCTGGACTAAACTTACTTTTGTATAAAGATTCCCCATTTATAATCCAGTTATAATTCAGAACTAGGCTTAATCTGTCCATGGGAATCCACGCCTAAATTTTGTAAATTAACGCCAAGCCATTAAAAGTTTTATTCAGCTACAGCAACAGATAAGTTCTTGGTTGCATTGGCCTTTGTAGTTCTAATATAAAGTTGCGAATAACCTGAGACTCTGAAAACAGAAATGCTTTTGAGATGCACCGTTTTGCAATTCAGAGCAGCGCTCACCTGCACTGTAGGAGGCCAGGGTTGCGTTTCCCGTACAACGATGGAAGTTAGCATCAAAGCAGCATGGTACGATGCATCGTTCTAGCATACTAACATAACATACCAGCATCCCAAATACGACTGTTTCCCCCAAACCCTAACCCTATTTGTTTCACAGTAGTCTGAACCATGTTGATTTACACCACCATAGCACCATAGTTCGAACTGCAAAGTATTTGGTATGAATTTGACAGGAAGCATGCAGAAAAATCACAATATGGGAGCGTCGCTTCAGAATCCGATTTCATACACAGTGTTCACAGAAATCTAAACTGATTTAATTCTGAGTGCTGTAGATGGGTTTTCAATATTTAGTGTTTCGTGACGGCTACTATGACTGCTATTGTATTATGAAATGTTTTGAAGGAGCAAGTGTTTTGATAAAGTTTTCTTGGTTCACCCTCTTGGCGTTTCTTAGTCAGGTGTACGGCGTGCGCTCGCAAAAAAATAATAAATAAATAAAAAACAACAATAGGTTAATAAACCATTTTGCTTTATGTCAATTTATTCTTTATATTAACTGATGTTATATTTAGTTGGTAGTGTGTAAATTCATTTTGGATATGATAAAAGTGTAATAAAAATATTTTGTTTTGTACTTTTTACAATGAGGCTTCACATTTAAAAATGAGAAACGGTTGTACATTAAGAACTGAAAAGAATTAGTAAATAAAGACTAATCTTTAAATATTCGTTTAAATTTAGAAAACAGGTAAAATATATGAAGGAAATCTAGGTAAACACTGTAATATGTTTTAGTAAAGAATGTTTGCAAAGTTTGCGTAAAGTTTTCTCAATATAAATTTAGTTTAACAAAAATGCTTAAATTACTGCTTTCTTTTTTGTCGTAAAAATCCACAAGTAATTTTTTTTCAGTGTTTGTCGACTTTATTAACCGTAATATGTTAGTGGCTCAGTGGAATAAATTGGTATCTATGATAGACATAATTTCGTGCTTACACAGACATGGGTTCGTATCCCAAGCGGCGAGGAGTTCTTTTCATCTTTTTCGCAACGAAAACTCTCAGTGATTAAGAATTGAATCATTTAAGTGCTTTAAAGATTTATATG
This sequence comes from Notoglanidium macrostoma, assembly GCA_030068235.1. Lineage (NCBI taxonomy): Eukaryota > Metazoa > Chordata > Actinopteri > Siluriformes > Auchenoglanididae > Notoglanidium > Notoglanidium macrostoma. Next base: position 15,945,326 of record JAQQZR010000039.1, on the reverse strand, counting down.
TTTATGAAAACTATTTTAAGAACACCCAACATCTTCATAAGCCTAGAAATACACACTGAAAAAAATAAAACATTTGAAAACTTTGGATCAATGTAACCTAAATTATTTACATTCAGTCCATATCAATCAACCACCATGTCAATAATCACCTCCCGCTCTACCTTGTGCACCACACCAAATACCTTGGCTAATTGATTTCAAGGTTACTGACATGATGACTACACTCCTTCCACGTAACTTTTGCCATAGAAGACGTTCTTACCACGCCACCGACAAGGTAGCCACAAGGCACTAACTTCTACAGCCGTAGTTCGAACTACACAATGACAATGTCTGCGAACGTTCGGTCGAGCTATGCTTTTGGGAAACGCAACCTTTCTCTCTACCACAGGTCATTTGAAATAAGACAGATTACTGCTATATTGCTCACTCCTTAAATGTAGTATCATATAATTAGGAGTTATTGTTTTAATTATGGAATCTTTCGATCTATATTGTATGTGTTCTTTATTGCATTAACCTACGCTTTGCATGGCTGGAAAATTGAAAGCTTGAAAAAGAAAAATTGTTTTGCGATGCACCATTTACTTTACTGTTATATTACCAAGTATTGCTTAGCTTGACATTTAATAAAACATTAAAATTGCAGAAAAAAGCTCTCACCTGCATTATAAGCGGCCAAATCTGCTCCGGGGCCAGGGCTTTTCCGTTTCCTCGGGCGTCCTTTCTGTACGCTACCCACTCCGTTGTAGTAGGACAGCGCGAGCGCCCCCGCAGTACCCAGCGCTTTAGTTGGAGCCAAGTCTGTGTGATTGAAGTGTCCGTAGTCCCCCTGCACGATCGTCTCGAAGTGTAAACGGCAGTACACAAGACTGTCCTTCATGCCGAAATGGTCGCCCGTGGTCAGCATTTTGTTGCAGGTCGTGCACGTAAAACAGTTTAAGTGGTACACCAAGTCCCGTGCTCGCATTACCATTTCCGAGGCTGAAATCCCGAGATGGCATCGCGCGCACCTCTGCACCGAAAACCTTCTGTACAGGAGAGACACAGCCATGAGCACAGATTAAACAGATTAACAACATACAACTGATTTATATATTTTTAGTTTCAACAGGCTTAGTCTACTATCAAATTGGAGTCCTCATTATTTCATCTTTAAAAACGGCAGCGTTGAGTCTAATATTTACTGCTGTAAACGACAATAAACACCCAAGCTGATAAATGCAAATTATTCATAACTGCCAGTATTTACTTCTTTTTCACAGGAATAACGTGACGGTATTAATAGACATAGGTATTAATACTAAATATTATTAGCAGCATTAACGTCAAAATATGTGCCTGTCATGAGCCTGGTGAAATCTTGTTTAATTGGTAGGCTTACACAATTTTCTCACATTAAAATAAACCACTGTTACAGCAGCATTGAAACTATCACTCTACAGAGCGAATCATACTTGCCATGTTGCTAGCTTAAGACGGTTAACTAATATCCTCTAATTCATTGTTTATTTTCTTTCGTTAACAACGTAATCGTGTGCGTCTGGGGCCACATTCTTTAAGAAAGCAAAAGTAAATTTAGCTTAGGGAAATCTGGATTGCAGGAAGCCGCATTGCTGTCTTGGAAAGTTGGCACCGATGTGACCGTGAGCCACTCACCTGTAATAGTCTTCCTTGCAGTAGATGCTCCCATCCTTACTGAAGCAGGTGAGCTCGGACTCCAGGTTGAGTTTGCACTCACAGCATTTCAGACAGCGCATGTGCCACTGTTTGTCTACGGCCAGCAAGTAATAGCGGTCGGATATTTTCCCCCCGCAGCCCGCACACAGAGCCACACGCTCACCGCTCATTGACGGCATGTTCTGAGAAGAAACACAACATACAGGTTCAGCAAAGACTGGGCCGAACCGGTTCTAAGGCATATTTTATAACCATTTGACCCCAAATAATTCAAATGACCGGAAAAATTACAATAGGCTATTGATGAAATGTTTATTATCCTAAAATCTGAGTCTGAAATCGTATCTCATACAAAATTGGATGGTTTCTAATGAAAACGAACGACGTCATGCAAATTAAATTCTTGAGAATTTCCAATCCTACGGCCATGTTGGTACTGAAAAGTTGTATACTGAATCATCACGGATCATGGCCATAACTCTTGCATATTAAATCTCTCTCTCTCTCTCTCTCTCTCTCTCTCTCTCTCTCTCTCTCACACACACACACACACACACATACACACACACA
>JAQQZR010000039.1:15927026-15937378 GCA_030068235.1 Notoglanidium macrostoma | reverse complement strand
AAGAGGGCATTTTTGTTGGCCCCCAGATCAGACATGTTATGAGTGACAAGCGGTTTGAAGATCTGTTAGTTGGGCCAAAAAAAATTCCCTGGAAAGCCTTCAAAGACGTTGTTGACAATATTCTGGGCAATTACAGCGCCCCAAACTACATTCAGCTAGTAGACAAACCTCTCAAAGCATACAAGACAATGAAGTGCTTTCAAGATTCATTTCCTACACTCAAACTTGGACTTCTTCCCCTCAAATCTTGGTGCTGTCAGAGAAAGGTTTCACTGGGAAATTTCTACGATGGAGGAACTATACCAGGGCAACTGGAATCCGTAAATGCTTGCTGACTACTGTTGGACACTGCAATGTGATGCACCAGACATTGAGTACAAAAGAAAATCAGTAGCAAAACACTTTTAATTCTGTTGAATTTAATAGCTGATGCGAAACATAAACGTGACTAAATATGTTATTGTAAGTAAACATATAAATGTCTATTTCTCAGAGTTCCTATGTGATGCCGTAAAACCAAAACTATATTCGTGTTTTTGCTTGAAAGAAAGATTGTGCTTGGTAGGGAATGTCTACAACTGGGCCTTGACACACACACATGCACACACACACAAACACACACACACACACACACACGCATCAAAGGCCTTTGCATGACCATTTGGTGTTGCCTCATGCTTTTAGGAAAGTTTAGGAGGAGGACAAAAAAAATGAAAATCAATAAAGGCTGTGTTTATTTCTTTTGTTTTTTCATGACCATTCTTTATTTGTCATTGCAAGAGCAATAGTTTCTTTTGCAGCATTTGTAGGTTGGATTAGTCCAAGGAGATGAAGGTTGTATTACATCTTGAAGGGGCTGTACTTTATTGGCTCAGGGAACATTCTCCCGCATTGCTTTTCTTCTCCAAAATATGCAAGGAGCTTGAATAAGAGGATAAATCTGTTAACGGGGCAACTATTAACTCACATGGAGTTAATCAGAGTCAGTGCATTGGTGTGCATATTACCATCTGAATGGGCCACAGTCTCTTCTCTGGTCTCCTTTATATAGTAGCCTTTCAATGGACACCAAGGCTTTGGGCTTTAAATACTTCCTATTTTCCACTATTGCTCGAGTCTGCAAGGGCAAGCAGCAGTGGAAAGTAAACACTAACTGAAAATGCTTCCTTTCCAAGATGGGGTTTTGTTGTCCAGTGGTGCCTATCTCAATGAAATATTGTCAAGTGTTTAAGTTTGGAAACATATACTAAGCATAACACTTAGACACTTATGTTATATTCTCTCAGGGCAATGAATTTAAAGTCCAATGGTGGCTTATTTTTGCCTAATTAATGGTGCTTAATTTATATCCTAATTGTATAATAGTGAAGTTATGGAATGATATAAAATTATAGATTTTAGAATTTATGAGATGATCAATGTACAGTGTTTCCATTTATAAATGCTCAGTGATGTACACACACACACACACACACACACACACACACACACACACACACACACACACACACACACACACACACACACACTCTGAGGTACACAGATAGCATGATCTCTTCTTCATCTCTTCCCTGGCCTGGAGGATGGGTGGGAGTGCCAATTAACATCTTACATCTCAGATTAGATCACTAAGCATCACTAAGTATCACAAGTATCAAATACAAATATCTGAGTGTAAGCATAATGAAACAGAGAATAGAAATCCTTGGTTCAGGCTTCACTGAATAGAAGTTCATGATATCCTGTAATGAGTGTTTATTTATTCTTAAAATGTTTTTCTAAAGGGTGCTTGGTAATAAAAATCTAGCTTGTTACATTGTGCAACATTCTTAAAACACAAAGTGTTTTATTGTCAATGTAATCAAATAATCATGTAATAGAGTGGAGACACTTTAGAAATAATACCTATAGTGACAAATATTGTTTTGTAACTGAAGATGTTACTACTGTTACTATTACTGTTACTACTACTACTACTACTATTACTACTACTACTATTTTTATTATTAATATTATTTTTCTGTCATTCCTTGCTCCTTTAACAGGAAACCCCATTAAAGATTAACATACCACCTGGCAAAGAGGCATTACTGATATAATAGTCAGCAAATCCTTTTATGAAAAATAATTATTACACAAAACCTCAGTAGAATTGATCATAGATTAAAAATGACAGCCTTACAATAAATATGCTATTTAAAAAAAATAACATCAACAACAACAACAACAACAATAATAATAATAATAATAATAATAATAATAATAATAATAATAGTAGTGATGATCAAGGTCCACACAAATGAAGATCATGAGGACCCTTTATGTTTATTGAAAAATTTACAAACTGTAGCATTCATGATTGTAAGTTACAGTAGCAAAACCAGGTCCCAGTCTAAGACATCTGAGAATTGAGATTCAAAGATTGATGCAAGACAATGGCAAAAGCAAAGTTTAAACCTATAACTATGGATTGAGAGACAAACAATTAACGACTGAGCTAGCTTAGAGTTTGAGCTTTGTTCTAAAGCGGAGTCCTTGTGATGTCTTTGTAAATCGATCTAACTGAGATATCTTGCGATCCTGGAATGCCAATTTGTTGTTAATGCCTACACATTTATTGTTTAAATTGTTGCTTACATTTCAAAATCTGAATGTGAAATAGGTTTGTTGCTTCAGTGTGCACAAAAAGAGACTGAGAATGAACACATGCTAAGGGTGAATGCTGATTGTTTGATTGTAATCAGCTGATTTCCTCACTAACACCTTGGGTTTTATATATAGCCAATAAACCTTCTAAGTACTCTTGACACTAAGGAAACATTGTTTTTTTAACAATCTTTCCTTTGCAATCCAGGCTCGCACCCAGCACCTTTAGGTTTATGACAGGGTTTGTTTTGAAAATAATTATGAAAATACGATCAAAAAATGAATAATAAAGGTAATGCATTATAAGTTTTAAAGATCCTGGAATTATGATGTCATATACATGTATAGTATATAAGATGTTGACTGGACTTTCAGAGTGGCTTATTTAGTACACTTTTTCATGCTGACTGTACATTCAAAGAGGAAGTTGCATTCTTATGAAGTTAGAAAATGTTACTATCAGTCACTGTACCAAATTTGAAGAATTTCAGATTTATCTACTGAAAAACATACATTATTTTAAACAATACTTCTTAGTGGTCTATTTGTATGACACCTAGGGATCATCCCCAAATGTTGTAAAGACCACACATACAGTATTAAGTTTTGTGAAGATAACAAATCAATTGATGAGATCAGACATTCATTGTATTTAGCCATTTTGAGGAATATTAATTTGCTGGTATAATTGAAACAGATTGAAGTATTGAAATATTGAAGTCTGAAGATGATCCTAACTGAAGATGATAACTAAGGTTTCATGCCCGAACACATTCCTACATAGGCATAACCTTTATGAAATGTATCAGTCAGGATTTAGGCTTCATTATAGCACAGAGATGGCACTGGTTAAAGTGGTAAATAACTTACTACTGGCCTCTTATCATGGTTGTGTGTCCTTGTTTGTGTTGCTTGACCTTGGTGATACCAATGATCATAATATTCTTCTTGACTGACTAGAAAATGTTGGAATTAAAATAATCCCCCCCAGCTCAGGTGACTGGTGACTTCTCAGTGCATACTGTGGTAAAGTTGTTTGCCACACTTGGTGTTTCACAAGATTTTGTTTAGGAGCCTTACTTTTTTCTTTATATATGCTGCCTCTGGGTAACACTATTCTGCTCAGATTCAGTCTAATGCTGCAAAACTGATGGTGTTTCAGAGTACAGATTGGTAATGACCAAAAACATACAGCAAACACAACCCAAGAGCTTCTTAAGGCAAAGAAATGGGATATTCTTAAATACTGTCAGCCAACCTAACCAAGTATGCTTTTCAATTATTGAAAACAAAACTTTTTCAGAAAGCTCATAAATAAGCATGAACTTAAAGCAGGTGCAGTAAAGGCCTGGCATAACACCTTAAGGGAGGAAACTCGGCATTTGGTGATGTCTATTGGTTTCAGACTTCAGGCGAAGATTAAGTGCAAAGGATTTGCATACATGTAATAAAATTCATAATTTTAAATACATAATTAATATACTTTAATTATTGGTTTTAATTATAACTAAATTTATAATTATGTGAGTTTGTCCAATTACTTTTGAGCCTTTGAAAATGGAATGGTATGAAATGGTTTGGTATGAATATTATGAAAAAAATGTCTGTAAGTGCTCAATGGTTAATGCAATATTTATGTTAAACCACTGAAATTGCACACTTTTATGACATTCTGATGGCTATATTTGAAATCCATTGTGGTGGAGTACAAAGATGTGTGTATATATATATATATATAAGCATATATATATAAACATATACACACACACACACACACACACACACACACACACACACACACACACACACACACACACACGCATGTATGTGTATATATACACACACTCCTAGGCAAAAAAAAATAGGCAAACCCAATATTGCAAAACATAGTTTTTAATGATCTCATTAAAAAAATCACTGGGCAGAAAATTTACAATAATTTACCTCCTGAGAGCTCATTGCTGAAACTGTTGGGGGGTAAAGCTGGAAACAGGGAAGTTTACTTACATAGTCTTCTGGTACGCAAAGAGAAAATCATAAATTTTTTCAAATGTTTAAATGATATAAAATTGAAACTAACTTGTCTGGTTGTTCAGAATTTTCTAAAATCCCTTCTGTTTGTAGACTTAAACATTGAGTGGAACAACAACTTCTGGACTCTTCTTTCTGTAAACAGTTTACTGAAAAGACTTTTAAATGAAACATTTAAAGGAAATCAAGGGAAAAGCTCTCCCACAAGAATTTACTTTATTTAATTGTATAATTCTTGCTAATTTTCCTGAGCAATGATTTGCTATTGAGACCATAAAAAGCTTAATATTTTGCAATATTGGGTTTGCCTCATTCTTTTTGCCCAGGAGTGTATTTACATATTTATAGTTTACAACAATTCTGCCTTTGGAGCCGGAGACCAGTGTTTGATTCCCAAGTGGTTTGATTGACAAGTGGTAACAGTGCCTTTGAAACAACAGACCAGGGAACCAGGGTCCAATTTCCATTCAAGTCAAGAACTTCCACTAAGGGTCCCCAGGCTTACACCCCTAATTCAAGCACAAGCCTACCTCAGAAAATGAGTGAACGATGTAAACACCAAGCCATACTGGTTTGGACACCATCCGGGTTAACAAGGTCCACATCAGTTGTGGAGGGACCAGGACATACTGATGAAAATTGGGTGAATGGAAAAAGACACCTGGACTAGGTAAAAAAAATTGGAAATAATGGAATGCTACTATAACAGCAAGCCAAAGAAAGAGGCTACATTCACTGAATTTGGAAACTACAGATGACCAGAAGACCAACATCCACTCTGACTAAGACACAGCTCTTGGCTCCATGCTCTAACACCAATAGAAGGAAGCTTGAAAGACTACAAACACTGGAACCATCCACAGGTGATGGAAATGATGAGCAGCCCCTGGCACAGACCAGTACAAAAGAACTACATGACAGTCTGCCACCAATCATGACGGAAACATCCACTAAGCTGAAGATAAAGATTGACGCCAAACTACATGCAATCAAGCCTAGGATGCGACACCCTCTACTAACTGCCAAAGATCCTTCAGAGGAGATGCTTGCAGACATTGACAGTGCACTGCTCAATATATCCACCAACACCATCACTGAAACCAATAAGCTAGTATATGCCACTGCCACTGTAATCCTGGAGATGCTTGTATACAAAATCAAGACCAAGAATCTAGAGTGCGTACCATGGAGAAGAAGTTGGGAAGCCTAGATCAGGGAAGCCCAGAGGCACATAGGTTGGCTCACAGAAGTGCAGAAAGGAGTCATGAGAGACAGGTCCTGAGGCAGGAAGAAGTACAAAAAAAGATGTCCATAAGTGAGTCTCTGGAGTCTGCCAAACAAAGACTCTGGTGATAGTGAAGCTGATGCCAAAAGAATAAATGGCATGTTCTCCAAAGATCCATCTAGGGTCTATTCATAGTTGTGAATACAGCTGTGGCCACAAGTCTGAAGAGATACACCAGGGAAGCGGAGGAGAAAAGAATAAATGAACCAGCTAGGGTGTGTTCACAGCTGCAAGGGAACAACAGCAGGGGAAAATTAGCTCCACCCAGAGCTGAGACTGAGAAATACTAGAAGGACATATGGAAGAAGGCGGTATCACATAACACCAATGCTAGGTGGCTGGAAGGCCTAAATGCACACCACTGTGATCTCCCAGAACAAATTGCCAATCACCATCACCAAGGCAGATATACAGCAATGAGTCTCACGCCTGAAAAACTGGACAGCACCAGGACCTGACATGATACACAGCTACTGGATGAAGAAACTAACAGCATTCCATGACTGCCTGGCAGCACAAGTGAGTGAGCTGCTAACCACACACACGCAGGGTAGGACAATCCTGATCATGAAAGATCCCAAGAAGGGTACACTACCATCCAACTACAGGCCAATAACCTGCCTCTCCACAACAGAAAAGCTCCTCTCAGGCATCATAGCAGAGAAGCTAGGCAAACACATGAGTCAGTACATGAGCAAAGGAAGGAATTGGAACCAACACCAGAGGGTCAAAGCACCAGCTACTGGTCAATAGAGTAACCACCCAAGACTTTAAGACTAGGCGGACCAACCTGAGAACAGCCTGGATTGACTACAAAAGGGCCTATAATTTGATTCCCCACACATAGATACTGGAATGCTTGGCACTATAAAAGGCTAACGAGGCACTGATAAGCTTCATCAAGAACTAAATGCAGCTGTGGAAGAAAAAACTGGAAGCCTAATAAAGTGTGGTATATACCAAGGTGATTCCCTGTCCACACTGCTGTTCTGCATTGGCCTGAACCCTCTCAGCCACATCATAACAAAGAGTGGATATGGATAAAAGTTCAGAAGTGGAGTAACCATCAGACACCTCCTGTACATGGATGACATCAAGCTTTATGCTAAGAGTGAGTGAGACATCGACTCACCAGATCCACCTCACCAGAATCTACAGCAAGGACATCGGACTGAATAAATGTGGATGCATGATGGCCAAGAGAGGGAAGATGATCAGCACAGAGGGCGTGGTGTTACCATTTAAAATAGAACATATACAGGACAGCTACAAGTACCTTGGAATTCTACAGGCCAATGGGAATTAAGATGAGGTTACAAGGAGATCAGACACAGCCAAATATCTCCAGCGGGTCAGACAGGTGCTCTGAAGCCAGCTAAATGGTAGGAATAAGATCCAAGCCATCAACATGTATGCCCTACCAACCATCAGATACCCAGCTGGAATAGTGAACTGGCCACAGGAGGAAATAGAGCCCACTGATGTCAAGCCTTGGAATCTTGTCAAAATGCATAGAGGGTTCCATTTGAAGTCCAGCTTCCTGAGACTCTACAAACAATGGACAGAAGGGGGCGAAGATTAGTGAGTGTCAGAGCCACTTTCCAGAATGAAATAAACAACATCTGTGAATACATTACATCAAGAAGATGGCCCCTCAGGACAAACTGATGAAGGAGTGTCTCAGGAAGCATAAGACAGAGGATGGTAAGGAGGAAGAGAAAGTATAATGGAAGACCAAGCCCCTCCATGTAATGTACCACCAGTGGCTAGAAAATTCAGGCCTGAAGGACAGCAAAGAAGCTCTGATCATGGCAACACAAGAACAAGCCCTAAGCACCAGATCTGTAGAGGCAGGGGTCTACCACAGTAGACAGGCTGTGCAAAGACACCCCTGGGACTGTCCAGCACATAATAGATGGGTGCAAGATGCAAGCTGGAACATAATATACTAAAAGGCATTACCAATTGGCAATGATAGTGTACAGAAACATTTGCACCAAGTATGGGGTAGAAGGTCCCAAGTCCCAATGGAGACACCACCAAAAGTGGTTGAGAATAATAGATCAAAAAAGTTCCATACAGATAAGCAGCTGCTGGCCAACCAACCAGACATAGTGGTGGTTGATAAGGAGCAGAAAACAGCAGTAGTGATAGATGTGGCATGATAATAATAATAATAATAATAATGCATGGAAGCTAATACCATGTTTACGAATAATATTACATTCGTATGGTTTTTGGTATGGTGTCAGAACCATTACATCCCTGGTAATAATAATAAAAAAAATTAAATAAATAAATAATAATAATAATAATAATAATAATAATAATAATAATAATAATAATAATAATAATAATAATAATAATTGCAAGAGGCAATTATGGCCTCTCACACCCCAGTGTTTTCACCAAATTTACACAAGACACCATTTAAAGTTCTTGTTCACTAAATGTCACTTTGGGGATGTGGATATCACCATAATCATAATAACTAAAAACTATACCAAATCTGACACACATCTAAGGAATTGTCTAGAAGAAATATAGCTGAGATGGGTGAAAAAGACATTCTTTCTGTTGCCAGGTGGTGGCACTATACCAGAGTGTCACTCTGGGCATGTGGATATCATCATGATATCCACACTCATGATCTAGTACTAACTTTTAGATTAAGTATAGAAAATATAATCACACTTCCACTGTCTGAAACTATCTCAGTATCTCATGTAAAATGTTCCTTAGTTATAATATATGCACCCTACCATGCTATTGTGACAAATGGACATTCACATCAGCTACAGCACAGAGTCTTATCAATAATCTTGTGCTGCCTATAATTATCAACTTTGATTGGATCACTGTCAGACCCCACAGAACTTGATCAAGCAACTAAATGCTTTATCAGACCAGCGATTAGAATCTTTTATCCCCCCTTTGAGAAACTGAAATAATTTCACAAATTTCCTCATCAAAATCATTACCCTGTAGGTAAAACTCTTATCTACTCATTTTATCATAGACATAAAACCAGAAGCAATCGAACCTATTCGCATTGGCTGTGTACCTAAATTAGCAGTTATCAAACTCATGACTAGATAAAACATAACCTCGGCCCCAGTGAGCTGTCTGACTATAGGGCTAATATCCAACCTCCCCTTTATTTCCAATGTCTTAGAAAAGGCTATAGCACAACAGTTATGCACATGACTACATAGGAATAACATTCATGAAATGTAGCAGTCAGGATTTAGGCTTCATCATAGCACAGAGCCAGCACTGGTTAAAGTGGTAAATGACCTACTGGTCTCTTATCAGGGTTATGTCTCCTTGCATGTTACTTGACCTTAGAGCGGCTTTTGACACTATGGATCATACTATTCTCTTTGATAGATTAGAAAATGTTGTTGGAGTTAAGGAACAGCCCTCTCCTAACTTACTTCTACTCATAAGACAAAAGCACTACTACTAGGACCAAATTCAGTTAGAAGTAAGCTTTTTTGATTACATCATAACTCTGGAAGGCCTTTCATCATGTGCAGAAGTACAAGTCATCATTGTGATTACTGACTCCAGTCTCCTATTTGAAGCTCATATATATAATATTACTAGGACAACCTTCTTTCATCTTAGAAATATTGCTAAGATAAGAAATATGATGTCACTGCATGATGCGGAAAAATTTGTTCATGTTTTTGTTACGTCTAGGTTAGATTATTGTAATGCCTTACTCTCTGGATGTTCCAGTAGGTGCATAAACAAGCTCCTGTTATTCCAGAATTCAGCAGTGAGAGTCTTTACTAGAAAAAGAAGATTTGATCATTGTCTCCCAGTCACATTTTGCACCGATTAGGGTTAACCCTAACCCTAACCCTAGGGTCAATATTACTACTGACCTATAAAGCATGGAATGGTCTTGTGCCACAGTACCTGAGTGAACTTCTGGTCTTTTATGAGCCACCACACCTACTTAGAAAAAAAGGTGCAGGCTATTTGTTGGTACCTCGAAGGGTGAAGGCTGCAGCAGGAGGCTTTCTCTTATAAAGCCCACAGTTATGAAATGGTCTTGCAATTAATGTTTAGGACTTAGACACAGTCTGTGAGTTTAAGTCTAGGCTGGAAACATATTTGTTTAGTCAAGCCTTTTATTAATAGCCTTATATTAGGTAAAGAAGCAGATTTGGAGGGTTCTCGGGCATAGATTGTTCTGGTAAACTAGGATGTTTGGATTCTGTTACCCCACTACTATCATGCGTTCACTCAGGTTTGTGACTGTGGAGTGGCTGCCACTTTTTGTCCCAGGGCATCCTCATGTTTGTGTTACCTGCTGGCTCTCCCTTTTAGTTATGCTGTCATAGCTTGCCCTGCCGGAGTTCCTGCTTGCACTCAGCAC
>JAQQZR010000039.1:15900966-15921425 GCA_030068235.1 Notoglanidium macrostoma | reverse complement strand
TATATATATTATGAGCAATACTGTGCTGAGTGTGGCACGGAAAAAAAACCCGAGACGACAAGAGGGAAAAACATTGAGAGAAGCCAGACTCAAACTTTGCGTTATATGGTCAAAAAAGAATTCTATACAGTTTTAATATAAAGTCTGTTCTGTTTCAGCTGATTCACTGATGGAGATTTGAGTGCAAGACTATTCATGGTTATTTAAGTTCCATGCCATTGTAGCAGTCCAATGTCATCTTCACAATTCTAGGTGTATGATGAAGCATTTCATACGGGGCCATGCTAAACAGGAGCAAGAAGTTTTCAAGTGATAACTCCAACCAGATGTAGAACATCAGGATGGATCAGGCAGGTCCAGAAAGCAGAGGAGGCAGGATTAGGAGTATGTGCAACTTGACAGAGAGAGAGAGAGAGAGAGAGAGAGAGAGAGAGAGATAGGGAGAGAGAGAGAAAGAGAGAGAGAGAGAGAGAGAGAGAGAGAGCGAAAGAGAGAGAGAGAGAGAGAGAGAGATTCAAATTGTCTCTTGCTTTTATGCTACAGCATAAGAGCTTATTGATATTTTCTTCTTCAGTTTGTATCTTTCTATTCCTTTTTTGGGGGGGGTAGATTATTACATTAATTAGTCAGTGCTGTGGGGATGTCAACTACTTGAACAGTGTGAAAAATATAAAGAGGATAGTAAAGAAAGCAGCTAAATATACTTTAATTATTTTCTTTCTTTCTTTTTTACAATTTCTGTTGTTTAATAGACTGTTTACACTTTGATACCATTTTGACTGAAGTGGAGAGGTGTGAACAGGATTGGGTGAGAGTTGTTTAAACAACTAGTTAAGTGACAGATCAGTCTAGCACACCAACACAAAGATGCCAATGCAGATGCAGTGTTTCTGAATGCTACTGAGGCTAGATATGGAGGAAAAACTATCCAGACACTGTAGTAGACATCTTAAACTCCATCCATTATTAAACTGAAAAGATTTTTTTTCATGATTAAGCTATAAGGATTTTCTGCATCCCATTGCACTCTCAGTTAACCTGTGATTTCAGTTTCTCCACTAGCTTATTTTAAAAACTGGTATGTTCTTAAGTAGTAATATAATACACAGGTTTATTATTTTACACATTTATTGCACCAATTTCTTTACTTTCCTAGAGCAGCCTAAAAAGCATTGAAGCTGAAATTTAAATTTTTGTCCAGTGTAAGGCTGATAACAGAACTGCATGAATTACTGGTGGATTTGTAAAAATTTGAAGTTGTGCAACCCTTAACTTATTTTTAATGGCCGTGGTTAGGCTAGTCCAAAACCCTGTCTCAGACATTTCTACTGAAGAAAAATTTTGTTGCATGCAGGTAATTTGCATAATCTGAATGAGGTGCCCAGAAAATCAACACAAGCAGGTGCACAGCAGAAATCTGAATAACATTTGGAGTCGCCAACTCCAGAGAATTTGCAAGAAGTGTGTATAGCTTTGAGGAATGTATTAGAGTGTTTGAGATGCTGAGACACTATTTCAAGAGATGTGTGTAAGTGAACATGTGAAAACAAAATGGTAATATTTTTTTATTTCCTTGCATGCTGTTCTCTGTTTGAGAGTGCTGATCCGTGTAGTTCTGTTATCTGTTTGTGTTACTCACAGACCCACTGCTAAATTATTATAATGTGTGCAACGCTTAATGACAATCATTCCTGGTAAGATTGTATACATTTGATAATAAGGACACTACTGTGCAAAAGTCTTATATACATGCAAAGAAATTCTATAAAGCAAAGAGGCCCTTAAAACAATGAAATTAAATTATGTTTCTACATAAAACAAAATAATAATATGTAAAAGAACTGCAAAAAGTAACAAACAAAGTCAACAACACTAAAACTAAAAGCATTTGGCTTTAAAATATACATACAGAGTCAGTAAAAAAAATTTATATACTGTCCAGGAAAAGAAACATTTGTATAAATATTTTAATACTAAATTTATTCAGACATCACAAGATTAACACAAGTTACCATTGGCCTCTACAATTTCAAGAGGTGCTCAAAGTGGTGGCCATTAGCTTCCAGACATTTATGTGTTGAAGTGTTCCTGAAGTGCATATGCATTTTTTGGCTGAAGAGCAGACCACAGTGATCTCCCAGAACAAGAACCAGTCACCATCACCTAGGCAGATATCTAGCAACATGTCACAGGCATGAAGAACTGGACAGCACCTGGACCTGACATGATGCACAGCTACAGGAAGAAGAGACTAACAGCACTCCATGACCACCTGGCAGCACAAATGAGTGAGCTGCTAACAACAGTCACTCACCCAGACTGGCTAACACAGGACAGGACAAGCCTGATCATGAAAGATCCCCAGAAGGGTACTCTGCCATCCAACTACAGGCCAATAACCTGTCTCTCCACAACATGGAAGCTCCTCTCAGGCATCATATTGGAGAAACTATGCAGACACAAGAGTAAATACATGAGCAAAGCTCAGAAAGGAATTGGAACCAACACCAGAGGGTCAAAGCACCAGCTACTGAGCGATAGCGCAGTCACCCAAGACTCTAAGACAAGGCAGACCAACTTGAGCACAGCCTGGATTGACTACAAGAATGCCCATGATTTGATGCCCCACACGTGGATACTGGAATGCTTGGCACTATACAAGGGTAACCAGGCACTGATAAACTTCATCAAGAACTCAATGTGGCTGTGGAAGACAACACTGGAAGCCAATTCCAAGGCCATCGCACAAGTCACTATAAAGTGTGGTATATACAAGGGGGTGATCTACCCCCGCTGAAGACAGATGATGATGAGAAAGATGAGAAACCATCGTGGAAGACCAGGAGCCTAACATAGTGGTGGTTGATAAGGAGCAGAAAACGGCAGTAGTGATAGATGTGGCAATCTAAGCTGACAGTAACATCAGATGAGAAGATCAAGTACCAAGGCCTAAAAGAACAACTGGAACAGAAGGTGAAAGGTGAAAGGTGAATTCTAGGCACATCAACGGAGGTCTCTATTCACCTGGGGACTATGACTGTCACACTTGCTTCTTTTTTCATCGAGCAGATTGTTTTTTTTTTCCCTGAAAAATGGTCTATTATATAATATGCTGCTCCATTTACTGACATATAAACATTTTTCTGTAACATTTAAGTTTTTGTTTGAAAAGTAATGTTTGGAAATATAAATAGTTTTTGTATTGACTCAATACAAAACATTTGTACTAAAAATAGTGTGCCTAAGACTTTTATACAGTACTGTATATGAACCACAATTGAACATGCCATCTACCCTTTGATAAAAGCTTGTGACATCTGGTTTCAACAAACCCAAAGTACCAAGAAATCCTCAGTTCTATACCTAGCCAAACACCCCTGATCGACTACCCCACCCCACCCCACTTCACTTTTTTCCTCTCGTTCTGTCCCTGTTCCATGCTGGTTTACCTAAACAAACCAGACTAATCCCAACTATCAGGGGAGCCTCTGTCAAAATGGGCAGTAGGGCCCTAAGGCGAACACAGCCAGTGAGCAATGCACACAGCTCAGCTTCACTCTCCAGTGACAGACACAGATTAGCATAATGCCTTTTGGTGTGTATCGGTAAGTGAGTGTGTGTGTGTTTGTGTGTGTAGTCTACAAATAGGGTTCTCTAGCATTTTCTTTCTTTTTAGGTCTTTTGTTTTAATTGATCACTTACAAGAAACAATTACAATTTAAATATCTCTTATATATATATATATATATATATATAAATAAAAGACAAAGGTCCAGGTCTTCTGCTTCTTCAGCTTCTGAATATTCATTCAATATTCAGCTCCACCCATAGCAATAAACACTAACACACTTGGAGTAAAGGTCAGCTCAGGAGAAAAAGAAGACTGTTAGTGAGTTAGATGAATAACTATTGTCTTCTTCCAGGGCATTTTAATGAATTATATCATCTCTTCACTGTTCTGGAATTTGGTTAAGGAGCTCAAACAAATTAGGTGCAAATGAACATAATCTGGACAGGTGAAAAGTGGAAGATGAAGAGAGAGTGAGCTGATAGTTAAATACAGCTTCCAGACACACAGCAGCTGCAAAACCTCTAAATATGGTTCTATATCTGATGATACCTACAGATCTACACAAAACTTGCAGGAACTTCCATAAAATGTGAAATTTTGTAGCATGAATTTTGTTAATTAGTGTATCTAATCCTATTATAGGTGTCTAATGTATAGCCAGCATGTATCTGTTCTGTCCTGGTCTAGTAGTTATATCTGAGACGCATCTGTGGATAAACACTAAGCCTATGTGTGTGCGTGTGTGTGTGTGTGTAAGGCCTCATTATCAGAACACTGAGCTCTGGGACACTGGCCTCTGTCAGCAGCACCGTCGCCCCCGGCAACTCTGCATCCCAACTGTCTCAGCCGCCCATCCTGGCTACACGCACACACAAACACACACACAGAAAAGCACACTTGGCCACCAAAGCAACTCTACAGCAGACTTAATAACTGGCCAACCTGCTTACTTCTACTGCAGAACCTGAAAAGAAAGCAAGGTCCATTCATTTCTTTATTGTACTGTGGTGACCTGGCTGCTGTTTACATGTGAAATATTTAAATAAGTCCATCTATTTTTTTCTGGTTTATGCAAAACCCACTTTTTCTTCTTTTTTAGATTTGTTTTTTTCCGTTCTTTAAATGAGACACTGTATGCACAGTGAGCTACCATTCTCTTGAAATTTTTGTAATATTAATAGTCAGAAAAGGTTTCCCTTACCCTGTTGTCAATTAATCTTTTATCTTCAGCATGGCTCACTGAAACAAATGAATGCCTTGTGTTTGTTATTGCCTCTAATGGTCTTGTAATGTGCTGGAGTCAACCTACTTAATAATGAAGTATCAATAAGGCTGCTTTTTTTTTATTAAGGCTTTTCATCATCTCTTAGACACTTATAGTCAGAAAGGGCCTGATTTGAATAAGATATATTCATAGGGATAATGGAATCAGAGTGTCTGAAGGTTACAGGTTCTGTTGTGCGTAAAGATTATGATAGTGATCAGTAGTCTCATTGTTGAAATGTTGAAGTGAATAAAGTTGTAAGAAGCATTATATCAGAGGAAAGCAACAGGAGTACCTTCACATACATAAAACCAAGCCAGGTATTTTTGTGAACTTGGCACAATCTTGGCTTTGGTCTCCTGAGCCCGTAGACTCTGATGTGGAGTCCAGTCAAAGAGTCTTTAGTTTATTATCATCTCTGACTGCTGTCAGTCATTCAAAGGCTTTTCCCAGCACCCAATTATATTTGAAGACCAGACCCGAGGGACTGGACATGATCAATGAGTGTGCGTTGTCGTCAATATGGGTGTGAGAGGAGACTTATTGATCAAGAAACACTTATGGACAGCTGGGGCTGGATAATGTCAACTTGGATGAAAAGTTCCACTGCTTCATTAATATGCTGCATTAAAATTGTCAGTGGAAGCTCATCACAAGTATAGTAAGACAAATACGTGTGCATGTGTGTTACAAAAAATTTATTTATTAATTATTTATTTTATCTATTCAATAAAAAAAAAAGTTGGTCTCTTCTATGCAGACATTCCTTTTCATCTGCAAAAAACAACAATGGCATGCATATTTGCCTTCTGACCCTGTTTGTATGTTCATAATAATTAAGTTGCCTCTGTGTGTGTGCGCGTGTATGTATTTATTAGATAGCAGGTGGGCAGCATCAGGGCCAGGGGAGACTCTGGCAGTGTGGTGGAGTCTTTAAGGTGGAGGGGTGAGCAGCAGGGGTCTGTCCTAACTGCTTTGCACTGCAGTGAGTCTGGACACACACACACACACACACACACACACACACACACACACACACACACACACACACACACACACACACACACACAAGGTGGCTGAGCTGCAACACCTTTAGAAATATAGCAGCCTTCGTTGTAATTAAAGCATAGTGCAAACATGAGACCAGGGCTGCAACACAGCATGGGACAGGCCTCATTCCCTCCCATTAGTGTCCAGGGACCGGCTTATATGTGCAGAATTACAGACAGACAGGCACAAACATAAATGGTACGTTTACACATAGCTCATAATACATGAAAACTCACACTTACTAATAACCTCACAAACATGCACTTCTTTATGATTGGGTCCTGCTTGGAAGTCTCCTTTTACCTAAACTCAAAAAGTAAGTACATGGTTATTTACACTTAAAGCAAACCATTAGGGCTTCCGCAGTGTAACTGATTTTGCCTTTGTGTACACACTTCCTTGCATTCATTTAAGCTTCTCCTTCCCCCTTCCAGCAAATCTGTTTCCCATTCTTTAAGCCAAGTCCCAGAGCTACACCATTGTCTGAATAATGATGGATGATTATTGCGTTCAGATTGCTTTATGATGTATGCACTCGTTAAAACTAAAGGCTCGATCATTTCAGTTAAGTAACCTTTCTGTACATCATTTTAAGTGAGAAACTAATAAAGCCTGTGTTGTATATGAAGCACAGGAAATTAGGACAGGTTGAGTGGGCCTGGAGACCAACCGCTCAATAATCATCATGCACACAATCACAGATTCAGCTTGCCCTAATAAGTGCGACTGTAGCACTGATGTTGGCTGAAGATTTGACAAAAGACTTGAGACCTAGTAGCATGCTGAAGAAAATAATGTAGAACATACTGCTGTTAAGAATGTATTTTCTCTTGATGACCATAAATTAGTCTGTATATATTTTTTAGTATTACTCAGTATTATATGTTTATAATGAATGTATTGTTTGTTACTTCTGTGCTGGATGAAGTCAGTAGAAAATTAAGCTCACTTTATGTAGTGTAACTGTTACACATGCAAATGGAATTAAATGCAATGTCTCACTATGTCGGTGTGTGTGTGGACCATGTTTATAACATTGTGGGGACCACATTTTTTTATGGTTCCCACAAGGGAAAACTAAATTTTACAAATATCTGTGAATACAATAAAAAAAACTAAAATAGTCAAAAATCAAAGTTATTTTGGTTGGTTACTAATTGTTAAGGTTGGGAAAGGGTCAGGGTTGTCATAATTGCCCATGGAAATTAATGGGAGGTTGGCACAAAGTCATGAAAACAAACATGCGTGTATGTACAAGTTTTGTACCCTTGTGAGGACCAAAGGTGAGATTTTACTATCCTTGTGAGGACAAGTGGGTGGTCCTCACAGCAGTTTAAGTGTTTTGTAAACAAAAATAAGAAAAAGTAAAGGGGCCAAATAATGTCTTTTTTATTACGGAGGTTAAGGTTAGGGTTAGGTATAGATGTAGATGTAGCATTAATTAGCTGCATTAATCATTATCCCAATCTATGGTCCCCACAAAGATAGTAAAACCAACAAGCAAATTGTTTGTGTGTGCATGTGTAATAGTAGTAGGTGCATACATAATTGTGTGTATATTTATATATAAGTTTTTTTTTCTACCCATCTTTATATCACACTGACACAAACCTCAGTTGCTATTAATCTGACATATCAGTATAAAACATGCAATTTAGTAACATTTACTTACAAACATCTTACAGTTTCTCAAGATTGCTTATGGATTATCCAGTGGCACCTAGGGCATACACCAAAAACAACATTTTAGTAATGCTGCATTTTTATTAAAGCGTTTATCATTTTAAATTTTTATGTTATACTTCTATTCTTCCATCAACTGCTCTGACTCCAGTTAGATTGTTTAATTTTATTGAGTTAAATATTTTGGTTCTCTTTTTGTGTGTGTGTGTGTACTCGTTATCTTTTTCTCTCTTGCTTTTTTACCAAGGCTAAAAATTACCTCATTTGAAATATTTAAATTTGCCTACATTTATTATTTTTGTATTTATAGTTTTTTTTTACAATTACTTACACACATTTCTTAATATTATGTTCACTTTTTATTTACACAGTCGGCTTTATCAGCATGCAGCTCAGCACAGCAGTTATCCTCATGTCCAAAATACAGTAAACACTTCATCCACACGTCAAAACCACCTAAAACTAACAGAACACTCGCAAATGTTCCGTCTCCACAAGATCAATTTATCATTCATAACACAGTGACCTGAAAAACACTAACATCAGGCAACATTACCAGATTTATCATGATGTTTTGGATTTTTATACAGAATCCAACATTCCATTACAAAATAAGAACATGGTACCTCTTTCTTGTATAAAGTATTACAGCATGCATTACAAGAATGAACAAAAAATGATGAAATATACTTAACTGTGCTATGTAATTATGACAAAGTACAAAAACAACAAAACCATGGAAATTCCAAGACAAGAACAAAAATATTTACACGAGATGTTCCATATCAAGCGCTAAGAACATCCTTTTCATATACAGCACAATAAGTCATGCACTCAGCTGATTCAGATGTGTACATCATTCACATACAACCAACTTCTACATAGTGGTAGTGCTAGCTCACTGGTTAAGGAATTGTGCTACTAGTCAGACGATTGAGAGTTCAAATACTGGGATCATTGAGCAGGACATTGTCGTTTAGTTGTATCCTGTTTCTTTGCATAATAGTTTCAGCTAAATATACACAATTCTGTCCTTCATTTTATTTACTTTTGCATATAATTATGCTCATATACTTGTTTACATAATGTGGAGGATATTAGAATCAATTTACATAATTCAGTTAATCAATTTTCAGTGAAATGCTTTTGCTGGCAGGCTAACAATGGGTCTGGAAAATATCCTGGAAACACTGGGCATGGGGTGAGGATACACCAGCCAATTGCAGGGAACCACACACACACACAGTGCAATTTATCTTAGCCAGTCCTCATCCTGGCATGTTTTTAGGATGTGGGAGGAAACCAGAAAACCCAGAGGGAATGCACATGGTCATGAAAAGAACATGCACAAAAACCCAATGCAGATGGTAACCTGTGTTCAGGGTGAAACCAGGGACCCTGAAGTTGTAGGCAGACAATATTGTCCACTGTGTGACCCCGACAGTCATAGGTCCAACGATTTCTCCTTTTGTATTAATGAAAGAAAATAAAAACCATAACACCTGGGCAAGGCTAAATTGGAAATCAATAGTGATATTAATTATAGTAATTAATTAATTTAGAGTAATAGTTAATTAGAACAATTAATAATTTTATATTAATTTCAGTATATTAGATTAATTAATCTGTTTTTGTTTACAACATTTATATTATATTATAATTTAAATTATTATATTATAAAAAATACCTCTTTGGTCTTAAACTTATTGATTAGCTTTGAAAACCATATGTAAACATGAAAAATGGGCTTTTGTTGGATAAGTTTTTTTGGAGTTGAGTTTGAGTGAGAAAAGAATTTATTCATTTTGAAACCTGTTTATTTAATACTTTTTGTGCACAAAGCAATGAAAAATTATACATAGTTCAGTCCATGTAGACCACTGTTGTGCTGTATGAGCAGTTTTGAAAATGTGAACACAGTGCTGATAAATGCATGGAATTAGTAAGCAAAAAACTGTATCAGATTTGATTAGTATACAACTACAATTTGAGCAACTGTCATTAATTTATTTTGAATTGTCCTGAACTGAATTGCACCCTTTTTCAATTTGTCTGTTGTACCTCAGCATAGTTTTAAACCATATTGACAAAAGTATGTGGACACCCGACTAATCACAGTGCTTGTTGAACTTCCAAATCAGGGGAAGTCTTGCACTCACACACTTACCCCAACCCCACCATTCATAAAAGAGATAAAGGTGATAAATTCACTTCTGAAAATTCACCAGCTTCATGAAAACAGTTCCACTTGGCTATAAAAACACTGCAGTGAAGCATATTGTGCCTTTCCACACACAAGTTAATATGTTCCTATACAGCCAAGATGAGAGCCTGGATATAAACTTTAAATGCAAACCTGGCGACAGCAACTACACAGCATTTACTACAAATCAATACCTGAGGTGATTAGAGTTTAGGGATATCAGACAGAAAAAGTGTCACTGTCCGTACAGGACTGTGGAGCTGGGAGGCTCAGGAGACAGCTCAGCAGGGCCACAGCAATGTCCAGACAGCCAGTGAGGGAGCACCCGGGAACCAGAACCTGGAGTAAACAGCTCACAAAACTCTGACACGCCATAGATGAAAGAGGTCAGTAATGATCACAACAGTCATGCAAACATAGACTCTACTACTTTGACTAGCAACTGCACTGAACATCACAGACACTGGAGCTAGTGCTAGCACTGAACCCAAGTTTATGGTGTTAGCAGCGACCTGGCCTCAGTGTCCACACTGAAACTGTCACTGATACTGCAAACTAGCAGCAAGAGCAGAAAGAACAGAGCTCACGCATGTACACACAGAGACAGAGAACCACTGTGGAGGTTATGGACAAGAAAGCAGAGCTGGAAACAGGAGGAGAGAAGATGAATAAGGTGATGGAATTGTCTAAGCAACCACACAGCAGTGAGTCAGTGAATGTTGTAATACAGGAGAATGGAGGTCTCAAGGCATCTAAAAAAAAGTCTCTCTCTCGCTCTCCCAAAACAGTGTTACAAACAGTGGAATGATGATAAAATTGAGTTGCCAATATCAGTAGCTATGATTCTGAAAGTCAAAGAGTGGCAAAATAACTTTACAACTTTCTTAGAATATTTGTTGTGATGTAGACTAATTTGCAAACACCTTACATACTTGGTGAAAGAAATTTGGAATATTTGGCACATTACATCACTTCTAGACATACACAAACAAAGTAAAATAAATGAAAAACTCTAATGCAATATTTTGGATGTGTAAAATTTTCCTTGGGTTAGGGTTAGAAAAAGGGAATCACTGCATATTTTCTTTACACTTGAGTATTAGTTGAAATTAGATTTTTTTTTTTTTTTTAATGATGCAGAAAACAATCTTAATGAAAAATTTCATGAATCTAATCTGATCAATATTCATTCAATATATATGAATATATTTATTCAGAAACAGATCTGGAGGGTTCTCAGGCATAAAATGTTTTGGGAAACTGGGATGTTTGGATGCTGTCACCCCCCCACTCTCACACGTTCACTCAGGTTTGTTGACGGTGGAGTGGCTCGCCGTTTTACATCCCAGAGCGCACTCATGTCTGTGGTTCCCTTCTGGCTCTCCCTTTTAGCTCTGAAGTCATAGCTAGCCTTGTCGGAGTTCCTGCTTGAACTCAGTACACAATATACTCTGCTCCTTAACCATTATGTGACAATGAGCATACCTAACAATCTGCTTTTTCTCTTTTCTCTCTCTCTCTCTTTCTCTGTATGTCGAGCTGCACATGATACTCCTGAGAGTCCAGCGATCCTGACCCCTTCTGCTTTCCGGACCTGCTTGACCCATCCTGGATGGATGACTCCTTGGATGACTCCTACTTCTGGTTGGAGTCATCACTTGGAAACCACTTGCTCCTGTTGAGGATGGCACCATATAGACTGCCCCAACATACACCTAGAATTGAGAAGATGGCATTGGACTGCTGTTGACAAGTGTTGTTCTGCTACAATGGCATAGGGCTTAAATTACCATGAACAGTCTTGCACTCAAATCTTGACCCTATTACGGAATTGTGTTAGTTGTAATTGAACTATCTAGTGAAACCCAAATGAGGATGGGTTCCCTTTTGAGTCTGGTTCCTCTCAATGCTTCTTCCTCTTTTTGTTTCAGGGAGTTTTTCCTCGCCACCATCACCATAGGCTTGCTTCATTAATGTAGAGACTCAAAAGGGAACTCATCCTCATTTGGGTTGCACTGGATAATGCAACTACAACTAACACGAAAATTTATGCAACTCTGAACGTAAAGTTATGCAACTCTGAACGTAAATAAATGTAGATGTAACATTGCAGAAGCTCATCGAAATGTACATACACACATTTTATATATATATATATATATATATATATATATATTACACACACACACACACACACAAACACAGACACAGTAAAAAAAAAAAAAAAGTCACACTAATATCTCATTGGACCGCCTTTAGCTTTGATTATGGCACGCATTTGCTGTGGCATCGTTTCGATGAGTTTCTGCAATGTCACAACATTTATTTCCATCCAGAGTTTCCATCCAACCACATCCCAAAGATTCTCAATTGGGTTAAGGTCTGGACTCTGTGGTGGCCAATCCATGTGTGAAAATGATGTCTCATGCTCCCTGAACCACTCTTTCACAATTTGAGCCCAATGAATCCTGGCATTGTCATCTTGAAATATGCCCATGCCATCAGGGAAGAAGAAATTCACTGATGGAATAACCTGGTCATTCAGTATATTCAGGTGAGGCTTACCTCATTCTTTGTGCACATAACGTTGTTGAACCTAGACCTGACCAACTGCAGCAACCCCAGATCATAGCACTGCCCCCTCAGGCTTGTACGGTAGGCACTAGGCATGATGGCTGCATCACTTCATGCACCTATCTTCTTACACTGAAGCACCCATCACTCTGGAACAGGGTAAATCTGGACTCATCATTCCATTGCTCCAGAGTCCAATCTTTATGCTCCCTAGCAAATTTAAGCCTTTTCTTCCGATTAGCCTTACTGATCAGTGGTTTTCTTAAGGCTACACAGCTGTTTAGTCCTAATCCCTTGAGTTCCCTTCGGATTGTGCATGTGGAAATGCTCTTAGTGTCACTGTTAAATATAGCTGAGTTGATTTTTTACGATTTGATTTCACTAAATGTTTCAGTGTTCGCAGATCACGATCATTCAAGATTTTTTTCCAACCACATTTCTTCCGTGAAGATGATGGTTCCCCACTATCCTTCCAGTTTTTAATGTGTTGGACAGTTCCTAACCCAACTTTAGTAGTTTCAGCAATCTCCTTAGAGGTTTTCTTTGATTGATGCATGCCAATATTTTGACCCTTCTGATACAGATTAACATCTTTTCCATGACCACAGGATATATCTTCCAACATGGTTGTTTAAGAAATGAGAAGCTACTCACTGCATCAGTTAGGGTTAAATAACTTGTTGACAGCTGAAACAATAATCCATACAGTAATTATCCAATGGGAGGCTCATAACACATAGGTTTAAATTCAGAATTTATATACTTCTGTGAAAGTGCTCTGTGAAAATGTCTGTTGTTAAAATTGCTACACAAATAAAATTTAGTTGAATATTTTTTGTTGGAAATGGCTACACCCAACAGTAATTTTTTTATTTATTTTACCTATTCATTCATTTACATTGAAGTGTTTTGTATATTGTGGGGCCACAGATTTTTCACTTGGAGTAAAAATTACAAAATGTGACAAAAACACAACTCTGAATAATTAAGTACATTTGCAATTTTTGTGAATGATTCCAGCTCTTACAATGATAGAATGACTCTCACTCTCACAATATGTTCTTAGCTGATCAGTGTGAAAAACATGGCTTGGTTTAGACATATATGTACAAACTTGTGTGTTTTGTTGTCAGTATTTAACTTTACTCACAATATATTTGGGTTCAGGTTTGTGAAATGCAGTAGAGCATTAGATGGCAGACACATTGTTTCATGAAAGCAGCTGAGACAAATGAATGTACAGAATATTAAAAAAAGTGCATGTGCTTGTGTGCACGTGCATGTGTGTTGGTCTTCACAAGGAAAGTATTTTTTATTTTCTGTGCAGTAAACTCTTAAAGGGAGAGTGCATATTTTCAGTATGATTGTACAGTTCTGTCTTTTTCTATTTTTTTTTTAAGAAACCTATTGAAGTCTTCTTAAAATCCACCATCAGACCATTCAATGAGTCAAATAATTCTTCTAAAAAACAATGCTTTACTCAAAGTTACAACAACCAAAAATTTTAGGACTTGTAGCACGTGATTTAGTTCAATTCAATACAAATAAAGCTATAAGAAATGCTCTTAAAACTGTTAACCCAATTATTGCCCTTAACTTCAGATCAGTAGGCTTGGGGGATTCAAAACAAGATCATGTTGGCTTTGTGCTTGACAAAGCACATACAAGAATTACAAACTTCTTGTTCACCATGTGTAATTTATAAATTAGCATTTTATCTATCTGAACCTTCTTAATTTTCTTTATTTTAAGATATGAGCAAACCAGTTCACTCAACATTTGTTAGCGAAAGTCTTTTTACTAGTTTTTTTATTTAGATTTTGTTTTTACTAGTGTTCATTTGGAAACGTAATTGTCCTCCTTTGTTTTTGTTTATTTTATTTGTCTTTCTCCATTCTTTATACTTTATATTATTTTGCTTATTAATGAATTTTAACTTTAAGGTGCATTACCTGTGCAAAACTAATAAAACACTGATTTCTTCTTATTATTATGATTATTATAATTAGTAGTAGTAGAAGTATTGTAGTATTCTTTTAGCACTTTAGTAGTGTGTGTTACACGCAAGCAAGACAGAGCTTAAATTTGTAAACAGCTAGATTAAGTTGAGTGAGGCTTCTCCAAGACCAACGTGATGGGTTTCTGTGTCTCTTGTCCCACATCACCTGCTAGTAGAGTGCAATCTCTTATTTGTGGCTGTGTTCCCAAGGCCCAGGGGCTCTTAGGTAACAGCTGAAGGGGGGTTGTGTGGAGGTGTCTGTGGAGGGGGCGGGGTGTTGGTTGCCAGCCTGAGGGCTTACGCCATCCTCTCTCTCCCTTTCCTTCTCTCTACTGTTCCCTCTTCCTATGTTACCCATATGGTCTGTCAAGCACTAAGTCCCTAGAGGCCTGTTAGCAATACACAGGCCCATCCCTTTGCCTCCATTCTATCTCTGTCTGTCCTTCCCCACACACACACACACACACACACACACACACACACACACACACACACACGAGCTGTCATCTCTCGCGCAGTTCTCTAGGCTTTGCTCAGTTATATGGTGTGGTGCAGTTAATTGAATTTATTGCCCCCAAGATGAATGTGTTCTCATTTTTCATAAAGCAGGAAACTCAACAGACATAAAGAATGCTCTGCTGGAGCATAGGTACCTTGAACAGACTTCACTTTACAGACCCATCAACCATTTCAGCATTGTATCATATAAACAGAGCTCTACCACTAATAATCATTTGGCAAAGTTGTACTGCCATGGTTATAAATAGCAAGAGCATCCTGCCATGTATTTAAAAAAAGAAAAGTTTCTTGCTTAATATTTAGGCTTGTAGTTACAATTGAAAAAGATGTAGAATGTGTTATGTAAAATGTAGGATGTGTCATGAGATAAACACTTGCTGTTCTTGTAATCATAATTGAAATTACTAAAGCCAATAAAATATTAAGTGAACTTATTTTTTATTTGCATTTTTACATATTGTTTTCACAAAATAACAAGCAAATGTTGTTTGATAGTAGTCAATACATGACTTTTACGTTATCATAACAGTAAGTTTTGAAATGCTGTACATCTTATACTCAAACATTATGCACAGTATCTGTTCAAAAAAGTGGGCACAAGTCACATATTTCCAAATATTTAAGTAGCACATGGACACACTCCATTGAGTGTTAGCGCCCCCTGTTGAGTGATACTGCGCTATCCTCATACTGAACATGAAACTCTAAGAATGTCCAAATGTCCTCACCATAATTTCATTATTTATAGATGACTTGCATTTTAATCATAACTATTGATAAAGTGATCAATGAAAGATATGGTAAAGATGGTGAAAGAATGTTGGTCACAGATGGATTCATAGGACATATCCTAGAACTGTGGCTGCTATCTTACCACAGTAGAGAAATGTCTTCATGTGCATTATGATCTGAAGCAAAACCTGGTGAACCAAGTTACATAGGTCCATATCCCTTTAATTTTTGATTGACTTTTTCATCTTATGTTTAATTCCAGTGTTTTTGCCTCAGCAACCAAGCATCAAAGTGTAAAAACCTGCTGTCAGTGTGCCACCACCAATCTGTTTAGGTGGCAGGTATGACAACATGCATTAAAACAAACACAAAGATTTCTTTAGGTTTGTGTGCTTGGAAGCCATGGCAGACAAGGGTTATTTATGTGTTAATTTGGAGGAAGCCCAGGATATTGTACTTTATTGGAATTGTCAGTACTATGCTACATCAAAGAGCTCAACTAGGCTACATATAAACATACAGGGCAGGACTTCTCTATTAGACTAGCTGTGCACATTAGTTCTCTATCAAATTAGAACTGTGCATTAGATCACTACAAATCTAGATGTTTTAGAGTGGACCTGCACATTAGAAAAATTACATTAGATCTACATGTTAGATCCCTCTTAGATTAGAGCAACACATTAGACCTATATTACATTAAATTTACAGATTATTAGATTTATTAAATTAAATCTACACTGTACATCTCTTTTAGTTCAGATCTGCAATATACATTTCTATTAGATCAGATCTGTGCAATAAATCTGTTAGGTTAGATCTTCACATTAGATGCATATGAGATGATTAGATATGCACCCCTATTATTTGGTTTGGACAGCACTGTGTCATACTTGCAAATTTATAAGAATGCATTTGAGCTCACTCATTAGTCAGACCAGGGAACAAGTCAGCAGGCTTGGGGAGTAACAGAATTCATGGAACAGGTTTACGTAATTAGGATACAAAAAAGATAAATATATTATGTTAAAGTTACAGAAAAAAAACAATACAATCAGATTACTGATACATTTAGTAATAACAGGAATTATTTACAGGATTACAATTTCAAAATGCACAAGGGCTGCAACAACTAATCAACAAAATCAATAAAAAACGATGATAAAAACAATTGGCAAATAATTTCATTATTACTTGAAGTGCGTTATGAAACACACTGCACATGTGCTACATCATTTAATTATAAAAAAAAAAAAAAAAAGAAAAAAGAAAAAGTGAAATGATGGACCAGAAACATCATGGGAATGTGAAGAACAATGGAAGCTTAATGTTCCTGCTTGAACCGCTTATAACAGCTTTGTTATTATTTGTTAGGCAGCAAGCAGGGAAGCTGCTTGATTCAATTAGCTTGTAAAAAGTAAAATTAGCCTATTTTCCGACACAGTTGTTCCGACACAAAATAATGTATGTATGTTTTGTGTCATCTCCTTTCGGTTTACAAGTCTAATATAAAAAAGAATTTATTCACTAATCTCGGGAACTTAAAACAGAACCAATTGCAAATCTTTGGAGTCGATTCCATACACTGAAAATGATTCGCCTCGTGCACACACATAGCAAACAAAATGAATGTAGCTTCGGAGAGTTTCAATGCGCGAAACAGCTGCTTTTTATTTTATCTTTATTTTGAATGTGTCTGTTCGAAAATTGAATAAATCGTAGCTTGAAATACAGACACACAGGTGCAAAAAGTGTGGTATGTTTATTTAAAAAAAAAAAAAAAAAAGCAGTAATCGATATACATATCACCTGGCGTTATTCCGAGTGCATCATTTGATTGACTTGAGCCCTTCATAAAATTCTCATGCTGTGACAGATTATCTGATAAATATAACTAATGTTGTAATTATGAACTGCTACTTAATTAAGCCTAGTTAAGAAAAAGTTCTGTAGTAGTGCTTTTTAAAATGCTACCATCATACCTGCACCTTCCCAGTCTGCACACACTATGGACTCGATTTCCGATGAACACTCACAGCATGACTACACCACCACACCCGAACACACTAGCACGGACTCCAACTCCCATGAGCGCGCGCGCGCACACACGTTCCCCGGACTGCTGATTATCTGCACCTGCATCCAATTAACCACAACACCCAAGAGTCTGGCTCCATATACACGCACGAGCATCTTGCGAAGCAATAGTTTGATCTAGTCTGTTCTGTCTGCCAAGCTATTATTATTTACTCGTGTTTCCTGATTTTTGTGATTCTCCTCTGCCTGTGACATTTCCTGTGCCTGGCCCTTTACATTCTCCTGCCGAGTTTGTACCTCTGCCTTGGATTTTCTTTTGAATCTGTAACTGCATTCCCATAAGCCTGAATTAGCTTCAAAAATTTTTTTAAATAAATATCTTTTGTATATTAATGTAAAAAAAAAAAAAAAACCAATTGATTAATTGGGGGATAAATAATCCATCCTGATGTCATACTTCTGGTTGGTGTCATCACTTGGAAACCACTTGCTTCTGTTGAGAATGGTCACTTATGAATTGCCTCAACATACACATAGAACCGTGAAGATGGAGTTGGATTGCTGTTGACATGAGTGGTTTTGCTACAGTGGTATAGGACTTAAATTGCCACAAACACTCTTGCAATCAAATCTCCCTCAAGACACCAGCTCCATGTTGTTTCAGACCAATATCATTCCGTACTGATACAAGAATGTGTCACTATAAAAACTTTGTACATAGACAAAAAAAACCCGAATAATGGCTTATTATTATCATGCTGATTTGTGAATTTAGAAAATGGGAGGAAATTACTCCCCAAACAGGTAATAGCCTACATTCATTCATTTATTTTTTTACACGTTTTCTTATGTCAGCACTAGACTTCCACATGCCTTAAAAAAAACTGATCTTTAATTAACCAACATGTTTTGTGAAAATGTTCATAAATGACTGCATGCCTGTCAGTCGCAGAAAGTGAAAAAGCTGCACCCGGCCTTCGGCGCTGAAACAGTGAATAAGCTTCTGCGTCTGTGGAGAGGGATTCTACAGAGCCCTGCTCATGACACCACAAGAAAAATGTTAAAACGTGGCCACGATGGAACTAAAATAAGGGAACAATTTATTAAAACATGACAACGATTAAAGTTAAATGAGGGAACGTATATATCGTGGGCACAAATTAATAAAACGTGGTCGTGATATTTCTTTTCGTCTCCTGAGCAGCTCCGTAGTATTCAATACAGTTAGCAGTACCATTTTTGGTCCACAGGCCTGCATGCATTTGTATTCATAGATGATATCCCATGTATAATATGCTGTCTTTTTTAAAACTTTGAAATATTCAAATGTGTATCATGGACTATAGTCTCTCCTTCATACTGGTTTTTCTTCTGAGTTTTTTTATGGAACAGTTCAGACCTTATTTGATCACCAGTGGCATTATAGAGTTTGTATGACACTCGATCACAGAGATGTTATGGTAGAATTGTTATTTATTATTATTATTAATATAAAAAAAAAATCACTTTAGGTGATTTGACTTGCACATGTCATACAGTGGGGTTTGATGCTGGCTCTGGTCTAAAGATGTGACCTGTTACTTGGAAAAGGGTTGAATATTTTAATTTGATGTCTTGCTAATCAGATGTTTGTTTTTCATTTGTTTGTTTTTGGCATTTGCAAGAGGAATCATCTGTGATTTGGCAGCTGAGACTTCTTCAAACTAATGTCAGCCATCACAGTTATGCAACACAGTTATGCAGAACATACAATTCCACTGCAAAATTACATTCTCCTCCTTTAACCTTTTTATATATGTTCAAAAATGATAGAACCATTATATTTTTATTACTGAAATTGCAGTACTGAATTGAATTCAGCTATATTTACACAGAACTACATTTAACAAGAATCAGAAAAGGAGAATATGGTGAGAGCAAAGCTATTAGGAAATGTGGATGGTTGTCAGTCAACTCAATGAGAAGTGTTGAATGGTGGAATTTGTTTGTTGCTTCTCTTTGACTCCCTTCTTTTCCTCCTCTTCACCTTCCTCTCTGCTCTCCTGTTCCTACATCTGTTTCTACCTCTTCCACTTTCCTCTTCTACTCATTATCCTTTTCCAACTATTCTACCGTCTGTTATTCTTACACCTATTCTTCTTCTCACCACCACTCTAGGGCTTTTCTTCCTTTTTGTTTGTTGGGACAAACGTGTTAAATCATGGGAAATACAAGTCATACATTCTAAATATGTTGGTCTATTTGCATAATCCAATTGCTGAAGTGAGGATTTTTTTTCTTGGGTTATTTCATATTATGTTATGTTTAATTCTTTGGCTGGAACATAATAAAAACCCACTATTTAGGTCATTTTTGCTGCTGCAACATTACTGGATAGAACACAAAGCCTTTGAGAATTCTCAACTAAAAATAAACAGCTGACAGGATAAATTTCTTTATTCATCCTTTGTGTTATGGATTTACAGTAAAGTGGTATAAGTATGTGAAATGAAAATAAGGTGTGGAGTAGAATATTTGTATGGTATTCTGACCCCTTAAAGCAATGAGCATTAATTTAATATTCTGTTTACAGCTAGAGATGTTTCACGAGTTTGATACCTACCTTGAACAAATTGTATAAGACTGCTGAGGAGTTTGAGAAAACAAACACCAAACACAGAGTTATACAGTGCTTCAGGACACAGCTGTCTACCTGCAAATAAAGGAACACTCCTTTGAGGACAATGATATACACATTCTGGAAAAGACTTTACAGTGCATCCAGAAAGTATTCACAGCGCATCACTTTTTCCACATTTTATGTTACAGCCTTATTCCAAAATGGATT
>JAQQZR010000039.1:15883536-15896414 GCA_030068235.1 Notoglanidium macrostoma | reverse complement strand
TGTGTGTAGAATTCTGAGGAAAAAAATGAATTTAATCCATTTTGGAATAAGGCTGTAACATAACAAAATGTGGAAAATGTGATGCGCTGTGAATACTTTCCGGATGCACTGTATGTAAGTCAAAGAGGACCATAGCCATCGGCCACAGCAGGTACCACCTATCTAAATCATCATCCTAAAATATTAGGCTCATGACACAAGTGGGACTCATGCAGCAATTATCTGATCATCAGGCAAAAATCAAGAAACCAAGACTCTATTAAGAGAAATAAATTGTTTAAATTGCTTTCTTTCTTTCTTTCTTTCTTTCTTTCTTTCTTTAATAGACTGAATTTGTCATTTTCATTAGTTTATCTGATTTTGTGTTGTTATTATTGTTTATTTTTTCATAAGACTTACAATATGTATTTAATATATTTAAGTATATATAAGTCTCCATCCATCCATCCATTATCTATACCACTTTATCCCTCTGGGTCACGGGGGAAGCTGGAACCAATCTCAGCAGACTTTTCAGGCAGATCGCCAGGTCGGACAGGGCCAATACAGAGGAAAACCCACCCGTGCACGGGGAGAACATGCAAACACCACACAGAATGGCACCCTGGGTGATCTGGGGATCGAACCCAGGACCTTCTTGCTGTGAGACAACAGTGCTAACCACCACACCACCATATATAAGTATATAATTATTAAATAATATTAATACTTTAAGTAAATAAAATGTATTTTAGCATGCAAATTAGACCCCATAGCTATTTAGTTTGTCTAAAAAGATACTGAACATTTTGAGTAATTTGCTTGAAGATCAGTTGACCATCACTTTATGTTTCTAGTAATATAATTTTAGTTTACTTTAGTAGTAAAATTAAATGCAATTCACTACATTTGCTCATTTGACTGATGATTTTATCTAAAGTAACTTACAGTTGATTTTGGATATAACTAAGCAGTTAAAGTTTATAGGTCTTAAAACCGGGCATGGCTTTGATTTGATCTCTTGACCTATGTAGTGCAAAGCCTTAACCATTGACCCACCACTTCCCTCAATTAGATAACACTGAATCAACCACCACTACCTTGAATTACTCAGAGATATAAGACAAATCTTAAGACATAAGACAAATCTTAATACTTTACTAAACTGAAGACTTGTACTAGCATATAAACTTATGTCATGTTTTCTGTTATCCTAAAATAGTCACTAAAATAAAAGGCACAAAAATCCAATAATTTTCAGATGTCAACCTTTGTCAAAAAAAAATTGTCAAAAGACAATTTTTACCATTCTCACTCTGTAGAACTACATTACTCATCACCTCTATACCATATGATATCATGCACACCTGAGTCACATTTATGTCTATTGAGCACAGGCATTTATGTTCTCATATTATATTATTATGTTCCTGCATTTATCTAGTTGCTGTTCTTGTTCATTTACAATTTAAACCGCATCTCCCTTCTCTAATAATTCCTGACACATTTCAACTTAAAACATTAGATGTCCCACTATGCAATATATTTTCTATAATTTTACTGTAAACCATGCACCGCTCTAATTGCTAAATTGTTTACAGTGCAGTCTTATAAAATAATAAGTATATTATTAGCTTTACACAATGCAGAATAAATTGTATTAATTAAGTACATTAAAGTAAAGAAAAAAATTTCACTTGGTTTTATAATATATTAACTGTAATGTTTTCAAACAATTTTTTTAAATAAATTTATACCAAATAAAATACAGTTGTGACAATTTAAAGGTTTTTTTTCCAGGTCATGCTAGAGCCAATCCCAGCTGACTTTGGGTGAGAGGTGGGGTACACCCTGTACAGGTCGCCAATAAATTACAAGACTAACACTGAGAGAGACAGCCTCACTGAGGCACTCACAACTATGGTCAATTTAGATAGTTGACCTAATCCACATGTCTTTGTACTGTGGGAGGAAACCGGATCACACAGAGGAAACCCTCATGCAAACTCTGTGACAGTTAACTTTTTTTCTTTGACAGCATTGATTTAATTTTGGAGAAATTTGTAAAATCAACAATATTAAAATATAATTCTAGTCTTTCCATTACCTTTCATTTGATAGTAATTTTTATCAGTTATCTGTACATTTTGGTCTCTAGCATTTTTTGTACCTCTGCTGCTCTTCAAAGGAAGTTGCTTGTCATCATGTGTTTCTCCCTCTGTCATCCTTGCTAATACCTCCAAATGCTCACACACAAGGCACATAGTTTGTTTATGCCTGCCAGTGCCTGCCAGGGGTTTGCAGAGAGTGGGGATCTCTGGATGCCCCTCCAAAATAAAATCAAGACCATGGCTCACAGGCCTAAATAAGCTCACAGAAACGGAAGGTGGTGATTCTAACAGTAAATCCATTTTTTTATGGCTCATTAATGCTCAATGCTAAATATGGATATGGACAAAGCCTTATATCCATATTTTGCATTCATTTTGTCCATATTTGTGCATGCTTTCTGAAAGCTTATTGATACAGACAAAACAGAGCAGTACCACCAGAAATTGTGGGGGCAGTGTAGACAGTAGTTCAAGCTAGACATGACAAAAAAATGTTTACATATATATAATGTTACAATGCTGCCTCTGCTTTTGCCTCTTTCTTAATAGCTACATTGTTACAACCTCGTCCACTGTCACCATGTTTGTTGTTGTCAGAAACTCTTGACTCTGATTTGATATTAAAATTGATAGTATTGCTTTACATCCATGTCAACATGAAGGTCACATGGAAGTATATGGGCAGTGATATTTACATCCTTGCAAATGGACACATTTTTTTTTATGTAAAGGAAGCAAAAATGAGCCTTTACTCTGGGACTACTTTTCAAATTTGTTTTTAATTTTCCTCTTTCTTGTATCATTATCATTCCCTTTTGCTTTTCACTCATAACCACAAAAGTCTGTTGTGTTACCAAAACAAATATTCACACTCATCTGTAAGAATTACAGAGGTTTTGAGATTGATCATTGTTTATGTCTTCTTTTAGTTCATTAGAAATAGAAAATAATCAACTTATTGATTCACTATGTAACTGAATTAAAGAACTTGTGTTTTATATATTTGTATATACAGATCCAAAATCATGATCTTGTCAACGTGGTCAAATGAACATCTATTTCATGGTATAAAAATCTGTCACAATGTATCACATTGTATTTGAAGGGTAATAAAAAGACATGAAGGGCAAAGGCAATAGGAGTGAGCTACAGATGCACATTTTTAAATCTGGCTAAAATCTGATTAAGTCAGTCCCTTTTGTTGGACATGACTGATTTTGGCCAGGTGTTCTATATATCCATAAAGCAGTCAATAACTGGCACTTTTATGAAGCTGGGTTGAAAGCTTTGGGCCTTTCTTCACTGAATGAAATCAGATGCTCAGCATCTTGTTTTAGGGAAACCATAAATGTTCACACAATAATAAGCTCCCTCTTTCTTTCCCTTCTTTCTGTCTCTCTCTCACCTCTTTTTATTATTCCTCCTCTCTCACTCCCCCACCCTTTTCTCTTTCCGTTCCATTTGCAAGGTGTGATATTGTGTTAATTGAGCAGAAACATGTGGAGAGATCTGGAATATCTCAGGGGATTACTGCCCCCACCCATAACAGCCCCCCCACTCATTCCTGCCAAACCCGTCTGTTCTTTCTGCGCTTCTGCCTCTGTTACCGGATTCAGGCAGAGTCTCTGTTGTGGAGCAGCAGAGTGTGCTGGGAATGAATGTAGTTAGTGCGACCTCTGACCCCGAGAACTGTTGACATGGAAGGCAGCCAAGAAGTGCTCTTACAGAACGCTTTTGTTAATCACATTCATGGTTTCCCCTTTTGGAAAAAGCACAGAGGATAGTTGGGAAGGCAGGGAATGAGGGGGGCACACTGGCAGTCTGACTTACAGGAATGTAGCCTTTTTTCCGGCCTGGGTGCAAGAACTGGTGGGCCCTCAACCAGCAAGACTCCACTATCTCAGTTCCTGTTCTCTCAGTTCAATTGACACTGACAGATTCCTTGCCTAGGGGTGCCAACTGGCAAAAAAGTGAGGAAAAGAGAGGCAGATGGATGGAGAGAGCATAGAGGATGAGGATGAGAGGAAAGTGAGATGAACAAAAGAGAGAATTACCATTAGCCTCAGACAGGTATGCTGCCATAATCTTGTCTGTATAGAGTGCCTCCACAACTATTCAGTCAACTAAATCATACTACAAAAAATGCTTCTAATGCAATTTAGAAATGCTTCTAATGCAATTTCTTTCTTTACAACATAGCATAAACATAACATGGCAAACACATTTTCCTGAACAGTGGAAGTTTTGTGTCTTATAACTAATGCCAATCAACATGATCTTACATTTAAAATATGTAAAAATTTGCATGTTTCAATTATTATTAAAGGTTACAAAGATTAAGCTTGTGGTTAGGATTAGCAGATTTAGCATTCATACCTGTATACATGTCACCTGCACTTTATTGCCACCCCACCTCATTCAATTCAATTCAATTTTATTTGTATAGCGCTTTTAACAACAGACATTGTCTCAAAGCAGCTTCACAAAAGTATATAAATTCTGAATATAAACATTGTCTCTAATGCTAAGACCTAATGCGACTTGCTAATTGCATTTCATTTGACAATAAAGTTGAATCTACTCTAATCTAATCTAATCTAATCTAATCTGACTTTATTCATAAGAAATCAAATGAAATGCAGCTAGATCACCTATGTTTGCTCAAATTTGTACAAATAACTGATTAGATCAGATTCATGCCAATGGTTTAGATAGTATGTATACTGCATTCTTCATAAAGAGGCAATGGGCAGAGTCTTTGATTGGCCTCTTTGAATGCCAGGCTGCAGGTTAGGGGACATCTACTCAAGGAAGTGTGCAATGTCTGGGGAAAAAATCAATCAAGATTATCTTAGCCACTTTTCAATGAGCTACTGTGAACCACTGTAGGAGGGTAAATAGTAATCTACATGGCAAGAACAAGTGAGAATTGAAATTGAGAATATATGTTGCATTAACACTTGTTGCTGATAAAAATCTTGATTAGCTTATGTGAATGTTTATGCTTACATACACACAAAGAAACACGCATGATGCTAGCACATTTTTTTAAGATTTAAATTGTAACATTTATACTATTCTTCAAAGGCTATCTTTTGACTATTCTTGACTATTTTCCAAAGCCTTTCTCTTTCAAAATTAATGTGAAAAATACACACTCAGATCTGGTCTCCTCTGTTGTTCAAAGAGAATGTACTATAGTTCATATAAAAGAGTAAAACTACATATAAATCAAAGGAATGAATAAACACAGTCAGGGGAATGTGATACTGCCCCTCCCCATCACCTCCCTCCTTAACAAGTGAATTGAGTCTGCTGCATGATGGGGCAGGGGAAATACCTACTGTGACGGGTGCATTGCCACTCTCCTCTTATGTCAGGCTTATTGATGAGGCCTTCAGAGAATATTCAGCACAGCCAGGGCCTCCAAAACCCCAGCCTACTTCTCACCATTGGCTTGTACTCTCACTGTTGGCTGGGACTCACAGCAGGCTGCTTCTTCGATCACTTCCAAACCAAAATATAGTACATCCTGTGTAAACAGGCACATTTCTTCCTGGCATAGACGTTTTGTCCTCTTACCTGTTCAGATGAATAGCCAAGGTCAAGGAGGGAACAAAAATATCAAAAGCCAATTCAAATGAAACCATGCAGTATTATGCATTTCAATATCATGATATGGTCATAGTCAAACCATACATTTATGTGCTGAAATACCTATGTATGTAGATATAAATCAGTTGATTCAGTTTCTATAGTGACATTATTATTTTCTGCAATGAGACAGAGAGTACATTCAATAAATACAATTCATAACAATTCACAATTTTTTTATGAGATCTGGATCAATAGCACTTAATAGCAAAGACGTTTAGGAAAAAATAATGCAGTCATGTGGTCTGCAATAACATGTTACACATGTTACATATACTGTAAGTCAATTAAATAACTTTAATGTGAGTAAAGACATTAGAATAATATGCATTCCTTGTATAAAGATATAATGTGGTACACATACAAATTCAAATGGGCTTGACATTGATTTCAAAAGTTAATTAATAATGATAAAATCCATCTATCTATTATCTATAGCAGCTTTATCCATCTGGGTCGCGGGGAAGCTGAAGCCAATCCCAGACAAACAGCCACACACGCTCGCATACACACCCATGGGCAATTTAGAGTATCCAGCTGACCTAATCTGCATATCTTTGGACTGTGGGAGGAAACCGGAGTTCCCGGAGGAAACCCACACATGCACGGGGAGAACATTGCACTATCCAGTGCGACCCAAATGAAGAAGGGTTCCCTATCGAGTCTGGTTCCTCTCAAGGGCTCTTCCTCTTTTCATCTCAGGGAGTTTTTTCCTTGCCACCATCACCACAGGCTTGCTCATTAGTGATATATATATATATATATATATATATATTTATATATATATATATATATATATATATATATACAGATTCATACGTTTATTATGAGTTTAAGTTTAGTTCAGAATTATATACTTCTGTGAACCTGCTTTGTGACAATGTCTGTTGTTAAAAGTGCTATACAAATAAAATTGAATTGAATTGAACTCTGCTGAAACTCCTAATAAACCTTCAGTAAAAAGTTTGTAAACCCCTGCAATCTTAAGATTTTGCTTGACCATCAGACATTGGAGCCATGATGGTACTACCTTAAACTTGCTCTGATCTATCTCCACTCCCATTCTCATTGATGATATATCTTAAGAACCTGAGAGATTGTTGATGAATTTGGCATGTTTGTAGTTTGACCTTGAGGTCATTTGTCAAGAGTTTACTTAGCACTGCACACACCTGCATACGTGTTCAGAGTCTGTTCAGGAATAAATCAAGATATTATCTATATATGTAAATATGCATGTATGCAGGAACTCAACAAAGACCTTATTGATAAATACATGGAACACTATTAGTGCATTGACCAGCTTATATTTCATAACTATGATGTCCACCATCTTTCTTTTCGATGACAAAGATGATAATGGCTACAGGAGATGTAGATGAGATGATAAGTCTTCAATAGCTTTAGTTTCAGAGATTGAAAAGGGTTTATGCATCCTCTAGGTGGCATGGTTCCTGCTAGCTGATAAATGGCACAGTCCCAGGGTCTGTGTGGGGGAAGTTTAGAGGCTTTGAATTTACTGAACACATCTCTGGGGTCTGATTAAGGTGCAGAGATGTTTATATCCTTCTTGGGTTCTTGGCTTTATATATGGGTAGAATCACAGAAGATAGACAGTGTTTTAAACAGGCTTCACTCCAAGATACAAACTTAACTTGAAGGGGACCTGCCAATATTTCTTCATGAGGTCAAATGTTCAGATAAATTGGGCTCTCCCAAACCTCTCCACCAGCTCATCCACTCTCGGCATCAGATATGTGTCAAACTCAGAGACCTCATTGAGTATGTGGAAGTAGTTGTACAGCCATAGGGATCTTTCGGCTTGGGTTCCACGATATTGGGGCTGGACCAGGATCTGGTGGATTCCTCGATCGCTCTATTTCTTAACATGTTGGTGACTTTTGCCTCTATAGTT
This sequence comes from Notoglanidium macrostoma, assembly GCA_030068235.1. NCBI lineage: Eukaryota > Metazoa > Chordata > Actinopteri > Siluriformes > Auchenoglanididae > Notoglanidium > Notoglanidium macrostoma. The sequence goes on along the minus strand of JAQQZR010000039.1, from coordinate 15,888,755 downwards.
TGAGTCGGGCTTCCAGCACATGGTAGGGCTGCTGCCTGATGACCACTCTGGGGGTGGGGGATCCTGATGTGATGATAAGCCACGTTGGTCTGCCCAGGCTCTGTGGAGAACACATCTCTGTATTGGGCTTCCAGCTTGTCCAAGTCTCATTGCTGCATCAGGGTGAGATCCAGGCCTCAGTCGATCACCTCCAGTGCACCTGAAACACAAGACAGACCCGAGAGGAGTGTAGGCACTGGTTCTATCTATGTCTTTAATAAGTTTATGTGGTAGACTTGTGTTTCAGTGCACTTACCTGGCTGCTGCAGGTAGTAGTTCACTGGGCCTACTTGCTCTACCACCGTGTATGGGCCTTGCCAGCGTGTGAGGAACTAGCACACTGTCCTGGGGATGAGGAGCAGCACTTTAGCCCCAACCTGGAATTCCTATGTATGTGCATGGATGTTATGCATGTTGCTGCTCCTGCTGGGCTGCTGCCATGTGTTCTCTGACAATGGATCCCACCTTTGCAATCTGCTTCTGCATCTCTCCTACATGCTTGACTGAGGAGTGGTATGGGGATGGTTGGAACTCCCAGGTTTCCTTGGCAATGTCCAGCAGTCCCTGAGGACGGTGTCCAAACAGGAGCTCAAATGGGGTGAACCCTGTTGAGGCCTGAGGTGTTTCCTGGACATCAAATAGCACATATGGGAGGAGTAGGTCCAAGTTCCGCCCTTCGCCCTTGACGACCCAGCATAGCAACCGCTTTAAGGTCTGACTGAATCTTTCCTCCAGGCTGTCGGTCTGTGGGTGGGGTAGACAGATGTGCTTAGATTTTGAATTTGCAGCATCTGGCACAAGTCTTTCATTAACTGGAAGACGAACAGTGTGCCTTGGTCCGTGAGGATGTTTTTGGGCTACCCAGCTAAACAATAGGACAAGCTCTTGTGCTATATTTATTGAGGTGGCTTAACACAGAGGAATCACCTCTGGATATCGGGTGGCATAATCCAATAGCACAAGGATGGTGCCTAACTCATGGCCATACTTAGGCAGCAGCCCCACGAGGTCTGTCCCCACCCACTTAAAGGGGACTCTGATGGGGGGATGAAGATTGCATGCGCTGGCTTGTACGGGGAGGTCTTTTGGCACACTGGGCATGCTTGACAGAACTGTCACACCTCTGCCACCATCCCTGGCCAGTGGAACCAGTCCCTTATATTCTCCAGCAAGTTGTCTGATCCCAGATGGTCTCCCAGTGGGTGGGATTGAGCCAAGTGCATGATGATGTGGGTCTTCATTCTCAGAATGACAAGGAGGCATGGCTCCCTGTGCCTCTGGCAGTGGAAGTACAGTAGTCCTTGATGAGTGAAAAAATATGTAGCAAGGAGCTGGCACCTTGGAGTGACTCCCTCTTCATCAACAGCAGCTGGCAGCAGCTGGCTCCAGAAGTGTTTTAGTCACTCTTTAATTATCCTCTTTCTGCTCTCAGCCAAAGCTGACCTGCTGGCTCAGACACAAGAAAAGGTTAGCCTCAATAGTGAACTCTATTAGGTTATCAATAGAGTTGCCTCTGCCGCAGCCGCCTCATCCTCGGCTAGGAGAGCAGCTGCGGACACTGCGGTGAGTGGGGTTTCATCTTCATCTCATTGGGGACACTCTCCTGGCCCCTTCACCTCACAGAACCTCCTGGAGCCCCGGCCATCCAATCAAATTTCGCACAGATTATAAAATACTACTGTTGACCTATAAAGCACTGATCAATTAGTGTTCGGGACTCAGACACAGTCTCAATGTTTAAATCTAGGCTGAAAATGCATTTGTTTAACCAAGCCATTTGTTAATAGCCTTCTATTAGGTAAAGAAGCAGATCTGGAGGGATCTCAGGCATAGAATGTTTTGGTAAACGGGGATGTTGTCGGCCCGCACTCTCACATGTTCACTCAGGTTTGTTGACTGTCCCAGGGGGCCCTCATGTCTGTGTTACCTTCTGGATCTCCCTTTTAGTTTGTCATAGCTAGTCTTGCCGGAGTTCCTACTTGCACTCAGCACGATATACTCTGTTCCTTACCGTTAGGTGACAATGACCATACTTAACAATCGGACTTTTCTCTTCTCTCTCCCTGTCTGTCTGCTGAGCTGCACATGCTATTCCTGAGACTCCAGTGATCCTGACCCCTTCTGCTTTCCGGACCTGCCTGACCCATCCCGGTGTCCTACTCCTGGAAGGGAGTGAAACCACTTGCTCCTGTTAAATATGGCACCATATAAAGTGCCTCAACATTCACCTAGAACTGGGAAGATGCCATTGGAATGTTGTTGACATGAGTGGTTCTGCTACAATGGCATAGGACTCAAATCACCATGAACAGTCTTGCGCTCTAAATTTGACCATAGCATTAAAGGGTGTTAGTTGTAATTGCACTACACAGTTTGACCCAAATGAGGATGGGTTCCCTTTTGAGTCTGGTTCCTGTCAAGGTTTCTTCTTTTTGCCATCTCAGGGAGTTTTTCCTTGCTGCCATCGCTATCACCACAGGCTTGCTCATTAGGGATATATGTATAGGTAAATGTATAGATTTATATTCAAATATAAATTTATATTTAAATAATAGTTTATATTCAGAATTTATATACTTCTGTGAAGCTGCTTTGTGACAATGTCTGTTGTTAAAAGCGCTATACGAATAAAATTGAATCAAAAGGATCAGCAAAAGACAACTCCAAACACACATTTAAAAAATCAGACATACCAGATACCAGTCAATGACAAAAATAAAAAGGGCAAGAGGAAAGGTAAAACTCTAGGCAAGGCAAGGTCACAGTCACAAGACAGAAAGGCTATCCACAAATACAAGGCTCAGTACTCGAAAAGTTTGCACGAAAACTGTTAGGCTTCGCAATTAGGTTTAATTTCATGTGCCCTTTTACTGTGCCCTTTTCTGTTGCTTGTTGACTCCCCAGTTCTGACAAGATGAATGCCTTAAAACTGTCACACTTTTAAAAAATCATATTCTTATTCATTTTATTTCTGTAAGAAATCATTTTAAATCTCTTGCAATTTCAGCTACTGCCTCAACTCATCAAGGGTTTTGTTATTGTAACTAATGACCACTGATTACTTCTGAACTAAATAAGCTACTGCACATCTAGGCAGCAAGGCGGTTCGATCAATCTGCTCTTGGTTAATGTAAGGCCTGTGGCCCATGATTTACTCCCTGCCTTACCTTATTTAATGTTTTCCATCTGGTTTCAAGTGGCCCATTGAAACAAGCAAGAGAGACAGCCTCAAAGCAAGATATGAGTTATAAGAGAGGCCTTAATCACACTGGTTAGAGGAAAACAATGTACATGTAAATGTAAAAACCTATTTATCTGTATCTGTATAACTTTTAAAAACTGTATAGTAACACACTTTTTATAGAAATAATTTAAGACCCTTTAATGGCACAATTATAATTTGTTTAAAGCTTTAGATAAATTTGTTTGCTCATTTTGTTTCAACTAACCAGTCTCACCTGTAGATTCTGGTCTTGGTTTTTAACCCTCAAGGAAATGCCTTTTCAATGTCAAAATCAATAGAATGCCACCAATACACAAATACTATGTTACTCTATTAGTTTTTTTTCCCATAGCAAAAACACATTTTCTGTAAGCATATCAACTTTTTTTCAAGACCCAAAACACAAATCTAAAAACTATAAGCACAAGTCTAAAAACTGTGTTCTCCAAAATGCATACAGTATCTGTGTGTCAAAACCCAACAACTGACTCAAAACCATGTGCACTTTGCTCAAAATTACACTATATATATATAAAATGAGATGCTACTTTTGCCGTCTTGACAGTAGCACAGTCAATTTAAAGCACTGTAGCCAAAATAAAGATGTTCTGATGTTATGATTTACAAACCTTATTTGAATGAATTGATAAACAGGACAATAAGTAAACTGGGAATGTAGATAAAATGCAGTGCAATGAACATTTCACCCCCACCCCCCCAAAAAAAATAGGATTATAAAAAACAAAACAAACAAAAACAAACAACAACAACAAAAAAACGCAAATCAGTATAGATAAATTCCTGCAGTATCTCCATCAACTCCAGCTCAAACACACTCTGAAATAAGAAATGCAATTGTGGATTATTATGTGTGCACAAACATAAAAAAAATAGTGCTGTGACTGTATATAGAAAATTAGAGTATATACAGTTTTTTTTTATGATTGCTTAATCACAATTTTGTAAATATGGCTCATTTTGTCAAAACACTACAAACAATTCAAACAATCACACACACAAGTAGCAGAACACCTCAGCTCATTTGCAAAATTACACACTGCTCTGCTCAGTCAAAAATTCCAACATTTCTACTTTTCTAATGATATAGTCTGGCTTTGATTTTTAACCAAACACAACACACAAGACCAGTACTGCACAGTGAGGAAAATATTTATTTTTCAGGATATAAGCATATAAGGCATTGTTTTAAACATGGAATACAGTGTATAGGTACCAAAAAGTACTGATGTAGTGCATATATAGTAGGCTACATTGTACTGATTTTACTGCAGATGTTTTTAGAAAAGTAGTTTATCACCTTTGCTCTTGTACAGATGTCAGAAGTGTGTTTGGAAAAAACACGGTGTGTAGTGTTCTACAAAAAGTGTAAGGCTGAGAATGTGCTTATAAGTGTGCAGATCTGGGCTGTCTTGATCCTTGAGTGTCAGGTTTCACTAACTGTGTGTTATTTTTAATTTTATTGTGTAAGCAATCATAAAAAACTGTTATATCTATTTATGAATGAAAAATCCTACATGCACATATTGAAATTGCAGAGATTTCACTCTATCACTGTTGCATTAGAGTGGAACTCGATAAAGCTATTTCATACACATTCTGTTGCACTGGGGAACTGTGAAGGATGCTCAGGCTCACACTTTAAATTTCTTGGAAAAGTGTTGTCCTCTATTAATTGTCTTTGTATTTCCCTTAACCTCATGATGTCTTATAGAAAGCAGTACGAATCACACCTAGAAGGAGGGAGAGGGAGAGGGAGAGAGAGCAGATCAAGGGACAGTACTGATGTACTGGTTCATTGCCAAATTTTAGCTGCTTCTCAGGTCCATCCATAATCAGTACATTCGGAGAAGAACTCGGGTACTTCAATTCAATTCAATTCAATTCAATTTTATTTGTATAGCGCTTTTAACAACAGACATTGTCTCAAAGCAGCTTC
>JAQQZR010000039.1:15848903-15868785 GCA_030068235.1 Notoglanidium macrostoma | reverse complement strand
ACACACACACACACACACACACACACACACACACACACACACACACACACACACACACACACACACACACATTCAGCGAATAATTAAGGAATCATGGCCCTCTAAGCACAGTTAAAAGGTCATCATTTTTACCAAGTGCAACTTTAAAACTGTCACAGTATCTGAACAGGTTTATGGGCTGTATAGTTTAAAAAGTTTATAAATACATTAAAACAACAACAAAAAAACCTTCTTACCTTTACCTTTACCCTTATGCTTAGGTAAGATAGGCCAAATCCAGGGGCACTAAAATGTCACAGAATTTTTATTGACAACATATAACAACTCAATTCCTGTGAGGGGTCAGACACCAAAGAGTCCAATTTGGCTCATTAGAGGTAGGGTCATGTTCGCATGTAAAGCTTTATCAGTCCTTCTTCATGCAGCTTCTGCCACAGATTCATCTCCATTTGCAGGTCATGGTTGGCAAAGAAATGCACCCGATGAGGTATTTTGTCATAATAATGGTCTGAGTAATTCTTGTAGTCTGGCGTCATGAATCCGTAGGCACTTACCTGTTGCCATTATAACAAACAAGAAAGAGAGCTCAGTTTTCACAAAACCTTTTTTCAGTCAACAGTGAATTCATTTGGAAGAATGACAAAGAACTGATTGACATTTCAAAGCTAATAAAACTCATTTAAAAATGTTTAATGTAGTCATAATACAAAGAGCCTGGATTTGATTGTATAGGACTGGGCAGTTAATCATAAAAATACCCTTTAATAATATCTCTAAAATAAAACATGCTGACAATAAAGCACTTGGCTTAAAGCAGCTTCTACCTCGTCACACGTATGAAGAGCGGCAAGCAGCATCACGGCTCCTGTAGATGGCCTGTAGATGTTTCTAAGTCTGCTTTTGAGTCTGCCTGAATGCAGAAACCTACAGCATGACAAAGAGAAATGACACTTTAGCCTACAGACACAGTCCTAATGTTTTAATGATTAATATAACAAAACTTTGTCTAGTTGACTTCAAGAAAGAAACTGAAGTACAGAGAGAGACTGGTCATGCCTATGGATCCAGACTTTTGGGACACCCAGAATATGTTATATATGAATGTTATGTAAATGAAACAGGGAATACTTTTATGGAAGTTCAACATCATTAAAGCATCAATAAACCCATTAAAATTATGAATGCTTTATGCAATGAAAATGAAATTGTTGTTGAAAATAACTCCACTTTGTATCACCCCATTCTGACAAGATCGCATACATTATCCAAAAAACACCTAATCTCACCTGTTTCTGAGGTAACGGATGAAGTCGGGGTGGTACATTTTAAACTTCTCTACAGTCACATCAGATCCAAAATATTTGGGAGGCCTAAGAGGACCAGAAATTAAGTTATTTACAAGGTTATATATCTAAAACCTCATTTATCATGAAAGGTACATTAAGAGAAGCCTATTAAATTAGTACAATCGGCAGTATGTACTTAGAACTCCGGTCTTTCCCTTTCAATATTGGAATGTGCATGGATGCAGCTCTCATGAGAATATAGTCCCGGTCATGATCAGGCAGGAAAATGTACCTGGTCTCCTGGATATGGAAAAAGGCACGAAATCATTAGAAGGAGCATGACGAAAAGTCAAATAATCTCTTATATTCTCTTGTTTATGAATTTTAATTAACCTAGCTACTGATTTCTCACTCTTTACAAAACGTTGTGCAAAGCTAGTGTGCTAAAGCTGCCAGGCATTATACTTTCTACCACTAAGTTACAGTAGAAATTGTTAATGTCTCATCTATTTCATCTTCTACTTAAGCATTTAAACATACACTCAAAACAGCCCTTTTTGGTGGCCTCTACAAAGTACTCAGAGTTGGATTGTCCCTTACTTTGCTCTGTGGAGCGCTTTTATAGCCTACTCGTGCATAGTTTCTCAAAGAGTTGCGAAAGGTGTTAGTGGAGAATGTGTAGAAAGAGGTACGTGAGCCAACATCCTCCTCGAAGCCTTTAATAATTGCACCATTTGTCCTGAAGCAGAGAGAAGAATTAGTTAAACCATTTCCATTTTAATTTCATTCATTCATTAATATGTTGTATATGTATACACACACACACACACACACACACACACACACACACACACACACACACACACACACACACACACACGGATCAGCCATAATATTAAAACCACCGACAGGGAGGTGAATAATATTGATTGATTATTTTTTTACAATGGCATCTGTCAAGGGTTAGGAAGTGGACAGTCAGTTCTCAATGTTGAAGTGTTGGAAGCAGGAGAAATGAGCAAGCGTAACGATCTGAGCGACATTTAACAAGGGACAATTTGTGATGGCTAGACGACTGGGACAGAGCATCACCAAAACAGTAGGACTTTTTGGTGGTCCAAGAAAAGACAACCGGTGAACAGGTGACAGGCTAGCATCAATCAGAGTATAAACAATGACATTGAGGTCAGGTCTGTGTTTTGTCTAATTTTAGGACTGCAGGACACTGCAAAAGGGGAGCCCAAATATCCCACCTGAATACATAGTCATGCTGGTCAATCTCCAAGCCTTTCTTTGACCCATTCAGGATTCCTGCATTTCCAACCACAGCACACCGGATACACTTTGATCGGGACTTTCTCTTCTCCCAGTCATCAAACATCAGCCGGTTAGCAGAAGTGTTTAAGATGGCCAGAGATTCATTCAAAACTAGAAATAAATCAGACATGCTTTTGTAAATATTTTCTCCACACATCCTAGCTTTCAGATTTAAGGAAGTGCATGTGATTTGAGGCTTAGGCAATTTCTTTTTTATACAAGCTCAGTTTTTTTTACATGAATAAACAGGCGTGTCATGCATGCTACTGTGTCTTGCATCAACATGCCAACACTATGCCCAAGTTTGGCACTCCAGGGTTGACATCATCTTAAAGTGCCAGCATGTTACTCTTACATAAATAGCAGTATCAGAAGAACTCACCATCAATACTGACACTACCCCATCCGTGGGCACCATGGTAGTGGGATAACCTCTTATATTCTGGGTCAGAGAAATGCTTCGCCCACTGCAGGACTGGCACATTGGACAGGAAACTCTTAGCAAAGTCAGTCCATGACACATTTTTCCGGATGCTTATGGGACATCTCTGATATAAAAAATATAGTAAACACTCAGTTACATCATCTGACAACATGTGTAAACACATTTAATGATGAAGTGGTACTACATAGGTTCTAGGTCTTAAAATGACTGTGGCATGATTTATAACAGAAGAAGCAATCCCGTTCTATTACGCCACTTGTAATGTACTGATGATAAAATGACTGCTGTCTGAGAATAATTCTCCGTGAAATAATCTCAGAGCCTTTGGCTCAAATTACAGAGAAGTGTTTTTATGAGCATGATATAAATATATGAACATGCATTACAGGTGATTTTCTTAATTGTTATACAAATTCCGCACAATCATATTTCATACGCAGTAACCAGCAGCACTGTGAGAACACTATCAGTTTGATTTTACAAAAAAAAACTATTCTCCTTGCTTAGTTATTCAGGTTTAATCATTTATCTGATATGCTCCATAGTACTTGTTACATATTAGCCATTTTGCCCTGTCTACAATGCCCTCAGCAACCTCTTAGTTTGAATAAACATGACCATGATAATAACAACTGCTAATTCAAGTATATGTAATACTACACTATATTGACAAAAGTTTGTGGACACCTGACCATCACATCCATATATATACGTTTTAAACATCGCATTTCAGATTTAATCCCCCTTTGCAGTTATAATAACCGCCACACTTCTGGGAAAGATTTCCATAAGATTTTGGAGCGTGCCTGTTGGGATTTGCTCATTTAGCCACAAGAGCTTTAGTGTGGTCCGGCATATGGGGTGAGCCTTCCAGTTCATTCTAAAGGTGTTCAGTGGGGATGAGGTCAGGGCTCTGTGTAGGCCACTCAAATGCTTCCATTCCAAACTTGGCAACCCATGTCTTTCTGGAGCTTTATTTGTGTACTGGGGCATTGTCATGCTGGAACAAGTTTGGGCCTCTTAGTTCCAGTGTAGGAAAATTTAAATTCAACAGCATACCAAGAAATCCTATACAGTTGTGTGCAGCAGTTTGGGGAAGAACCTCATATGGGTGTGATGGTCACAAGCCCACATACATTTGGCAGTTCAGTGTACCTTGCTTCCCCAGCAATGAAAAACGGTTTTTTATTTGATTGAGGCTGAATTTGTTTTGAATCATTGGAAAGTTCCAAATATGTGTTCATTTTTGTATGTTTATGTTAACAATACATAATAATAATGTTTCAATTTATGGCAAATAAAAAATAAACAGAGCGCACTCTTACTGTTCCACACATTAGGATTGTTTGGTATAGAATGAAACACCTGATACAGTTTGTCCATAAAGTAACGGAAGCAAAATTTTGAAATTTGGATATCAATGTGCAGCCACTTGTAACATCAGCACACAAGGTCTAAATAATATGGTGGCTGAAATACTTACAGTTTTTGGCATATCATCATCTATTGCATATTTGTCTCCCAAGAAGTCTTGTAAGGATTGTCTTGGTTTTACTGTAGATTTCCACTTGCGTTCCACTGGAGATTTTGCAGGTTGGTGTACCTTTTTGATCCAAGGTTTTGTGCTTTTATTTGAATGAACACCTACTAACATGCCATTGGAGTCTGTAAGTTGTTCTTTTATCTGTTGTTTATTTCCCACAGACAAGAGAAGAGGTTTGAAAGACCACAGATCATTCCAAAACCAAACGTCTTTTTTGTTCATGTATTCATTGGAGTCCTGTAACCTTTAAATGAAATGAACAAAAACAAAAAATGTCTGGTGTTTCAGCTCAAGATTCGTACAAAAATAACAGACAGAGAAAGGTAACCAACAAACGGTGATGACACAAGAGTGTAAATTTATTTGAAAATAACTATTGATGGTATATTAATGAAGCATTCATAATTAATTGATGTGGCATCGTGAAGTTTATTTAACATTAGATTGGTGGAAATGTCATTTTAAAGGGGGGAAAAGCCACTGACAATTGAGCAATTTTAATATATGTTTCCTTGCCCAGTGCTACACATTAATTCATATTTTCTGCAGCACTAGAGCTACAAAAATACAGCCAACTGACATCAAGCAATAACCTTTCGAATTCTTCTTTCGGAATTTCAGCTTTCATTTCTTAATATTTACATCTTGATGCATTAAACAACTTGGAACATGGTTCCTTTGGTGGCAGACCACCCAATTTTAGGTGAATTATAGTAAATAACACATAATATTTGCTTACATATCCATGACTTTCAATAACTGCATCAAGCCAGCGACTCACTAACATCACCAAACTGTTGCATTTTTCTGTTGTGATCCTTTTCCTGGCTTGTACCACAGCTTCTTTCTGTTTTGGGGGATTTCTCTCTTCAGTCTCCTTTTTAGGGTGTGAAATGCATGCTCACATGGGTTTAGAGCTGGTGATTGACTTTTCTAGTTAAAACCAACCAGTCCTTTGCTGCGGTGGCAGTGTATTTTAGGTCATTGTTTTGCCGTATGACGAAGGTCCTCCCAATTAGATTGGATGCATTTCTCTGTAAGCTGGCAAACAGAATGTTTTTATGGACTTCTGAATTCATTCTGCTACTACCATCATGAGTTACACCATTAATAAAGATTAGTCCCATTACAGAAGCAGCCATACAAGCCCAAGCCATGACACTTCCTCCACTGCATTTGACCGATAAATTAGTATGTCTTGGATCATGAGCGGATCCTTTCTTACGCCACACTCTGGCCTTGTAGTCTTGGTTACAGAACTTCTGTGGCTCCTCCCTGTATTTTCTTCTCAAGTTCAAGTTCAAGTTCAAGTGGCTTTTATTGTCATTTCAACCATATACATGTGGTACAGTGTATAGTGAAACGAGACAACGTTTCTCCAGGACCAAGGTGCTACATATAAGACAACGCAGAAGTATAAAAGGTGCACGTGTGCAACAGAAGACAACAGAAGATAACAAAGTGCATGTGTGCAAACAACATAAAGTGCAAAGTGTGCAAATGTGCAAACACTGCGAACAGTGCAGACATAATGAGACTAGATAAAAACACTGTGCGGACATCACGAGACAAGACAGTGCAGTGCTAATCCAAATGTAATGTGCAAAATGGTAGAGGTAGATGTGCAAAATTATAGAGGTGCAAAATGTGCAGAATTGTAGAGGTAGATGAGTGTACATTTGTGTGTGTGTGTGTGTGTGTGTCAGTCCAGTCCCTGAGTGTTCCTGAGTCTGATGGCTTGGGTGAAGAAACTATTACAGAGTCTGGCAGTGAGGGCCTGAATGCTTCGGTACCTCTTGCCAGGTGCAACGTTTGTGGTGAATGTCAGTGATAGAGGGGAGAGAGACTCTGATGATCTTCTCAGCTGTTCTCACTATCCGCTGTAGGGTCTTGCAGTCCGACACAGTGCGGTTTCCATACCAGACAGCAATGCAGCTGCTCAGAATGCTCTCAATAGTCCCACTGTAGAAGGTGGTGAGGATGGGTGGTGGGAGATGGGCTTTCCTCAGCCTTCGCAGGAAGTAGAGACGCTGCTGCGCTTTCTTGACGATGGAGCTGGTGTTGGACCTGATGGACCACGAGAGGTTCTCCGCCAGGTGAACACCAAGAAATTTGCTGCTCTCCACAATATTCCTTCTGAATTCCAATCAGGCCTTCTGAATCTTACTGCTGATGAGCGGTTTGGTTCTTATGGTATGGCTCCTCTATTTCTGTTCTCGAAGTCTTCTTCAAAAAGTGGATTGTGATACCGTCACCCCTGCCGTGTAGAGGTTGTTGTTGATGTGACTGACTGTTGTTTGTGGGGTTTTCTTCACAGCTCTCATAATGTTTTTTTGTTTGCTTGTTTGTTTGTTTGTTTGTTTGTTTTTACACAAACTTCAGTTGTTTTCCTTGGCAGACCTGTTCAGTGTTTGGTTGTTAGTACAACAGTGATTTCTTTCTTTTTCAGAACATTCCAAATTGCTGCATTGGCTATGCCGAATGCTTGTGCAATGGCTCTGATCAATTTTTTCCCTCTTTTCACATATTCAAAATGGATTGCTTTTCTCCCATAGACATGTTCTGGTTTTCATGTTAGTTTATCCTTTTTAACAACAAATGTAGTCATTACAGTCAAACCCCAGGCTCAGCTCAAGAGAAGACATTCAGAGCTATTTATTGGTTAAACAATGAATCTAACAGGACACACCTGGGTAGCAAGAAACATCCTGTCCGTCATATTTTCCAGTATTTGTGATCACTTGTAAAATCGGTGGGTTCAAACAAAAGGCGCTATGCTCTAAGTTGTTCAACACATATAGATGTAAATATCAGTACATGAAACATGAAATTCAGATTTCATCTTTTGATCTCAGTCCCAAATACCTTCAGTGTATATCAAGAACAATAGAACTGATCTTGCTATTCCAATACTTTTGGATGTGGCTCTCATCATTTGCCCTTATTTATCAGCCAGTTTAAGAACACAGCATTATGAAGCCTCCCCTTACCTGCTCTGTTGATCATGATTGAAGCTCAGTGGGTTGAACCAGACCATGAAGAACAAAGCCAGGAACAAGAGAACAAGCTTCTTCTTATGCCGCAAAAATATCATCTTGCAAAGGTTGAGAGGATTGTCTTGGGACACACATCAAAATGTTCAGGAGTGAAGCTGTTCAGTGCTGTCTTCCCTCTTATTAAGCCCAAAAGCCTGACTGGGAACTCCCTGGGAAGTAGGTGCTGCTCTGCAATACAGAAGGTGAAATTATAAATGCATGTTAATACCCAGCTTGCTTCTCTGAAATCCTGAATTAAATTAAGGAACAAGACAAGTACACAGTTTTTCCTCCCTGATCAAGTTTAATGGATTTTATTTAATTAAAAGGCAAGCATGGCAGTTTCAGAGAAGAGAAAAGAAAGAGAATATGGAAGAGCTGGTTGAAACATGGTGAGATGCGATAGCCAAGCTAAAAGAGACTTAACAATGGTGGTCTATCATAAACCATAACTTCTTTCATTACAACTAGTAAAATAAAACCTACCCCAAGTACAAACACAAATTAAATTAAATAAACAAAATGGCCATCTAACTTCATTGGGATTACATATTTTCTTCCTTTTTTTTTCAGTCAGAAAACGAATGTCAGAAGCAGAACTAATCTGTCTGGCAGAGCAACAGAAGAATAACTTCCTGAAACAACCTCATAGAATAGGACATTACAGACACCTGCATTCTCGACTTTAAAAACAGAATTTTCTTTCCTCAGGCCAGAAAGAAAAATTTATCAGACAGATATAAATTTGTTGGTCTTAAAGCCTCTGGTAGCATGACTTCCAAAAAAAACCCAACAATAACTATGGGACAGTAAAGATCTGTCATTTAAATATTTAACAATGTTATAGTCAATAAATATATAAATGGGTGTTTATCAGCTCACACATGGAACTCCTGAACCATGCTAGCCCTAAAAAAGTGTGTAGGAATGACAAAATGGAGAGTTATTGTGCGTGTGTTGGTGCATTTTGTACATATTTTTTTAGGAGCACAGCTCTCATGAAACGCTGCATATTTAAAAAGCTATTCACCAGCAGAACATTGCACCGCAATACGCAGAATCACTTGTGGTTTAATAAAGTTGTTTAAAACAAGCTCGTCTGCTATCATGTAACGGCAAGTGGATTATTGATCATTAAGGGTTGCGCTATATTGTCATTATTTCCATTTATAACGCCGACAAATTTTAACAAACGAATATGAAAAATTGTCAAAAAAAAGTTTTTTTGCTCTAAGTATAAATAATGACTATTATAGAGGTTTGAATTAAACAAGTTTGCCTAACTTTTTACAGTACTATTTGCAGATCATGATTCTTTCAATCATAGAGCACACCCTCTGCAAATTCTTATGACTAGTCATACCACAGACACTACTACATTAAAAAGGTGACGTTCTAACTAAATGCAGACACAAACAAGCTGAGTGGAAAAGAACTAGTCATACAGTCATGAGTGAAAAAGGTCACTATTTTTTCAGTTGTTGGATTAAATTAGGAGACAGCTAATTCTGAGTGGTAGTATAATAAACCCACCAGTCTACCATTTCAAGTCAAGTCAAGTCAATTGGCTTTTATTGTCATTTCAACATATACATGTGGTACAGTGTAACGAGACAACGTTTCTCAAGGATCAAGGTGCTACATATAAGACAACAGAAGTACAAAAGGTGGGGGACAACATAAAGTGCATGTGTTCAAACATGTACAAACATGGCAAAAACAACATAAAGTGCAGGGTGTGCCTTTTCTGTCAGCTAACTTTTCTGTCCAAATATAGAAATCTCTTAATAGACACCAAAAAAAAAAAAAAGAATCTGTGGTAAATTTACCAGACAATATAGTGAACAGTGAAACACTGATTATGAAATCAGTAATCTGAGCACAACGTTGGCATATGAGTACATTTTGTACATTGGGTACATTGTTTTGAGTGTACAATGTAAACTCTGTGTAAAGTGTATTCAGGCATTAGACTGAGGAAATGAAAAGAGAAAACAAAATCATTTTCCTTACTTAGAGATGAAATTCCTGTCAGACACCACTTGGTACGCAATCCACTTTACACTGCAAGCTCCACAAACATGTATGCGCACACATATACACACACACAAGCCGCAAGAGGAACAGCCTATGTGTGTAAAATGAGCAACAGTTGCTGGGAACCCTGCCCCTCCTCACACAAAAAAGGCAGAGAAGTATGAACGAGGGAGGGGCATGGGTCTAAAGAGGAAAGAAATTCTCTGGGGATGAACAAGGAAGTGTATAAAAAAAACCATTTAACAAACATAATATCACACAGAGCACAATGAATTATGTCAAATGAGACAACGTGCCTGGACAAATTCTCTCTGCTTACAGATAATAGCACTGAGAAGATTGGTTACATTCCTTTATTGAACCAGTTCTTCCATGTTGTCTTTCTTTTGTTGTGGCTGTTTGTGGAATGCATTATTGAGTTCTTCCCACAAAGTTCCTATATAAATTGCAGGGTTTCTTTGTTTTGTTTTTATTCATTTCATATTGGCTTTACATAAATATGTACAACATTATGCCTCCGTAAACACTAACACAGCAATTTATAGAGTGGAAATGGTTTTACCATACCCCTGAAATTGTAATTTTAATTATAAATGTGTAATTGTAAATTGAAATTGTGTGTTTTGGAGCATACAGTGCCTTCCATGATTATCGGCACCCCTTGTAAAGATTAGTAAAAAAAAATGTTGAGTTACTTTTTAAAAAAATGTAAAAAAAAGGGTTGCTTTATCTCACGGTGGAAAAAAAATGACAAAAATTAAAATAAATGTTTAATTGAAATAAATTTATTCAGAGGAAATCTCTCATCAAGAAATAATTATGTTCAACAAAAACACGTCACATTTATTTGCACCCATATATGTAATACTTTGTACAAACTCCCTTTGTCAATAAAACAGCACTAAGTCATCTCCTGTAACATTTTAAAAGGTTGGAGAATACAAAGCAGGGTATCTGGCCCATTCTTCTTTACAGAATCTCTCCAGATCACCCAGGGTCCTAGAACCTTCTCTTGTGCACTCTCTTCTTAAGCTCACCGCACAGGGTTTCAATGGGGTTCAGTTTAGGCCACTGAGATATCCATGGCAGATGCTTGATTCTGTGGTCAGTTAAACAATTCTGTGTTGATTTGTACACATGCTTTGGATCATTGTCCTGCTAGAAAATCCAGTAATGACACAGGATTAGTTTCCTATCAGAGGCAGCCAGATTTTGATTTTAAATGTCCTAGTATTTCACGGAGTCCATGACACCATGTACCCTATGGTTTTCAGGGCCTTTGGATTAAAACCAGCCCCACAACATCACAGAACCTCCACCATATTTTACAGTTGAGATAAGGTTGTTTTCATTATTGCCATCCTTCTTTTTACTCCAAACCCATCTTGAGTGTTCATTGCCAAAAAGCTCCATTTTTTTTCATCAGACCTTAGAACACCATTCCAGTCAAAGTTCTAGTAGCATTTTGCAAACTTCAGGTGCTTACATTTGAAGTTAACTGACAGAAAAGGCTTTTTTTCTGGCATACCTTCCAAATAATGCATTGTCATTGAAGTGGCGTCTGATGGTAATTTTGGAGACTTAGCAAGCCTAAGATTTAACTTTTTCTTGTAATTCACCAACAGCATTTTTTTTTTGCCTCTTTTTCCAGTTAACCAGGAGGTTCTGGATTACATGTTGAAAGTTCCTGCAAGCTCCAATTAACTCAAAAATGTACAATTGATATGGGAAACATTCAGTTATATTGTGTTCACAATTTCCTGGGGTGCCAATTATTGTGGCACATGTGTTTTTGTTGAAAATAATTATTCTTGTTTTGTTTTTCTGTGAATAAATGTGTTTCAATTAAAGGTGGATTTTTCTCATTTTTCAGTATGAGATGAAACTACTTCATCAAAAGATGGATTTTTTTCTAAACTTTTAATTTTTACTAATCTTTACAAGGGGTGCCAATAATTGTGAAGGGCACTGTACATTATAAGATTTCAAGGGGTACTTGGAAATCACAAAAATGTTTTAAAATAATTTTAAAGATATTGTGTTTTAAAAAAATATTGTATCCTTGCCAAATTTTAGAGCCTTTATGGGAATGGAAATTGCTGCCATACTCTGCAAAGTTTATTTAATTATGAGTTTCTGTATTTGAATGTTGAATGGCATTGATGATGCTGGTCAATCCTAAACTTAAACTTGTTAAACAATTTACAAGGTTGCTAAAAGTATGTGCACATTTAAGAGTTGGCTGGAATGTCACGAATCAATTAATCACCAAAGATTATTACTAGGTAAGTAGATTTATTTTATAAAACAATGCCCTTCGACAAAAGTGCTGTACAAAGTGATGGATAAGCTACTGTTTGTGGAGGAAGAGCTGAACATCTGCATTACATTCATGGGTGAGGCTTTTAGTCTTTTTGCATGCAAGCTACGGTTGAGTGACAACTTCCCATTTAATCCTTAAAAGGATAGATAAATCATCAAAATTCCAAGCCCTTGTTCTTCAAAGTTGCATAGAAGTGAATGTATATTTGCATGTAAGGAATGACACATGAACAAATATATGTACAATCCATGAAACTGTTGTAGGTCATCACAACGAGTCTACATCAGTTGTGATGAAAACAGGCTCCTGTGCACTGGTCTCTTATTTGCATACCATACAAATAACACACACCCATGTTTACCCTCGTATGAGTCTACTTACGTTAAACATGCCATCATCCATGGAAATTTTGTGGCACTATGGTAATAACAGGAAAAAACGACTTGTAAGGAACTTCACATTTCATTCAAAAAGAGATACAGTTGTGATTACAGATGCCAGATTACAGTTGACATTATCTAATTATTTAAACCCTCAACATATTAGTAATGACATACTGTACATGAGTCTATGAACACCTCCCGTAAGACTTCGCATTCAGGTCAGAGCTTGTGTGTGTGTGAGACACCCCAACCTAGGGATACCGGGCATAGCATTAAAAATGGCTTCCCCTTTGTTTCTACCACTCTCAAAAATTACCATTACTCCAACTTGGAGTCCAAGAGATTAATTTATTCCAAATGCCCAGGGTAAACAACGTCGGGGTGAGCACAGCCAAAATAATAAACAAAACCAACTAGGATTCCCCCCCACCAACCACCAACCAAAATTCTAACATCGGCTCTATATTCTATCATCCCTTTGCATGGCATGGTCAGGTTAGGAGATGGGAGAAGAAAGGCGAAGCTCCCTCTTTCTCAGCCAGTGTCGTTTAAAAATGGTGCCTCTTCAGTCTTCCATCCAATCAGCAACCTACAACTCCAAACACACAAACAGCACCACCCGCAGGCAGGGAGGACAAATAACACCACACAGAAACCCAATATTATTCATAATACTCAGGCTCGTAACATGTGTGTGTGTAAATGCACTGTAAAGAGCCAAGTCAGTACCTCTGATTCACATTTACAAATGAAACGGACACCAAGCTTTGTTTGTATTGGGATTATTTAACTGAAAACCAAGCATATTTAAGGTTCTTAAAATGTTGCACCCAAATTTTCATTCACCCTGAACCTCATTCTTCTCTGGCATTGCAATATGTAGATCAAGCTCTTTTGTCCTACTTCTGTTCCACTGTTAACTCACAAACTCACAGTCCAAACAGTGAGAACAAAATGAGAACATTTCTGACATTACATATTTACTCCCACAGGTAATGCACAAGTGACTTATACAGGAGGCAGGGCTTAAATTTAAGTCCCACACTGTCAAAATTTTGAAACAAGTGCACTCGTCAACCTGTCAATCAAGAGAGATCACCAAGTTGGGTTTTCATCATGTTTCTACTCCCATTAAAAAAAAAATCTACAAAGACAAAGGACTTATTTGTCTATTTTTTGTTTTGTTTTATCAGCAGATTCTTAATCTACTAACTTATTGAACAAACCATCCCAATGGACATTTTCTCTTACCCCAATCTACAACCATGACATACATTTCTTTTAAATTCCAGATTTTTGATATATAACTACTGGAACCTTTGAACATTTTATATTAGTAACATACACCCATCAACCATAACATTACAACCACCTGCCTAATAATGTGTAGGTCTCTGTTTGTGCCTGCAGAACAGTTCTGACCCATCAAGGCATGTACTCCACAAGACTTCTGAAGATGTGCTGTGTTATCTGGCACTTTGAACTTAGCAGATCCTTTCAGTCCTGTAGGTTGCAAGGTGGGGTATTCATGGATTGGACTTGTTTGTCCAGTACATCCCACAAATGCTTGATCAGATTGAGATCTGGAGAATTTGGAGGGCAAGTCAAGACCTTGAATTCTTTGTCATGTTCCTCAAACCATTCCTAACAATTTTTTCTGAAATAGGCCACTGCTATTATGGAATACTTTGCCATGAAGGGGTGAACTTAGTCTGCAACAACGCTTAGGTATGTGTCAAAGTAACATCCACATGAATTCCAGGACTCAAAGTTTTCCAGCAGAGCATTCCCAGAGCATCACACTGCCTTTGCCAGCTTGCCTTCTTCCCATAGTGGACCTTGGTGCTGTCACTTCCCAAGGGAAGCGACGCACAGGAACTCGGCCATCCACATGATGTGATTTATCAGACCAGCCCACCTTCTTCCATTGCACTATGATCTAATTATAGGTACTTTTGGCAGCAGACAGGGATCAGCGTGCTCACTCTGACCAATCTCTGACTATTCTACCAGCACTTGACAAAGTTGCTTGATCCTTACACATTTTTTCTTCTTCCAACTCATCAACTTAAAGAGCTGACCGTTCACTTGCCGTCTTAATTCCTCCACTCCTTGACCGACACCAGTATGACAAGAGGATGTTATTCATTTCATCAGTCAGTTGTTTTAATGTTATGGCTGATTGGTGTATGTACTGTATGTGTAACATGTGACTAAAAACAAAGGAATGTTCTTTATACTGACTTACTGATTTAGTGGGAAGTGCGGTGTCGAGAAAATAATCCATGCCAGAGTGGCAATTACTCACACACTTGCTGAGTATCTTAAGAATATCCAGAAGACTCAAGTTATAGTCTACCTATAAACATGTTGTGATTTTGGGCATAACACTGTTAAAAATACTTACAGATCTCTCTTAAAATCTTCCACTGTTCTTGTGATTGCGGTCATGAGCTACGTCTCAAATCAAAAACTGACTTTACATTCAAAAGTATTTGCTAATTTAGACAATTGGCATGCCAAACCTACCACAAGGTGGGTTTTAAGGTGACAGGATTATAAAATTCATATACTAACTGTAACAGGATTACCGTAAGTACTCGGTAACTGTATAGAACGCAAGTATCAGTTTTTAGACTCAACACTGTTTAGTGAAGATAGATGGATGGAGAATTTGGTCCATTTGTACTGTTGTAGTGCGCTACTTCAGTGGGTCATAATACATAATAGTGAAAAGACTAAAAACAAGTACCGTATTAATTCAAACATGACTAGTCTGAATGGTGCTGCCAAATCCAGCTTCAATATTTCTAATATTCATTTGTTAAATAAAAAAAAAAAGAAACTCACAGCCCCATTTGCAAACCAAGCAACTTCATGTGGGGTCACAACCCCTAGTTTTGGAACCCCTGCATTAAACATAATGAAAGTCCTTCTTCATCTGTCAATTAGGACTAAGTAATCAAACTTCTTCCAATTTCTGTATAAAAACCTTTAGTTTTGGGTATGTCCATCGGATGGGAAGTGCATAAAATCGTACTCATGAGTTAAAGGTTACATATTTGCAACTACCAACTAATTTCTGTTCCGATATTTGAGACCAGGACTAACCATTTACAATCTCAGAGCTTCCCACTACGTCCTCATTTTGTCTGCTCTTAAACCCTTAAAACAGAACAAACATGATACATGCACATACATGACCCAAACCTATACACAAGTGTGAAAAAGAAATTTGTAATCACACAAATTCATGTCAAATGACATTATAAAAGAGACTGAGCCCAAATGTTTACTCCAACAGTTAATGACTGATAAGGTGTTTCAGCATTATAAAGTTTTAGTTAACACCACTCTCAAAAGTGTAAATCTCAGTTTTATTATGTAGATTAAAAAATATGCATGAAAGAGGAATAGAAATTGCACTTCCTGATCATATTTAATTTCTGGTACCATATCGTACCTCTAATACAGAATTGCAGCATTAATAACAATTTGGGAAATGTGTAAAATAACATTTTTGATTCGCTTAAGTTCAGTAAACTATTTTTTTTTTAAATGCCATCAAATGGTTCACCACACAGTGCTTTAATGAGAGATGTTTAAATTGAACAATATACTGTAATGATTAAAATATATAAATAAATAAAAAGATTTCATAGATATGCAACAGGTGAATAAGAATATAAATACAAACAGCCTTATTTACAATTAATAGGCTACCGAAGTCTTGAAATATTAGCACAATTCCATTCTGGAAACCCACATGCCGCAAGACCAAAATCAGGGAATGACTCCTAAAAAGTCTTAAAAGGCCTATCCGGAAAGAAAACACACAAAGCAGGTTTATGCACTACAGTCTGCATTCCTTTTGGAAGACAAATGATCAAATTACTAATGAAATTACTGCACATGTTGTGTATTTAAGTGTATAAATGAGAGGAGAGAAAGGGTGTTCCCCTCTCTAGCTAGCCATTTTTTTTGTGTTTACATGTAAACCATAAAAGTTTCTGTTTAAACAGTGTTTACAATACTGTTAAACAGCATTTCTTTGGCACTCTTTTCTTAGCTCTATTTGGTGAACTCCCTATCTCACTGGCACCATTTCTCTCTCGCTCACCTTTAGGAGATAAGGGTTTTTGGATTTCCGGCTGCAGAACTGAATACACACCCACATACCTACACACAGCGTTGAGATTAGACACTTACTGAAGATGCATTAAAACTCAAGAGGCTTATGGTATTGCATGCTTAAAGCACCTAAGAAGTGACGCGCGCACACACCACTTATTCTTTCCTTCCTTATGATACTACTCAGACAACTAGAATCATGCATCGCTGGAGGGATCATTTCCACACATTCAACAGCACTGAATGAGTGACACCTAGTGTTAGTCTCCAGCGGCTACCTACAAGCATGAATGCAGTATAAATTTAATACAAAATAGAATAAATAAAACTAGAGGTGAGAGGGTAAATAGGAGTTTGCCACAAATAAAAATCACACATTCTTTGCTAAAAACAATAATAAAATAAAAATAAATTTTCCAAAATAACAAAGCTAACTTTGTTAGTTTGTACATTAGTTTTTTTGCATACATGATCAGAACTAATGTGTTAGCCTTTCTTTTGCATTGATGCATCCTATTAAGCCCCAACAGGGGAAAAAACGTGTGGAAGTAGCCCATGTTAGATTAGATCCTGAAATATATTAATAAATTAGAAGTTTAATTAATTAGCCTTTGGTACACGAGCATCTGATGGCACTCAACTCAGATCATTAAATAGTTGTGCCACTAATGCAGACACTTAGATTCAACGTGATGAAAGCATACCGATTCCTTCAATACAAATAATAATCCAAAATGATTCCTCATATTTTAGGAAAGGACACATCTGGTGCTGTGCCTGTAGTGCTTTGGAAAGATGTGGAAATGTTCAAATAAAAAGGTCATCATTTTAATAATCCATAATCCCAGTAGTGGAGACATGCTCTGTACATTCACATTAGATTTACATTAGACGTAATCCAATTCAAAGGCTGGCCATTAGGTATACGACTGTTACACAAAGGTCACCGGACATGCAAGCAGACTGAATTCAGTTCATTATTAAAACAAGCAGTCCTTAAACTTTTGTAGTGCAAGGCCCTTTTTGTATTAACTGAAGTACACAAAGTTTCTAGAGAAACAGTATACATACACTGAATATAAAATCAGAAAAAAGGGAAAAAAGCAAAAATAAGATACTTACTAATTATGTCTTAGCTTTGCTTCCTTGCCTGTCAGTTAACAACTCTCACAGCAAAATAAAAATAAAAAATAAAGAAAAGTTTTTCCCTTGTCCTCATGGAGGTCTTAAGGCTTGTTCATTCTTAATTAAAGCCAATCATAGCATGCCTATGAATTTGGCCTCCTTTTAAATAAATAAATAAATAAAAAGGTCCCCCTTCTGAATGTTTAATGGAACTTAGTCGTGAATACATTTCCAAAATGCATTAGAATGCATAAATAAGAAAATTTGACATTTCTTTCCTAAAAGAAAAATCTCCAACACAGTCAATAACTAGGATATTTTCTTAGATTTATATTCAGTGACTCACATTGTACATTTGTCTATTGGAAGAATTGCACTTTAAATAGTAAATGTACCATTTATAAAAACTGAATCATACGCCAGGAAAAACCTAGCATCTTAATTTATGAAATAGCACTTGAACTGAAACCAATTGAATCAGTCTGTATGGAAAGAACATCACCTACTAGCATATACTCACCATTCACTATATTAGGAGCACCTGTACATTCATCGAGTAGCCAATCAGTAAATCATGTGATGGACAGCACCATGCACCCAAAAAAAAAAAAGGATATACAGGTCAAGAGCTTTAGTTAATACTCACACCAAACATTAGAAAGAGTGAAGTGAAGAAAAAGTGTGATCAGTGTGTCTTTAACTGTGGCATAGCTGTTATGCTGCCACATTATTGAGAACTACAGGTGTTCCTAACAAAGTGGATGATGAGTGTATATTTGAGGGAATCTACTTGGGCATCACTTCCAAGTGTCAATTCTATTTCCTTAGAGGTAGCCAAAGTATACTTCATAGTCCATTATGATCCATAACGAGTTTTCAGTTAATGTGTAAAGAAAACTTACACAGCAATTGGCACGAACGTGTTTTAAAGGTTTCAGAACCTAAAGGATTGGCCTTTGGTTTTCATTGGATGAGTGATGTTAAAACTTCAGAGACTGTATTTCAAGCAATCACTGCACAGTACTCACTCATACGCACTCACACACGCAGGCCAACAATTGGCATCTACAATTTGTAGTAAGGCATCTTATATTGAGTTAAAGGTTATAACCAGTGTAACTCCAGCACTGTCCCAGTTCCTAAAACGGTTTTATGAAGCAATAAAGAAATCATCCTTCTTCATTAACACTCTGTTTAGCTGATGAAGGCCAAATCCAGAGGCCATAAATGTCACAAGGTTTTTGTCTACAGCATAACCCCTCAGTTCCTACGAGGCATCAGACATGCTATGTTCATGTTTGGGTCCAAGTGGGCTCACCGCACTCACGATCGCATATAGAGCTTCATCAGTCCTTTCTCATGCAGCTGCTGCCACAGCCTCATCTCCATTTGCAGGTCGTGGTTGGCATAGAAATTTACTGCATGGAATATTTTTTCGTAATAATGGTCTGAATAACTTTGGTAGTCTGGTGTCATAAATCCATAGGCGTTTACCTTTTGACATAACATCAACAAAAGAACAAGATCAGTTTTCACATTTTCAATAAGTTGTTTGCTTAGTTAAATATTAATACGTGACAAAGCTCAATGTAGTCAGGGCCAAAAAAGTGTGGATTTGATTGCACAGGACTTTACAAATATTAGTCTTTAAGCATGTTCAATACTACATTTCCTCATCTCTCTAGTGAGATTAGAAATAAAATTCATTACAACAGCAAACCCAAAAGTTTCTAAGAAATAGAATAGTTTCCAAAATTTATGCCAACTTGCAATAATATTGATTGTCTTGGCTTTTACAGAAAAATAAATAAATAAAATCCATAACACAGATACAAATGTATTAATGAAAAGAGCTCCTACCTCGTCACATGTATGAAGAGCAGCTAGCAGCATCACCGCTCCTGTGGACGGCCTGTAGATGTTTTTATATTTGGTTTCGAGAGTTTTTGAATGCAGAAACCTACAGGATGACAAAGAGAAACAAGATTAAAGCTTACAGACACAGCTGAAGATTTTCATTTCTACACGGTCATTGGCCTAATGTATTAATGGAATACTCTAAACCCATTTCCTCATCTCAGATGAAAGTGGACAAACCTGGAACCTTGAAAGAGATTACACATGCAAGTATGTCTCTTTCAAACACATATGATGCTCATTCTACTTTGACCTGTCAACTACTGATGGTGTGATCATTGCTATTTTGCACAAAAAAATTTTTACTGCAGAAACTTCAAAAGACCTCAGAAGACAGAAA
>JAQQZR010000039.1:15822011-15835893 GCA_030068235.1 Notoglanidium macrostoma | reverse complement strand
CTGTTTTACTTTGTGTAGTTCCATGCAGTAGACTAGCAATTCTGTATATATATTCACAGAACATACAAAATGCATTACGTTACACAGGAAAAGTTGTTACATTTCTCTCTGTCTCTCTCTCTCTCTAAAGCGTGTACTGGAGCTGGAAGCCAGGGAACCACTGCACACATTCATATACGTCGATGAGGCGGGTTTCAATCTGGCCAAAGGCAGAAGGCGTGGAAGAAATCGCATTGGACACTGATGACACTGGCAGTTTCATTGACATGAATACTTGCTTTTGAGGAATGGATTATCGATTTTGAGCAAGTGACCTACTTTTGCAGGTTATCCACTAGGTTTTGCAGTTTGCACCAATTGTTTTGAGAAATACACTAACTGCTGTGCAAATGTTAATAGTGATGTGAGAAAAGCACCAAAGCGACTTAGAAAAACTGTAAAACAAAGAAATGGTGTGGCAGTGGAATATGCTTCAGTGCATTTTTAAACTGCATTTTTGTAGTTACAGGTAATATGTAGGTAAAAAATGTTTTAGCAATTATTTCATACAGTATGAATATTTTAAAAAATCTTATGATTTCAGTTACTTACTCAGAGTGCTTGTGCTATTTTAGCTCATATATTGGGACACCCCACTAGGTGGTTTTTGTTCCAAGTTCTAGTGATGATCACAGTTATTCCAAATACTGTTTGGCATCGAGGGAACCATATATTGAGTTACTCCTTTCAGTACATTTTTTGACTTCAGACATAAGGTTAAAGGTTAAATCAGCCTTTCCTCAGGAGGCACTTTAAGCACACTGCCCATCTCAAGACGAGCTCCTGCCATTTCTTGTTGGCTAGGGCTATAGGTGCCTTCCGACTGCCGTTTCCTTCGTGCGGTGATCATCATGCATCCTAAACCCACCAGAGCCAGCAAAGTAGCAAAACTCATCAGTGGGATTGCCACTACCAGCCAGGGGATGCTTTCCCTCTGCTGCTGCCTCTTCAACATAGAGAAGAATGCAGGTAGTGTAGAAAGATGTGGAGGAAGTGAGGTAGTGTGAGGAAGGGTAATGTGACTCATCAAACATTTTTTTACATGCAGTATATTTTTTTTCTCTTTACAAGAAAATCTCATGTATCAAGAAAACCGATATTATTGCTGTGACAATAAATCTGAATGATTATGTTACATATACTAGAGAATGTTACATTTAGACAATAAGTAAACTCACAGGAGCCTCGCAGTTATCCCCACTGAAACCTGGCAAGCACTCACAAATGTAATGATTCTGCAGATCCATGCAGGTGGCTCCATTGAGACAGGGGTTTGACTCACACTCATCTATATGAATCTCACATCTAGGAAGAGAGATTGATCTCACTAAGTCTGTTCTGGGATAATTAGTGGGACTAATGTTAATAAAGTGAAACTCTCACCGCTCTCCACTGTATCCAAGTTTGCAGGTACAGTTGGCCCCCCAGGGTCCATCCATACAAACTCCTCTATTAGTACACTGCACATCTACTCCACACTGCAGTGGAGGAAAGCTCCATCTATTGGACACAGAAAAAGGGGAGAGGAGTAATTTTTAGTTTAGGTTAAATCTTACTGCATCATAAGATATAACTGAGTCATGTTGCCATTACTGGTAATAGTGATAGCTACTGTAATGTTTGACATCATGATTTTTTCATCTTGAGTTAATTTAATGTGGGCTCTAGGTAGCATATGTTTCATTAAATGTGATTTATAACATAAAATTATATGATGGTTGTGGTGGTTACACCATGAGACCCGTTACCTCACACTGTTAAATGACAGCGTGATATGCTATTAAAATCTTTCATATCTTTCAAAATCTTACATGTCATAAAATTGGTCATAAGACATGCTAACTACAGTTAAATTAGCATTATGTGGCATGTGTATTTATGGTATCAAACATGGCAACTATCAAGACAAGTATATTAATATTTAGTAATAGTTTGTAATTAAAGCTCCTGATATCCTAATGCATTTACTGTACTAAATGTATGACATGGTAATACGATAATAATATGATGCAATGTAGAACGAATTTTACATTCTATAGATTACAGAGATACTTATTCTTTAATTAATCAACTGGACTTATCCAAGTCCACTGAACAATGAAATCATGTGCAAAGCATGAAATCAGCTGTGAGATATCGCTTACTCACTGGCAGAGTGGTCCACTATATGCTGGTGGACAGATGCAAGTGTATCCACCCACAGTGTTCACGCAGGTCCCTGTGTTCTCACAACGTAACTCTTGGCACTCATTCACATCTTCATCACAGTGCCTTCCCCTGTAGCCCTGGACACACTTGCACAGGTATTCCCCAGGAAGGTTTCCGCAGGTCCCATGGATACAAGGTCCAGAAATGCACTCATTGACATCATCCTGGCAATTTTCACCCTGCCAGCCTGGGGCACAGTTACAGCTGTAGTGATTAAAGAGGTCTTGGCATGAGCCGTTATTCAAACAAGGATGCCGGAGACACAAGGGTGCACCACTGCACCCAATTTGTGGCTCCTTTATGCTGCCATAATGGATAAATTGTGGAAATTGAGGTGTTTCTTCATGCATGCCCTCCACCAGTGGCAGATACACTCCCCCTATTCTGATTTCGCCTAGACAGCCAGTGAAATTCTCCGCTAACCACACGGTAGAATGGTTAAAGAAGTCCAAGTTGGCAGCAAACACTTGGCTCAAACCACCCACTTGCCCATCCACGGTGAGGTTCCAAAAAGCATAGCGTGAATCTGTCTTCCTGAGCTCCACATGGTGCCATTCTCCATCTGAAACCTCCACCTCACTGTAGAAAGCCAGCACCTCCTGGCTTTTGCTATTATGGATCTTGACAAGTATGAAGGAATTCAGGAGGCCCATGTAGAATAACTCCACGCCATTGGAGGTACGAATAAGTATGCCATTCTCTGTACGAGTCCGAAATTTCAGAGAAACCAATTTCACAGGAGAAGATAAAGACCCGCTAGCACTGTACTTCAAAGCATTGTTTTCAAATGTGGCATTGGTCAAGCCTAGGAATAGAATAAAAAAATTAGAAAGACTTTATAAAATCTGAAAAAAGGTCCTTTCTGCATGGTTAAAACAAAATATTAGCAGATTTTAGTAGATCTAAAGTTGATGCGTGGACTTTATTATCTTGTGCATGTTAATTTTCATTCTTTTATTCATCCTCAGTAACTACTTAATATAGTGGTCAGGATTACAGTGGATGTGAAGCCAGAAACACTGTGCATGCGGGAGAAACACACTCAGTCACCTTGCACAAACATATTTACACACTCATAGATGTGTAAATATCTGGGGGAGAACTGGAAAACCCTGAAGGAACCCATGCATGCATGATGAGGACATGCACAGAAAATGCCCACAGACAGTAAATCTGATGTTAGGATCAAACCAAGGATCCTGGGGCTATGTTCACACTAATATGTTTTAGCTTTAAATTGCATCACTTTTGCTATGTTCACTCCTGACGTCCATACTACTCCAGAGATTTCGAGTCACTAAAATGGAGCGTTTTGGAAACACTGCTGGCCATGTTTTACACTATATTATATCATAAAGTATTGTATAATTTTGTCTGTGTAAATCTGCAAAGGCTTGATTCTATAATAAATCTGTACTTGAAATATCCATGTCTTTTTATACAACTTCTTATTTAAAAAAAAAAAAAACATAGCATTGTACACATGCATAAAACTTGCCAAGTAAACACAGAGAGATTCCAATATCTGTATCAAGGCCATTACAGAAACTCATCAGATTAGGTACTCACACTCGTATCCATCAGGCAGGTCCACACATTGGCTCCCTATGACACATGGATTGCTAGCACACCACACTCGAATATCACATATCTTTCCAGTGTAGTTTAGAGGACAGGAACAAATAAAGTCATTCCACTTGATCATGCATTCTCCTCCATTCAGGCATGGTCTCCCCTACAAAAAGTAAACAGTATATTTTCAGAAACATTGAGATAATGTTTAAAATATGTATGAAAGACAAAATGGTTTTCCATCTCTGATTCAAGACACTGATTTTGTGTTTCAGCCTACTACTAAACACTAACCTCAGCAAGGTTTCATTCTTCTGAGATCTGAGAATCTTAACATGCTGTAGGATCATATTTTATCCAGTTCCTCAGTGATACTTATTTTTTTAGACCTATCCTCAACAAAAGATAATATCTTACCTTACATGCTTCGTCACTGATACAGTGCTCTAGCAAGTCATGTGAAATATCTGCTAAGTAGCTTGGTTGTTCATGTATTTTGATTATTTTGTTTAAACTCATGTAGAGCTGCGTGTCATCCAGACGTACGTCCTGTAGGCAACCTTTGAAATGGCCACCCCAAGGTATAGTATCACCTTCTTCAGGAAGTCCACCAAGATATACCACATCTCCTGCCTGCAGATCAAGCTCAGGAAAAGTCCCAGGTGTAAAAAGTATTTCCGTGTGATTAAAGTATAAAAATCCTCCCTGGACATCAATGGTAATCAACACTTTCTTCCCATCTGTGATGAATGTAGAGCTCTCTCTAATAGAAGAGTACACAGCAACATTTATTGCACCTCTTTTCAGGAACACTGAGAAATATGCCTGAATTCCTCTTTTCAGTTGAAGAATAAGGCCACTGGTTTTTAGTGTACGCAATAAAAATGACACACTGATGTTACCAGCATGGCTCCGAGTTATGGGAAATGCAGCAAAGCTTCTATTATGCTCATGGCTGAATGTCCATGAAGGGTACTCTGAAGAAGAAGGCATTTTATAGATATATAAGTATTTTTTATATTTATATATTCAATGGATATAAAGAGTGTACACACCCCTGTTAAAATGCCAGGTTTTTGTGATGTAAAAAAATTAGACCACAAAAAATAATTTAAAACCTTTTCCCATCTTTAATGTGACCTATCACCTGTACAATTTAATTGAAAAACAAACAAATCTGTTAGGGGAAAAAATATAAAAAATTAAAAATGTACAATATGCTGGTTGCATAAATGCACACATCCTTAAAATAATACTTTGTTTAAGCACCTTTTGATTCAATTACAGCATTCACTTCTCTTGGGTATGCACCTGCCCTCAAGTAAAGAGACTCTGATTAACCCCAAATAAAGTTCAGATGTTCAGATACACAGCATCACAGGGAGCATCTGCTAGAAAGATCATTGTTGAAAGGTATCAGTCAGGAGAAGGATACAAAAATTCCAAAGCACTGGATAGACCATAGAACACAGTGAAGACAGTCATCAAAAAGTGCAGAAAATATGGGACAACAGTGACGTTGCTAAGAACTGGACATCCCTCCAAAATTGATGAAAAGACATGACAAAAACTGGTCAGGGAGGCTGCCAAGAGACCTACAGCAACACTGACGGAGCTGCAGGAATTTCTAGCAACTACTACATGTGACAACAATCTCCCATATTCTTCATACGTCTGGACTATGGGGTAGGGTTGCAAGATGGAAGCCTTTTCTTACAAAGAAAAACATCCAGGACTGGCTAAATTATGCAAAAAAAATAATACATCAAGTCTCCCAAAAGCATTTGGGAAAATGTGTTATGGTATATGAGACCAAGGTTGAACTTTTTGGCCACAATTCCAAAAGGTACGTTTGATGCAAAAACACTTTGCATCACTAAAAGAACACCATACCCATGGCGGATATCATTCTTTGGTGTTGTTTTTCTTCAGCTTAAACTGGGGCTTTAGTCAAGATGGAGGAAATTATGAACAGTTCCAAATACCAGTCACTTTTGGCCAAAAATCTTCAGGCATCTGCTAGAAAGATGAAGAGGAATTTCACCTTTCAACATCACAATGACACCAAGCATACATCCAAATCAACAAAAGAATGGCTTCACCAGAAGAAATTTTAAGTTTTGGAATAGCCCAGACAGAGCCCAGACCTAAATCCAATAGAAAATCTGTGGGGTGACCTGAAGAGGGCTGTGCACAAGAGATACCCTTGCAATCTGACAGATTTGGAGCACTTTTGCAAGGAAGAGTGGGCATATAATTGCCAAGTCAAGCTGTGCTATGTTGATAGACTCCTACCCAAGAAGAGTGAATGCTGTGATTAAATCAAAAGGTGCTTCAACAAACTATTAGTTTAAGGGTGTGTACATTTATGCAACCAGTTTATTATATGTTTTTTATTTTTTTGTATTTCTTCCCCTAACAGATTTGTTTGTTTTTCAATCGAATTGTACAGGCCATAGGTTATATTAGAGGTGGGAAAAGTTTTGAAATGACTTATTGTGGGCTCATTTTTTTTCACACAAACCTGGCATTTTAACAGGAGTGTGTACACTTTTTATATCCACTGTTATTAATAGTATAAAATTCACTATTTTGGATATCATGGCATTTACCTCAGTCAGAATCTTACCATGGGAACAAATGTTTCCATAAAATGGCCTGTGGCAGTCACACTTGTATTCAGTCCAAAGGTCTACACACTGTCCTTGATGAGAGCAAGAATCAAGATGGCACCATTCAGGCTTTTCACAGCCCAGTTGGATGTAAATGACATTCTCTTGGGAGAAGTTATGGGGCAGAATAAGCTGAGAATTGACAACAAAGTCCTCCATGCAACCAACAAATTTTGTCCTAGTCTTTGTTTTCTTCAGATAATCTTGTGGGGCCCCACCAATGTAGACTTTCTCCAGACAATGTGAGGGAAAAACAAGTTGCTGTTTGTGATTTGCCTGCTCAATATATGTGTAATTTCTATCTAATAAACTCAGAACCAGCCGCTCAGCTACAGAAACAGACACTGCATGCCACAATCCATTATTAAAATTCCCATGAAGTTCCACCACCAGCTTTAAGTCCCCTGATTCTGCTGTAGCAAGGAGATTTCCACCATACATCTCCAGTGTGAAAAAATGCTGTGCATTTCCCCTGAAGAAGAGGATGACATCTGGTAAAGTTGTCCTGAACCGCAGCGAAACACTGGTTGCCTCAGTGTTATAAGTCTTGTTATAAGGACCCTCCATTACCACATAGGCTGGTTTAAAAAAAGAGAAAGTGGTGGGAGTGCTACAGTTGTCACCATAGAAGCCGGAAGGACACCTGCACCTAAAAAGGTGTTTGTCTCCATGTATAAAAGGCTCACACATGCCTCCATTGTTGCAGGGCTTATCTACACAGCCAGTCAAAGCAATGTCACAGTTACGGCCACCCCAAGGCAGCTGGTCAGGTACCGATATAGGGCAGTGACAGACATAGTCATTAATGACATCCTCACAGAAGCCACCATTCTGACAAGGTGCACTTTTGCACTCATCAATATTCTCCTCACATATGAAACCTAGAATAAGAAGGAAGAAGACAAGGGTCATCATGTAAAGCAATAATATACAATAAAGTAGTCCAGTTTCATTTATCCATTGTTTTACTTCACTGTCATTAATATATTACCAAAAATAAATATATAAAACAAATAAATAAATATTATGTTTTTTTTCTTTTGCAGTGACTAAAAGTTGCACATTATTAGTAGGTGTTGATTTATTCCATTATATAATCCAAATATTTTGATATTTTGTCTTTTTTGGCAGAGCAAGTTATTTTGACAGCTGATGAATCAGTTTTGATAGAACAAACAAACAAGCTAGCAAAAGAAACAAATTGGCATAAGAAACATCTGCAATGTAATTTTTATACAGTATTTCTTTATATATATTTGCACATTTGGCAAGTCCTATTCTTCAAGAAATACTGCAGTCAACTTACAACCTGAGCTCTCTTTAAAATTATTAGCTGTAAAATTTCTTGGGTCTACATTGGACAGTGGTAGCATATATCACATATGAGAAAAACAATTAGTAGAAAATTTGTTCCATGGTACCATTAAACATGCATTGTAGGACCTACAAACATGCATAAAGGTACATAGGACCTTTATAACACATTTATAAGCATTGCCTGAACATTTTACAAAGAATTGATGGAAATGTATTGACTTATGTCAAATCTCTTGAGGTGACAGTTCTATGTGACTTTCTAAACTGTAGAAGAGATACAGTTTAGATATCAATTTGAGATCAGCAGACAAGCAATCAGAGAAATTCAAAAGCTAACACTGACAAAATGTCTAGTTCTTCTGTTCCCTACTCACCTAGACCTCTCCCAGATCCCCACATGCAAGACAAAATGATAGTGAGACAGTGGCACATTTCCACCAGCATCTGACCCAAGTCTCTGACACTCACTCAGGCCTAAGGAAACCAAATGATATCAATAATGGTGCTGTCTCTGCATATGAAGCACACCTCAAGAGAGCCTTCCTCTCCAGAATAAAGCCTGAGTTAAGCAAAACTGTGAAAGATAACTGTGTAACCCTAGACATCTGCAAGCTCTCTGTGCTGGAAAGTTATGCAGCTCATGCTGAGAAGCAGCTGAATGACAAGGAGCAAAGAAAGCAAAGAAAATATGAGGCAAAGAAAAAGAAGGAAGACGTTTCACAAGGCCATGCTGACCATAGTTAATTCCAGACAAGAGCAACACCAAGGAAAGAACAAAGGCAGATGGGAGAAGAAAAAGGGTAAACAGGCAGACAAACAGCCAAGGGGATGCTTTAAGTGCAGGGCCTAGGACCACTGGAGAAAAGACTTTTCACACAAGAGATCATGTGACGGGGTGACAGACATGAGCACAAGAGCATGGGCTCGGCAGACTGAATAGCTCAGGAACACACAGCACACGCTTCTTGCAATACAAACACCCCTACACATAAGTTTCATTTAACACATATGGGTTCATACCCACAGTATAACAGTGAAGTGATTGATAAAATGTCTATGTTTTCCTCTAATTGTTGCAGGAAAACCTCTTGATTTCACTGTCGAATCACACACTGGCTTTTCAGTTATCAGAGCATCCCAGTTCCAACAAAACCCCGCCGGCCATTACCAAGTGACAGTGGGAGCCTCAGGACAAGTGCTGGAGAAATTCTCCATTCCATTGCCATGCAAAAGAAGTGAGTCAGGTCACTTCAGATTTTCCTATCTACTATCAAACTGCTGTCCAGTTTTTTAGCTAGAGATCTGATGCATAGACTGGGCATCAGTATCATTAGTGGTCCTGAAGGCCTTAAAGTGGTCTGAGTGCTTAACAGTGCCAACCCTAGCCCTATCATGGTAAAATATGACTCCTACTCACCCTAGTACTTGTATGAGTGGAAGCTAATGCCCACAGCAATCTCATCTGTCAATTAGGAACTGGTAACACATTATCATGAGCTGATTCCCCTTGTTTACCTGATTTTCCAGGTCACCTTTAGGCACAGAGCAAACACGATCTAGGGCTAATTAAAGAACCTGAACCTGTGGTGATCACCCCAAAATCTGATTTTGGACTGTATAAGAACCAGTATCCTTTGAAACCTGTGCCTGTGTTCAATTCCCTCAAACAAGCAGGCATGATAATTGACTGCCAAATTCTCCTGTGCACACTCACATTTTTCCTGTCAAAAAAAAAGAAACAGAGCCCAATCAGCTCACTGAGTGGCGTTTTGTCGAAGACCTGCATGTGGTGAATGCTGCTGTGTGTGTGTGTGTGCGTGTGTGCGTGTGTGTGCATGCTCCCAACGTCCTGAACCCTTACACCATTTTTTCGCAAATGCCACCACAATGCACACATTTTCAGTTGTTGATTTGCTAATGCATTCTTTAGCAGTCCTGTACATCCAGACAGCCAGTTTTGGTTTGCTTTCCAGCTTGACTGTAAACTGTACATTTTAACGCGTCTCTGTCAGGAATATTGCTAATCCTTCACTCTTTTTGTTCCACATGCTGTCTCTGCTTTACTCCTAGAACAAAAAAAATTTCACTTATCCACCACCCAGAATGTGCTCAATCCAGCCTCACTACTTCCCATGAGGGGGACAGTGAGTATCATTGTTATATCACCACAGTTTCCAAAGTCTGCTCCTTGAGACCAGACCTCAGAGAAACCAAAATTCCGAATTCCGACACCCGAATACAGGTAAGAATGACATGGGCTTCGTGGTAGTTTCTGAGCATGACACCGTTGCATCTGGCTCCCTGTGACACATTTCACCACTCAGGCCACAGAGTTTGTGGGCCTGACTGAAGCCTGCAGAGCCGCTGCAAGTAAGACAGCTACGATCTACACAAACAGTAGGTATTTGTGGTTTGCTCATGATTTCGGGAACACTTTGGAAGTACTGTGGTTTTCATCCCATCACGCATCACACAATCATCAAACAACTCCTAGATGCAATTCTCCTTTCTAAGCAAGTTGTGTAAATGATCACACTAATAACTCTGATCCTGTTTCCCTAGGTAACACCAGAGTGGATGCAGAAGCCAAAATGGTGGCTTCCAAGGGCCCTGCCTTTGTGCTTGCATTAATGTTAATTAATTCCACTAATGAGCTACATGGCTAGGTACTGGCTCACAAAGGGTTTCTCAAAATTTTCATTAAAATTTTGTGAAAAGTTTCTGATATGTGCACAACATAATGTAGGTATTTTCTCCAGAACTGCCATTTGATCACCTGCAGGTGGACTTCATTGAACTCACACCTGCTGAAGGTAAAAAAAAAAAAAACACTGTTTGGTGATAGTGGATATGTTTTCAAAATGGGTTGAGGCATTCCCAACATCCAAGCAAGATGCAGGAGCAGTAGCCAAAGCCCTGCTGACTGACGTTATTCCATGCTGCGGAGTTCCACAAAAAATAAGCAGTGATAATGGAACCACTTTTGTAAATTAGGCAGTAAAGTAGGTCAGTAATGTCATAGAGTTTGATTTGAGACAACATTGTGCCTATCACCCAGCAAGTGCAAGGGCTATAGAGAAAGAATGGAACGATAAAGCAAAAGCTGGCAAAATGTTGCAAAGTCACTGGCCTAAATTGCATGAAGACCCTGCCAATCATGCTGTTCCACATGTGTACAGTTGAGCCTCAAAAATAACCTTAGCCCTTTTGAAATATTGTTTGGCAGATCGCCCAGTACCGGCCTTGGCGGGGAGCCTAAGCCACACACACTGACTGCCCATTGACTACCCAAGACAAAATGTTGCATTATTGTGTAGGTCTTGTGTCTGCTCTCTCTGCTGTGCATAAACAGGTGAAAGATGCACTCCCGCAGCCAGCCATGAGAATGCTCCACGATCTGAAAACAGGAGACTGGTGTCAGAGTGATCAGAAAAGGAGAGTGGTCAGAGATTTCGTAGGAAGAGCTGGAGATAACCAGTGGATAGAACTGTTCTAGGTGCTGTCGATGACACACAGAGCAGTCAAGATTGGTGAACATGCCACATGGATCCCTATCACATACTGCAGAAGAGTCACCATCCCAGCACCAAGCCAAGGGGACGAAGGGGGAGATAAGGATCCTCTCCCAGAAATTCCACCCAAAGAAGAAATTATGGAGGACTCCCTGGTGATTTAAGGTGGTATTCCCAAGCCCCACTGAGGTGGGACGAGTGCAATCTGGGCATGCCCACACTCTATGAGCTCCAATAGATGTGAAGAAGGGTGAAGGATTACCTAATTACTTACGGTGATGTTCCTCCCTTCTATGTTCAAGAGCGTGCCACAAATTACCATTATGTAAGCTGTTTGAACACACAATTCAGCGTAGCATGTGTTTCCCACAAGGAGAGAACGAAAAGCTTATTCCCAAGAGTAATGAGAACAAAACAGAGTGATCTTCTCTGCACCCGTGCAGACAAATATCACAGCCTGTCTCATGCTATGTCCACTACTGTGCATTCGAGGGTGGGAAGAGACAACAATAAAGCTGACAGAAGGCAGTAGCTCAAGCTTTGATGAGGACAATGATGACCTGAAAGACATAATATAAAACAAACACTTGCACTATTTCATTAGAAGAATGTTTGCCATTGTAACCTTGTAACTGTCGCAACAATTCAGAGGTATTCTGTGCCACGCAAAAATAGCATGTTTTTTCTAATTCCTGTTAATGAGGCAGTTATCAAAAAAACATTTGGAGTAATAACTGCTGATGTTTCATTTAGAGATGTATGTTTGCATTTTGGTAAACACATGAATATGATAAAAAGGGGAGATATGTAGAAGAAAAATTAGTTTCATAGTGTTATATGAAGGTAAAATAATCATGTATGTGTAATATGCTTTTGCTGAGAACAAGTTATACCAATGTACTCTTGCCTGCTGTAAGTCAGATGATAAAGTAGAACAAGATGTTTCCAAAGCCCCTGAGTCAAACATGCCGGAAAATGGCTCATAGCTCAAATAAGGGCTCTAAAACCCCGCAGCCTTAGGAAATAAAAGAGCAGGTGACCAAGGAGGAAGTATCTCCCTGGACAGAGGACTTTTTTTTTCTTTCTTCACTGTAAAGAACTGTTTATTCTGCAGAATATACTAACAAAACTACCTATTTGCTTCAACGGATTGCTGCTTAATTTCTTTTCTTTCCACAACAACCTGTAGATTTACTTTTATAATTCTAAATGAATATACTACAATGGCTATATTGTGTATTTTTCTGTTGAATAGCACTGTTATCTAAGATTCCACTGTTTGGAATAATCATTTAACCACACAGAGGTGTCAGTACTATGGTTGTTAATTGCAGCATTTGACACTACTGATCATGATATCTCACAGGATAGGCTAGAAAACATGATTAGTTCAGACAATATCTTGCCCATTTTAAATCTTGATCGACAGAATGTGACCATGTTACCAACAGAAATTCTTAGAGCTGAAAGAACATAAGAAATCCATATAAGTAGAAACCCAAGGTTGTTTTATAGCCCTCTTATAGTTCTCACTTAATATAAAGCACCTTGGAAATGTAATTTGCAAACACAATGTTGTATACTTTAATGATCAGTTCAGGCAGCAGCACAGCTATACAATATTAAAAAAAAGTTATTTTTATATAATATGCTTATACAAACCAATAACAATACAAGGGGAGGGGAAACTTAAATTTTTGCCAGTGATTGTGAATGTGATGTATACTACTTTGACAATGGCAATGAATGTGAAGTATTTTATTTTATCAAACATAATAAGTATTTATAAGTATAGGTTAAGTATTTAAAGGCTAAACACCTGCTGTTTCCTTTTTACACAAGCATGCCAAGTCCTCCATCCAGTGCTGATGTGGACAGCCATGGAATAGTGCTATAGAAAGCAAATACACCCACACTTTACCTGTCAGGGGAAGCAGCCCACACCAAACCACTGATACTTGCAATCCTCTCATTCTGCTAAAACATCCAAACAACAGTGACATTCCTCAACAGGCTGTGACAGACAATGACAGAAAATTGACCAGCCCCTTGGCAGCCATTCAACAACTATCTCTCTTTTTCTCTGACGCAGAATCCCTCTCTCATGCCTTTTCTTGATCCTTGTATCATAGGTAGTGTCACACAAGCACAAAGGTATCACTTGCACACACACACAGACACACATACACAGACACACACACACACACACACACACACACACACACACACACACACACACACACACACCTCCACTCAGTACCAGGCAGCCAGTGGTGATTACAGGATGAGTCCATTAGCACTCCCCCACATCCAAGCTGCCTGAGATAATAATCCACAATGCTTCCCTTTGCGATCCCTGTGTCCAACTCCCTCTTTCTCTTGTCCCAGCTGGCCCTTGTCAGTGTTGACAACAGGAATGCCTGCCCACTCACCCAACATAACAGCCTGTGACATAACTCATTAAAAATTATGTGAATTCAGAGCATATACAGTGCATCCGGAAAGTATTCACAGCACATCACTTTTTCCACATTTTGTTATGTTACAGCCTTATTCCAAAAT
>JAQQZR010000039.1:15787159-15802045 GCA_030068235.1 Notoglanidium macrostoma | reverse complement strand
CAGACAGACAGACAGACAGACAGACAGACAGACAGACAGACAGACAGACAGACAGACAGACAGACAGACAGACAGAGATTCATAAGTTTATATTCAGAATATATATACTTCTGTAAAGCTGCTTTGTGACGATGTCTGTTGTTAAAAGTGCTATACAAGTAAATTGGAAAAAAAAAACTAATTATGTTCTGTTCCATATGTTGTTCAATGTTAATAAGACATTTGGAATCTCCTTATCATTAATTCGAAAAACGGTCTTTAAGTGTTTAAGCTGAAGTTGTAACCTGCTTTTTCTTTGTCAGATCCTAAATCTGCGGCTGCGGGAAGCAGAACAGCAGAGGCTGAGGGAGGCAGAGCTTGAGCGGCAGAGGCAGCTGGAGGGTAGGGATAGGCTGAGAGCACTCAATGCCATTCAAGAGGAGGTGCTTAGGCTCAATCAACTCCTGGAACC
Source organism: Notoglanidium macrostoma (assembly GCA_030068235.1). Classification (NCBI taxonomy): domain Eukaryota; kingdom Metazoa; phylum Chordata; class Actinopteri; order Siluriformes; family Auchenoglanididae; genus Notoglanidium; species Notoglanidium macrostoma. Next base: position 15,801,594 of record JAQQZR010000039.1, on the reverse strand, counting down.
TGCACCTTACACACAAACAAGCCTCACCTTGGACTACACTTCTTATGTCGCTCGTGGCAACCAGCTTTGTTCACAGGTTTCACAGGTGGTGCATACTACAACTGAAGTGAGTTGTTATTTTTCAGGAATTTTAGTCTTTAGTGGTTGTTTATGGAGACTGATTTAAACATTGGGCCTTCATGTCACATTTACAAGCATTCCATAAATCTTTGATAAGGTATATTGGAGGATGTATATAAGACTTTTCAAAGTTTTTATGATTCATGTTGCTTTATCTTTACTTGAAAAAAGAGAGAAATACCCTCAGTTATCATTCACTCCACTGCTTGAGGCTGTCACTGCTTGAACCTTATCTTGGAAATTATTATTTTTGTCTGTACTAAGAGCACATTAATGAAATATGGAGCAATCGTACATAAGGTGTTCACTTTGCCTGCATCTGCTTATCAGTATGGAATGCTCTTCAGCTGTAGTGCTGGTGGTCTGTTTGGATCATCAGTACAATAGTTACTTTTTTAAAGCCTATGAGCCACCCAAATGAATATCAATAGTTAAAGTGAGGCTTCTTAAATAAATTTACCCAGATTGTACTAACTTTGGGTTGCTAATAACGAAAATGATACCTAATAATGTTGATTGGCTATAATTTGTAAGATACGGTACTGGATCAGTAAGTATCGTTATATATACGGGCCGATGTTTCGGAGTGACCATTTTAAGTGCAGTATGGAAGCAGTGAGCAAAGATGCCTCGTTTATGCGTGAACAATGCCAATCAGTTTTGCTATATTTGCGGGGAAGTTACCTTCAAATCACAGAAACGCAGTATAACTGCTGAGGTAAAGAAAGCATATCATCTTTACTTTGGGTGCAAAGTTGGAGACCAAGACAAGAGCTGGGCTCCACACATTTGCTGCAACAGTTGTTTAACTAACCTTAGTCAGTGGCTGAACAGGAAGAGAAAATCCATAACTTTTGCAGTTCCCATGGTTTGGAGAGAGTCTACGGATCATGTCAACAATTATTTCTGTATGGTGCCTCCTGTTGGAAAAGGTTTGACAAAGAAGAAGAAATGAACTGTGCTTGTATCCAAACATTCCATCAGCCATACGCCCAGTACCTCATGGAGAAGGGCTGCCAGTTCCGACTGCACCAGAATCATTCACACTTGAGTCAGATGAGGATGAACCATCTGCTTCCATGCCATCAACGTCACATGATCCGGATATCCTTCCTTGCTCCTTCTCAGAACCACACTTCATAACACAACCAGAACTGAATGACCTTGTCTGGGATTTGGAACTGTCAAAGAATAAAGCAGAATTATTGGGTTCCAGGTTGCAGGAGTGGAATCTGCTGGCTTCGGAGGCTAGGGTCTCTATGTTCCGTGACCGTCAAAGTCATCTTGTATCATTCTTTTTTTTGAAAGGCAATCTTGTGGCTTGCAACAACATCAATGGACTGATGGCTGCACTCAACATCGACTATGACCCAAGCAAATGGAGACTATTCATTGATTCATCAAAGACGAGTCTTGAAGCTGTTTTACTGCATAATGGCAACGTCTTGCCTTCAATTCCAGTTGGCCATGCATTCCACATGAAAGAGACATATGAAAACATTAAACTACTACTAAACAGCATAAACTATGATCAACATCAATGGCAGCTCTGTGGTGACCTGAAAGTTGTTGCCCTGCAACAAGGTATGCAGATGGGCTACACAAAGTACTGCTATTTCTTGTGTGAATGGGATCGCAGGGCAAGAGATCTGCATTACAGTAAGAAAGACTGGCCACTTAAACAGTCGCTGGAGCCTGGCACAAAAAGTGTTCATCCTCCACTTGTGGAGTCAACGAAGATTTTGTTTCCACCATTGCATATCAAACTTGGCTTGATGAAAAACTTTGTCAAAGCTCTGGACAAAACAAAGCCAGCGTTCAAGTATCTAAGTGAAACGTTTTCCAGGTTAAGTGAAGCTAAGATAAAGGAAGGTGTCTTTGTTGGTCCTCAGATACGTGAACTTTTTCGAGATGATACATTTGACCGTTCATTGTGTGGCAAAGAAAAAACAGCATGGAGATCCTTCAAGTCGGTGGCAACAAATTTCCTTGGGATAAACAAAGCAGACAATTATATTGAGCTGGTACAGAAGCTTCTCAGAGCATATGAAAGATGTCGATGCAACATGTCACTAAAGGTTCACTTTCTACAGTTATCTTGATTTTTTCCCGACAAACTGTGGGGAAGTGAGTGATGAGAACGGTGAGCGACTTCACCAAGACATTGCAGCCATGGAGAAAAGATATCAAGACAAATGGAGTCAATCAATGCTTGCTGACTATTGCTGGACAGTGACATGAGATGCTCCATTTTAAGAATACAAGAGGCGAGCTAAGAAGCGGTGGTTAGACACTGAATAACGATTGACAGGCATTTCATAAGTAACTACAGTGACTGATTAATAATAATTACATAGTAATACAATAATAACAATAATAAGCCAATTGTTGTAAGAAAAAAAAAAAGTTAAAGGGTCTGTGTTTAAATGAATGAGCCACTATACAATAGACATAGTGTATTTGACAATGTGTATGATCGCATAACTGAAAAGATTAAATATCTTTTGAACGGTAGCCAATCAGCCTGTTTTATTGTCATATTTGAAATTAGCACACCAAAATGCATCAGAATTGGAAGATTTTATTCCCGAAGCAAACAACTTCCAAACATTTGTAGACCAGTGTAATCAGATTTGGATTAATAGTATTGGATTAACCTTAGACAACTAAGGATAAGAATTGCAGTAATAAATTTGAACAAAGTCTGGGTTATTCTTACTTCTTTCTTTCACGTAATGACAAGGTTGCATGAAACAGTGTTACCATCGAATTCTGAAATAAACATTGTATAAATTATATAGCATTGCATTATGTACAGTATTTGCAGAGTTTGAATGTGTATAGTGTATGCAGAGTATGAATGTATATAGACTCTATGTAGATGCTCTTCAGAAAAGTGCTACCCAGCAATTTACAGGGGGTCCTCGGGTTATGACACAGTTCTGTTCCTACGACAGTGATTTAACCCGAATTTTTGGTGTAAATCAAAACGCACCCTAGCCTAAGTCACTTACTTATCCTAACACAGTTGTAAAATCATAATCTAGAACATAAAAACACAACTAAGGCACAGAAAAAGGAAAAGGACATAAATATACGTTTAATATAATGTTGGTCGCTGAACTCTCTCTCGCGCAGCCAAATTAGTTCGCCCACGTAGTCCGTAAGTAGGACACTAACGGCATAGGCTGAAACACTCAAATCTCAATTTTAAGTTTTTATGGGAGTGAGCATCGTAAACTCGAAACGTCGTATGTTGAGATGTATGTAACCCGAAGACCTCCTGTATCCAATTTAGTCGATAATTGTTCAATTCGACTTCTTGAAAAATCAGATAAGTTGTAATTATGTAAGAATTTGCATATGTATAGTATGAATAACTTTAACTGTGCATGTTGTAGGGACAGTTTCCAACAGTTGAGGACATGACTGTGGTAGAACAAGTCCTACGGGAAATGAGAACACTGGTTAGAGAAATCCATGAGGATCTCACTCGAGCACAAGAGAAAAAGAAGAATGAGCTTGAGGAAGAAGAGTGCAGGAAGAAGCAGGCAGATATGAAAAAACAGCAAGAAGAACAGATAAAAAGTGCCGCATTATCTGTTAAAAAGAGAGCCAAAAAACAAGGTAAAATCAGGATTCATAGAATCATGTTTGAATTCTTAAGCGTTCTTCTTAAAAACCTTGTACCTAGTCAGAGATTAAAATCTATGCTTCAACCTTCTGAACTTTTACTAAGGAATTTTTAAACTAAGATGAAGACCAGTGTCAACCCCATTTCTAAGGGTGATGGAATATTTCATGTATGAATTTCAACAATGATTGATTAATGGAATAAGTGGATTTCCAGTGCATGACGTGTTGCTGATTTCAAAGAGGAAAAGAAAAAAATAAGAGCTTACATGTCACATACAGTACACTTCACTCAGTATATCAGTAAACACACTGCCAACACAACAAATGACTTCATGAGGGGAAAAAGTATAAGGTTTTATAGCTGCCAAGTCACCAGACCATAACCCACTAGACTGAGTTTCACATGCATGTCACTTCCTGAAGAAGATACTGAAGGTAGAAACCCCCCAAAACAAACAAAAACTAAAAGAAGCTGTGGTACAAGCCTGGTTAGTCATCATGAAGGAACTTGGTGTTGATAGTGCTACATCTTGTGGTCATACATCCTGACTCATGACATCCTGAAGTTACTGCTTGTTCCTACTGCATGAGCATGACTTTGCTTTGCTCCATTAATTCATAGCAGAATGTCTCAATGTTTAGATAGCACTTCCTAATGTAGTTCCTACATAACACTGTTTGTAAAACCCAAAAAAACAAATATTTTTATATAAGCATTTACAGTTTTGGTTTTAGGTTTAGATTTTTTTGCTAGTACACTTTATTCATTATTTCATTTTTTTTTATGTTTTTGGGTTGTCTGTCCATCTTGTTAATGCTTGTTGATACTTCTTTGACACATCTTGGATACTAATGGTGAGTGTTTTTAGGATTTATATGGAATTATCTTTCTGGCTATTTTGTCTGTCTGTCCATATGTCTTCCCAAGATTCTTGTTAACACAGTATCTCAAGAACAAGTGTTCGAATGTTTGTAGGATATAAATCAATATGCAGAATTACTATTGTAACCGGTAGATGAATTTATTAGATTACAGAATTGATCCAAACAGGGACAAGGTCACAGCAATTTCACAGCAAGGTCAAATGTGTGAGATGGCTTCCTTCCTGTTTCTATACTTCAGGTATACAAATTAGTAGCAAGAATGACTAGACATACTTTTTAGTTTAACATGAAGACCAATCACTCTAAATATTCAGAAGATTGTTGTTGATTGAAGATTGTTTGCTTATTATTAATGAATATGAATTCAGTGAATCAGTGTGCTTCATTATTGTTATTCAATTTTTACCATGTACAACCCCAACCCTAAAAAACTGATTTGCAAATCATGTAAACCCATATTTAAATGAAAATAGACCAAGGACAACATATCAAATGTTGAAACTGAAATTGTATTGTTTTGTGAAAAATATATACTCATTTTGAATTTGATGCTGACTGCAAGTTTGTCAAAAAAGACTGGAAAAGTTGGAAAAAAAAACACATGGTGTAACATCTAATTTAAAAAAATCCTAAATAAAAAGGCCATTCCAGAGAGGCAGAGTCTTTCAGCAATAAAGATAGGGAGGGTTTCACCACGCTGTGAAAGACAAATGTGAGCGGTCAAATGGGGCTAAAGGCTGAAAACCAATATGTATGACATGAGAGAAATTTCTGTATGACCTGGCTGAAAACCAGTATTGGTTGGCTATGATCTTCGGGCTCTCGGGTAGCACTGCATTAAAAACAGACACAATTCTGTAGTGGAAATCACTGCATGGACGTAGGTTCACTTTTGAAAACTGTTGTCTGTGAACATGGTCAACTGTATTAAAAAATGCAGGTTAAAACTCTACCAATGTTATCCAGAAATGCTGCTGGCTTCTCAGGGTATGTTTAAGATGGACTGAGGTGAAATGGGAGAACTGTCCTATGTCTGATTAATAAAAATGTGAAATTCATTTTGCAAAACATGGACTTAAGAGGGACCATCCAGCTTTTTATCAGCGCACAGTTCAAAAGCCAGCATCTGTGATGGTATGGGTGCATTAATGCACATGGCATGGGTAGCGTGCACATCTGGGAAGGCACTATTAATGCTAAGAGATCTATACAGGCTTTAAAGCAACATATGCTGCCATCCAGACAATGTCTTTTTCAGGGAAGGCCTTGCTTATTTCTGCAAGACCTCGTCTAACTGAATTCTACATGCATCACAAAAGCATGAATCTGAAATACCGTTCAAACATTGCCTGAACCCGTATAGTCACAAGATTGAATGTGCCTCTCGTATGGAGTTATGAGGTGGAGAATACGTTCAGTTCAGTGCAGTGCAATTCAGTTCATTCAGTTGACATTGGAGCTTTACTGCCAGGTTTTCATTTTACACAGTGCTCTAGGTCAAATGGGACTTTGTTATAGAGAGAGCTTCTGAACATTTTGACACAAAATGCATGGGTATAATGTTGTATGCAAGTGCCTTAAAAAGCAAATTTAAGAAAATATTCAAAAAAAGGGAGAAAATGCCTTTAGACCCCAAAGGTTAAATATAGGTTTACATGATTTGCAGGTCATTACATTTTTTTATTTTTTTTATTTACATTTTATAGATCATCTGAACTTGTTTGAAAACAGGGTTGTATTAGTATTGTTATTATTGTGCAGTGCACAATACTCTTATCCAATTTACATTCAGTTCCATAAATATTTTGACAGGGACACAATTTTCATATTTTGCCTCTGTACACCATTGCAATAGATTTGAACCGAAGCTATTAAGACATGATTGAAGTGTAGAATTTTACAAACATATCACAGTAATTGTTTATAATCAACTGTAAGTAGTTTCATGGCCAGTTTTGGCCTGTTTTCTCATTATTTCATGGCAAATTTAAGGAAATTTGTGTTTTGAGATCAAAAGCTGAATATGATACAATAGATCAGAATTTCAGATTTAATTGATTCTTACACTAAGATGTATTAAACAACTTAGAACATGGCACTTTTGCTGAGCAAAAGTATAGAAACGGATATTCTTAAAGTAAATGATAAATATTTGGTTGCATTTTCCTTGTTTTTTCAGCAAATGCATCAAGGCCAGTGACCCACTGACATCGTCAAACTGCTGCATTCTTCGTTTGCAGGCTGCAGCTACTTTCAGTTGTTTGTTTTGAGGAGTGTCTCCCTTTTAAATCTCCTGTTCAGGAGGTGAAATGCATGCATAATTGGGTTGTCTGGGGACTGACCAATCTAAAATCTTCCACTTTTTTCTGATGAAGTCCTTTTGGCAGTATGTTTTTGGTAGAATGCATTTCTGTGTAAATTGGCAGACAGAATGATTCTGTAGACTTGAGAATTCATTCTGTTACTACCATCATGATTACAGAATCAGTAAAGATTAGTGAGCCAATTCCAGAAGGAGCCATGCAAGCCATGACAGTACATCCACCATGCTTAACCGATGAGCTTTTTTTTGGATCCTGTGCATATTATTTCTTTCTCTGCACTTTGGCCTTTTCATTCCTTTGGTAGAGGATACTCTTGGTTCAAGAACTTTTGTGGCTCATCTCTGTATTCCTTTGCCAATTCCAATCTGGCTTTCTGATTCTTACTGCTGATGAGAGATATGCATCTTTTGATATGGTCTCTATATTTCTGCTCTCCAAGTCTTTGAACAGTGGATTGTGATACCTTGTGAACCTAATTGCTGGATGTTAGTACACCAGTGATGTTTTTTCTGTGTCAGGATATTCCAAATTGTTGAATTGGCTATTTCCACTGCTTCTGCCGTGGCTCTCATCGGTTTCTTTCTTTTCCTCAGTTTCAAAATGGCTTGCTTTTTCCCCATAGACAGCTTTCTGGTCTTCATGTTGGTGTAGCCTTTTTAACAACAAATGTTTTCACAGGTAAAACCCAGGGCACAAACAAAGTAGACATTCAGAGTTATTAACTGTTTAAATGATCAATCTAACATGCCACACCTGGGCAACATGAAACTTGTTCAAACTTGAATGATGTGAGTTCAAACAAAAGATGTCAGGTTCTAAGTTGTTTAACATTATCAGGAAATGAAAGCCAAAATTCAGATTTGTTGTCTCATATTAATCTTTTGATCTCAAACCCAAACGTCTTTAGTGTATATCAACAGCAAAAGAACTGGCCTAGCCATTTCAGTACTTTTGGAGAGGACTAATAGCTAAGAGCATAGCATAGCATTTAATTTGGCTTTTATTTAATATATACTTTCAAGTGGGTCAAAAGTTACATAACTTTGTTAGTATTTGATGGCGTTGCCTTTTAAATTGCTTAATTTGAGTCACACATTTGGGGTAACCTTCCACAAGTTTCTCACAATAATTTGTTAGAATTTTGTAAGTGCACCAATCACTTTTCTAGCAAAACACCCCCCAAAAGTAGATGCTGACACTTCTGTGCTTAAAAATTATGGTGTTCACAAATTTTATTGTGTCCAGAGTTTTTTTTTGGGTTGTCTCTGTCCATTTGTACATATGATTTAAATTTTGAAATTGATCCAAATAGGGTTGAGGTCACAGCAAAGTCGGGTATCTGAAGCAGTTTTTCTTCAATAGCTTCCTAGGTATTTGAAGTATGTTTTATGGGTATTTTAGGCATAATAATTAGTAACAAGTCTTACTAGACTTGTTGAATGGGGACGCATCCCTGTTGACCCCATTGGCATTGAGTTCTACAGGTTTTTGGATGTGTTAGCAGATTTGCTTGGATTTTCCTATAGTATCAAGGGCAGAAGGCACTGCCTCTAAGTACAGCTACAGGTTCATTGGCAATTAAGTCCTACTTATAACAGATGGATAATCAAAAGCTTCTAAAAGTCATCATATCAGTTTCTGGTATCTCAACTGTAAATCCCAAATAAGCTGCTCTCATGAAATTATTGACAGGTTACCTTTTAAAGCGCATTGTCTGTAAATGCATCAAATACAAGATAAATACAAGATACTCTTAACTCTCATTGTCACTAAATACATAAAACAACTTGATTCTGTTGGCTGGAGAAATGTAATGTTTGCAATTGCTCCAGGCCTGCAGACTATAGCTGATGACAGCACCTTGAAATGGTACAAAGAACTGCAAAGTTTGGCCAGCCACTGTGCCCAGTCTTTTGAAGATTTGAACAACGCAAAGGATATGCAGGTCAAAAATGCTGTAAAGCAGTTTATATATATATTTGTATGTATGTATGTATAAACATGCACAATATGTGTGTGAGTGTGAGATACAGCTTGGTCCATGAGTATTTGGACAATGATACAATTTTCATATTTTTACCCCGTATGTGACCACAATGGACTACGAATAAAGCAATCAGGATATCCTTGAAGTATAGAATTTCAGCTTGGGTTTAACAAAAATATTAACCATTGAGGAATTACAGCCATTTTTTAAATTGACCCTCCATTTTCACAGGCTCAAAAGTAGTTGGACAAACTAATTTATCCATAAATATAAACGCATAATTTTTTACATTTTAATGCAAATCCTTTTCAGTCAATGACTTGCTGAAGTCTGAAACCAAGGGACATCGCCAAATGCTGAGTTTCCTCCCTTGCAATGCTTTGCCAGACCTTTACTGTAGCTGCCTTCAGTTGCTGCTTATTTGTGGGGCTTTCTGCCTTCAATTTTGTTTTCAATATGTGAAAAGTATGCTTAATTAGGTTGGCTGAATTGGCCATTTAACAACATCCCATTTTTTTTGCCTTAAGAAGCTCCTGGGTTGCTTTTGCAGTATCTTTTGTGTCATTACCTATCTCTATGGTGAAGTGCTATAAGTTTGCATTTAACTGACTCTTAGAAAGTATAGCCCATATACTTAAGAATTCATCCTGCTAGTTCTGTCAGCAGTCACATTAATAAACACCAGAGACCCAGTCATGCATTCCCATGTCCACAATGTTTGGCAGATGATGTGGTATGCTTTGGATCATGAGCCCTTCCTTTCTGTCTCCATTCTCTTCATTCTAATGCAAGTCAATCTTGGTCTCATCAATCCTAATAATCTTGTTCCTTAAAAAAGTGGTTTTTATTTTGAGGTAAACCCTCTGTATTTACAGTCTTGATTTTACAGTCTAGACTTTGTCAATGACGAGAATGTTCTTGACTTGGCTTCATGTTGTAAAGGGGTTTTTATCCAACAAGGCAAGAATTCTACAATCTAGTTGTCTTCTATGGTCTTCCAGCACCCCCAATCCCCCCCCCCCCCAGTCTAGCAATGGCCGCCTTCAGTTGTATCAACAGCTTATTGCATATGAATAGTTACCATGAACTGCAACAAAATGCAAACATAACACTTGGAATCAACTCCAGATCTTTTATTGTCCTTAATTTCTCATGAAATAAACAGGAAACAGGCTATAACTGGCCATGAAACTGTTTCAGTCAAAAGTCAGTTTTTTAGCCTGTTATAATGAATGACCATGTAAAATATGGATGAAGTTCCTAAATGGTTAGTGCAATATTTTTTTAACCTCTTGAATTAAAGCTGAAAGTCACTTCTGGATTTTCAGTCACATCTTGATTGCTTCATTTCATATACATTGTGGTGGGGAACAGTAGAAAAATTACAAAAATTGTCAATGTCCAAATACTTATTGATTTGTGTGTATAAAGTTGTGTGTTTAATGTGGTTTTGCAGACAAAAAAAATAAGGATGGAGCTCCAGAAAGCTGCAACAATTCCTGTGAGCCAGATCTCCAGTATTTCAGGTCATTTTATTATCATTTTTTTGCTGATATCAGCCTTGTTGCATAGATTTGTGAAAATGGTTCTCTGTAACCCTCCAAAATATTTACCTTCAATTGGCTTTTTTTTTTGTCGTTTGTTTGTTTGTTTCGTTGATAACTGAATGACCTCTAGGTTCCCAGTTGAAAGAGATTTTTGACAAGATTGACAAACTGTTATTGGGACGACCAGTGATGTCTGGTGGAAAGTCAGTTTATACATCCCAGCATCCTCATGGACTAGAATTTGTGAGCTATAAATTGGCAGAAAAGTTTGTGGTAAGTTAAAAGTATTTGCAAGTAGTTTTTAGTTAATAACCAGCTTGATTTATCTTGCTTCAAGAAAATAAATCTGGTTATTGTGCATAAATTTTAATTTCTTGACTAAAAATGCTCATAGAAACAAGGAGAAGAGGAAGTGGCATCTCACCATGAAGCTGCATTCCCCATTGCAGTTGTGGCTTCAGGTTTGTGGGAGTTGCACCCTGAAGTAGGAGACCTCATATTAGCTCATCTTCACAAGAAGTGCCCATATGCTGTTCCTCACTACCCCCCAATGAAGGAAGGCACCTCAATCAAAGAATATCAACAGTAAGAATATCACAAATCTATATATATATATATATTTTTTTTTTATGTCCCTGTCTCTAGTGAGAGACCAAATTGTATTGGTACTCAGCTTAACTTTTTCTTGCTTTGTAGAATTCTGGGATATCGTGTGGATGAGTCAGGAGTGGAAGGTCAGGACAGTTTCTTAAAAAGGATGTCTGGAATGATCCGATTTTATGCAGCCATAATACACCTAAGATGGCCTTACACCAACAAACAAAGGGTATATTGTGCTTTAGCATATATGTATTACATTATGTTGAAATTTGTATTTCTTTTTATGTGATCAAATGCATTTCTCATGTTTCTCACTACAGGTTGGTACTCATGGACTAAGTCATGGCTGGCGTTGGTTGGCTCAGATGCTGAACATGGAACCTCTTGCTGACATTACAGCAACCCTTTTGTTTGATTTTCTAGAGGTAAAAAAATAATCACCTTTTTGTTTATAACCCTAGGTGAACTTGCTGAAACCACAAATATCCTTCTCTCTCTACATGTACAGGTTTGTGGAAATTCACTTATGAAACAATACCAAGGGCAGTTTTGGAAACTTCTGCACCTCCTAAAAGAGGAATACTTTCCCAGGTACAATTACAGCTATGTGTGTTTAGTGAGTGCAGTGTTCACTCATGACATAAACAGAAATGTGGAGAATAAAGTATCTGCTGGAGATTATTGAGCAATAATTTGGAGCAGTTCCTATGAGACGGCACATTTACAACCACAGCTTATCTCTTTATGCTCAGAACTTCAGCTCATTTAAGTGACTGAAGGTGCATCTGTTTGACAAAAAAATATCATGTTTAAACTGAGTTATTTGAGTTGCTTAGACCCTATAATTTTTTGCCTTTTCCTTTGATCATTGATCATCTTATATTTAATGACAGCTTCAACTGCTATTATATTATATTATATTATATTATATATATATATATATAAAATATTATATATTATATTAGTCTTTTTTGGTTTCAGGATTGAAGCGGTCACCAACAGTGGTCAGATGGGCTCTGTAACAAGACTTAAGCAGTTTCTGGAGGTAAGCTGAAAGCACAAACATTTAAAATACTCAAATAATACTTATTAACATATCAACATAAATGTAATGTTGTGGCTCTAGAGTGGCAAAACAGAAAAACATTCACCTATCATTGGGAGATCATGACTTTGAATCCTGTTACTGCAACAGTTGGTTTTGTGTGCTCTGTGGCAGAGGCACACAAAGCATGGTATAACCCCAAAACTATATCAACTGAGCTTAAAGGATAAAAATACAAACCTAAACCTAACCCCCTGACCCGAGCCTCACAAAGCATGGTATAAACCACAAACTGTATCAACTGCGTTTAAATGATAAAAATACAAACACACTTCAACAGTTTAGAATTTGAGGTAATTTTCATTAGTTAGCTAATTGAAAAAACTGTTCTAGTTCTGTCTGTGCAGCTGAAACTCAATCATGGTTGCATCTCTTTCCCCTTTCTCTTATTGTAATTATTTTGTATGAAAGGTTGGCTTGCTGGCTCTTATCCTTAAATGTCTCTGTAATGCCAATCAGAATGCCTTTTGATCCATTTTTAATGAAGTAAATTCCTTCTATGTATTTATTTATTACTGGCATGTGAATTATATTACTATTACAGTTCTCTCACTGTTGTGTTAGAAGACTATATATTTGTGTATGTCATATACAGTGCTAATGCTTTGCCTTTATTCTTACCTAGAACTCCTTAAGAAAGAAGCAGATTGAGCCACCCAAAGGACAACTGAACTCAGCCTTCTGGAGAGCCTAAGGGATTTAATTGTTTATCTGTCAACAACCTGAGTACTTCTAGGGAGCACATGAATCCTGACAGGCTATTTACACTCAGATCATAACTTGTATTATAATCCCACAAATCCTTGGCTGCTGTGGGCCTTCTGCTTGTTCATGTTACCAAATCAAAATTATTTTTGTGTACATATGCTAATTGTACATTCCCTGGCCACTTAAATAGGTACGTCTTGCTTATTCATGCAATTATCCAATCAGCCAACAATGTTGCAATTCATACAATACATGTGAGCAATACATACAAAATAGAGATCAAAAGCTTCAATTAATGTTCCTGTCAAACATACTAATGTGATTGTGGTGACTGACATGTTTATGGCTAAAACACATTTTCACTGAACTCGACAATAGAAAATCAGAAAAAAAATTGCCTTTTTCTAATCTTCAACTGTCCAGATCTCCAGTCTTCAATTTTACAGCCATGCTGAGTGAAGAAACTGGAAAGAATGGTTACCATGGACCAGTCAGCTGAAACCAGTCTAGCCATTCTGATCAACAAGGCATGCCTACAGAGCTGCTGCTCACTGGATAGGTTTTTCTTCTCTATTCTGTGTGAACTCTAGAGTTTGTTGTATGTGAAAATATCCCCTGATCAGCAGTTTCTGAAATATGCAAACCAGAACCTCTGGCACCAATAGCCAGGCAATCATCAGACGTTACAGTTTTTCCCCATTATGTTTGGGATGTTTGTTGTGAAGATCCACTGAAGCACCTGACCAGTATCTGTGTAATTTTATGCATTGTGCTGCTGCCACATGATTGGCTGATTGGCTATTTGTATGAATGTGCAAAGGTACACGTGTCTCTATTCAAGTGCACAATGTGTGTTTCATGATGTATTTAATATTTAGTAGCCTGTTGTGTATCTTTCCTGTATCTGGGGTTTAGTCCTTGGACATACAATGTATATGTGTTCAATGTACTGTCATAGGATAATCATAGGATAACTTTGGAATATGCCATTGATGAAGCGTACGTCATGTTTACAGTTTTATATTAATTATAAGTTTACAGAGTGTAGAAGACAGTCTATTAACATGTCATTGGATTACATGGATGTGCTGTAGTAAAGGGCTGAAAAAATATATGACAAACTTTTATGCTGTCCTATGACATTCCTTCCACCTCTAGACAGTAATATTTTATTCCTTATTGGTAAATACACTAAAAAAAAAAAAACACTAACAAGTTTGGGAAATGTAACCGTCAGACATGGTTTTAGTCAGGAGTTGGTTACAAACAATGAGGTTAATAAATGTACACATAGTTCTTCAGATCATCTGTGATTGCAGTTTTATGGGAGGGAAATGCACCTTTCCTGTGCTCTAGCTGGCTAAACCTTTTGTGTGGATTCTGCAATAATTACAGTGCATCCGGAAAGGATTCACAGCACATCTTTTTCCACATTTTGTTATGTTTTAGCCTTATTCCAAAATGGATTAAATTCATTTTTTTCCTCAGAATTCTACACACAACACCCCATAATGACAACATGA
>JAQQZR010000039.1:15748671-15759151 GCA_030068235.1 Notoglanidium macrostoma | reverse complement strand
TAATCAGGGGTTTGATAACTGCTAATTTAAAGGATTTAGGTACATAGCCAATGCTAAGGGAAGAGTTGATTATTTTTGGAACAGGTTCAGTTACTTCTGGTACTATCTGTTTGAGGACACATGTAGGTAAAGGATCTAATACACAGGTTGATGATTTTGAGAAGGAAATTAGTGAGATTAGTTCAGTCCCTTGAAGGGGTTTAAAACATTCTAATGGCTGATCCAATATAATTATATTGTTGTCTACCGAGTCGCTCACCAGATTGTCTGGATTTAAATTCATAGTTTGTATTTTTTCCCTGATATTGTCAATCTTGTCCTTGAAAAAACTCATGAAGTTAATGCTACTGCATGTTGATGGTGTGGATGTTTCTGTGGCGTTCTTATTCCTGGTTAATTTTGCTACAGTATTAAATAAAAATCTAGGATTGTTTTTGTTATCTTCTATTAGATTGGAGAAATATGTTGATCGAGCAGCATATTGATCGAGGCTATGTTAATCGAGGCTTTCCTATAGCTCAGGAGGCTCTACTTCCGTGGTAATTTAAATATTACCAATTTAGTTTGACACCACTTATGGTCTAATTTGCGAGTGGTCTGTTTTAAGGAGCTCGTGTCATCATTATAGCAGGGTGCTAATTTTTTCTCTCTAATTATTTTCCTTTTAAATGGGGCTACATTATCTAGTGTATAGCGAAATGTTGACTCTAAGCATTTAGTCACCTGATCAAGTTCTGTGGAGTCAGATGATGCAATCAAAGTTGATACTTCAGGGAGATCATTGATAAAATTCTGTGCAGCAGCTGACGTGAATGTTCGGTTGTCACGATAGTGTGGCAAAGTGCATGTATTATAACTAAGACACATTTTAAAAGAGAGGAGATCATGATCTGAGAGTTTTAGACTGTTGAACTGTGTCAATTTTCTATACTTAATCTGGAAGTCCCATTACGTTCTGATTAACTACTACTGAGTCTAGAGTGGACACGAACGTTGTCCTCAGAGGATCTTCTGGGTTATCGAAATGACTATTAAACTCTCCAACAATCAGTAGATTGTCTAAAGAGACGACCAGGTTTGAGATGAAATCTGCGAATTCACGCAGGAATTCAGAATATTTCCCTGCAGGTCTGTAAATAATAATTAGTGGAAACGACTGGACAGACTTATTTTTAATGGCTACATATGTTCGTATAGAGAATCTAAAAGGCATTAAATTTATGTCCTGACTTTTGTGTGATGCCAAGTTATCATCATAAACAACTGCAACGCCTCCTCCTCTGCCAGTTAGACGAAGCTGATGTATATAACTATAGCCAGGTGGACTAGCTTCGTTTAATGCTACATACTCCTTTGGTTTGATCCATGTTTCTGTTAAGCACAGTACATTAAACTGCTGATCAGTAATAATTTCATTAACAATAAGTTCTTTAGATGTAAGAGATCTAACAATTAACAGTCATAGCTTTAGATCAAAGGTTCTGGCTGCGCATTCAGTATAATCCAGATTTATTTTAATTAGGTTATTAGAACAGATTTTCTGAGCATTTCTACATTTTTGTTTAACTCTGGGAACAGACACAGTCTCAATATGGTGGAACCTGAGTGACAACTCTGTGCAGCTAGCAGAAGGTCGGTTTAGCCTGCTTGTCTGCTCCCTGGCCTTGGCTCTGGATTGTCACAGATTAACTAAGCCGGTCATAAAACTATGAGCTATGCCACAAGAAATGAGAGCAGCATACCGTCCTGCCCTAACAGGCCAGTCTTG
Source organism: Notoglanidium macrostoma (assembly GCA_030068235.1). NCBI lineage: Eukaryota > Metazoa > Chordata > Actinopteri > Siluriformes > Auchenoglanididae > Notoglanidium > Notoglanidium macrostoma. The sequence goes on along the minus strand of JAQQZR010000039.1, from coordinate 15,757,383 downwards.
CCCTCAAAACAACTCCAATTGCCTAAAAAATCCCCACTGTTTTTGGAGCACCACCTGGACAGCCAGCAGCTCAGCGACCATAACCTGCTGTAAGCTATATCGCCATGCCGCATTGGGATGGGGCCAGAGCATACTACTGCATTGGACATCGCCTTCACTAATTTAAACACCTCTACAAAGTTACACTTGGTAACCTCTGACTCACGAAGGCATATATCGTTAGCTCCTACATGAATAACTATCTTAGAAAACTTGTGCTTGCCTAGGACCTTAATGTTACCTGGTATGTCCGGCGCCTTGGCTCCCGGTATACACCTAACTATAGCTGCTGGTGCCCTTAAAGGCCTAGCTAATTTCACGTGCTTTAGGATAGTCTCTCCTATAACCAGAGCTCATTCTGGTTTCTGAGCGAGTGCTTCACTGAGGAGAGCAAACCAGTTAGACACGTGACGCGGAGAGGAGTGGTGCTCCCGTGAGCGAACCTTAGCATTAGCTTTGGCTCTGCCATTATGCCACCAAGTCGTCACTCATTCGCCCCGCTGTGAGGGCTCTAATGCCGGAGCTGGGGGATTACTAACTCCGCCTGAGGCATCCAGACTTCCCGCTACAGACACTACACTGCTCTCACTCTCACTAACCCTCTCTAGAGACTGGATGCGCACCTCTAATGCTGCAATCTTCTCCGTCAGTGAGCTAACTAATAAACACTTATCACAAGTAAAAGTATTACTAATAACGGATCAAGAATGACTAAACATCCTGCACTCCACACACTGAACAAGCTGGATGTTTGCCTTGGTAAATGTTTAACGTACCGTAGTTGAAGTTTTGTTGATAATATTTTCGGCAGATCTGCCATGAATGGCCTCCGCGTGCAGCGTTTAAACACCACCTGGACAACCAGCAGTTCAGCGACCATAACCTGCTGTAAGCTACGTCGCCACGCCGCATTGGGAAGGGCTTTTAATAACTGTTTAAACCTGTGTGTGAACCTGTGTGTACATCATCAGGCCAAACATTTAAGGATATGTAAACCTTTGATTATGGACATTTGGGTGATTTCAGTTATCATTATGATTTAAAAAGGGCACAGGTTGATGGCTTCACCTGAACACTAACCCTAATTTTCTGCATAATCATTCATTTTCCAAAAAATGGCCAATATTTCACAAATTATACCAGTAAATATAAATGTATGAGCACAACTGCATGATTTAATAACATACAGTAAAATAAAGAATACAGTATTACTAGAATAGAAAATAATATAATTTATTTCTTATAGAAAGAAGTCATGTCTCATAGATTAATATGCAACTAATGATATGAATAATAATTGCTAGCCTACACATGGAAGACAACTAGCAGAAGACCTGAAAGAGCAGGCTCCTTCACCAGCTAAGTTAAAAGATGTTTAGCGAACATACAGTTAGGACCGCAAGTATTTTAAACAGCGACACAATTTTCAAATTTTTGTCTCTGTACACCACCAAAATGCATATAGAGAGTTCCCAGAAACAGCTGCCAAATGCCAAATTTAACACTTGGAATAATCTCTAGACCTTTTCCCTCCTTGATTTGTCTTGAAAAAATAATTTACATTAAAATTGGTCATTGCTAAACGGTAAAAAGTATGTTTTTGTTTAGATTTCTTACATCTTTAATCATTTTTCTTTTCAACTGCTGGTACATTGACATCTGTTTTGGGTCTTATAAAAAAAATCAATGCATCAGTGGCAGTAAATGGGCAGCTCAGTTTTCTCTCTTAGCTTACCGTTGCCATAGGAATCGGAGGATGTTAACATTCATTCACTTGATATATATTTTATAGCCATTAAGTTTAAATGCACACTATTATTTTCATGAAAGCATCCCAAAACACAATTTACAGCATTCTATATCCTATTTTTACCTTTCCGGGGATGTCACCATGGTGCTGTAGTTTGAAAGCTAAAGCTGTATTTATTTAGAAACTAGTAAATCTTAAGCAGCCCAGAAATTAAGTCTGGTGCTGTGAATATATATTTATTTATTTTAATTTTATTTATTTATTTTTATTTTTTACCCAAAATAATTTATCCTGTCTCATATCTTCACATGTTGAAACAACTTTAGTTATGATTTTATCATTTTTCTTTAGTGTCTAACATAATATCAAGCTGAATATCTAGGATGTCCTTTCTGTTTATTTAGTGCAGCTGTTAAGTTTAAATCTTATCATTGTGTGCTTGGTAGAATGAGGTGCCAATAGTTCTTACTGTCCTTTAGTAGAGATCAATAAATATATTAAATGTGAGGTTGCTAATTTCTTATTTAAAAGCTTAATGTGAGTTTAGTTTGGGTGCAATTAGCATTTGGTGTCTTCCCAACACATTGAGAGCTACTTCAAAAGGTCATTATTAGTAAATTATTATCTGATTTCATTTAGTTATAAACCAACAGATAAGCCATTGCTGGATGGCAAATATCCATCACTATAGAAGTTAGAATACAAATTATGCCAAGCTTTCTATTGATGCTTGTCATTTGATTTAACCAAAAAAAAATTGAATGAGGAATTACTGTTATAATAGTATTCTTATATAAGAAGAATTCTTATATGCTTTCTCATATATGTGAAAATATAAATTGTTTTTTCAAATGTTTTCAGAAAATGTCTCTTAGTGTTTTAAATTAGTGCTAAATAAGTTTGTGTGTGTGATACAGTAGCTGAGGCTGCGTACCACACTCTGGAGGAAGGCATGGTAGAGTACTGCACAACAGAGACACCCGTCACTGTTACGACTGAAGCCCCCGTGGAGGTTTTGGCAGCACAGGCCGAGTGCTCAGTAAAGCCACAGGAACTGAAGAGCCGCATTGCATTGAACTCTGCCAAGCTGTTGCAGGAGCAGCGTGTCACCAACCTGCATGTGCGTGAAATCGCCCAGCACTTGGAGAACCAGAATGACCTGCTGCAGATGATCCGCCGCTCGCAGGAGGCACAGGCCTGTGCCCAGGAGAGACAGGCACAAGCACTTGAAGGTACACAGGCTACCCTTCTTGCCCTTATTCAGATGTTTAAGCCAGCTTTGAAGGACTTAAGAAAGTTCCTGCAAAACGCTAACAATGCTAATGTAGTAGGAGGCATTGAGACTGGCGATGGGGTGGGGAACATTCCACAGCAGGTGGAAGATGGACAATAGAATGGCATGTGTTGTATTCTAGGTAGAATGAGATCTCTCTCTCTCTCTTTCTCTCTCTCTCTCTCTGCCTCTGCGTGTGTGTGTCTGTATTGAAATATCCTTGAAAGTGTCCTACATTATCCTAATTTCCATGGGAGTATTCTGTACATCAGTGGTTCTCAAAGTGGGGTCGGGGAACAACAGCCAGGTGGTGTGTGGATTTTTTTTAAATGTTTTTATAGTGGTGGAACCACAGCCCACAGTCATCAGAATTATTATATTTATTATTGAGCTTCGACAGTCATTAGTACTTTGACTGGTCTCTTGAATTAAATAGGTTTAATCCAGAACCTCAGTAACTAAATGTTGAGTAAATAAATCTGTTCTGGGATGGTCCCTGAAATTTATTTTATTTTGAGTTGCCTGGTTCCAAAAAGCTACTGAGAAAACTGCTGTATGTTACATGAATGATACATTTATGAATGACAATACATTTTATACCATTTTCTTCATTTTCCATCTACATTTTAATTTAAAACCTCTCATTTCTGAATTAATTTTGCACGTAAAATGAGATTCCAATAAATCAGCAGACCTGCTCAGACCTATGACCTCTGTCATAACAAGTCAATAAACACGACAAAATGTAAAGCCCTTGTCAACTCATTTTCATAGTAAATGTCTTGCTATTTGGACATGACTGTATTTGGTACAAGTGATGTCAACGCTACTTTAATACCAATCAGAATTAGCCATCCGCTTAAATCAGTTCCTTTTACTTCAACCACAGAAGTTGGACTGACTTCTATTTGTATACACAGGCTGTTTTTGCCTGAGCATGACCAAAACTGCATGAAGTTTGAATTTTAACCATTTTATATGCACTATTTTAGTGTAGTGCTATGTATTTAGAAATGGAGAGAGGTGTGGTTTTTTATTTTTTATTTTTTTTGTTTTTTTTACCACTGTGAAAGGAATGAAAATTGCCAGAATGCTACATGATGATTTTGATCTTGATCTACCTAGTATTTTAAAAAGGTAGACAAGGTACCCTTTATCTAATGAACAAATTTTTGTAGTACTCATTCTCTGTCACAATGTGATATTAAAAGGCCAAGACAACATTTTCCAATGTTTTTGTGTTTGCATAATAAAATCTTATGTTATAAACAGAAAAATATAGGTGAATCTGGTGTTGTTACTAAAATTCATGGACACCTAAAGATCACTCACTGCTGTGTAATAGTAGGTGCAGTATCATGCTTAAATATTCACCCCATTGAACTTTTATACATTTTGTAGTATTACCTGAAAATTAAATGGACTTAATTGGGATTGTCACCATTTGATTAACACAATACCCTGGGTTCACCCTGGAGATTGGGCTACTGTCTGTGTGGAGTTTTGCATCTTGTCCCCAGGCCTGTATGAGCTTCCTCCATGTTCTTTGGTTTCTTCCCACTGTCCAAAACCATCCAGGTAGGTATTCTGACCAGGATAAAGCACTTGCTGAAGATTGAATGAATGAAAATGAAAGGAATGAAAACTGAATGATGGCAATAATAACAATAGTAAAAGAGCTCCATTGTTTGTTTGGAGCTGCTAGAGCAGATGTATTCAAATTATTCAAATTAAGTAAAACAAAACTACAGTCTTGTCTTATAGCCAAAAATTTATGGTGGTAAACATATTGAACAATAAGACACATAACAGTACATTTTAGATATAATCCTTTTACAAATCACTAATATAACAGCCCTCCTGAAACCATGAATGGCTTATGTGAATATGAAATGGTTCATAAAGAATTGTGGTCATGCCATCTGTACTTTGGATCTGATATATGGACAGACAAAGGATTTCATATATTTTACATGTACTGTCATTCTGGATTTTACACTAAACTTATATGACCAGTTTTAGATATGGTGATGTTTTTGTGCCCCCATATGTCAAAATTATGTGTGTACCCATACATATAAATACAAGGAAACAATTATCGTCATTTTTGCAATTAGTTTTATTCCTCTGGTCCTAAAGTAATTTGTAGTGGATTGATGTAGTCCATAAATTTCCATCAGTTTTCTTACAAGTGCCCCTAGCAGAGTAGGCACATGGTTCAGTGCATCACATTAATTAGGGATTAACGGTGACGACTAAACTTTTTTGTTTTGTTTGTTTTGGGGACATTTTTAGCAAATTACATGAATCCCATTTTAATTCTAGCTTGTTTTTTGAGCACCACCACAGTAACTGTGAGGAAAAAAAAAACACCGATTCCACAGGAGTGGCTATATGAATTAGAGGTTAGTAAAGGTAATCCATTGTGTCTTAACAGCTACATTCGAACAGTAACTTTTTTTCCCCTTCACCATATTGTCTATATTCATTTAAAAAAATTATTATTGGTTGATTGTATTATTATTATTTTGAACTTTGTATGTCCTTTAATTGAATATTTTACTAAACATTGTTTCCAGGGTATCTTAATTTGCCAGTAATGCAAATGTTTTTACTGGCTAAATGCTGGTTTTTACCAGCTTAGGGAAACCCTGATATGTATACTCACCATCCACTTTAACTTTAACAGCAGAGGACCACATCAGGGTCCAATCCTGTTAGCCAAAAAAAAGAATACAAGGTTATCATGGGCACAGAATCAGAGAAACAGGACAGTTGAAGACTGTTGAAGGCAATTCAACTGTCCAATTCCTGTGAGGCTGTTGTAGCCCATCCACTTTTTGATGTTTGATGTTTTGTGCATGCTGAGATGCTTTTCTGCCTGCCACAGTTGTAAATAGTGATTATTAAAGGTACTGTAGCCTTCTAGGCAGCACAAACCAATCTGGCTATTTTCCTCTGACTTCTCTTATGCATTTCCATTCACAGACCAGTCATTCACGCAATGCTTTTGTTTTTTCAAACCATATTGTATAAACTCTAGAGACTGCTGTGTGTGCAATTCACAGGAGATCATCAGTTTCAGAAATACTCAAACCAACCTGTCTTGCATGAGCATTCATGCCATGGTTTAAGTGGCAGAGTGAGAGTGACGGATCACCTTCTTTTCACAACTTTTTTTGTTTTTCTAAACTGAAGACATTTTGGTTTGAGGTCAAAAGATGAGTATGACACAATAGATCAGCTTCCATTTCTGTGTGTTTACATATAGATGTGTTAAACAATTTAAAACTTTTTGTTTTGAAGCCACCCATTTTTTAAGTGATCAAAAAATATTGCAGCATGTTAAGACTGGTACTTCTTGTTGCCCAGGTCTGCCATTTTAGATTGATTGTTTAAACAATTAATAGTTCTGAATGTCCATTATTGGTTTGAGCCCTGGGTTTCACATGTAAATACTGCATTTGTTGTTAAAAATGAAAGAACAACATGAATACCAGAGAGCTGTCTATGGGAGAAAAGCAAACCATTTTAAAGCTGAGGAAAGCTGGAAAATCAATCGGATCCATTGTACAAGCATTGGGCATAGCCAATGCAAGAATTTGGAATGTTCTGAAAAAGAAATGTTACTGGTGTACTAACAGCCAGACATTGAACCATTAACCAAGAAAAACAACAGCAGTTGATGAGAAACAGCTGTGAAGAAAAACCCCAAAACAACAGTGACCTCACCAAAACCTTCACAGAGAAGGCTTAAAGGTATTCTAATCCACTGACCAACTACGGCTTCAAGAGCAGAAATATAGAGGCCATACCACAAGATTGGGTCATGACTTGGATGCTTTTGGAACAGGCTTTTTGTCCTTGGGACCAAACAGTTATAGGGACTTATTGTGAGGAACTACCCCCTGGGTAGCTCCTCTGAGAACTATACTCCTTCAAGGGCTTTGTTTCCATTTACATTCATACTGCCAGCAGGAACACTAAAATGATGTAAAGTGCATCAAAATTCATCACGTATAGGCTAAATAGGCTCTGTACCCAACCTGACTGGATTTAAGGCTGTACCCGCATTTGGCTGTTTAACAGAAAGATATGAAGACTTAATAGAATAAATATAGTCTCTGAAATAGACTATCTGGCAATTAGAAAATCCATCCCCTTGTGCTGCGCGCTTCCTCTTTTTTGATTACATTTCTGCCATATGGATTTATCAGAATAACGAGACACGCAGCACACACCTATTTCTGTTTAAATCAAATTCTTAGCCTATTTTTTTATTTTATTTTAATTTTAACAACTCCGGTTTCAGCTTCTTTCATCTGTTAACCAGCGCATACATATTAGCCAGTGCGTTTTTGTAAGTTTCTGTCTGTTTTATTCTGTTAGTGTAATGCACACTGACTGACCAAAAAAAACAAAAAAAAAAACAATGACTGGGCAACTGTGATTCTCACAACCCTTGCGTCTGGTGTTATTGCCCAGTCTAGGCATGGGCTGCACAGCATGATTTAGAAGGGAAAAATGAGATGAATAAGGCGGAGGAAATGTATGTGGTGTATTAGAGTTCCCTAGGATAAAGAGACACACACAGGGATTTTTTTTTTAGGAAAGAAAAGATATATTAGAAAACACATTATATACATGTAGGATCAAATCTAACCATGGCGAAATGGTTCACCAGAAAGGTTTATTTCTATCATTGGACACACTCAGACCTCCAGATTTTCTCTTATCTTAAAGCATCCATTCAAGCACAGAAAACTGCCCAAAAGGACCCCTTTTGTTTTAAACATCAAAGTTATGTTTTAATAAACCAACTGCAATCTTTTATAATTTCAAAGCGTTGATTTACAATTCAAGAAGCCCCGATATCTTGTTGCCATTAGCCAGATGGCCTTCAGGACACAAGGTTTATTATGCCAACTAGTTCAAGTTCAAGTTGCTTTTTATTGTCATTTCAACCATATACAGATGATGCAGTACATAGTGAAATGAGTGTTTCTCCAGGACCAAAGTGCTACATATAAGACAACACAGAAGTACAAAAGTGCACATGTACTGTACAACAGAAGACAACTTCATATAACATAAAGTGCATGTGTGCAAACATGTACAAACATAGCAGAGACAACATAAAGTGCAGGTGTGCAAACAGTGCAGACATCACAAGACAAGAGTATAGTGCTAATCTAAATCCAAATCTAACTAACCCTAAACTGTGACCTCCCAAGAGATCTCAGAATGACTATTAGAAAGAATCTCAGAAAGACTATCAAATGGTCATCCAAATTACTCAACATCTCTGCTTTTAACTTCATAACTACTGATTTTCTGAATGTTCTATTGTTTCACAGGCAGATGTTTAACAATATTGAACAGTTAAGCCTTCATAAATTGCACATCTGCGCTCACACACGCACACGTGCACACACAAACCCCCCTCATGCACATACACATCACATGCTCCACTGCAGGGGCGTCAGAAACATTTTGAATGTGGGGGACACACAATGGTGGGGGGTCTGTGGGTCCGCCCACATAAATTTTTTAATGAATTAGATGCCATTTCTTGCATTCTGGTGTATTTTTTAACAGGTTGTTAAACACCTAATTTTACCTACAAAAGTCACTTAATTCAATGACTATT
>JAQQZR010000039.1:15733594-15748571 GCA_030068235.1 Notoglanidium macrostoma | reverse complement strand
AGACAGCGAACTCATTGTTCATCTGGACAAGGTGGATATGACAGGGGTTTAGTGCCAGTGCGAGTCCGCATGAGGAAGGACTCTTTCTCGTCTAAATTCTCAGGTACCTGCTCCATTTTGTTTGCTCCTCGAGTGAAGCTACCATTCGTGTTTTGGGTCTCACCGCTCCCAAGCATCGGAATCAGGCCTGCAGCGAGTGTTTTGGTGTTATTTTCATTTAGTTACTTGCCGGCATAGGGGGTTATTTGAACTGTTTTGAACTGAGTTTATACATTTGTGAATTTGAGTGTTACGACGCATGAGGGTTTGTGTTCATGGTTCATGTGCGCAAGTGCGCTTATTTCATTTTAAAGGCGCAATAGTCAATTTGGTCAAAGGGCAAAGAAACAACAGCTAATTTTCCTGTTTGCACGGGAACTGTGTAAAAAGGCTTTTTTGAGGTTCAAGGAACGGAGGCTGCAACTAGAACAGGCGATGTAACAGGGACTGGCTCATTGATTGGAATGGCCTCTGTGGCCATTTCTGGGATGGTTGAGGGACAGTTTCTGATGCCATGGAGACAGGAGCAGGTTCTGTGTCTTGGACCAGAAGTGAAACAAGCCCTGTGACTGGAACAGGCTGTGTGACTTGAACATACTCTGTGTCTTGAACTAGAACTGGAAGAGGTTCCGTGTCTTGAACATGAACTGGAGTAATCCCTGGGACTGGGATTGGAACTAGAGTGGGCTCCATGACAAGAATTAGAATATGCTTTGTGGCCTAACTTGGACATGTTCTGTGACTGAAACAGGCTCTTTGACTGTGAAGCCTGGAGCTGAAATGGGTACTGAGACTGGAACGGCCTCTCTGATTGTGACTTGGGCAGGCTGTGTGACTGTGGGCGGAATAGGTTCTAATCCTGGAACAGAGTCTTAGGCCTGGAGTGGCCTGTGGGGCTCTTGAGACTGGAGCTAGCTCAGAGATTGTGGAGGCTGGAGCTGTAACAGGATGTGAGACTGAAAATGACTCTGTAGTTTGAACTGTATCTTTTTCTGTGGTTTGAACAGGAACAGGGTCTGTGTTTTGAACTGAAACTGTCTCTATGGTTTGAACAGGAGCAGCCTTTAGTTCATGGGCTGTGGCTGGAGCGGGCTCTGCGACAGTGACTGGAGCGGGCTCCGACTTGGGTTCAGAAGAAAACAAGGACTAGGACTCAGGCATGGACTTGGCCTCGGGCATGGACTTGGACTCGGGTGTGGACTTGGACTTGGGCATGAACTTTGACTTGGACTCAGACTTGGACTTGGACACAGGCAAGGACTTGGACTCAGGCATGGTCTTGGACAATGCCCAAAAAAATGCCTTGAAAACTTACCAAAAGGGCGAGGACATCATCACTCAAAACCCGGAGGTCACTCTAGAGCAAAGTCCAGACCTTTGTACTGATCAAATGCATTACAGATTTATTTAAAATCCAGATAACTGCTCTTTATGTGTAAATGAATAAATATGGATTTGATATATGTGGTTGATGTTGATACTTACTTAAAATTATCATCAATTAAATTTCATATTTACCTAGATTTTATTTTAGTATCCCTCAGACACCACAAAACTCGCATCACAGGTAACCATCCCAAACAGACTGAGGAAAAGCAGGATTTATTTATATCAGGGAGAAGACTTAACCAATAATCATTAAAAAACAAAACCAAAATAATCACTGAGTTCAGTGCATCTCTCAATTCAATTCTTTTAACTTGCTTTTCTTTTAACTTATTTTTTATCTTTAGTGATCATGATTTACTACAGCTGGTAGATTCTCTGTGCCAACATAAAAAGGGTTTGTTTGACAGCATTCATTGGATTAACCATAACACAGTACAATGGGAAAGTCCAAGTAGCTCAGTGCAGATCTAAGGAAAGGAATCATAACATTACACCAGTCAGGAATGTCTCTTGTACAAGTTACTGGGAGCTGTCGCCGCTCTGCCAAAGGCTGGAAGATGACCCAAAATGTCACCCTCAGCTGAGAGGAAATTGGTTCAGATGGTTAGAAACAACAAAGAGACCCCCAAAGCACAGGCTTGCAATGAACTGGAAACTGCTGGAACATCAGTGTAATTGTCTAAAATCAAGTTAGTATTATATCAACATTGACTGTTACACTGCTGTCCAAGAAAAAAAGCCCCTTCTCCAAAATCAGCACCTTCATGCTTGAATAAAGTTTGCAGCTGACCACATGGATAAAGAAATTTTTATGGTCAAATGATAGAGTTGTTTGAGGTACAGAAGAACACTGTATCAACTGATTAGCACAGTAGTGGTAGCATCATGCTCTGTGGCTGTTGTGTTGATACGGGAACTGATGCATTGAAGTGGATGGATCAATGAAGAAGGAGATCTCCCTCAGGATTCTTCAGTATAACCTCAAACCATCAGCTAGACAGATGTATCTTGGACAGAGTTGGGTGTTCCAACAGGACAATGACCCCAAACACACATCAAAGCGTGTTGTGAAATAACTAAAGCAGGCTTACATTAAGCCTTTGAACTCTATAGAAAATATGTGGCATGTGCTTAAAAGTTGGATCCAAGAGTATCCAACTAGAATTCTGCAAGAAGCTTATGGGCAGCTATCAAAAGTGTCTGGTCAAGGTGAAATTTGTTAGAATAAAGGGTTATTCCAGTTAAAGTAAATCCAGTTTTATCCTGAAGAAGTAACAGTTATTACAATATTTTTATAACGATTTACAACAGCATAATGTGTGTAGTGCGGACTAAGGTTAGATAGTAAAAAGGAGAACAATTTGCTTCTCCTTCAGTATGCTATTAGGTTCTTCTATTTATTTTATGTTGCTTTTCTGTTCTGCATCTTTCTCTGGTTCATACCGCTTGTCACCAGCTAATAATCTAAGAAGACCACATGGTTTTTCTTGTTAACTGTTAACTAGATAGCGTACCAGTCTATCTCATGAATTTGAAACTAATAATAGTTAGGTAGAACCAAAGTCTGCTGGTTCTCTTTCACTGGAAAATTTAACTAGTCTGTTTGTCTTTTATTTTTACTTTTTCTGGGTACATAATGCTATGATGGTTGACAAAATCCATCCATTATGAAGAATCATACGCTTTATCTGTCTGGGTCATGGGGGGAAGCTGGAGCCAATCCCAGTAGTCCTTTCGGGCGAGAGGCGGGTTACACTCTGGGCAGGTCGCCAGTCCACTACAGGGCCAACACAGACAAACAACTACACATGCTCGCATTCACACCTATAGGCAATTTAGAGTAGCCAGTTGACCTAATCTGCATGTTTTTGGACTGTGGGAGGAATCCGGAGCATCCGGAGGAAACCCACGCATGCACGTGGGTGACCTGGGGATCGAACCCAGGACCTGCTTGCTGTGAGGCGACAGTGCAAACCGCTGCACCACCTTGCCGCCGGTTGACAAAATCATGATAGTTTTAAAAATAGACGTAAGATCAAAGCCTAGTTCTACTATGTAAGCAATAATTATAAATTTAGTCATTGTTAATGTCAAATACACTTGAATGCATTAAATCTTTTCAGTTATGACTCATTTATTTTATTAACAATAAATCATCTGTATATATGCTTTTTTTTATTTGTAGTTGGCAAAAAAGTACAACATGGTCGTGGTGTCTCCCATTCTAGAGAGGGATGAGATTCATGGAGGAACACTGTGGAACACAGCAGTTGTTGTCTCAAACACAGGGACTGTCCTGGGAAAAAGCCGGAAAAATCACATTCCACGTGTGGGAGACTTCAATGAGGTCAGTCTGGGTCTTATTTGCTCCATCATGTGATTTTTTTTGTAGCATTTATGCATTTCTATCTCAGAATATGCTGGTACAAGTATTCTTGTGAAAAGCCAAGGCAATTATTTTGACTTAAGGTCTTGGTTTGCTTTTGTGTGGGCAACCGTTGTCATAGCAGCCTGTAAAGAGCAAAACATCACATATTCTAAACCCCTCTCTCCCTCTCTCTCACCTTCCCAGCTAGCGACAGAGTCAGGATGCTAGGGAAAGAGCAGCTTGGCCAGAAGCATAATGTAAGGTACCAATGAACATTTAGCTATATATATATATACGTATATATATATATATATATATATATATTGTAAGCGAGCACAACAGGCGACAGACAAAGCAGAGCCAGGAGGCACAGAGGTGGTGAGAGCTCAAGTGTTCATTTGTTTTACAGTCCAAAAAAAACCCCAAAAACTCCAAAAAGGAAAACTCAGTGGTACTGAGTTCAAATATTTCCGTGCAGATTCGTGGTCATGGGAAGTCGGTGTCCATGTGACCGGGGTTGACCGTAGATGTGTTGGGGAATCCGTCAGGGAATCCTCAGCAGTGCAGCGGTCCGCAACGCGTCTTCAACTAGGACCTCACGGGGAGTCTATAAAGGAATGGAGAGAGAGGGAGACTCACTTTCTTTCCTTACTTTCTGTCACCGCTTCTCTTTTATGCCCCACTGTAGCACGCTGGAGCGAGTACAAAAATTATAAAAATATTGCCAGTATCAGGTACCTTGAAGAAGATTTTACTGTAGCTTGTGAGTGGAACTTTTTTTGCTACAAGCCAAAGAAAGAATGTCTGTGATGGGATTGGAGGAAACACAAAGCGCTTGGCTAAAAAAACATGTCTCCAGAGCTCAGTAGAGGGACAGATCCTCACACCAGAACAGCTTTTCGTGTGGTGCACAGAGAACATCCAAAATATAAAGTAGTTCTTTGTTTCTCTCAATGATGTTGAAACCTAAAGAGCCATTGTGGAAGTCAGAGTAAACTGAGGTGCATTTCAGAATAAAGTTATGTATATACTGGTCATAACCTTATAATCTGTTTCTTTCCTAGTTTTATACTTAGCCCAAACACGATTTACAGCGTTCCCCAAACTCTCAAAAATGGCCTCAGGTGCCTCTCTTTAGCCTGTAATTATGATATAAACAAAATTTAGATGGATAATGATTCCAAACTAAACTTTTAGGCTTATAGGCCTATGGCAAGTCTAAACTTACCACAGAAAAGTGTCCCAACTACCTCCTATCACCTCTAGAGTGTTCCTATTATTTTTATGAGTAGCCCAGGGAGTACATATTAAACTGAAATCATTTTGGAAGTTTGTCCTACATAATAATTCTGCAATTTAGACCCGAAATCCCATTCAAGATGTGTCTGTAGGTTTTTGAAGGTCCCAAAAAGACACTTGTGAGCAATGGTATCTATACATTATATATACATATGTTGCGCATCCGGCTGTCACACCAATAACAACTATGAGCAGACGCACCTCCCGTTACTACAGCAACACGATTGGACGCGCCAACAACAAGATCCGGAGTCAAAGCCCCATTTCCGGGTAACGGGATATAAACATGGAAGTCCCGGACTACTCGTTGCTGGGTCATGATTTCGGTTACGGATTATGATACGAGCCTCACGCTTTTCTACAAGTGTTTTCACCCTGGATTCCTGTGATCAGCTGTTCCTGGCTAAGGTTTGTTTAAGCACCTATTCCAACACTCGGTTTTATTTCCGTCATTGTGTGTGTGCGTTTCATGTCCGTGTTTGATCTCCTGTTGGATTTACTGCATCATGCTCACTCCACGCTCCCTCTCTGCTTGTGCCGCGGCACACGTCTTCTACTCTGTACCAGCCCGCTACGGACTGCTCTTTCCCTGCTCTACTGCTACCACACACATCTTTCACTTGTACGACAACCCGCCACTACTACAGGATAGCACACGCCTTGAACTCCGCTCCTGCAAAGCTTCACTTCCACCTCCAACTCATCCCCTGGTAAGACCATTGACTCCTTCTATCAGTACACACCGCTGCACTTGTGGTTTCGACAACTTCGACAACTTCGACTTGCCTGGACGTTACAACATATAATGATTTTCATCATATAGTTTTTGTAATCATGTACTTTTTGTAGTCTACAACTTGTATACAATTAGTCCTGAAAGTCTGATGACACTAGATAGTATAGGTCTGGAGATATTCATCATAAAATTTATAAAAATGCACTCAATGCCATTTTTGTTCAAATTTAATTTAATATGCCATAGCCATAAAAGCCAGCCAAGCCAAGAACTTCCAGTCTAAGTCAGGGTCCCCAGGCATAGACCCCTAAAGCTGGCACAAGCCTACCTTGGAACTTGAACGAGAGACATAAATACAAAACGACTCAGACGTCGCCTGGGTTAACAAGGTCTGCATCAGCTGTTGAGGAACCAGGACATACTGATGAAAAGTGGGAAAAGACATACCTTGTGATTAGGTCAGAATATTTGGAACTGATGAAATGCTACTATAACAGCAAGCCCAAGAAAAGCGGCTATATTCACCAAATATGGGAACTACGGCTGACCAGAAGACATGCAACATCCACTCTGACTAACAAACAACTCTTGGCTCAGTGCTCTAACATCAATAGAAGGAAGCTACTGTCAGAGCTTGAACTTACATGGTGCAACATTACATGGTGAGATATGACACCACATAACAGTCTGCTACCAGTAATGACAGAAGCAGCTGCCAAACTGAAGATGAGGATTGAGGCCCAACTGTTAACCATTAGACACCTCTTATACATAAAGTTGTATGCTAAGAGTGAATGAGACATTAACTCACTGATCCACCTCACCAGAATCTACAGCGAGGACATCGGGATGTCATTTGGACTGGATAAATGCGGACACATGGTGGCTAAGAGAGGGAAGATGATCAGAGGGCAAAATAGCAGATATGTAGGGCAGCTACAAGTACCGTGGTATCCTACAGGCCAATGGGAATCAGGATGAGGTTACAAGAAGATCATCCACAGCCAAATATCTCCAGAGGGTCAGACAGGTGCTCAGAAGCCAACTAAATGGTAGGAATAAGATTCAAGCCATCAACATGTACACCCTACCAACCATCAGATACCCAGCTGGAATAGTGAACTGGCCACAGGGGGAAATAGATGGTACTGATGTTGAGACATGGAAAGTCCTCACAAAGCAACATTGAGGTCCATCTGAAGTCCAGCTCCCTGAGAATCAATGGACAGAAGGGGGATGAGGATTAGTGAGTGTCAGAGATATCTATTTTATATTCTAGCTATATTCTAAAAAATATCTGCTAGCTATTTTATAAAACAAGGAACATCTGTAAATACATCAAGAAGATGGCCTTCCAAGACAAACTGATGAAAGAGTGTTTCAGGCAGC
The DNA here is from genome assembly GCA_030068235.1 of Notoglanidium macrostoma. Taxonomy (NCBI): domain Eukaryota; kingdom Metazoa; phylum Chordata; class Actinopteri; order Siluriformes; family Auchenoglanididae; genus Notoglanidium; species Notoglanidium macrostoma. Next base: position 15,741,351 of record JAQQZR010000039.1, on the reverse strand, counting down.
AGAAGAGAGAAGATGAGGAGGAGGATGAGAACGCATCATGGAAGACCAAGCCCCTCCATGGAATGTACCTCCAGCAGATAGAGGAAGTAGCCGGCATCAGGAAATGCTACCAGTGGCTAGAAAAAGCAGGCCTGAAGGACATCATAGAGTCTATGATCATGGCAGCACAAGAACAGGCCCAAAGCACCATATCTGTAGAGGCAGGGGTTTACCACAGTAGGCAGGACCCAAGGTACAAGCTGTGCAAAGAAGCCCCTGAGACTGTCAAGCACATAATAGCTGGGTGCAAGATTCAAACTGGAACAGCATATACTGAACGGCATAACCGAGTAGCAGGGATAGTGTACAGAAACATCTGCGCAACGAATGGGCTAGAAGTTCCCAAGTCCCAATGGGAGACACCACCGAATGTGGTTAAGAACAACAGGGGTAAGATCCTGTGGGACTTAATGTTCCAGACAGATAAGCAGCTGCTGGCCAACTAACCAGACATAGTGGTTGTTTATAAGGAGCAATACACAGCAGTAGTGATAGATGTGGCAATCCCAGCTGACAGAAACATCAGAAAGAAGGAGCATGAGAAGATCGAAAAGTACCAAGGCCTGAAGGAACAACTGGAACAGATGTGGAAGATGAAGTCCAAGTGGTTCCAGTAGTAATAGGAGCATTAGGGGCTGTGACTCCCAAACTTGGAGAGTGACTCCAACAGATTCCAGGCACAGCAACTGAGATCTCTGTCCAGAAATGTGCAGTTCTAGGAACAGCTAAGATACTATACAGAACCCTCAAACGCCAAGGCCTCTGGTAGAGGACCCAAGGTTGAAGAATACACATACCACTCCAAATAGGGGAGTTGAGAGGAGGATTCTGAGGATTCTGTAATTCTGAAGGCACCTATAGTTAAACTTCAAGAATATCCAATGAAGGAAACAATAATCTGTCAAGCCTGGTCACAAATGCAGGTCTCTTACAATGGCAGGACAATATATTTTGACCAAGACTACGCTCCACAACTGTAGAGAAAAAAACCCAGACTCTTCGCACGGTTAAAAAAAAAAAGAAAGAAAAACACCAGAGCAAAGATCTCTCTAGATGCTGGTGAGAGAATTTTTGCTAGTCTGATGAATGCAGTGCCGACAATGAAGGATCTAGAAATTATAGTGAAGATCACCAGACAGGAATATATCAAGAGGAATATAGCAACAACAAGGCGACAAATGCAAAAAAAGAATTAATAACCTTATCCAACAGAGATGTGATGTCTTCCTCAAAGACATGACTGAGTGGTTCTCCTGCTTATGGGAAGTGGATCATCTAAGCAGAGTTAATCGTAACTATTGAGGCTCATCTCTTTCTTTTTCACATTTGATAAAATTGAATAAATCTTATTTTTATCATCATGTTGAGCACAGTTTGTTGTTTTTAATAATTAGGCTAATCTAAATGACTTATATTTTGATGGTTTACATGACTGGGCTATGTCATGTGCCCAGTGATCCTTGATCATTCAGAGTCAAACTGAGTGGAATGGAGATGCAAACCAAATGTGTTGAGTTGTGCATTACCCCAGATTTAGATTCCTCTCTCTGCCCTTTGACCAATGGGAACTTGCCGTTTCATCTATCCTCCTGTTCTGTGTGACAATATGGAGGCCAGTTGGTTTTTTTGGAAGTCAAACTCAACATAGCTGTTTCTATAATGTGTGATTTACTGTTACCCATTACAGTAACTTATGTTTTTGTTTTCAGTCAGTCCCTGAGAGCAAATTTCTTATTTTCATTATTTATTTATTTTATCATGGCTATGTATCTGGAACGGCATTATCTAAATAAATCTAGACAGGGTCCATGGATAACACATAGCCTGTGTTAGTTATAATGTTAAAGGAATTGGTAGCCCAGGTAAAAGGGAAAAAAATCTTAGTCATGTTCTTAGTCTTGGTCACTATGCTACAAGAGGGTGCAGTGGCTTATGTGGCACACAAAAAAGTGCTATATGTTATTTTTAAAATTATTTTGTTAGTTTTTTCATGTTAGTTTCAAATTTATTTATAAGTTTAGTCAATCCTAACTCTCTTCTACAGCCATCTGGAACTTTTAGATATCAGAACGATTACACACTCCCATCTTTCATCACAGAAAATTTCCCCATTGACATTGTCCGCTCACCATCTTGCACAGCCTCTATCAGGAAAATAAACAGAAGTGGTGATCTTGAGCTCCTTATGGTTCATTGTAGGCCTTTTACCTGCCTAGGCAGTTTATAGCCATTACCATTACTGCTGTGTACATCCCATCTAATAATGAACTGAAACAACTATCAGCAGAAAACAGACCATGCATCTGGAAAATACCTCTATAATAAGTGGTGATTTCAACCACACCAACCTCAGGACTGATTTAACTAAATTCCACCTGTATATATCTTGTCCCACCAGGGAACAAAATACCCTGGATCCCCTTTATACCAACATTAAGGACTTGTATAACACTACTCCCTGACTACCTTTGGCAGTCTGACTGCCTCTGCCTGTTCTTGGTACCAGCCTGTAGACCTATAAAACACATTAAATAAGCAGTAAAAGCAGCAACTGTCTGGCCAGAGGAGGCTGTCTCCTCCAGGACTGCTTTGATAACAGATATAGGTTAGTTTTGCACACTCATTCACCAATGGATCTTATTAATAAATAAGCATATGATGTGCTATCTTCTTCACTGAGGCCATCACAACAAAAAACTATTCACATCCACCCCAAACAGAAACCCTGGATAACCAGTAAGGCAGCTACTGAAAGCCATGATTCAGCATTCAAGACAGGAAACTACGAGGCCTACAGCATAGCTACAGCTAATCTCAAAAAGGGCAACAGAATGGCCAAACATATCTACAACCTATGAATAGAGGATCACTTTTACAACAACTTTGATCCTCAGTGCGGTCTTTTGTACTTCTGCAATACAAGTTCCTGCAATTCTGTAAGAGAATACTGACCCAGCCACCAAAACCCCCACCCATTCAGGAGACCATGGAACCACATGGAAGGTTGCTGGCCCATAGGGCATTCCAGGACATGTCCTCCAGGAATGCTCCGGCCAGCTTAGTGAGGTCTTCACAATAATATACAACTTCTCACTGTCCCAGTCTCTAGTCCCCATATGACTCAAGACCATCTCTATTATCCCCATCCCCAAGAAATCACCACCCACATGTCTGAACACATATCACTCAGCCCCCATTGCTGTGAAGTGCTTTGAAAGACTGGTCCTAGCCCACATCAAAGACTACATCCACCTCCACACTCATCCCACATCATTTTCCCTGCCATCCCAAAAGTTCTACAGAGGATACCATTGCCACTACCTTAACTGGACTCTTTGCAACTGGACCCTGGATTTCCTGACTAACAGACCTCAGTCAGTTAGGTTAGGTTAGGCAACCACATTTCCTCCTCCCTGACCCTTAGCACAGGGACCCCTCCAGGGCTCCATACTAACTTTTTCCACCAGTAGCACTGGTGAACCTTAGTAAATATTTTAGGAGCACCAGCACAAACTTTAGTCGCACCACTTAAATCGAAATGCAAAGCAACACAACGTTTTCATGCTACATGATAATGTTCATGCTAACATTTCATGCTAATGTTTTCAGGCTACCATTAGCCTGTGCTCTTGGTCAGACTTTTTTGTTACTCCTGTTTCTCTGTAGAATGCCACATACCAAACATATCACATGTTGAACTGATATGGTTCTCATTTGCATGAAGCTTCTAAATTTGCTCCTATTAGTCTGGTCGGTGTGATGTCATATCCAGCAGTGGATTGACAACTTGGTGAAAACAACCCGGTGGAGACATTGACTGTATAAATAATTTATACAGTTGGTGAGCAGAGATAATAACTAAACATGTTGGATATGTAACATTTATTTGACACTTTGGTCTGCATTGTCTGCAAGTAGATCTGCACTCAGTAGACTTCTGTAGTCTTCAGTAGACTTATTTCAAATGAAAAATATATCAATTTAATAATGTCCACAGCTAATTAAAAATTAGCTAGTGCTTGTGACTGTTATTTGTAATTATTTACAAACATTTGTAAAGGTTGGAGTAAAATAATAATAGCATATTTAATAACTTTTCTTAAACATGAAACAACTGCTTTCATTAGCTCTCCTTTTCTTTAGCTTTTGTAGTCTGTAAAAAGATTGATCTTGTTGAATCTGTTTGTAAATGAGCACAAAATCTCTTTCCCATTTTAGATCTCGGGGTATACTACAAAAATTTAACCTACTGAGGATTAACTCTGGGTTATTAAGTGAAGTCAGGGTTGACAAACCCTGATTTCCTTAACTGATGTTATACGGTACTACAACGGTGATTAAGATGTTAGGTAGTTGATTCAGTGTTAACTTAATCAGAGTTTGTGCATGTTCACATAAAAGGGGTGTGATCGAAGGCAAGCTCAAATTTGAATTGCTGCATGAGCTCCGTATTTCTCTGAGGAGGAAGGTACAATAATAATTTCTGGATATGAGGGGTTTAAGAGCTTTCTTACCGGCAAGTCCAACATCGTGGCAGCCAACAAAGCCAGGGAAGCTTGTTAGCAACACATTGCTGACAGTGTCAATTCGTAAGAAAATTGTTCTTTTTGAATGTTCTCTGTTTTGTCTGATGGACTCTTATTTTAAATATGATTGAAATATAAGAATGTGTAAAATAGTCTAATATTGAATAAATAGTCTTATATTCTGAAATTGACCTATTATTCACTGCTACCGAAGGTACTGCTACTTCTCTCCAAAGCACATGGACTATAGGTCTGTGTGAGTGTAATGCTATTATGTCTAGAATAACTTATTAAAGCTATCATTCCAGCTGCAACACCAGTTAAAAGTACGACTGTCAAGAGTGAAGATGAAGTACAAAAACATTATCTCAAATCGTACACGCTATTAGTTCTCATCATTAATACTGACAGATGTAGTGCCTGGGGCCTTTTAATTAGGATGTGGGTGCAGTCACACTGATCATTCTTCGAAGTCCTAAGCAAAGAAATGTGTGCTGCATAGCCTATATATTAAATGTATTATATATTATATATAGCCTATGATATTAAAAATAGACCAATTTATTGTGAATTACCTGCAATTGCATAAAACCCTTCTTTGATCTTTGGAATGCTTAAGTGGCCAGAGAACGCAACAAATGCATCCAGCAGTTTAGTAAGAGCAAGTACCACTTTGTGAACTGCGTGGCATAGCTACTGTATTCTTGCTCAGACATTCAGCATTACCAATGACATGCAAGAAGTGTCCACTGGCAATATACTGCAATCCTAGGCACACTGTTCAACAGTGAGGGCATTAATCCACTGAGTGGCATTAGAAACATCCAGCCCCAAAAGGTGGCATATATCTTTCATAAAGAACATTATCGGGACAAACTAGGTAGGTGTAGGTGAATGAACAGCGCTTATATAAGGTGACTGAGTTAATCAAGAACATAAACTGCTCACAAAAGTTTAAAAACGCAGCATAAATTGCCATGGCAGCATACTTTGGGGGAAACTTATCACCATTCATAGTACCGGATAATTGGGAAGTTACACCCAATGTCACAAAGTTACTCCTGAAATTACCTGTATAAGCCAGTAACCCCGCTTCATAGTATACCCCCCTGGTTTCCGGGGCATTCGAGCTGAGTTACTTCCACCTATGGTGATGTCAAATGTATTTACACTTTTGAATGTTATTGCACCCTCTGCTGTCTAAATTACAGCTAGGAAACATAAGAAATCATTCATGGCTAATTTTTTATTTCGATTGATTCAAATCATAAATTTGTATCGCAATTTATTGATGCACTATATATGTTACATGCTTAGTAAATGCAAAAAAAACCACCTGGTGAAACATCTTCCAACTAATCTGGTTAATTGGCAACAGGTCAGTACTATGATTGGGTTGCTCTTTTTATACCCAGAGAGGCACAGTGTCTCAGCATTAAAAGTGAAAGATTGCATCAACAAACAGTGCAACAATTTATTTCATAATCTACAGTACATAATATCATTAAAAGATTCAGAGAATGCAGTGAAATCTTTGTATGCAAGGGACAAGGCCAAAAACCAATACTGGATGGCTGTGATCCTTGAGCTCTGCATTAAAAATAGACATGATCCTGTAGTGGAAATTACTTAATGGGATCAGGAATACTTTCTGAAAACCACTGTCTGTGAACACAGTTCATTGCTGCATCCACAAATGCAGATTAAAACTCTACCATGTAAAGAAGAAACCATATATAAACATGATCCAGAAACAATGCAGATTTCTCTGGGCCAGAGCTCATTTAAGATGAACTGAGACAAAGTAGAAAATTGTCCTGTGGCTTGACAAATCAAAACTTGAAATTCTTTTTGGAAATCATGGAGGCCGCATCCCCTGGGCTAAAGAGGAGAGGGACCATCTGGCTTATTTTCAGTGCACAGTTCAGAAGCCAGCATCTGTGATGGTATAGGGGTGCACTAGTGCACATGGCATGGGTAGCTTGAACATCTGGGAATGCACCATTAAGGCTGAATTATATATATATAGGTTTTGGAGCAACATATTCTGCCATCCAGACAACTACATTTTCAAGGAAGGCCCTGCTTATTTCATCAAGACAATGCCAAACCACATTTTACATGTATTACAACAGCATGGCTCCATAGTCCAGGTGCTAATATGTCCTGCGTTCAGTCACAATTATATTGGTACAAATACCAAATTGGTATCTGTCAAGCATTTTGTACATAATGAAACAAAAAAATACGACAAAGTAGACCATGAACTTTTGCACATGTGAAATCCTATATCAGACCAGAATGGGACAACATTTCACTTTCAAAATTGCAGCAACAAATGAATGTGGTGGTTGTGGTGGAAATTACAGAACAAACAGAGACTGAGGCAGTCCTTCGAGAATCTCCTTTAATCTATAAGATAGGATAGAGAGCAGCAGTGCTGCGAACAGAAAGGTAGATAAGGAAAGAAGAAGTCCCGTCTCTCTCTTAGGGGCAGTTTTTATAAACCCCTGATATCTTATGCGGTTCCATATCTCTACATGGGCTTCAACTGGTCCAAACAGGCTATAATACTTACAGTTTCTAGTTACCCTTGAGCAGGTTTTGACTACAGATATGCACCACGTCCTTGCTGGGAAGAGAAATACAGACAGATACAGAAGAGTGGAAAAACACACAGGAATGCAGACAGATACAGAAGAAAAAAACAACTTATAAGAGAGAAATTTAACACTGAATGTAAGATGTAACACACACTGGGATAATTAATTTCCATTACATTTTCCCCCTTTTATCCTAAAGATAACCTAAATAACGCTGGAAATTAATAATTACACAGAAAATCACATTCAACATCCGCGCTGAGAATTCAGTACGGTTCAACTCAGTGCTTCATAAGAGTGTGGACTGAAAAACGCGCAGTGCTGTTTTTTTCGAGGGGAAAGAACCCTCTATGTTGAATGCAAGCTATATCAGCGTGAAAAATAGTTCAGTAATCATGTAAATCTTAAAGTTCTTGGTATATTCTTGGCCCTAGTTACATATCCTCATCCTTAAAAGGGCAATCATAGTCCCCATCAGGGATCGGAGCCCAATCAGGAAGTGTCTCCGTACGTATCTGGATGAGTTGATCTTGTCATGGAATTAGGAGAGCTTCCTCACCCTGGGGAAAACACTGTGGGCAGCGTCTCA
>JAQQZR010000039.1:15715716-15733494 GCA_030068235.1 Notoglanidium macrostoma | reverse complement strand
AAAACAACTTATAAGAGAGAAATTTAACACTGAATGTAAGATGTAACACACACTGGGATAATTAATTTCCATTACATGGTCTAGACAAAAAAATCTAAAACCCTATCTCTAGGAGGGTCTGCAGGAAGTATTGTGATAGGTCATAGGTGTTTGCAGGAATGGGCAGAATTAGTCAACAGCAACTGCAGGAGCACATGGGATTGGTCAAGAGTTTTTTGTGGGAGCAGGTGGGATTGATCAAGCCTATGGGAACACACCCCTAATTGTAGGTTCACCCGAAGTGATGGCTAACAGTAAGCTTCTTCCTAGCCTAAGATATCTTACAGAGATCTTGTTCTTGCTAACTTTATAAGTTTACCATGACACAAAATGCTTGTTGCACTTAGTCAGTTATTCTGTAAAATATGTAGGCAATAAACAAGACACCCCTTTTCAAAATTACCATGATTTCTATACATTTTCACTATAAATTTGAGTTAAAGTTGTATTCTACCATTTAACTCCATAGTCATTTGCAAATCTTATGTTCTATTTATTCAAAATAGTCTACATACTATATGGAGGGCAACACCGGTCACAGAGTCTTCCAAACACAGTTTGGAAAGATAGCTGTGAATATCTGTTATGGCCGCCACCACCCACTTAACTGGTTCATGTACAGCATGCATGGAGCCGAGATTATTTTCAACCCCTCAGCTACCGTGGGAGCTCTCAGGTAAGAGACATATGCCCTTTTCTTCTTTAAAAATAGCAAATTTTAATATTGCTAATGCAGTTCTTTTTGGCTTTGTGTTTTAGTGAGCCCATGTGGTCAATTGAAGCTAGAAATGCTGCCATTGCCAACCACTGCTTTACTTGTGCCATCAACAGAGTGGGGGTGGTATGTAGATTTTAATAAAAAAAGAAGAAACATTGGCATATCCAGAAAGATTCCAAAACTATGGGATGATTAATAGTAGTGAAATAATCACAGTCAGTAGAAATGAAATCATTTTACTGAAATTGAAACCTTTTGTTCAAAGGAATGTAGAGGAATAAAAGTGGAAGTTGAGATTCATAGCCCAGTGTCAATACTGAATTATTTAAATGCTCTCAGATATGATGGGGATTGTCACCACATTGCTGTGGTGAGATGTTCAGACAGAACATTTCAGAACGTTCACACTATGGCTGTACTACTTGGAGACATTCCCAGACTTGTCTTGAAGCCACAAATGTTTCCTGAAGCAGTTCTGCCCTCAACTATGTCTGAATTCTTTCCAATCTCACTGCATGTACAGTGTATATACAAAGTCTATCTACCCCTGTTAAAATTGCAAGTTTTTGTAATATAAAAAAATGAAACCAAGATAAATCATGTCAGAATTTGTTTCACTTTTAATGTGATGTTGCAACCAACAAAATTCATTCAAAATTCATCAGACATCAATTCTATGTAATTTTATACAATTTTACTTGTATAGCACTTTTAAAAATGGATATTGTCACAAACCATCTTTACAGAAATATATCAATTTTGCTTACAAATTTTTAAGCGGGGACTTGGTAGGGGCAAGATTAGCTATGACCGCATAAATAAAAGGGTGAGACAGAAGGTAACACAGACATGAGGGTGCCCTTGGACACCCTTGGCCTCTTTGTTGCAAAAATACTGCACAGCTATCAAGTTCCAAGGCAATCTCCTGTGCAAGTCATTTCAGGTCATGAAAGGTACTATCCTCAAATGCTTGAGTCATATCTGTTGGATCTGTTACTTAGATGAATTTTCTATTACTGCAGCTCCACTTATTTGTCAGGCCCTTGGGGTCCATTTTTAAAAGCATAAGGTGGGATCACATTGAAAAACATGAAGCAGCAGCAGCAGAACGTGACAACACTCAGACCATAATAATTCTTTGACACAAACACAGTTCTATCTCATTCCTAAGTGATGTGAAGCAGTAACCTTCCATACAACAATGAAAAAAAGACTTGGAAAAATGGATACCAGTAATAGTAATAGTCAAAACAACTGAAATGTTAGATAGTTTCAGACTGTGGAACTGCATCAATATTTTCTTATACTTAATCCAAATGTTAAAATTAGATCAAGGGTGTGACCACCATCGTGAGTGGGTCCTATTACGTTCTGATTAACTCCTACTGAATCTAGAATAGACATGAACGCTGTTCACAGAGGATCTTCTGGGTCATTGAAATGAATATTAAAGTCTCCAACAATTAATGCTTTGTCTAAAGAGACAACAAGGTTTGAGATGAAATCAGCAAATTCACAAAGAAATTCAAAATATGGCCTTGGTGGTCTGTAAATTATAATTTGTAGAAACGACTGGACAGACTTGTTTTTAGTGGCTACATGTGTTAGTATAGAGAACCTCAAACTTCATCTTTTATTATGCTGTAACTGTTTATTTTTATTATTGTTTACTTAGTTGTGTTTGTTGTTTCATTATTTTGCTATTTTGACTGTACAGCACTTTTGTCAAATTTTGTTGTTATTTTAATGTGCTTTATAAATAAACTTGACCTTGACTATTCCACAGATTTTTGGTAGGAATTAGATCTGGGCTCCTAGTGGCCCATATCAAAATGCTGACTTTTTTGACTTGTATTTGTGTGTTGGGTCATTATCATTCTGGAAGGTGAAATTTTATATAGCATGTTTGGTTGCATGATGCTACTATATACTGTGTTTCTCTATGAGCATGGTGCTCTTTGCATGATGAGCTGTATGAGCATGCATGATTTTGTGCCAAAGATATCTTTTAGAATTATCCCAAAAAACTTCTACCTTGGTCTCATCAGACCATTACACACTTTGCAACATAGTTTGGCTGATTTTGACAGGCTTGGGTGTTGGTTTTTGTTTATTTTGAAAGGGCTTCTGTCTAGCCATCCTACCCCATATTCTATACATGTGAAGAATACAATAGATTGTTTTCACATGCAGGGATTTACTGATAGCTGCCAGATATTGCTGCAGTGCATTTAATGTTGCTAATAGTCTTGACAGTCTTCCTGACAAGTTTTCTTCTTGTCCCTTCATCTATTTAGAAGCGATGTCCTCTACTTGGTACATCTAATGTTTTGGAAATTCTTTTGTACCCGTCTCCTCATTACCTTATCATTACCTTACAACAATAAGATCCTGTACATGCATTGTAGGCTCTTTGGAGACCATGGCTTCAGCAGTTGGATGAACCCAAGAATAAAATCCCACAAAAATAGCTGATCTTTATTTGGGTTTAGGTTTAATTAGAATTACTTCATTTATGATGTATATGACAATTACATTTAAACATGAGTTCAAATGTCATTGGTTAATTCTGAGTCATGTGCCCCATTATAAATGGTGTTCACACTTGTGCAACCAGGTTATTATTATTATTATTATTATTATTATTATTTTCATAAAATGATTCTACTTGTTTTTTACTTGAATTTTGTTGATTATATCACATTAAAGGTGGAAAGAGATCTCACATGATTTATGTTGGTTTGATTATTTTACATCACAAAAACCTGCAATTTTAACAAGGGTGTGTAGAATTTATATACATTGTACATATGGTGAAGAACCAAATTAGAAGTGCTGTATTCTGCTTGGAAAAGCAATCTTCTACATTATTTCTTGACAGAACATATTTCTCTCATATAGATTTTTCTCATATCATTTCATTTTTTTCAAGTTTGTGAACACTTCAGAATTTTCTATATTCCTGCATGAATATGACCTAAAACATCAGATTTCCATCAATGGGATGACAGTCAGATGTTGAGTGGGTGCCCTGTTATATTTAAAGAACAGAGATCTATCAAAGACTTGTGGACATGCATCATTGCACAAACAAACGAGATTTCTGAGAACCTCACAGTTGTTGATGCTCATCAGGCTGGAAAAGGACTCCTCCAATCCACAATAAGACAGATGGAGAAAATTAAAGATCATTTTTATCCTCACCATTAGTGGTCTACTAACAAAGATCACTCTAAGAGCAAGGTGTCTGCAAGGTCTCAAAGTAACCCTGGGGGAAATTTCTAAGCAACAAAAGGCCCCTCTCACATTGGTTAATGTTCATGAGTCCACCATCAGGAAAGCACTGAACAAAAGTGATGTGCATGGCAGGGATACAAGGAGGAAAACCACTGACCTCCAAAAAGAACATTTCTGTCTGTCCACAGTTTGCTAAAGATCTCACTGACAAGCCGGAAGGCTACTGGAAAACTTTTTTGGACAGATGAGACCAAAATATAACTTTTTGTTTTAAATGAGAAATGTTATATTTGGAGAAAGGAAAATGCTACATTCCAGCAAATGAACTTTATCCCATCTTGAAACATGGAGGTGTTATTATGGTTTGGGCCTGTTTTGCTGCATCTGAGCTAGGACAGCTTTCCATCATTAATAGAACAATGAATTCTGAACTATATGAGCAAATTCTTATGGACAATATCAGGGCATCTGTCCATGAAATGAAATCTTAAGAGAAAGTGGATCATGCAGCAAGCTGTTCTACTGACCAAAGAATGGTTAAAGAAGAATAAAATTAATGTTTCATAATGGCCAAGTCAAAGTCCTGACTTTAATCCAATAGAAATGTTATGCAAGCAGGTTAGGTGAGAAAAGCCATCAATATCCCAGAGTTGAAGCAGTTTTGTATGGAAGAATGGACCAAAACTCCAAGCCAAAGTGCAGGACTGATCAACAGTTACCAGAAAAGTTTAGCTGTGGTTATTGCTGCACTAAAGGACCAAGGTCCTAGGAAAAACCAAGAAAGCAAAGGTTTACATACTTTTACCACTTGCAGATAAGAAATTTTGTAGCATTTTCCTCAATAAATAAAAGAATATGTATAATATTTTTGTGTCTTTTGTATAAATGGGTTCTCTTTATCTACTTTTAAGACTTGTGTGAAAATCTGATGATGTTTTAGGTCATAATTATGAAGAAATATAGAAAAATCTAAAGGGTTCACAAACTTTCAAGTGCCACTGTATTCCATAATATTAAAGTGGGGGGAAATCAATATAGTTTGCAAAAATTATTTGCAAATAAAAAATGTATGAGTTGTGACTGCATAAGTAGGGGGGGGTTAGATTACCAAGACTAATCTAACTAGGTATTAGTCTACCAAAAAAGGGCATTAGTCAGAGAAGTAACCAAGAGGCCAAGTGTAACTTTGTAGGAGCTGAAGAGATGTATAGATCAGATGGTAGAAGTTGTTCACAGGACAACCATTGCCCACACACTCCACAAAGTTGGGCCTTATTTTTTGGTTAACAACCTTTGAGTAGAGACAATGTTGTGTCTTATTCTTAATATATTTAATAATGGATTTAATTTACTTCCTTGGTATGGAAGACCTCCTTGGTCTTCATGATATTGTTTAATTAATTCTGTTTTCTAACAAACTCTGTCTACTAAACTAAACAACGAAACTGTATTTATTTTGATATCAAGTGACACTTGATCACACAGGTGGTTGCTCTAGAGCCAATTTAGGGGTTTCACAATAACAGTAATAAATACTTATGCAATCACAATTTTATTCTTTTTTAGGAACAATTTTGCAAACTATATTGATAAATGTTCAGATCTAAAACATATATAAATGTTTACAGTAAATCAACCATTACTTATAACCAGTTTGTGGTGTGCTACATTCCTGCAGTTTTTGCTATTTTTTTTTTTTTCTTGGAAAATTTGCTAAAGTACTTAAAGGGAAATGTTGATTAACAAAAGGTGATTGTCAAAATTAGTCTGGGGCAACTCTCAATTGATACTAAAAAAAAAAATCAGCCTTAATATTGGCTAGATAGGCTACATTTGTAACCCTTAACCTCCATGGCCTAATTGTGTGCCACATTTATTGAAGACAAAAATTGACTGGATATTGGTGCCCCATACTATTTAGTAGGTACCTCTGTAGTTTTAGCTCTGTTTTATTCCTTCTGCCAGGCCTGGTGTTTAACGCCAGAATATCATCTTGTTCGTGTGCATCTTGAGACATTCAACAAAGTCATGAATTAACAGTAATGTATTTTAATAAATACAGCTTGTGGTATGGTAGGAGGTACAGTTTTCCTGTTCTAGAGAGGGTGATGGATACACACATACAGTTATCTCCTTTTTAATCTGCTTGTTTCTATCCATGGCTGAAATGCCCTTGAGCAAGGCACCTATCCCCCTACTTGCTCTCCAGGCACTGTAGTATGTAGCGGCCCACTGCTCTGTGTATGTGTCTTCACTTCAATTCACTTCACTTCTCACTTGTGTGTTCACTGCTTGGATGGGTTAAATGCTGAGAAATACCTTGGTTCAATAATGTGGTTTATGGTTTAAGTTTACAGGCCAGAGTAACCTCTGACAACCTATTGGCACTGTTCTATTACAGTGAACATTTAACTGAAATTGTAGTACAGCAACAGCAGCATACAATAACAAGGAGCCTAGCAACAAGTTAGCCTGCTAACATTACTGATATTTCTAACAATGATTATCTCTCAAAACAGCAATTAGTGTAGTTAGTGCTATTGATTTAACCTGGTACTGTGTACTGGGTTATTAACTGATTTGTTAATCAGTTATATTAACTGATCTGAATCTAACAGTGGTGTAAACTAATTTAAAATTAGAGAAAGGAGATTTACACTTTTTTACACTTCATGGCCATGTTTATTTGACATCAATGAGGTAATGTTGAAGGAACTGGTGGATTGAGAAAACTTTCCCAAGTTGAAATTGCAGTTGAGGGGTTGTTTTTCGGTGACCTTTACTACATGTAGGTCTGAAACTGCAAGTTGTAACTTCGCTTCAAATGCAGCATTAGAGTGTGCCCCAGTTGCTGCTTATACTTTGCTGCTAGAGTGTTTTTATTTGTTCAGTGGCTCCTTCATGGGATAGGAGTGTGTGTCCATCCATTCCTTCTTCACCCCCAGAGCTATTGGCAAAGGCCAGATTATGTCTGTCTCTCTGTCTCCTTTATGCCACTGACCATATTTTTGCCAAGCTGTTAGTTAGTTTTGGTGTTAGTTTTCCCTCCATTGCCCTTATTCTGCCAACCACATCCTCACTAAGCCATTCAACTGGCATTCTCTTTCTGTTAGAGCTTCGGTCTGGATCAAATGATACTTTCCCTCACATCCTTTGGCACTTTAGGCACTAAGATGATGGACAAGTAGTGTGTGAGTCAGTGCATCAAGGTTTGGATACCTTTTTTGACTTGCATGCACTGGAGAATTGGGTCTTTTATGATTAAAAGTTTAATTTTAATTTCAATGTATGAAAATAATATCCTAATTGTTTTATATGTGTTTCCATCCAGGAGTATTTCAAGAATGAATTCACATCTGGAGATGGGAAGAAAGGTATTTTTGCCATAGTTCTAAAGACAGAAATTAGTTTGATATTAGTTAATCAAATAAATTTTGTGCTTTGTCTGTCTGTGCTTCCTATCCAAAGTTCAACTCTATCTGTTTTTCTGCAAAAAGAATGATTGTTATTGTACGTTATTGTAATTTTTTCACTATCCAGACACAGAAAGTTTTATGAAAGACACATCCTGACACAGAATGAGTTCTATCATCAGTGTGTTTAATACCTCTGTGTTAAAATCGTTAAATATTTTAGAATTCAACTTGGAATCCTGACAGAGACGAATGTTTTGTCTCTGACATACGATCTAGGTAATGACTCTTTTAAATCTATCGGATGTACATAAGATAGTTAGGCAAGTGTATAAACAACACTGTTCACAGTGATACTGCTTCTGCATGCGGACACATAGTCATGCATCAAGTATGACTTTGCTTCGCATAGGGCATCACAGCACCCTGGCATGGATCATATTCCTAGAACACAATTCTTCCCACTAGACTGGTAAGTCTAGCTTATATCAGCTGTTTAACAAATGATAATATTCACAAAGTCCTTGTTCATGACACAGTGATCAGATTTGAGGGCTGCAGTTAAAGTTGAGTTTATTCTCCGCTATCTTCAGCATTTATTCACGCTACAGTGGCAATTTTGCCAATCTAGCATACATCATTATAATACCGACAGGTATTGGAGAAGATAATACTGGAAGAGAGCTACAGCTGACCAACTGTTTGTCATCTTCCAGAGCAAACTGCTATGCATACATTAGCAACGATGCTGTCCTCACTCAAAGTTGTTGCAGGCAACATATTTCAAGCTATACAGCTAGCTAACAGTACATATTTTCAAAATCCTCCAAGAAACAGGCAAATTGTTGTATTTGGCAGGGTTCATTAGAAAATATGAATTTGTAAAAAGACGAAGCCAATTTGTGGTAGAATCCAGCAAGGATTACAAAGAATAAACACAAATACAAATTCCAGACTGCACACGAACCACAAGGAAGTTCTTAAAAACCACTTTCTGTTAAGTACTTAAACATACGCTCTATAGCAGCTGTATCCATGAATGTATTTAAAACATGAACACTAGGTGGCAGCAATACAACAAATGAAAGAATAATAACTGACATCAGAACAGCGACTAGTTCCATCGATTTTAATACTATAAGTTGTCTCACAAATAGCCATGTTTTTTGATGTTGGTGGCACAGTACTCATGCAAAATCGTATCACTGTGTGCATGTGTGCCATTTCGAAGGACAGGCATGTTCTCATTAAAGTTACATACAGGTCACTTGTAATTGTGAATGTGAACCGTCACGATCCAATCAGAGCAAAAAAGCAGAAGCAAAATAATCCTCCAATTAGCTGTAATGTTAGGGTTTGTAGCGAGCACTTTGTAATCTAGGACTGTGGAGGAGACAAAGGTGTTTTGAGTCAGGTATGCTAGTGACTTGCTGGATCAACAAGCTGAAGTCCGAGGCTGCTCCTCCTGTGTTTAACCTTTCCTCTTATAAAGTGCGGAGTATATGAGAGTGCTGATACGAGGTTAATCTGAGCAAAACCGACACTACAGGCACGCAGAGTCGAGGAATTTCTTTTATAAAAAAAAATGTATGGGATGTAGTCATCCAATGTTTGACTACAGCCTTCACAAATGTTCATAAATATTTATTAAACAAAAGCCTATTTATTATAAACTTTTAAATAAAAAGAATGAATATTTTAGTGAATAGACTATTATTTTTTCTCCAACCTATTATTTACAACCAGGTTTGTCTATAATAATTGTTGATTATTGAGAAAATGAGACAAAAGTATTTTTTGTTAAATTTAACAGGAAGGAATATTAAACTTGATAAAGAATATGAAAATAAATATTGCATTTTTTTGGAAATAATTTTTAAAAAATATTTTTTTCCCAAAAATACTGTAGGAAAATTGAACAGTCAACCCAATATCTTGAATCAAATTGAATTTTGGATTGGGTGAATCATTATAATACTAAGCTGCCTGACAAACTTGATTACAAAATCAGTTACTCCAAGGCAGACAAAAGATTTGTAAAATCAAAAATCCATCTGATAACGTTTGTGAGGAGATCATCTGTCAGATCATCGTCAGAGATCATCTGTGTAGGATTACATGGAAATCCTAGAAAAGCCATGGAGGTTTAAAATTTCATTTTCCAGGCTTGGAGAAATAATGGAATTTAGTAAATTCATTGAAAGTTATGGAAAAGTCATGAAATTTGAGTGTAAAAGTTTGGTTGTCAGACATCTTGATAATCAAAGTGTTCTGTTTGTATGAGGCAGGCATCGTCTATCGAAAACATAAGTGCCTAAAGCCTTCTCTGGATTTGTCTGATAACAATGTGACAGAATGCTAGCAATCTTACTAGTGTCCACACTAACCTGGGTAAATTTTAAAATGCATATTCATCTCTCCATCTAGCCCTTCCGTGCTGAGGTTCATTTAATTAAATTTAATTTGTATAGCGCTTTTAACAACAGCCAATTCTGAATATAAACTTATGAATCTATAAATTTATCTATATATATCCCTAATGAGCAAGCCTGTAGTGACAGTGGCAAGGAATAACTCCTTGAGACAAGAGGAAGAAACCTTGAGAGGAACCAGACTCAACAGGGAACCCATCCTCATTTGGTTGGCACTGAATAGTGATTAGACAGAGAAAGAGAAAGAGAGAGAGAGAAGAGAAAATAGAAAAGCAGATTATTAGGTATGCTCATCGTCACGTAACAGTTAAGGAACAGTTTATATTTTGTTGAGTGCAAGCAAGAACTCAGGCAAGGCTAAATATGAGCATAACTAAAAGGGAGAGCCAGAAGGTAACAAAGATATGAGGGTGCCCTGGGACATAAAGCGGCCAGACACTCCACCGTCAACAAACCTGAGTGAATGTGTGAGAGTGGGCAGTATCCAAGTATCCTAGTTTACCAAAACATTCTGTGCCTGAGAACCTTTCAGATCTGCTCCTTTACCTAACAGAAGGCTATAAACAAAATGTTTGACTATACAAATACCCTTTTAGCCAAAATTTAAACACAGAGTCCTGAACACTAATTGGAAGGCTGTTCCCTAACTGAGGAGCTTTGTAAGAGAAAGATCTGCCCCCTGCTGTAGCCTTCACTATTAGAGGTACAATCAAATAGCCTGCACTTTTTGATCTAAGTAGGCATGGGGGATCATTAAGGACTAGAAGTTCACTCAGGTGCTGGGTGTGAGACTATTCAGTGCTTTATAGGTCAACAATAGTATTTTATAATCAGTGCAAAATTTAATTGGGAGCCAATGCAGTGTAGATAGGGGTGATGTGCTCATATCTAAGGACCCTCGCTGCTGCATTCTGGACTAACTGGAGCTTGTTTATGCACCTACTGGACCAATAGTAAGGCCTAAATAAAGGCAATAATCTAAGCTAGAGTTAACAAAAGCATGAACTAGTTTTTCTGCGTCATCGAGTGACATCATGTTTCTTATCTTAGTGATATTTCTGAGATGAAAGAAGGCTGTGCTTCTACACATATATGAGCTTCAAATGACAGATTGGAGTCAATAATCACACCAAGTTCTTTCTGTTTCACCATGTGCCAAAGTAAAATGCCATCCAGAGTTACTATGTAATCGGAAAATTTACTTCTAGCTGCATGTGGTCCTAGTACTAGTACTTCTGCCTAATCAGAATAAAGTCGAAGGAATTAAGTAAGCATCCATTGTCTAATGTCCTGTACACAGTCCTCAATTTTATTAATCTGGCTTTGCTGAAACACAGAACTGGGTGCCATCAGCATAGCAGTGGAAGATAATACAATGTTTACAAATAAAATTACCCAGAGGTAGCATATATATAGAAAAAAACAGTGGGCCTTAAACAGAACCTTGTGTAACACCAAACTCCACCTTACCATGTGTAGAGGAATCACTATTTACATCAACAAACTGATAACGATCAGTCAAATAAGACCAGAACCAGGAGAGGGCCATTCCTTTAATTCCCACAACCTTTTCTCATCTATCAAGAAGAATAGTATGATCAATGCTATCATAAGCTGCACTAAGGTCAAGTGACACAAGGAAGGAGACCCATCCTGATCAGAGGCCAGTAGTAGGTCATTTACTACTTTAACTAGTGCTGTCTCTGTGCTATGGTGAGGTCTAATACTGTCTGATACATTTCATGAATGCTATTCATATGTAGGTATGAGCATAACTGCTTTGGTACAGCCTTTTCTAGGATCTTGGAAATAAAAGGGAGGTTTGACATTTGCCTATAGTTGGACAGATGACTGGGGTCGAGATCAGTTTTTTTAACCAGGGGTTTGTTAACTGCTAATTGAAAGGATTTAGGTGTATATCCAATGCTAAGGGAAGAGTTGATGATTTTTAGCAGAGATTACGATTAATGGTATAATCTGTTTGAAGAAACATGTAGATAAAGGATCTCATATACAGGTTAATGATTTTGATGAGGAAATTAGTGAAATTAGTTCAGTCTCTCAAAGGGGGTAAAACATTCTAATGGCTGATCTGATATAATTATATTGTTGTCTATAGATTTGGTTTCAGATTGTCCAGCTTTAAATGCATAGTTTGTATTTTTTGCCTGATATTGTCAATATTGTCACTGAAAAAATTCATTTGAAAATGCTGTCTTCACGTTGTAAAGTGAACAGGGAAAACTGAAATTTTCACTGACAAACAATGACGTATGGCTGCCATAACGCTGGCAAAAGTTTGTGCTTGAGACACCAAAAGAAACATGACAGGTAAAGTGCAGTCATTGCTGTTGTCTATTATACTTGCTGATATGTCTTCAATTACAGATCATATTGTACAATGTACATGCATTGCTCCAACGTAACAAGTAGTTGGTGGGACAACTTTGTAACCCAAGTAGTATTATCTAAGGAGTGTTGAGGAAAAAGGCATTTCAGTGTTTTGGCGTGGACCTACAATGTTTGGAAAACGGTAATGTGTACAGAGAAAGTTTTTACATAAAATCTGCATTTTCAGATTTACCCAAGTTAGTGGGGATGTAGCCATATACAGTTTAAGTAATTTACTTTGCTGGGGAAGTTCTGTTTGCCCATCTTTTTTTTATAATTTTACTGATATTGACAAAAATGATGTATAGCTTAGGATTTAGCTCGCCTTGTAGTGCCATTTCTTTGAAAATAATCTTGATTAGTTGTAGGCTGAGTAAAGATAGAGTAGCTCTATGTAATTGCTTATTCAAGATATGGCTATACATGCATGCTATGCTAGCAAGGAAGCATAATAGGCATTTAGCCTATTAGCAAACAGCACTGGACCATCCCCCCTGTTAAAAAATAATAAATGTCGAAGTGGTTAAAGTTATTGTTGCGTAGATCTGCCAAGGTAAATAAACTTAAATGCTTGAGTGTAAACTTGAATTTCTTTGTTTTCTTATTTGAAGGGAATACATAATTGTTACAGAAATCATTTAACTGTTAAAGAGTATATTGTGGCTACACTGACTTTAAAAGAAAGCTGCATTTGCACAGTAACCAAAAGTACAGCCAAGTATGTCAAATCTTTTTTTCAAGAGTTGTTTTTTAGTCAAATCAATTGTTTTCTCTGATGCTTGAAAAGTACTAGACTTTATACCAACATGCTTATAAAACTCTTTCATTTAATTAAGAGCAATACATTTGTAGTGTCTGTATTCTGAATGTTTGAAGTTGTTAATATGAAAATAACTGACATTACCTGAATAGAAAAGGTTGTGGTCTAATTGTCATTTAATATTTAGGCCCATACTTGTTCTTGTAGGTAGTGAATGTTCATGGAAATTTCATCAAAGGTCATTGAAAAGTCATGGAAAAGTTTTGAAACCTTGTCAGTGAAAATAGACTGGAACCTGTCTGTGCTAAATTTGATGAAAACTGGACAAAGTTTGGGGCATGTGTAAAAAAAAATGGTAAACCTTTCAATAAAGTCCAGTATTGTAACCGGAACAATTAAGTTACTATTGTCCTGACCGTGAAGCCTCCTACGATATCACTAGGCACCATAATAAATTTTTTAAGGCAAAAACATCAAATGTAATTATTCAAAACATTTTTGTTTATTGCAGTGCCACTAGGTCAAATGACACTAAGATGTTTCTGCTTCTGCAGAATGGCACTGGTCCTCCAATGCTAAAATTTTTATTTCGATTGGCTGTTTCAGAAATTAAAAATCCATATGACAAATTTTATGAGGGTTCATCAGAAGATCATCTGCAGAAAATTTGGTAGTTTGGATGACTCCAACTACCTGAACTCAACTTGATCCAAGGAATTCGGTGGTACCTCATTGAATGGTATATGGTTCAAAAGTTACATGGATAAATACACCTCCAAATTTGACCAATTGTTGGTGCTAGAGCACTCAAGATGCAAACTTGAAACATGTTGAAAAGAATCAGGGGATTCTCTCTAATCACTGTGCCAAATTTTAAAATGTTTTACTATACAGTTCTCTGGGATGCCATAGACACCCAAGCCACAAGAAAAAGAAGAAGAAGAAACACATGAAAGACGATGAATAATAGGAAAATTTAAAAACACTATGTGTGCTTATGCAGCTTCGCTCATCACAAGACAAGCAGTGATGAGGGGGCTTAACAGTCCAGAGGGGCAGAGTCACCACAGGCAACTTTATCTGATCATGTTAAAGGTGTTGCTGTAAGCACTGATAGAAAGTTTTTTGTAACGTGTCCAAGGTGTAACAGAAATATGAGCTCAGGTCCTGTTTGAGTTTGGCTGATTTGGCTGTACTGAAGAAATGTTTTTGAAAATCAAAAATGTACCAGAAAACTTTGTTTTGCTCTGAAGATGATTTCTGCCAGGTGTAGTGTAGATTGGATGAAATATGTGGCCTGTGAACATATTTTTTCATAAAAATAAACAAAATGGCAGCTACATCAATTAAGTTGGCATGACAGTTTGTCATGTATCACTTTTTAAATCGCCCAAAATATCACAAAATATCAGACACAATAATTACTTTCGTTAAAGGAAACACATCGACACTTTGGAGGCAAAAGGATATTTCTGCTTATTACAGCGCTCCCCATTAGTCAAATGACACAAATATGTTTTGTGACACACACCCTCAGGAATGTGTCCCAAGTCAATATACCAATTTTGGTGTCAAGATATTGCATTGGTGAGATATGCCCTTACATCCTGATTAGAGGCTTCACCACCTGGCCACCTTTTCCACCTAATTGGCTGTGATTGACAAATGGTTTTGAAAAGCAAAAATCCATCTGACAACTTTTGTGAAGCTGGGTCCAAAGATCATTGGTGCCAAGTTTGGTGAAGATTGAGCAAACATTGTGGCCTGAGAAAAATTCTGAAACCTTTTAATATCATCCAATATGGTGGCCATATCAATTAGGTTCATATGGAAAATTGCTGTGTCTCAGCATTGGGACCCCTCACAGCATCACCAGACACATGATTCAGTGCATTCAGATGCATCAGCATTTATTAGTCAAAATGCATTTTTGTTTATTGCAGAGCCCACCAGTAGACACATTATGCAGAAGTGTTTGTGCTTCCTCAGAATCAGGTCCCATGTCCATATACAAAGTCTGGTCTTGATACGGCAAGTTATGACCTCAGTTCCATTTTTTTAAATTAGCTGTGATGGACAAACACTTTTGTCTTTGCCTTAGGCTGTCCCATTACACAGCCACACACAAGAATTACCTTTTTTTAAAGGCAAACCCAGCAACAATTATTGGCAAAATGCATTTTTGATTATTGCAGCACCCCCAGTGGTCAAATGACTCAAGCTTTTTTTTTATGTCCCCAGGAGTCTTGGTACTAAGGCTGGTTTGATACATAAAAGTGTTGCTGCGATATGACCTCATATCCTGTTTTGCAGCTTCTACACTGATTTCCATTGGCTGTAATGGACAAATAGTTTTGAAAATCAAAATTCCATATGATAAAGATTTGTGGCTTTGTCTGATGACCAAATTTGGTGAGAATTGGACAACATTTGTGGCCTGTGAAACTTTTGTATTTTTAAAAAAAAATCCAATATGTCAGAAAATTCAGTATGGTGGAAATTGACGTCATGGGATATGTTGAACTGACATGTTGAAGGAATTTATGGGTACTTCATTTTTGGAAAAATGCTTAAACATACCTCCAAAAATTTCATCTGTTGCTGACACTACAACACTCGAGGTTCAAACATGGAACTTTGTGAAAATTCAGGGGACTGTCCCCAATCAGTTTTGTCAAATTTCAAAACTTTCTACCATGCGGTTCTATGGTGTGCCATAGACACTCTAGCTAGAAGAAGCAGAAGAAGATGAATAAGATATATAATAAGAAAAGCTAGAAACACAATGAGTGCCTATGCACCTTCATTGCTTGGCCCCAAAATATAGCTGCCAGCAGGGCATAGTTACCATGGAAACTACATGTCATTGTGTCAAGTACATGGCTGTATACATTCACAGCAAGTTTCATGTCAACTGACAAAAGATTGGTCAAGATATGAGCTCAATTCCTGTCTGGCATTTTGTCATTGTCATTTTGGCATTGTCATTTTAGACCAATAACAATAGGAGTAATGACTCAAAAAATGTTTTACCTTATTATAGTGACCCTGAGTGGTCAAGTGGGGTAATTTCAGGGCAGAGTCCTGAGTCATTTCACCAAGTTTGGTGTAGGTATACAAAAGTATTACTAACAAATAGCCTCACTTGAACTGATATTTTCCACTGTAAACACTGTACAACCTTAAAAACTAGATATATTCAAAACATACAAGCTTGGTCAAGCATGGTGGAGGGAGGGTTCATGGTTGGAACTTCTGAAATGGGTTCACTAACAACTTTACTGATGATGTAACTCATGATGGTAGCAGAAGAATTAATTCAGAAGTCTACAGAAACATTCTGTCTGCCAACTTAGATAGATGCATTCAATCTAATTGGGAGGAACATTATGCAGTAAAAGAATGACCCAAAACTCACTCGTTGAAGTGGAGACTGAAGTGAGACCCCCCCCCCAAAAAAACAACAACAAAACAACTGAAAGAACAAGCCTGAAAAAATCATAAAAGAATATAGTAGTTTGGTGATGTCAGTGGGTCTCCGGTTTGAAGCACTTATTGCACACAAGGAAAATGCAGCCAAATATTAAGAGTTATTTACTTTGAGACTGTCTGTTCCAATACTTTTGCTCACATAAATCTGGGGGGTCTACCATCAAACGTGTCATGTTCTAAGCAGGACTGGGATTACTTTAAAGCAGTGTTATGTAAAAAAACTTATTCAGATACAGTTACTAATTACTTGCTAAAAAATTAAGTCAGTAACTTAATCTAATTACCACAAAATTAAAGTAATGTAACTAATTACTTTCTGTTACCTTTGGATTACCTCAATACCAAATATGTGGATGATGACAGTATTTTCTCAGCTGGAGGGCATAAGTTGCACTGTACTTTGATGTAATGTTTCCCTTTTTTGATTTAAAGACAAAATAATGGTGACATTTCCACCCAGTGAACACATCTTTTTCACTAGAGGCCATGATAATGACTTGATGACTGTAAGATTAGCTATGATTTCACTCGAAACTAGAGTGGTGGTGTGAGACTTGTGAAGGTTTGTGTGCACATGTGCATGTAGTATATCGTTCTTATATATATTCCGTATATTTAGGGCTGCAACTACAGATTATTTTGATTATTTTTTATTATTTTGTGATAAATATTTTTTTTATTTGATTAGGTGTTAATTCAATAATCTTTCCTTGATTATTCAATTGGTTTCATTTTTTAAATATATACTAAAGGTATTTATTTAAAATATTTATTTGCAGCATTTTAATTAGCACTACTACATATCTTTTTCTTAGCTAGGCTTAGTTAAATAGCAGCTCAATAATTACAGCATTAGTGTCATTTATCAGATAATCTGTCACAGCATGAGAATATTATCAAGTGCTCATGTCGACCAAATGAATGATTATACTCATTTTACGTATGAACAGTACTGAATATACACTCAGACTAACTCAAGGTGATGGTATGTAGCCTACATCGTTTACTGCTCATTACTTTTTTAATCACTTACCACACTTTTTGCAGCTATGTCTTTATTTCAAGCCATGATTTGTTCAAGTTTCAAACAAATTATAAAGATAAAATAAATACACTGCACAACAAAGTTTTTGCTTCTTGAACACTGTTGGGTGTTTCTTATAGATTTTTGGGTGCTGATCATGAGTATCACATCAAAATTTACCCATCATGTACCGTTTCATGAAGAATTTCGTGAAAGCACTGAACAAGGAAGGTGAAGGTTTTCGTTATTTAAGACAGATGTTCCCAAGAATA
>JAQQZR010000039.1:15689951-15710811 GCA_030068235.1 Notoglanidium macrostoma | reverse complement strand
CAATAAACAGTCCATCGGGGTGAATATTCTGTAGATCGCTAACAGCCTTGTACAGCTCCCAGAGCGCATCCTTAGCTTTAGCGCTGGGGGGAACGTACACTCCGATAATGAACACAGCAATGAATTTCCGGGGTAAATAAAAAGGTCTGCATCTAACTGTCACAAACTCCACAAGCGGTGAGCAGTGGCTAGATATTAGCACAGAGTTCTTGCACCATTCCGTGTTTATATAAACACACAACCCACCACCGCCAGTCTTACCGCACAGAGCTGCTTCCCTGTCGGCTCGAAACGCAATTAGCCCGGCTAGCTGAATAGCGGCGTCCGGAACTCTGTCGTTGAGCCATGTCTCCGTGAAAACAATGACACTGCAATTTCTGAACTCGCGCTAGATAGTCCACTGGAGTCGGATATAGTCCAATTGTCCAGAGAACATACGTTAGAAAGTATGTTCTTAGTGACCCTGTGTCAGACCCTCTGTCAGACCTGCCCAAGTTTAACAAACACACCAGAGACTCCAATTCCCATGAGCACACACTCCCACTCACAAGATCTGTTTCCCCTAATTGGATGCACCTGCATCCAATTAACCACCACACCAAGGACACACACTATATACACACACACCTGCCATTTGTGAAGCAATAGTTTGCCCCAGTGCCTGTTATCTGCCAAGCCTTTGTATTTCACATGTTTGCTTTATGGTTTTGAATAGTTGTTTGTTTCCTGATTTTTGCCTCTCCTATGTTGTCCTGTTTGCAAATTGACCGAACCTTGCCTGTTTCTGGATTTTGCCTTTGCCTGCTGATTTGATACTTCGGCTTGTGTGTTCTCTTTAATAAAGAAATGGAACTGCAACTGCGTTCCCTCCTGGTTTGCATCTGTGACAGATTGCTTTACCTTAACATGTACACAACAGATCCATTTGAGCTTCGCGAATCAATAGTGGCACAGGGATGCTTCCTGCGTGATCAAGACCAACAAATGCGGGAGATGGAGACACCAATTCAACAGCTATCTACCATGCTGTCACACATTACTCAGCAGCTCTCCTCCACCGATGCCCCACACCACACTCCCAAATGTCTCCTTGCCAGGCCAGAAAAGTATGACGAAAACCCTGCACAATGCCGTGGCTTCCTCCTACAGTGCCAACTGTACCTCGTATTGTAAGGCAACCTCTCTGAACACAACAAAGTTACCTTTCTGATTAGTACATTCACTGGTAAGGCACTTACCTGGGCCCAGGCTATATGGGAAAGAGGAGGAGACCCTGTTTTGACTTAGGAAAATTGTGTGTCTCTGTTCCGACAAGTTTTAGACCATGCACTGGAGGGAAAGGAAGTAGGGGAACAGCTGCTGGCTATAACACATGGTCCCCAGCAAGTGGTGGAATTGCTGGAGTTGCTGGAAGTGGTGGTGTGCTGGAGTT
The DNA here is from genome assembly GCA_030068235.1 of Notoglanidium macrostoma. Lineage (NCBI taxonomy): Eukaryota > Metazoa > Chordata > Actinopteri > Siluriformes > Auchenoglanididae > Notoglanidium > Notoglanidium macrostoma. The sequence continues at coordinate 15,709,379 of JAQQZR010000039.1, read as the reverse complement.
TCGCACACTAGCTGAGCATAATGTTATACACACCAAACTAGCATGCCGAGACGACAGTAAGACCCTGGACTCCCTTATTGACCTTACCATCCGACTTGACAACCTGGTTTTTGACCACTGACCTCGACAAGTCATATTGGCATCTACTGTCCCAGCCTAGAATCAACCTGAACCCATGCAACTGGGCCATGTCCGATTCACAGGTGAGGAACGAGAAAGGGGAAGGAGACTACATCTATGCTACTACTGTGGGAGCACAGAACATGCCATTGCTAACTGCTCACAATGGAGTGCCCCTTCACGTTGACATAACAACCCAGGGGTGTGTGTGCCCTCCAATTCCCGTGTGGTGAGTACCACTTCTTTCATCTCCATCCCGCCATTTCTTTTACATGCCAAGATCACCCACTCAGACAATGTTTACACTTTTGAAGCCATGATTGAAACTTCATCGACCGAACCACAGCATTTCAGTTAAAACTTCCAATGATGACACTCCACAATCCTGTCCGCATCAGTACCATAGATGGAGGACCCATCGGCCATGGACTCATCATTCAAAGCACTCTCCCTCTCCAAATGAAAGTGAGCAGCCTTCATAATGAGACAATCTCTCTCCTGGTCATTGACCTGCCGACTTATCCCATCATTCTGGGAACGCCCTGGCTTCACCTACACAACCCATGTATCTCATGGACACAAAGGGAAATCATCACCTGTTCAGATTACTGTGTACAACACTGTCTGTACCGCTCACAGGCGACCATCACATCCACAAACACTGAGAGCCCAGAGACTAATATGGAGGTGAGCATTCCCGCCGAATATCATGAGTTTATCGATGTCTTCAGCAAAGCTAGTGGACGCCCTCCTCATTGTTCCTACGATTGTGCTATTGACCTGTTACCTGGCACTTCTCCACGCTGCTGGATTTACCCCCTCTCTCAAGCCGAACACAAAGCGATGGAGGATTACATTCAGGAGGCTCTCAAACAAGGGTATATTGTTCCATCTATCTCCACAGCCTCCACGGGCTTTTTCTTTGTGGGGAAAAAAAGGTGGAGAACCACACCCCTGCATAGATTACAGAGGGCGTAACCATGTCACAGTCAAATATCTATATCCTCTCCCACTGGTACCCTCTGCTCTGGAACAACTTTGCATGGCTCGCATCTTTACAAAACTGGATCTGCACAGTGCCTACAACCTGATCCGGATTCGAGAGGGAGATGAGTGGAAAACATCCTTCAGCACAGCCACTGGACACTCCCAGTACCAGGTAATGCCATATGGATTAACCTACACTCCAGGGGTGTTCCAATGCTTCACCAATGATGTTTTAAAGGACTTTTGGGGAAAATTTGCGATTGCTTACATTAATGACATTTTAATATACTCACCCTCATGAGAAACCCATGTACACTACACTTGTATGGTGCTATCGAAGCTCTGAGAAAATCAGCTGTATATCAAAGGGGAAAAGAATGAATTTAATGTGACCAGTGTTGCATTCCTGGGATATGTTATCAGTGATGGGTGTTGCCATGGACCAAGCCAAAGTCAAAGCACTCACCAACTGGCCCACACCATGATCCATAAAGGAGCTCCAATGATTCATAGGCTTTGCCAATGTTTACCCCAGGTTTATTCTAGGCTTCAGCACTATGGCAACACCTATGACATCATTACTAAAAAACGGAGCCAAGAGACTGTCTTGGAATAAAGCAGCTGATGACTTTTGCAGAATAAAACAAGCATTTACCACGACTCCCATCCTACACCACCCAGATTCCACACAACCATTCATAGAGGAAGTGGATGCCACAGAAACAGGAGCAGGAGCCATCCTATCTCAGTGGGTAGGCGATAAGCCTAAACTGTACCCCGTTGCTTTCTGTGCTAAGAAAGTTACCCCTTCTCTAGAGGAATGGAGACACTTGCTGGAGGGGCCTAGAATATCTAATAATGCAACAACCTAGAATATCTAAGAATGGCCAAATTCTTGAATCCATGACAAGCTCGATGGGCCCTATTTTTCAACCGGTTCCATTTTCAAGTCTCTTACAGACCCGATTCAAATAATATCAAAGCAGATACACTTTCTTGCATATAGCTCCCCCCTGGTAAATGAAAGTGAACCAGAAACAAGCTTGTCTCCATCATGCATAGTGAATACCATCGAATGGGAATTCTTATGTACCTTACCAACTCAGAGGGAAACTTATTTCTTGGGCACACATTTCACAAGCCACTGGACATCCTGGCACCCTTAAGATCCATTATCTCCAAAAAAATACTGTTGGCATAACATGGTTGATAACATAAACAAGTTTGTCCAATCATGCTCTACCTGTGCACAAACTAAATCACCCTAGACATTTCCCGCAGGGAAACTCATACCCTTGCCTTCACCACAACGCCCCTTGTCACACCTCACCATAGACTTTGTCACAGACCTACCAGAATCTGAAGGTAATACCATCATCCTGGTCATATCAGATCGATTCTCCAAATCTATAAGACTCATAACATTTCCATCTCTATCCTATGCATTGAAGCTAGCTGAAACCATGTTCCAACAAGTCTATAGATATTATGGCATCACAGAAGATATAGTAAGTGATCGTGGACCACAATTCACCCCTCAGGTCTAACTTCATGGAGAAACTAGGCATCAAAGTGAGTCTAACCTCTGGCTATCACCCACAGTCCAATGGGCAAGTCGAAAAACTCAACCAAGAATTAGGGAGATTCTTGAGAACATTCTGCAGCCACAATCAGGGTGACTGGTCCAGATTTCTCCATGGGCAGAATATGCACAAAACTCTCTCCATCACTCAACTACGCAACTTATGCCTTTCCAGTGGCATATGGCTCTCCACATGAGACCTTAAGGGCCTCCCAGGATGCAAAAATCTCAACAGCCAGTATATAGGACCCTACCAAGTTATTTGTCAAATCAATCTCGTCACCTACAGATTAAATTTCCCCCGGCACAGCCACATCACACCTATGTTCCACATCTTACAGCTCAAACCAGTCATCCAAGGTCACACCTCCTGCACCCATAGAAATTGAAGGGCAGCCAGCGTACACAGTCAAAGAAATCCTGTGATCATGCCGAAGGAGAGGAGGTCTCTAGTATTTAGAGAACTGGGAGGGCTATGGCCCAGAGGAACCATGTTGGGTACTATCTTAGGGCATCCTGGACCCCCTGCTCATCCACAGCAATTTCCACAGCAATCACCCTGATCAGCCTGGGCCATGACCCAGGGGTGCCCCCAAAATGTTCAGCTCTCAGAGGTAGCACTCTGGAGAGCTGGGCTCTGTCAGACCTGCCCCAGTTCAACAAACATACACCAGAGACTCCAACTCCCATGAGCACACACCCCCACTCACAAGATCTTTTTCCCCTAATTGGATGCACCTGCATCCAATTAATCACCATGTCCAGGACTCACACTATATACATACACACTCACACACCTGCCATTTACAAAGCTATAGTTTGTGTCTGCTATCTGCCAAGCCTTTGTATTTACCATGTTTGTTTTATGGATTTGACTACTAGTTGTTTGTTTCCTGGTTTTCTGATTTTTGCCTCTCCTATGTTGTCCTGTTTGCAAATTGACCAAACCTTGCCTGTCTTTTGGATATTGCCTTTGTGTGCCAATTTGGTACTTCTGTCTGTGTGTTCTCTTTAATAAAGGAATCGAACTGCATCTGCATTCCCTGGTCTGCATTCCTTACACCTTGCATGATTTCCAGTCCTTGCAAAGTCATAATCTGTGACTAAAAACTCTGTGAATTGTCTTTAGACATGAGAGGGGGTCAGACTTTAGTCTTTTAAGAGTCTTTTCAATGTCTTCTAGTGTATGGTCAGCGTAAAGTTCTAATAGAATAAAAATGACCCTATGAGTTGAATAATATAAGTGCATGTTTCATTGTCAGATTTTCTGCATATAGACCTGCCTAACTTGGATTACAGATTAGACAAAAATACAAAAAAAAAAAAACCCTGTTGCAAAGAGTATTCTGTTTAACATAGTCAGCCTGGCTTTTCTTTTCTTTTTGCCAGGGCTTGGGCATATGCCCCCACCTAGGAATATTGGGCATAGCATAAAAAAATGGCTTCCCCTTTGTTTGAAGGGAGAAGAAAGGTGACACTCCCTTGTTCTCTGCAAGGGTTGTTTAAAAATGGTGCCTCTTTTTCACCGCACAGTATCCCAATACTACTCATCATTCTCAGGCTCGTAACATCCCCCAACCTAAGATCAAACAATTCTCATAAAGAAATGTTTGATTCTTAACACCCAACATGCGACAATGCATCAGCCACCAGATTATCCGTTCCCTTCAAATGACGAATCTCAGTGTTAAAATCTTGTAGGAGCAAAGACCAACGCATAAGACATTGATTCTTATTGCGCATACGAGATAAAAACGAGAGAGGATTGTGGTCTGAGTACGCTAAAATTGGGGTAGAACTGGAACTCACAAACTTTAAAATGCTGTAGAGCCAGAAGTAATGCTGATGCTTCTTTCTCGATCGTACTATAGTGCATTTGATGTTTATCAAACTTTTTTTGAGAAATTGCACACAGGATGGACAATACCATTAGTGTCGTCTTGTAACAAGACAGCACTGGCATCATAAGCACTGGCATCCACTCCCAATTTAAAAGGACGTGATATTCGGGGGACCACATAAAAGGACGAGAGGGGATGACTAAATCTGTTAAGGGCACATCCACACTTGCAAAATTTTTACAAACCCCATGGTAATAACCTCACATACCCAGAAAACAGCGAAGCTGACGTTGCGTTTCTGGCATGGGAAAATCTAAAATAGCTTTCACTTTAGCTAATACAGGACGCACCTGTCCTTGTCCCACTTGTTCCCCCAAATGTCACCACAGCCTTTACCGAATTTACATTTTGATAGATTCAGTGTCAAACAAGCATCTCTCAAGCGACTAAATACCTCGCGCAAGGTACTCATGTGTGCAGCCCACGTATCTGAAAAGGTTACAATATCATCCAGATAAGCATCGCAGTTTTTAACGCCTGCAAGAACAATCCCAATTAATCTCTGGAATGTTGCTGGGGCATTTCGTATTCCAAATGGCATTACCGTATATGGGAGGAAATAATCAGGAGTAATGAACGCAGGGATTTCAGAGGCATGTGATCATAGTGGCACTTGCCAATATCCTTTCAACAGATCCAATTTTGTGACATACTTGGCTGAACCTACTCGGTCCTCGCAATTCATGGCAAGAGAAATGAATCTGGCTTAGAAATAGCATTCACCTTAAGATAATCAGTATAAAAACAAAATGTTTGATCAGACTTAGGAACTAAAATGGAATGTGAACTCCACGGGCTGGAACTAGGCACAGCAATCCATTTTCTAAGAGGTATTCAACTTCACTTTTCATGGCTACTCGTTTCGTAGGATTAACCTGATATGCATGTTGTTTTATTGCTTTGTGGGTTCCCACATCTACATCATGCTCAAGAACAGTAGTTGGAGTAGGTTTATCACCAAAAAGTGATATATAAGCACTAATGAGTTGACAAATTTCAAGTTTTTCTGCCTCTGGCAAATACAACAAATGTTCTTCCAACCGATCCAAAATGTTTTAATTTTCCAGCTGTGCACAAGAACAGAACCGGGGGGCTCTTGCAAATCATCCCCCCACACCATCTGTTTGTGACACAACTGTCGCCATAGGGGCAAGGCTTTGAACTGAATTTACAGCTGCATCCGAGTGGCTATGAGCTACATACCTTTTCAGCATGGAAATGTGACATATACAAGCCTTTTTTTTTCTATCTGGTGTACTGATGACATAATACGTTTCATACACTTTTCGCTCCACTTCATATGGGCCACAATACTTGGCTTGTAAACTACAGCCGATCACAGGTAACAGGACTAACACCTGTTCACCGGGCTGAAAATGACAACAGAGAGCTTTCTTCTCGTATTGTTTCAATTCAATTCAATTTTATTTCTATAGCACGTTTAACAACAGACATTGTCACAAAGCAGCTTCACAAAAGTATATAAATTCTGAATACACACTTATGAATCTATACATTTATCTATATATATCCCTAATGAGCAAGCCTGTGGCGACGGCGGCAAAGGAAAAACTCCCTGAGATGGCAAAAGGAAGAAACCTTGAGAGGAACCAGACTCAAAAGAGATCCCATCCTCATTTGGGTCACACTGTATAGTTCAATTACACCTAATACACTTAATACTTTTAGTTTGTTCCGTAGCAAGAGACTCTCGTGCCAGCTCACAAGCAGTATGTAACCTTTCTCGGAATGAGCTCACATAATCTAACAGATTGTGGGTAGGGGTAAGCTTGTCTGCTAACTTGTAAAGTAGCAAGCATTTCAGAATCAGAGGGAGCAACAGTGCTCTCATCCACAATGGGGTTCTCAATAACCTCAGGTGTGGCAGGAAATACCTTTTCTCCTGCCAATTCATTTCTGAGAATGAGATCCACTCCTGAAACAGGTAACTGATCTTGAAACCCACTCTCACTTTCCCAGACACTAAGGAGGAGGAAATACACACAGTGTGAAGCGGCAAATGTACAATACTCATTTTAATCCCCTATAAAAGCAATTCAGACCCACAATACGACTGATTCGAGAAATTTAAGACTCCACTTCTAGCCACTGAATGTTTAGCTCCAGTATCTCTTAAAATAGTAATAGGTACTTTATTACACTCATTATCCATTAATGATAGAAACCCATGTGACATAAAAGGTTCAAACTCAGGATCAACTTTCTGTTTCAATGAGTCATCGGTCATCTTTAAAGAAAATGCATTCTCATTACCTTGAATTAACCACATTGGAGAAGGACTTTTACTTTTAGATTGATCCTTTTTCTTTAACACAGGGCAAACTGCACTGAAATGCCCAGATTCATGACAGTAAAAACATTCACGTGTGTCATTCATACCAGAATACTTACACTGAAAGGCTTTTGGTGGACGCACTTTCATTTTATAAAATAATCAACGGGGACTCACGACGTATCGGAAAAACATTTGTGTGCATCGAAGTAAATTCCTCCACGAGGCTAGAGGCGTTAGATACAGGCACAACCTTTTGTTCATTCAAATAAATCACAATTCGTTCTGGCAAACATCTTTTAAACTCTTCCAATAAAATTAACTTGCGCAACTGAGCGAAATCCGAAACTTTACTTGCTTGACACCATTTATCCAAAAGCATGCCCTTTTCATGCCCACACTCTACATATGTCTGGTTGGCACCTTTCCCACAATTTCAAAACTTTTGTCGGTACGCTTTAGGCACTAACTCATATGCACGTAAAATCGTGGCCTTAACGATATTGAAATTTAGACTCCGCGCCACTGTAAGTGCGGAACAAACTTCTTGGGCTATTACCACTAACTTATACAGCAGCAAAAGTGTCCAAACGTCTTTAGGCCAATTCAAGGTGGCAGCAATACGTTCAAATGCATTAAAATATGAATCCATCTCTGATTCTCTGAACAGTGGCACTAGTGCAATGTGTCCACTCACATCAAAGCTTGATTGGGGCAACTCAGGGTTGTGCGTGTAGCCGGCTCTGGAGGAGCTGCCACAGGGCAAGCGTTCAAGTTCCAAGACTCTCACCTTCAGCAGCATAGCTGAAGTGCATGAAAGTGCATGATATGTGAAGGTCCAGTCATGCTCTTCGAGCACCAGTTGAAATAGAGTTACTCTGTACTGTCTTTAGAGCATTACGATGGCCTTTATGCCTCCTGCATAGGAAACAATGGATTTGAAGCACATAATATCTTTTACATATTATCATATTAACATATATATATATATATATATATATAAACATATTATCTTTTATTTTAAAATTTTGCGGACGGTCATAACCCTGGTTATTGTGTGAATACCACAGGAGCTGGATTATTTCAATTTTTTATTAAAGTTATTTATTGAATAACCAATTTGTCTATGTAATTTCACAAACACACACTAGTTTGTGAATGTAAGAATTGTAGGGGTAGATTAGAACAAAATGTATCAGAAACTTGTTTGTGTGCATTGTTGTGATAGATATGTGCGTAAAGATAAAATTTGTTTGTGTGCATTGTTGTGCTAGATATGTGCATAAAGGTCAAGTAAAGGTGTGAAAACTGATTAGAATGTGAGATGTATCTGATTTGAAACAGTATAGGCTTTCTGGACATGTAGAGCTAAAATAAGCATACCATAAAGTAGAGATACGACTAGATGTGTGGGCGAATGTGTGAATGTTGGTAAGCGATATGCGGTTATTTTGCAAAAGGTATTGATATTCTGCAAAAGGTACAGAAATTGGACTGTTGAGGACTGGGGTAAAGTCATTTTCTCTGATGAATCCCATTTCCAATTGTTTGGAGCATCTGGAAAAAAGATTGTCCGGAGAAGAAAAGGTGAGCACTACCACCAGTCCTGTGTCATGCCAACAGTAAAGCATCCTGAGACCATTCATGTGTGGGGTTGCTTCTCAGCCAAGGGAGTGGGCTCACTCACAATTTTGCCTAAGAACACAGCCAAGAATAAAGAATGGTACCAAAACATCCTCCAAGAGCAACTTCTCCCAACCATCCAAGAACAGTTGGGTGATGAACAATGCCTTTCCAGCATGATGGAGCACAGTGCCTTAAGGCAAAAGTGATAACTAAGTGGCTTGGGGAACAAAACATTGACATTTTGGGTCCATGGCCAGGAAACTCATCAAACCTTAATCCCATTGAGAACTTGTGGTCAATCCGGGTGGACTAACAAAAATCCACAAAATCTGATAAACTCCAAGTATTGATTATGCAACAATGGGCTGCCATCAGTCAGGATTTGGCCCAGAAGGTTTGACAGCATGTCAGTGCGAATTGCAGAGGTCTTGAAAAAGAAGGGCCAACACTGCAACTATTGACTCTTTGCATGAACTTCATGTAATTGTCAATAAAAGCCTTTGACACTTATGAAATACTTATAATTATACTTCGTTACACCATAGAAACATCTGACAAAAAGATCTAAAAACACTGAAGCAGCAAACTTTGTGAAAACCAATACTTCTTTCATTCTCAAAAGTTTTGACCACAGCAGAACTACTACAATGGACACATGAGACACACCTATTTTTATTGGGTTTTTGAGCTTTTTCTATTTTATAGAAATTTTATATTAATGCTTTATGGAAAAATCATCATTTTTTAATAGCTTCCATGTCATGTGACCCACTGATTCCAAGTGAATGTCAAATTATATTACTACACTGGACATACCAGACACACCTCTTTTTATTGGGTTTTAGAGCTACTGGGAAAAAATGGTAACTTTTCGATTACAAAAATATTTTAATAAATTACAAAAAGCTCTAAAACCCAACGAAAAGAAGTATGTCTCATGAATCTTGTGTACTAGTACAAATTGGCATTGATTTGAAGTCACTGTATCACATGACATGATCACATGAATTTTTCTATAAAAAATTACTATAAAATTAATATAAAATAGAAAAAGCTCTAAAACCCAATAAAAAGAGGTGTGTCCTAACTGTCCAATATAATAATAATATCTAGTGTAAATTTGGAGTCAGTGGGTCACATGACATGGCAACTATTGAAAAAAAGGTAATTTTTTCATAAAAATATTAATATAAAATAGCAACAGCTCTAAAACCTACAACCCGAATTCCAGAAAAGTTGGGATGTTCTTTAAACTTGAATAAAATGAAAACTAAAAGACTTTCAAATCACATGAGCCAATATTTTTTTCACAACAGAGCATAGATAACATAACAAATGTTTAAACTGAGAAATTTTACAATTTTATGCACAAAATGAGCTCATTTCAAATTTGATGCTTGCTACAGGTCTCAAAATAGTTGAGACAGGGGCATGTTTACCATGGTGTAGCATCTCCTCTTCTTTTCAAAACAGTTTGAAGATGTCTGGGCATCGAAGTTATGAGTTTCTGGATGTTTGGTGTTGGAATTTGGTTCCATTCTTGCCTGGTATAGGTTTCCAGCTGCTGAAGAGTTCATGATCGTCTTTGACGTATTTTTCGTTTAATGATTCGCCAAATGTTCTCTATAGGTGAAAGATCTGGACTGAAGTCAGGCCAATTAAGTACCTAGACTCTTGTCCGACGAAGCCATGCTGTGGTAATGGCTGCAGTATGTGGTTTTGCATTGTCCTGCTAAATTACACAAGGCCTTCCCTGAAATAGACATCATCTGGAGGGGAGCATATGTTGCTCTAAAACCTTTATATACCTTTCGGCATTCATAGTTCCTTCCAAGACATGCAAGCTGCCCATACCGTATGCACTTATGCACCCCCATACCATCGGAGATGCTGGCTTCTGAACTGAACGCTCATGTCCCTCCTCTTTAGCCCGGAGGACTCGGCGTCCGTGATTACCAACAAGAATGTCAAATTTGGATTCGTCTGACCGTAGAACACTTTCCCACTTTGAAACAGACCATTCCAAATGAGTCTTGGCCCACAGGACACAACGGCGCTTCTGGACCATGTTCAAATATGGTTTCCTTTTGGAATGATGGCGCTTTAGTTGGCATCTGCAGATGGCACAGCGGATTGTGTTTACCGACAGTGGTTTCTGGAAATATTCCTGGGCACATTTAGTAATGTCAATGACACAATCTTGCCGATGAGTGATGCAGTGTCGTCTGAGGGCCCGAAGACCACGGGCATCCAATAAAGGTCTTTGGTCTTGTCCCTTGTGCACAGAGATATCTCCAGTTTCTCTGAATCTTTTGATGATGTTATACATTGTAGATGATGAGATTTGCAAAGCCTTTGCAATTTGACATTGAGGAACATTGTTTTTAAAGTATTCCACAATCTTTTTAGGCACTCTTTCACAGATTGGAGAGACTCTGCCTCTCTAAGACATCCTTTTTATAGCTAATCATGTTACAGACCTGTTATCAATTAACTTAATTAGTTGCTAAAATGTTTTCTCAGCTGAATCTTTTTAAACTTTCTTGCTTTTCCAGCCATTTGTTGCCCCCTTGGCAACTTTTTGAGACCTGTAGCAGGCATCAAATTTGAAATGTGCTCATTTAGTGGATAAAGGTGTATTTCCCAGTTTGAACATTTGTTATGTTATCTATGTTTTGTTGTGAATAAAATATTGGCTCATATGATTTGAAAGTCTTAGGTTTCATTTTAATAAACTTTCAAGAACATCTCAACTTTTCTGGAATTCAGGTTGTAATAAACTGAGGTGTGTCTGATGTGTCTTGTATCGTAGTACAATGAGGCATTGATTTGGATTCAGTGGGTCACATGACATGTAAGCTATTGAACAAAAATGCTACTTTTTCCATTTAAAAATTACAGCGCTGGGGAAAAGTGTGTAAGGAGATGCCGCTGAGTCCCAAGTCAAATATCCAACCTAAAACTAACTTCACCATAGTTCTTGTCTGGCGCAAATTGAACCTACTACTAACTTTACTCCAGTGTGGGAATATCCTGTTCTACTTTATCGAACTTACAGTAGGCAATATTAAATGTGTATAACTTGTTCTCAGAAAAAGCATATGACATGTACATGATTATTTTATCTTCATAGAACCCTCAAGAAAATAATTTTTCTTCTACAAAGTTTAGCTGAAGTTCGCTACAATTTAGCATCTAATGTTAAGATTTTTAAGCTATATCGTTAATCTGCTTGCTTGTACTGTTGCCCTCTAGCTAACATACACTTTATTAGTTTAGATAAAGTACTCACTGTGTTCCTTATTCTGATTGTCGTGTGCAGGTACGGACAGGCAGAATACACTAGACTATGCTTTGTAAAAATTATATTGTTCTCCCTTTACGTCTTCTTATTCTTCTTATTATTATAGTGCTGCAAGGAACTATATTGTTCTCCCTTTTCTTTTGCTTCTTTTTCTTCTTCTTCTTGTTCTTCCAGGATTAATAACGCAATTTCCACTTAATGTGGAAACTTCGTTCCAACTTTGTTTCATAGGGCCTGTTCCTGGTACGGTGACTATGACTTTTCTGTACGATATTCTACTCGAATCCCCCCTTTTTTTTCCCTTTTTCCTTTCTTTTTTTCCCATAGACTTTGAATAGGAGCACTTTTCAAACTGATATCATTTCAACTATTTTGGAACTAATATCTTCAAACTTTATAGTCCTGTTCTTGGCAAGACTACAATGCACTCTATCGCTTCTCCTTTCTTCTTTTTTTATCCCTCGCTTTTTCCCCATTGACTTCCATTAATTTTTCCCCATGGAGTTTGTATGGGAAAATTTACAAGCTGCTCCCATAGAGTCACTCTTCGAGGTGATACCGCCATTCTTACTAGACATGTTCTGGACAACACTTCAAAGCACTCCATCTATCTCTCCTTCTTTCTGTTTTTTTATCCTTAGCAAACACCATTGGAATAATCAGTTTATATTTTAAATATATTTTAAGTATATTTTAAAATTATACATTTAATTTATCCAACAAACCATTTTATAAAAACATATAGAAATGATCTAATTGACTCCTGTGTATTTTTGTAATACTGCAACAGAAACCATTATACATTTATTTTATGAATACATTTATGTTAAATTCTTTTGGAGTGATGTTGAGAACATGTATTTGCTATTGTTAGGTAAAATTCTTAGTCTACATTTTTCTACCAGCATTTTTCTATTCACTAACTTTAATTTTGTTTTCATAGTGTCGTAATTTTGTTTTCATCAGTTTCCCAAGTTAGCATATCAATTGACCCGAACTCAGCTCACCCCACCAGCTTTCCATTTGTCTGTCCCATTGTCCACTTGTCTGTTCCATTGTCTTCTGTGTCTTTACTTTCACTCCTTCACACATATGCCCATCCTGACATACACACATTAACACACACACACACACACACACACACACACACACATCCTAACATACACTCCCTATCATAGCACACACACACACACACATCCTGACATACACGCAGTAACTAACTACTAACTATTATTAAAGGATGTTAGTTGTAATTGCACTGTGCAGTGCGGCCCAGATGAGGATGGGTCCCCTTTTGAGTCTGGTTCCTCTTAAGGTTTCTTCTTTTTGTTATCTCAGGAAGTTTTTCCTTGCCACCATCGCTGTCGCCACAGGCTTGCTCATTAGGGATATAAATTTATATAGATAAATTTATAGATTCATAAGTTTAGCACTATACAAATAAAATTTAGTTGAATTGAGCATTCTAACATAGCACTCACACACCCCTACACACTCCCGGAAGGACATTCACACCTTTCACACCCAACAGGCCATTTTTCTTTGTTTCTCCCTTCCTGTACCCCCACACCTACACACACGCCCATTCACACACACACCAAGGCTACTGTATATCAATTTGTCTGTTACTATAAACTTTGGATTTGAGCATACACCTACACGCTGTGTCTGTGGCAAGAAACTTTCACACACGGAAGTCAGATTGAACCTGAGAGAACGGAATCGTCGCTGATAGGATTTCGTTCTAACAGCTATGCTCTGTGGGACTAAGACTAATTTATGGAAAGGAAATGTTACATATTATTATGGTAAAATGACATGGACAGAATTCATACTTTAATTTTAAATATTCTTATTTTATATGCCAGGTTTTATATACATAAATGCGAATGGTCTAAAAGGAAACCCAATATTCAACAGTTCAAGAATGAAATGAAACTACTTTGATACACTACAAGGACTAACAATATATACACATATGTACATACAATATATATATAAACATACAGAGAGAAACACACACACATAATGTGTTCATGTATTCTAAAGTTGTGTAAACTGAACTCTGAGCCAACTCTGTTGTGCTGTTCTTTTCATCTGAGCCTTCCAGGTTATGACGAAGTAATAGGAAGCAGTTCATGAGCAATGTAGTGGAGTAGTGTGTGGCCCAGCAATTTTAACAGATCACAAAAGGATTTTAATTAAACTTGATCTTAAAGATACTCACACAGAAATATGGTACTGGCTAATTCAAACTTAACAAATACCTATTGGCACATGAAGATGTAAAAATGGAAATAAACAGCAGTATTGATAGATTTTGGAATCAAGCTTGCATTATAGGTACTTATGGGTACTTTTGAGAAATCATGAAATATAAAATGTAGTTAGTTTTAATAAAAAAAGGTAAATCATTAGCCAAGGCAAAAATATAATTTAGTATAATCAAAAACATTTTAGATTAGCAAAGGAAAAATTGCGGAAATTTAACTAGGCAGGAGGCACTCAATATGAACATGTTACAGAGCCTGTTAGATAATATTTATGAGAAGAAAGCTAAGGGGTACCTTCATTAGATCAAGACGTAAATGGTTTGAGCATGGTGGTAAAAACACTAAATACTTTTTGGAGTTAGAAAAGAATTTGCTTTGACAAGTAAATTGAGCTTAATGGCAGGGTAACCGAAGATTCTAAAGTAATTTCTCAGCATGTAGCTCAATTTATCAAAAATTATATTCTTTAGCCCATGCAACTCCATGTATTCAATTTTTCTTAGACAAAATTCAATACAAAACAAAATTGATAATGAATTTAAAGACTCTTGGGATAAGGAAATATATTTACCTGAAATTGTTGAGAGTATTAAACGTCTTAAAGAAAACAAAGTGTCCAGTATCTCCTTTTTTATTTTTGTTAATCACCCAGGTAATGGCTACTCACATTAAAAAAATTACCCCCCTTAGGAATAAAAGCAGTGGGGATGCAATTATTCTGAAAGAAAGCAAGCAGGCTCCAAAAGCAGTGGCTTGAATAAATAAATTTACTAATGTTTCAGGATTGAAGATGAATGTAAATAAACCTGCTTTAACATGTGTTTTGTTGTGGGATCCCAATTGAAGAAAAGGCAAAATGTGGACAGTGGTGTAAATTTAATTTTGACCCTATTATTGAAAAAACAAAATTGAAACTGAATTCGTGGTTAATGAAAGATATTTCTATATTTGGCAGGGTCATGTTATCTAAAACAGAAGGTATCTCTATGTTGAAGTGGTGGACTATAATGTCTTGAATAATTCTTTTAAAGTAAAGTGGATTATAGAATTTGTAAAGAATTCTAACAACATGTGGAATGCTTTTCTGACCTACTCCTTTAATTCTATTGGTGGCATTGATTTTTTTGTTATTTAAGCACAGTTTTAGTCCTCACAGATACTTTATTTGGAATAATAAGGATATTTTACACAAAAATAAATCACTGTTTTATCGCTCATGGTAAGACAATGGAATTTTGTTAGTCGGTCAGTTGATAAACAAAAATGGTATATTACAATCATAGTCAGAATTTATTCAAAGGTTTAAGACCAATCACAACTAAAGAATAACCTTTTGTCTTTGATGCAGTTCCCATAGGTATCCTTAAATAAGCAGCAAGAGAATGAATGAAAAACCGAGGACATGGTAACTACAGGACAAGACAAACAACAAACAAATAAACTGCTAAAGTGGGTAATGAGAAAAAATCAATTAAATTGCTAAATTGTAAATCTAAATCTATACTACTTGTAAAGTGCAGTATTGTGCTTTCTGTAAAGTGACCTTAGGTGCATACCATAAATCACTGTATTGTGAGTCACCGTAACAACAAGGTTGTATCCATTTAAAGAAAAAGATTGCACATTTAATGCTAGGTAGACATGTCTGTAATCTGTTTTGACATCAGCCTGACTGTTGCTGGAAAGAACCTGTTGCAAAAACATGCTTTGTGTGTGAAGATGCTGTCTGGTCTGCAGTGTCTCAGGTCGTATGTAGAGTGTTTGAGCTTGAGCAGAAAGTGAGCTGGGTGGAGTACAGTATCAGCATATACTGTACTACCCCCCCCCCCAGATTCCACAGCGAAATATATTTGTTTTCATTGTCTGTTTCTTTTTTTTATTATAAACAACAAATAGGTTTTTATTTACAACAAAAATGTACAGTGTAATCAGTTAAAACATAAAAAAAGAAAGAAAAAAGCAGGGGGAAAAGTATATATACAAAGTCAGAGGTTTTAAGTTGTTGAAGTGTGTCCTTGTACAAGTCAAATGTCCTTTAAAAATTCTTTGTAGCCTTCTTGTTTTTTACACCTTCAATCAGTCTGACATATTGCTGTAGTTCAGCAACAACAAATTAATTAAAACATGGTTTGGGATCAGACAATTTTGTTTTATGTATGTGGAATTTGCTTAGGATAATTAGTAGCTGAATTATACAGTGGATATTGTTATCTAGACCATGAAATACAAAATTTCACATCAAATACATTAATTATTATATTACCAGTTTTTCTATTGACAACATTTTACATATCTGTTCAGAACATTTGAATAATCACAGTGAAAAGAATGAATGAAATATTGTTTCTTCCTCTGAATTACAAAAAACACAAGTATAATTAATATTTAGCTTAAATTTTTAAGACTTCTTTAACAGGTTAAGAGCCTCTGTACAAATATGCCTATGTACCCCTACAGTATGAGCAAATGGCAAATAAATCTCTTGAACTTGAAATATCACTTCAAACACCGCTGTCAGGGAGAAAAAAGCAAGAGAAGCAGTTATAGTTATAGTTCTATCGAAGAGGTATCAATTAGCATTTTGGTTGCGATGTTGAATCCATAAACAGTAAAACGTTAAACAATAAAAATTAAATTAAATATTTAACGCTAACCTTTAGAATCAAATAACTACTGTAAAACATTTATCGTGCATAAATATATACATATAGGACAAGTATACAAACCGTGTGACAATTTTTGAAATGACAAACAGATAAGTTACATTGTAAAAACAAGTAAAACTGATTGATGTTGTGGCACTGGAGCTTGAGAGTGGCGGGGCTTTAAGGTGACGCGGAGAGTCCGCAGCCGTATATTACTGGGGTATAAGCAAGTGGGTAATCATCGAGCTGCTCGGAATGTGGAGTAAGTGGCTCTATTAGCTTTAGCCTTCCATTGACTTCCATTTATTTTCGCCTTTTTTAATATCAAATAACTTTATTTCTGAATCATTCTGTCCCTTTATATGGCCGTTGTAATTTTCTACCGAAACACAACACTATATGACCGGTTTAATAACCTTGTGACTCACTTTATGGCCGCGTAATAAACATTTTTCTGTAACTATGCTAAAATGACGTCACGAACCTCCGACGACCAGCCGTATTGTTTGGATAAGAAGTCGGATCAATCTGAAAAATCTGTTCGGTCATCAGTAGTGCCACTTAAAGAGCTCAGTGAATCGGAACACCTGGGTAAATCGGCTGAACTTCGAAAAAAGACTTCAAAGTCACATTCAAAGTCAAAAAGTGAGTCAAAAGAATTTTTGGGGGCGCAGATACCACAGACAGTGAGGCAGTTCGCAAGTCGCTTTTCGTTGCCTTACGTCATAAAAATCGCCCCCTTTATCTGTGCAGTAGACGAACGGTCAGGGGCTCACCAGGAACAAGCTTTAATTTGTCTTCATTTATCGCCGTTCGAACTGTATGGAGTGGCTCTGGCCATTTTCTTTTATTTTTATTGTCTGTGGTTATGAGGCATGAGTGCGATTAGGTTACGTCAACCCAATAAATTCGTGTACTACGTCACCAAATAAGACATGGATTAGTAGCATCGATGTTATTGCTAAAGTAGCATTACATTAGGTTGTGTTATTTAAAGTTCTCCGCAGCGTTGTACCCGAGGTTCGCGTTTTCAGCTTAGGTAAGCCTGCTCTGCCGTAAACGAGGTGTTCGTTAAGAAGCATTTATGGTGTATTTGCTGATAAGTTTTTCGCATACACGAGGCTGTAACGTGCTTGGTGAATATTCCGAGTTGCGGTTGCTTACTTGAAAACAAGCGAAACTAACACACGAAACTAATTTTTTGGATAATGAGTTAGCTAGCTAAATCTACTTGCGTCGCTGCTTCGTGTCTAAAGCAGATAGCTCTGCGGTTTAGTTCTAGTTGTAAGGTTGGCTTTAGGTTTGGTCATTATGCCCATCCAGTGTAGTAGTTGCGCAAAAAACCGAGCGGTACTCAGAAGGCCGAAGACTGGCCATTCTTTATGTAAATCCTGCTTTTTCTGGACTTTTGAAGAAGAGATTCACCAGACCATCATGTCGGCCCAGCTGTTTAATCGTGGGGAAACAGTTGGGATAGGAGCATCAGGAGGAAAGGACTCCACTGTATTGGCTCATGTTCTGAAAGTGCTGAATGAGCGCTATGATTACGGCCTTAAGCTGCTGCTTCTCTCCGTGGACGAGGGCATCACGGGATACCGCGACGACTCTCTACAAACGGTGAAAAGAAACCAACAGCAGTACGACCTGCCTCTCACCATTGTGTCTTATGAAGAGCTTTATGGCTGGACCATGGATGCCATTGTTAACCAAGTGGGCCTGAAGAACAACTGCACTTTTTGCGGCGTGCTTCGGAGGCAGGCGCTTGATCGGGGAGCCATGATGTTGAATGTGGACAAGATATGTACAGGTAGTTTTTAATCAGATAGCCTTTTTTATTGGTGATTGTTCACAGATTACAGTTGAGTGCAAATGTTTGTATCCTTCTTTTTTTTTTTTCTTTATCTTTTCACTTTTTTGTTGCAGGGGCCGCCCGTATAAAAGTATAAGTCTCTGATTTTGTTTTCTTGATTCAGCACACCTGTAGTGTTTGCTCAGATTAACCCTATATGAACGCTCTTCTATAAAAGACGGTGATCTCACTCCATACAGTACATCCAGCTTTATAAGAAGTAAAGTCAAACACGGAGGGAGCAGCCTTGGTCTTTAGTTTGTTGGACCGGTGAGCCACTAGTATGCGTGACTCAAAACCCCTCTCTCTCCTCCACATAGTCCTTGTTTACAAGTGCTCGCTACAAAGCCTAGCATTACAGCTATCTGGAAGATTCTTTCATTTCAGTGCAGCTAGTCAATGCAGAGGACCTGCTTGTTGCTTAAGAGGCAACATATAAAAGTCGGCAGATTTTTGGGGTTTTGCCTCTATGAAACTTGTTGCTGCATCCAGGGACAAGACAAAAGTGACCCCCTTGCATTGTTTTTTGCTGTGGCTTTCCCCATTTTCCACTGCGACAGTGATTACACTGCACAACAATAAAAAAAAAAAAAGTCTTGCTTCCTGTAAAGTTTTTGCTGATTGACAGGTACCTACTGGGTATGCAGAAATATAGTTTTGGTTTTATTGCATCACATAGGAACTCGGAGAAATGGACATTATTTTATGTTTACTGACAATAACGTATTTAGTCATGTTTGTTACACATAAGCTATTAAATTCAACAGAATTAAGTGTTTTGCTGCTGATTTTCTTTTGTATTCAATGTCTGGTGCACCACGTTGCAGTGTCCAACAGCAGTCAGCAAG
>JAQQZR010000039.1:15640098-15682842 GCA_030068235.1 Notoglanidium macrostoma | reverse complement strand
AAGACATGCAGATTAGGTCAACTGGCTACTCTAAATTGCCCATAGGTGTGAATGCGAGCGTGTGTGGCCGTTTGTCTCTGTGTTGGCCCTGTGGTGTTCTGGCGACCTGCCCAGGGTGTACCCCATTTCTCGCCCTGTGTCTGCTGAGATTGGCTCCAACTCCCCCCGCGACCCAGACGGATAAAGTGGTATAGTTAATGGACGGATGGATGGATGGACCCCTTTATCCTTTATATAGTTCTAAACAAATTATGAGGCAGTGCCCATTTTATCTCCGCTAAGTATCTTCCAATAACTATATAATAATAATAATAACTATCATATTAGTGAAGTTGGCATACTATCTAAAACTTTAACAGGCTTAGCCTGTTAGCATTAGCAAACATGCTTAATTGGTAACCATTCACCCAATTCACGATTTGGTTTGAGGAACAGTATTTGTTCATGATTCAATTTTCCCATGATATTTTGGGAAAAAGAAAATTGGTATGCTTTACTCAGTCATGTGTGTTTTTTTCTGACTAAACTGCATTCTCTGTATCCACCACAGCCATAGCTAATTGATTCATGCTAAACGACTTCTGGCTTACGGCCCCTTTACACCCTGTTCTGAGTTTAGCTCAGCACTCAGTGGTACTTCCTCAGGAAACTGC
Organism: Notoglanidium macrostoma; assembly: GCA_030068235.1. Lineage (NCBI taxonomy): Eukaryota > Metazoa > Chordata > Actinopteri > Siluriformes > Auchenoglanididae > Notoglanidium > Notoglanidium macrostoma. The sequence continues at coordinate 15,682,189 of JAQQZR010000039.1, read as the reverse complement.
AAAGAGGAAGTAGCCTTCTCTCATTACAGCAACCACAAGGTCTTTCAGCTGGCAGACACTAATACTGACTCTAGTACTTTACAAGGAGGCATTGTTTTGTGTTTTTACCATTACAACCTTTATTTTGCCAGACTTTTAACGTAAGAACATTTTTAGTGCTGGAGCCCAAATGAAGGATGGATATTCATCAAGTGTTTACATGGATGCTATTAAAAAAATATGTTGAATCCCCTTCAGCTGTTTTTTGGAGCATGATGGCTAAGGGCCAAAGTACATTTCCACTGATGTGGCATCGCACAAGGTGGACATGGACATGTACATGGGTGTCTCCAATGTGTACTCACTTTTCTGCTGATGCGGATGCATCTCAGCACACAAGCTAAACACATGCAGACTATGACTCAATTGTAATGCTCTTCCTGACCTACCAGGAGGGGCAAAGACAGTCCTCAAAGAAGAAGATAAAAACAAGAATGCAAAAGGCATGTGTAGCAGTTTGCTACATGGTGACCTCAAGAGCAGAAGAACTTCTAAGTACATTCAAAACGTTCTTCTGTATTTCGCACTTAGACCACCGCGTCACCATCAGAAACTACACCCACATGCTGGATTGATATATTACTGCACCCTGGGTTTCGCACAGGCACAGTCAAAGTGCACAAGTCAGCGTGGACCCAAAATTTGGGTGCTGCATGGACTGTGCACTGTGCACAAATTTGCATCATACGCACCTTGTATGGAGTGTGTGGACCATGTCCATGGAAGTATAATTCAGCCTTAAGAAATCTTCGGAAATTTGATGCTCCGTTTTTGCTCAGCCAGATTTAGCATAATCTAATTCTTGTGTAAAAGATAAGTTAGGTGAATGTTCAGTTTATCAAGCTACTTTAAATTACAAACATGGTGTATAGTTTATATGATGAAAGACAGTGATGCAGAGTCTATGCTGTAGACTATTCTCTCTGTCCTTGCTGCTTTCTCTTATGTCTTTTCTGAACACACTTCCCCTGTTCTTGGCCATGTGTCTTGGCTTGTACACAGTCCTGATTGTTTTCCTGATGGCCTCGGATGTTCCAGCACTAGACTCTGAGTTTGAACCAAATTCTTGCCACATGACTGAAACAAGAACGCCCCCACGTCAAGGCATTGTGTGTCAAATGTTCCACTGGGTGCATGTAGTCATACTAAGAGCTGTGGGCAAGTTAAACTGAAAAGGCAAGATGTAACAATGTTTATGCCATCAAGTTGGCTTATGTCCATATTTAGCACATTGAAATTAACCCATGTCTCAGCCAACACTTAGATAAATAGGTATTCGTGTGGGTGTGTATGGAATAGTCCTACCTCCTCCTCTTTGAATGGTTGGCCTAAAGGTACATGTTTAAGAGCTTTTATTTTGGTTTGTTCACCCACTTCAGGGAAGTTGACTTTCTGCTCTGCTTGTAGAAGACATATGGAGAGTGTCGGCCTTTCTACACCTCCCCTACCTGCTCAAATCTATTGCCATTTTCCTCAACTGCCAATTTTATCAGCTACTCTCTCTTTTTCCACTATTTCTTTTCTGTGCCTGACCCTCAGCTTCTTAGTTACTTCCTTCATTCCTTACCTCCTCCCACCCGTACAGATGCATATCGTTAAATGACTCTTACTGTTCAGTTGATAGGTGTGTTGTGAGCGAACAGTTTTAATCTTGAATTCTGTCATTCTTTTGCTCTCTTGCTTTCACTGATATAAATATTGGCAGTCAAGTATTTCTCATGGAGGATGTTGTGGAATTCACCAGTAAACAAGGCCGTTATCATTGACTTGTAGCTACATGTTCACTGCACATGATTGGAAGACATTGCTACTGGTTCAGAGAAATGTGCTTGTTCTATGTAGTTTCAGCAGTTATGCATATGATATGCAGCAGTTAGCAAGCAAGGTTTCATTGCTCTGGACTCTGGTTTTCCTGCTGTATAAAGTTGGAGTCTGTTTTTCTGTAATTAGGTGGGAGGAAGTCATAGTTGCAAACTGCTACAAATGAAATGTCCTTTGTAAGACTGAATTTGTAATCTAGCTTAGGCCACAGCTCTCTACCTTTCTACACTGTAGTGCCTTTCTTTGGTGGTTCTGCAATGGAATGCATGGAATTTGGTTTCACATTCTGATATTCACACAAGGGTGTGTCTCTGTGGGGGTGGCAGTCGAGTGGCCAGGGATGAAGGATTTAAAAACAATGTCTTTGAGGTTTTCCCTAACCTTTTTAATTAACCTGCTTGATTGTTTTATATATATTTTTTTAATATGTATGTCTCTCCTGCACAACAGTATTCCTGCAAATACTTGCAAGACTGCTTGATTGCCAGATTATTGCAGATCCACTGAGAGTTTTTCCCTGTACTTGTTTTGGCCTGATGTTATGCAGCTAAACAAAGTTCTTCATAAGATGAAACACTTTTTCCAAGTAAAAAGTTCTTTCTTGTCTTGCACTGTAAGGTAGATGAGTGCTCATTCTTCTTTCCTCCTCATGGTAATTCCTAATATCAAGGATCGAGTTAAAACTTGGTTCTGTTTGCATTCTTATTCTTAATCACACTGACAACCACAACATCTGGTTCTCCATAAACAGCAGCCTTGCATTTCTCACCACCTTTTATGTTAATTTGAAATGTACTACTGCCTCATCCTGTTCTATCCTAGGTAAAACAAAGTAAAAACTTTAGTTGGTCTGGAGTTTTAATGTTCTTATTAAGAAGCACTCTCCCAGAATGCACATTGTTATGGCTTATGAAATCTCTCCTGTATGTACTTTTTAAGTAATATATAAACTTTTGTTATTGTTCTTTTTGTTAATGTAATAATAATACAACACAACTGGCAGGAAGAGTATGAGCTAGACAGGCTGTCTTGTGTCATATGTTTATGGTGGTGTTGTGTTTGATTTGGAGACATTGGTAAATTAGTAGCATGCCTTTATACTCTGGTCTTTTCCATTTTTGTCTCATCCCAACACAATACTTCACAATACTTCTACAATCTGGCAACTAAAAGGAAACCTTGAACTTCACACTGTACTAAAAGTAACACTGCTCATAAGGATTGTATAATCCTTTAGCTTGTTAGGAAAAGTCAAAGGCAATATTTATCTTTTGTAGGTTCTTTATATATTTAATATATATTTAATAAATATAGAAAAATAGGATTTTTTTATATTTATCACACTATAGGATTTAGGGAGATCTGTTAGGAGTAATAACTATAATAGTATGTTTTCATCCCTCCATCCATTATCTATACCGCTTTATCCATCTGGGTCGCGGGGAAGCTGGAGAAAATTCCAGCATCTTCGGGCGAGAGGCGGGGTACACCCTGGGCAGGTCACCAGTCCACCACAGGGCCAACACAGACAAACAACCACACATGCTCGCATTCACACCTATGGGCAATTTAGAGTAGACAGTTGACCTAATCTGCATGTCTTTGGAATGTGGGAGGAAACCGGAGCACACAACCGTGCCGCCTTAGTATGTTTTCATTGGTGAATAATTTACCTGTAACTATGAATCATTGTGTTTTTGTAAGCTTAGAATGAGCCTTTTATATCTACATAGGGCCACTTCTACACAGCTGCCATGTTACACCACTACATTAGCCCAGAACGCACAAACCTCTAAAGAGCACCTTATGCATTTCATGTTTTTTTTTTTACAAGTGGCATTGTGAGTCTGGAAGGAAGCACCAGAAGGGCAACACAGAAGAAGAAAGGAAGACAAGGAAGAAGAATCAGTGTTTGCTGGTGCTGGCTAACTAGTTTGAGATCCCAGATTTTGAAAAATGGAGGATCGTGCTTACCATTTAGCATGGAAAAAGCAAGGGAGTCTTAATGTAAGTGTACACTTTATGCACCTGGCAGCCACTGAATGTTCTAATACGTGCTTGGAAAGTGAAGGGTAAGACAGGGGCTTTCAGATGGTTGAATCCTACATAGTAGAGCTTTTAATTATTATTCTTGATGTTTTTTAGTCTCATTTAATATATATTGAAAGTATGGCTCTAACATAATGTCCATCTTTGAGATTTTCCTGCTCATTCACTCATGATTGGGTGTGATCTTTATCTGTATTTGGTCACTATGGAAACTTTGTGCAACCATATAATTATTCATCACCCCCTCAGGGCACCAAAATAAAGGAAAGAAAGTATCTGAGAAAAGGTATGAAGCTAGTGTTTCTCAAGCTTTTTAAAAGCAGGGCTGAGCATGCTTGCCACTGTTCAGTTTCAGCACGTTTACACTGACATGCATGTTGAGCTTTAAACTTAAAATAGCCAAGCTTTATGCTCCCATGTGGTTCTATGACAAGGGTAAAACATAGCTAGCCTTGGAGCATATGTATGCTGTTATTCTTGCACACCCTCTGTCTAATGTCTATATTTAAATGGGCTTTAGTTCCTGCAGAAGTCACTAGTTAGCCTGTAAAATTGCCCTTTTGCTTTTTATCATTTTGAGCATTTGAAAACCTGTTTTAATATATTGAAACTATATATTGCCATGTTTTATGTATTACAAAAAGAAAAAAGTGAAACATAACTGAAACATAAAAAGAAACAAGTGTATAAGTAGACAGGTTTTGGTCAAGAGTGGGTTAATGTACCCTGGCTTCATTGTCCCTCCCTCTGCGTTGCATTCTATCTCAAACATGCGCGCGCGCACACACACACACACACACACACACACACACCATTCTCTATTGCACTTCTTTTCCTGGCTTTGACACACTTGCTAGGACTCACAGGTGTGGATAAAAAGATTGGAATACTTTTGAGACATACATGCACAAAATGTGAGTACAATTCTTGCCTCTTTTGAAATTGTACTAGATGTCGTTGTGATGTAGCTCATAATATATGTTCTCATTTGTGTGTATGACATGTCTCACTCATTGGGCTGCTGCTAGACAGGGCTACTAAGAGTTCTCAGCTGTTGATTGCTTTTCAAGGAGAGAAAGACATAGCCTTTTCCTGATTGATATTCCCCCTTAAATAAACTTCTGTGTTGGAGAACCTAACTGCCACGAAGTTGTATATAACCTCTATTTTTAACTGCTATTTTGATCTCTCTAATAAAAGCTCAGCCTGTACTGCTGATCTAAACAGGCACTTTATGTGTGCTGTTTTATGAATAGCACAGATTCAAAGTGCAGCCCTGCCCTCAGCTTATTTGTACTTTCATGTGATGACTTGCTCTTCAAACTTACTCATCAGAAATCGCTTCCCCCACACCTCCAGATATGGCCTGGGATTTCATATCTGGTCCTTTGGTATTTGCACTCATGAACTTTGAGTAACAGTGGCACAAGCTCAGATGTCTGAGGCCCAGGTTAGCATATAGCTGTCATATAAACCTTCACTGTTGCAGTCTTTAGCCACCTATGTTGTCAGTCTTTCAACAAGTGTGAATTTTTTTTCCCTTCCTTCAACATGTTATGTCAGAGCTAAAAGCTATTATTGACTACCATTGGCAGGGTCAATGGTGAGACACATGGAAAAGGATGGAGAGTAGTGAGACAAGCTTTCTCTCGCTGTGTCTCGCTCTCTAATAATGATGGAGGGGTCATTGTTCTGCCTCTCACCCAGAAACATTGGTATTCACAGAGCTGGAATAGTCATCTATGTGAAAGGGACAGCCAGCATGGAGGGAAAGGCTGTGATTTTTTGACTTTGACATTATTTTTTCCCACACCAACACAAATACAGACATCTCTGTCTGGGGTGTCAATGGTCTGCATGCTTTTCTGCAACGACTCACTTTCCACTTCTCTTCAGTTTCTCCTCCAACATATTTCTGATCAAAGAAACACATTACTCACCAACCTTGCTTGCATTTGAAAAGTAGTATTCATATTTCCGGCAAGTAGTATAAGTTACCCTAGATGCCAAAGCTCCTTTGTGTTACACGTCATTCCTCTGGTTCCAGAATGCCAGCACTCTGTAAAAACACACAATGGGACAGCTTTATAACGGCTTTGGTTTCTTCAGTGTTAACAAAACAAAGCTGGCATAATGAGGGGTCTTCTTTGGGGTAATATTGCAGGATCTCCCTTTGAAAAGGGCTTCTCTCCCTCATCTCCTCTGTGTCTTTTTCTCCTTCTGTCTCTCAGCCTGACAGGCTGAAACCTGCTATCACCATCACAGAATTCATAACTGTTCAAGTTGTTCTTCCCTTCTATAGTCCGCTTTATACAGCACCTTTAACACAATTGTTTCTTTGGTTGACACTATCTAGCCCAACCCTCTATATACCCGTTATCAGCATTGCACATTTATTTACTGACTGATATTTCACAGGACAAACCAGGTTCTTTCTGGGTGTGTGGTTAATGGCCACTTTCATTCTAGAGCCAGTGTTCCTTTCCGCGAGGGCATGAGGGTCCGAGTAATGTGAATTTCAAGATCGGGGGTGTGAGTGTGGCTCTGTTGTGTTATGTTACAAGGACACATGCCCTGAAAAACCAAGGCTTCAATGGAAAAAGATTCAGAAGCTGTTCATCACAAACCAATGTTTATTAGCAAATTCACTGAAAACTACTTGCTTTCTGTGCTTCTTATGCTTTCTTTTTTTATGTGGTCATGCTAAGTACAACAGACAGAGCAGCTGCTCTTCTTACATTGATGCCTCCATTTTTAATGTAAATGCCAATCTACTGCACATACAGACTCAAAGTAGACTAGAAAATAAGTACAATAGCATGGTCTTTGCAGATGTCCACATGTGCAGTATAACTGAGGCCTAAGAGGGTTAGGCTATGTGACATATATGACAAGATGCATCATGTGGCAAAAGAAAAACATCTACCTTTTCTTATTATGCTCTATTGTTAATTTCATTTTCAATTTCATTGTGTTGCAAATCACACTCTTGACAGCCATGTTTTTGGTCATCTGGACGGGTTGTTTGGGATGCGGTCACTGCTGCTGTTCTGAATCAGGCTGCTAGGCGCAGGTAACGTTGGGGCCACACCTCACATACCTCACAAGCTCACATACATGGGTTTGTCCTTAAAGTTCTGTGGTCATTTCTCAATCTTTCTGCATTGAGTTTGACTTTGATAATGACTACCAACATTAGAATGTTTGGTTACATTTCATTATAATATTAATTTATATTTAGTTTAGCTTGGCAGTGCTTAAGATGTGTGCACTCAATTTTGTTTACCCTCATTTAGAGTGAGCATTAGTGACAGTGTCTTAATGTTCTGTTAATTTACCGACATAATATATTTGTAGCATATGTTGGGTTTCTGCTATGACTGTGGTACACATGTAGATTCCACTTTCTCCTTTGATAACGCAATTAAAAAAATATATATATTTTTTTTCTTTGTGTGAAAATCAAGAGGATCCGTGACCATCTCACACACACACACGGCATAACTGGTGTGGCCCAGAGGCCTTGTTAGCATGGACCCGGTTAGAGATCATTTTGCGTATTAGAGAATTTGTCATATTGCACAGCCATACTTCATAGCTCTAATTTGCATAACAGCTCTGGCATACTGACTTTCTCCCAGGTTTTCAGTATAATAAATTGCTATTTTATTTAACATAATGAATTTTCTCATGATATTTTATTACATTACACAAAAAGGAAAGTCTGAGTTAATGTTGCATGTTATCCAAAATGTAAGATGGTTTGAACTTGTGCAGTACTCTTTTGAATTCTTATTTTTGAATGTCCTTATCATGATGTTTCATGTTCTACTAAATTTGTTGAAATAAGTATAGGAATAATTATGCCATAAACTGATGAAGTTATTTCTACTTAATGGAAACTCGTACCAAAAATCCAAAACAAAAAAATGGAAACTCGTACCAAAAATCAAAGACCACTGAATACATTTTGCATACACAATATTCAAATTAAAATGATCCATTTGAACATTTTTTTTTAGTTTTTTTCAGATCTTTAGGAGACACTGTGAGGGGAAAAAAATTCATTACTATTTCACATTTTTAATTACAACCTTGTTTCCAAAATAGTTGGTATGCTGTGTAAAATGTAATTAAAAACAGAATGTGGTGATTAGCAACCCATTTTTAATTGAAAGACAACATCTCAGATGTTGAAAGTGAAGAATTAATTGTTTTTTGGAAAATGTATCCTTATTTTGAAAAAAAGTTGGGATGGGGGCAACAAAAAACTGGAAAAATTGTGTAGTGCTAAGAAAAAAAAAGGCTTAATTGGCAACAGGTCAGTGACATTATTAAGTATAAAGAATTGCATCTGATTTACCTGATATTGTTATCATTAATTGTGATAAAGATATTCAAAAATTAACAATTGCAGCCAAAATCCCAAAACAATTGGCAGCCAGCATTTATTTGGCTCAAAGTACCTTATCAACTTTTTTTTTATCAAATACACATGATTATGCAACCTATGGACCTAACTTTTTAAGCATGAAGAGATGCCATAATATTAAAGCCACTGACAGGTGAAGTGAATAACATCAAGTGAAGCAGCAAGTGAACAGTCTGTCCTCGAAGTTGATGTGTTGGACAAGATCAGAAAAGATCTGAGTGAGTTTGACAAGAGACAAATTGTGATGGCTAGACAACTGAGTCAGAGCATATCCAAAATTGCAGGCCTTGTGGTCTGGTATTTAGTGGTTAGTACCTACCAAAAGTAGTCCAAGGAAGGACAAATGGTGACCCAGGGGAAGAGATGGCACTAGGATGCACTATGGGAGGAATGCAAGCTGGCAGAGGCATTGTGATGTGACCGGGAGCTCCCCCAAGAACTTAATACCTTCAAGGCCTTTTTCCGGTTTGCATTCACATTGCCAGTAGGAATACTGACCAACGGCTGGTATAGCGACGTCACTATTTTGTTGCTTGTTTGTCCCTGCAATGAACTATAGTGCCACCTTACACCTAGTGTTGTACTATACTGAGGCATGAATTAGCATGCCCTTTGCTCTCCATTGCTGAAACCTGCACACTGTGTCCTACAGTTCTGTGGTTTGTTACAATTTGTGCTTTGATTTAAATCTAGCAAGTAATCAGATTCAAAAATCTTTTTTCATGCAGACGCATTGCTGGCAGACCTGGAGTCATCCACTGCTCATATCTCAAAGTGTCCAGTGTTTCTCCCAGAGGAGACGCCCTACTCTTTTCCCAGTAGTGGAAGCCTGCTCCAGGATGACATTTCCCCTCCTCCTGTGCCCCCTCCTCCATCTTCAGAGGCTTTGAACGGGTCTCTCCAAAAACAGGCTGATTCCCACTACTCCTCACAACAGGTTAGATGTACAAAAAGACAACATGAATGTATTTGCTCACCACCTGTTATACTGAACACCCATAATGGAGATACTAGTTGCAAAATATATAGCTGTATGCAGCTCTCCAGGGTAACAAACTAATTTTTGTCCCCCAAGAAAGTGCTTTATCCTTTAGCCCTCACCTTCAATCCAGGATGTAAAAAGTCAGTTGAAATGGTGCACTTTGGTAGAACTATGCTTTCATTTAATGTAAGGTTTGTGTGACTAGTGTATTTTAACTGAACTGTTTTCTTTTACGAACAGTTTAATTTTCATAGTCTGAATTGGGGGTCTTTTATCCTGCCCAGTAAGGGCCGGTGTGGCTACAGGCTTTAATTCCAAGCAACCCATTTTGGTGGTATGAAAGCCTGCAGCCACACCAGAACTTGGCGAATAAGATTGAAGACCCCTGGTCCAAATTAGATAAAAACCTGTCGTCTCTGTTTACACAAGTATTTAAAAAAAAATTTTTTATTGCAAACCTTTCACATATTTAGCATATACCTCTTAGTTTAATGTAGCTTATATTTGTAGAATAACAGAAAGCACAGCAAAAGTGAAAATTCATTTATCACAGATTTCTTCAGCATAATATGCCTTCTGTTGACCATCTAGAGACAAATTTTTTTTTATAATTATCAGTAATGATAATCTTATCATTCAAAACTTTTCTTTTTGTGTCCTGACCAAGACTTTCATGGTGCTATTTGAGATCATAAATTACATGATTTCTGGTTTGGCATGGTCATGATAAAGGTACATTCTTTTGCATTTGTAGGCTGAATATTTATTTTCAATCAGTTGAAGTGAAAATTTCTTGTCCTCTTTTCAGTCTCTAGGCTCAGCACAAAAAAGTACATTGTCTCGAGACAGCAACAGTCCCCCAGTACTACCTCATACAGAAGAGGACCACGTCTACAGGTCAGTTACATGGCCACAGAAACACTCTATTGCTCGCTGTATAAACTGTATTGCCAGTTTCTATACAGTACTGAAGCTTCACATTCTCCAACTGTTATTGTAGTTTCCCCAACAAGCAAAAGACACCATCAGAATCTTCAGCAGCAGCCATGAGCTCTGCACTGGGCAGCAACTTGTCCGAGTTGGACCGTCTGCTACTGGAACTCAATGCTGTTCAGCAGAACACACCATCCTACACCATCACGGGTATCTACACCCATATATGTACCACACCCAGTACTTTCCACCACACGGATGCAAAGATTAAGATCACCAAGGCCTAGGATTAACTTGCTTTCTTTCCGTGTTATGTTGTTGTACATATTGACTTAGAGAACTGTTTACACAAACATGATGAGTAAGAACATGTGAGTATCAACCTTGTGTAATGTGTCGTAATTTGTTGAATTGTAGAAGAATCAGCTCCACCACTTCCTCCCTTCAGTTCTGCTCACTATATCCAGGAAAATGGAGCCCACTCAGGCATCACCCCTGCTGCCAAGGACACACCTCAGAAAAATGGAACCAAAGGGCCAGAAGAAGGCCGCCCCACTGTGGAGAGCTTATTGAATGAACTGGAGAGCTCTATACCTTCCCCGATGTAAGATCCTCCCAGTCTTGGGCTTCTGCATTTTATGAATGCTGAAATATGACTATATTTTATACTATAATTGCTGATTAATTATGCAGGCCTACCCCCTCTGGACTTCAAACTGAGGGGAACTTGGATGTTCCCTCTGAGCAACAGGGTCGAATGTCAGCCACGTCTGCCACACGAGAGCTAGATGAGCTCATGGCCTGCTTATCTGATTTCAAAGTGCAGAGCAATGTGAGTGGTTATTTGTGTGCCCTAAAAAAATACATGTGACACAGGACAGTATGCAAATTCCTTTGTGTGAGGTCTGGGGATTAAATGTGTATGGAAGAAAGCTCCCTACATTGACTATTTTCAAGACAGGATTGCTGAACAAGCTAGATAGTCCAATTACCCCACACACCCACCCCCTAGCTGAGGTGATTTACATTTATTTGCCAGCTAGTCTGTTCATCCAGTCTCCAGGCTATTTTTATACTACTTTTACATTCTTTTTTTAATGTGCCTATTTTCTTTCCTGCTCTTTTTCCTCTCTATTGTTATCCTCCAGCCAAGCTCTTTGGGCTCCCTAAACTCTGAGCCACTATTTGATCAGTCCATCAACTTCTCTACCAGTGTACAAATTCATTCTCCTTCTGCCACAGTATGTCCTACTGCAGTTTCCCAAACATTAAGTCTTTCTTCTAAACCAAGCTGCTACTCTCCACTGCCCTCCCCTCCAGCACCCTTAGAGTTACACATAGTGGAAGATTCCAGTGATGCTGTTCTGCGGTCCAGTGCCCTTAAATCGGCTCCTTCTGCGCTCCACTCTACCACTTTTTCATCCCTTTCCAGTCCTCCATTCTCCCCTTCATATCCACATCCAGAACCAGTTGTCAATGATTCTATCTCCATGCTGAACACTGAGCTGGATTCACTTGTGGTTTTGTCCCAGACCATCACTACTACCACCACCACTAAAGTGTCTAACATCAGCCCTGGTAATCAGCAGCATATCCCTTCCAATCATGAAAGTCTACTTCCCAGCAGTGGGAGTAAACCAACTCTAGTGTTTTCTGTGCCTGTTGCTAAACCTCAAAGCCCAGTGAGTCAACCTGGAAATATAAAGACCTCACATAAAGAGAATTCTTTAATAATTCAAGCTTCTAATGATGTCCGTCTTATGACCAGTCCGGAGCCTAAATCTGCTGCATCTCCCATCTCTACATCTGTACCTGTTAGTGAATCGCCCATCCTACAAATCACGTCCACATCACCTCCTAAGCCTCCCATCTGTTCTGTATCATTGCCCAAGACCTCAGGTCTTTCAGCAGTGCTGCCTGAGCCAGTTACTGTTACCACAAAACCACTTCCCCTTATGAGGTCTGAGGCTCCAGCTCTGGAGCCTTCTCTTGATGATGCTTTGGATAATCTCCTCACCATGAACTGCAGCAAGCCTGAGTCTCAAAAAGTGGCTACATCAGTTTGTAAGACGAGTTCAGCAGAACAACCTGAAGTGTTTGAGGGGATGCTTGTTGCAGTGGACCGCAGAGTAGTACAGCCGGACTTGCACGTAGAGAGTGAAGCAGGAGATGGACTTCTTGAGGACCACTTTGACTGCAGGAGTGAACTTCTGGACTGGGCTGACATGGAGCTGAAGCTGTCATGCGACGGAGCCGATGGCTCTATGACTCCCATGACTGAGGCTAGCTGGATGGATGACTCCCTTACCCCTTCCTCCTGCCCTGGAACCCCAGATGCCCAGATCGACCTGCCCACATTACATCCTGTCAGCATGATGGATAGGGTTTCAGCATCAGGACATGTATGGAGGAAATTGCATTGTTTCAGTACAGCCATGGGAAATGGTGTCATGGATTGTTACTGTTAATTAAAGGCTGTGCCAGTGCACTGTGTGTTAAGTGCTGGAGTGTTGGCATGTGAATGAAGCATGAAGAATATCAGCATGAGTATCATGACTCAATTTAGCATTAATAACCAACGATTTCATGCTCTGCATTCAGTGTTATGAAAATAATCTAAATTTAACATATTATACAACACAGTTATTGGCCTAATTGCAAAACTATCAGCATAAAGCTTTTGCTGTGTGCTTTTGTGGTGATGACCGTTGTCTAAAGGTCCTTTCTCATCCACAATAGCATCTAATCTTCAGTGGGTGAACCCACTTCTGCTGACCACTGACTGTTGCATGTTTTATCTTTGGAGTATGAATCATCTGACAGGGTTTCTACCCCTGGCTCAGATCAAGTCTGTGATCAGACGTACCAAGGAGACACCCAATGTCCATCCTATGTACCGGGATGGCATTATTCGCAGGAAGATGGGCCCAGTAATCTTCCACAAAAGCAACTCTCAGGATCGCCTCATAGAGGAGCTCCAAGGCAAGCTGGGAATTGCTCGCAAGGAACGTCCCAAGAAACAACCAGATGATTGGCTGACCGAGGGGGTCATTGTCATGTCGAATCCTAAACGCTTGCGAGACGACCACAGTAGGGAGGTGGATAAGGTAGATGTGTGAAACGACGGGCAAATCAGAATACACACATTTACATACTTTTTGAATAGTCTGCATTGACCTCTCTATTGACCTGCCACTGCTTTTTCATCAGTCTTTCTCTATTGACATTTTGTCTTTTCTCTCCTGTATTATTTCTCTCTCTGCCTCTCTTTAGATTATTATTCCCCCTGAGTCTCCTATTCCTCAGAGAAAGGTGATACCAACTCCCCAATCCAGCTCCCCAGCCCCTCGCCTTCCACCTCCAGCCATGGAACCAAAGCCCACAGTGAAAGCTGTACCAGTTCCACCTCCCCCTCCTCCCTCCCACTCTCCACTTATTCCTGCCACCTCTCAACTTCCTAGGGAATCCACACCTCCCCAACTCCCTGTAGAATATGAGCCTCCTCCAGTCCCAGTTAAGCCCCCTACTCCTGAGCCAGTAAAGCCTCCTCTACTTCTGGCAAAGCTTGTTCCAATACCATCTCTACCTCAGTCACCCCCACCTGCCCCTGCTGTCCCTCCCAAAGTGCTGGTGTCTGTAGGCTGTCAGACGGAGTGTGATCCCTTCTTCCCGCCGATGCAGGTGCAGGCATGGAGCTCCCAATGCAAGGACGTGGGGGTTCACCCCTGATTTTCAGTATTCTTTTAATTGAAAAAAGAGCTGAAACTGCTATAAATTATATATAGATAAACACAAAAAGAAAGGCTAAACACAATTCAAAATGTAGTATTTTGAGCGTTTTTTTTTTTTTTAGTTTGTATGTCAAATATAGTTTTCCTTATATACCACAGTGATTTGCCATCAGTCACAATTTTTTCATTGATTTGTGAACAATACATGTGCACTTTCTGGGTTTCTGTCTGGCATCACAAGCTGGGATTTTTTGGTCTAGTTAACTTCAAGAGAAAGGAAATAAAAGAGGCTGGTGAGGCTTACATCTATAGCTGTTATGATGTAAGTGATAAAAAAAAAAATCAAGTTTCTCAACACTGGAAATATCTTGACACACAAAGTGCTGATACTCAAGAGTTAATGTTAAATAAGTCTCCTAAAAGAAAATTTTTGTTTTGTAACAAACATGTTTCTAATCCATGTATTATTGGGCCTAGAATTATGTGATGCGTCTGCTATGCAAGTCCCGGTAATTGAACTGTTCTGGGAATGATAAACCTGTCATTAATATAAGCCTAATAGAAACCATTTATAAAACAGTCATAAATATTCAAATCCATGCTGTTAAATAACACCTGGTACAAGTCAACTGCATTGTGGAAATTTATTGAAATCAATACAAAACATCTGTTAAAAGAAAATTATTTGACTGTCATGTGGGTTCATACCTTAAAATTGCAGCACCTCCATTGTTTTTCCCACATCCCTGCTGTTTTCATGAAAGCAGAGGTAATAATAATAAAAAGCAAATTTGTGCCTTAAAACATGACAACAACATGTATACACTGGTATATGGCTGTCCACATTCCAGATGCATATAAAAAGCTTAGCTACACCAGTTTTTAATTTCTGGGTAATCCCATCACATGTATTCAGACAAACAGGCAAAAAAGTTTTGGTTAAAATAACTTTTTTTCTGCCTATGGCATACTTTGATGCCTTTGTTTAAACACTGAATACCTATCACACAAAAAAGATGTGGAAAATTATTTGTATTTACTTTAATATACCTGGCTTGAAGGTTAGCTTGAAATATTCAGTAGGCCACCTTAAGATCTCCAAAACCTTGCTAGCTAAATGTACTTTTCTGACAATGACTGTAAATTTTGATCAAATTGTTATATAGCTATAAAAAACACTTTTACACTAGGCACAAGATGACAATGTTTTAAAATCTTTGAATGACCTATTAAAATAATTAACTAAAATTCACTGACTTATGTAAATATAATGATTTCTCATAATCTGTAAATGTTTGCCTGAATATTTTGTCTGAAATGGATATTGTTGTTATTACACATTTAATGACCGCTTAACAACCAGACTTTATTAAGTGAATAGCCTGAATAGTTTGTAGGCTGTGAAAAAGGCTGGTATAAATATAGATATAGCCATATAGTAATTATTATATTTTATATATCTTATTTTTTATATATTAAATAAATAGCATTTGCTTTTGCATGGTCGGTTTGGAAGGGAGTTTTACTAGAATTGGAATCATTAAATGCAGCTTTATTGCTTTTCACTTTTATGGGTAACCAGAGTTTAAAATGCAGTAGCATGTGGTTGAAATACATGCAGAAGTGGTGTTTGAATTCAGGAAAACATGTAATTATCAATGTCATAATTTCACCATGTGAATGGGTTTTCCCTGGCTGACACACACACATGGATTCATTGCAGTCTGTTAGGGCTTACTGACACTGCTGAATATAGGAATGCTTATGAAGAAGGTTCATATGTGGAAATAAATCTCCCCATATGTGTGTTATTTTTTCCTCTGCATCTCTGTCTGTTTATTATTAAGCTTACTTAATTTTAATATGCCAGCTTGTTCATGGACTGACCTGATCTCTTTTCTTTCCCATCTCTTTAGATCATGGCTCAGGGAAAGAGTCCAAATACACAGGTCAATAAACTAGACAACATGCTGGGAAGCCTGCAGTCTGACTTACATAAGCTGGGTGTAAAGACTGTGGCCAAAGGAGTCTGTGGGGCTTGTTGCAAACCTATTGTTGGCCAGGTGAGGAGTATACAGTGGTAGTCCTGATTCTTTGAATATAAGGGACGTCCAGAAAAATGCTATACATGTTCATGACTTGATAATGCATAGTCCGTTATCTTAATTCCCCCATAAAAATAAATTTGGACACAGTTAGAAATTAATTATACAAATATTGTCACTTGTTAGATTATTGCTGGTTTATCACAAGTGTAAAGAATATAATGTATCGCAAGTTATTATAAGAGTATGCTGCAGAAACATTAGCTGGAGAGTGAGTATAACATGTTGTGGGTGCTTTTACAGGTAGTAACCGCGATGGGGCGTACGTGGCACCCAGAGCATTTTGTATGCTCTCACTGCCAGGAGGAGATCGGGTCTAGAAACTTCTTTGAGCGTGATGGACAACCATACTGTGAGAGGGACTACCATCACCTCTTCTCTCCTCGTTGCTACTACTGCAATGGTCCCATTCTGGATGTGAGAACGCTTGCATTAGACTGCACTCTTGCAATCTATTGCACTGAACTCAAATATTTATCAAATTATACTGCTGTTCTACAGATGTATTTAGAAGCATTGTAGTATGATTGGAGATATGAGATACATATTACATGAATGTAGAAAAGAGATACAGAAACAATGTTTGCTTTTCGCATTTGCAGAAAGTAGTGACTGCTCTGGATAGGACATGGCATCCTGAACATTTTTTCTGCGCACAATGCGGGGCCTTCTTTGGCCCTGAGGGTGAGTAGCTACTACTAGTGCAGTACTGTCCACTGCACACAACTGTGATTAGCTTGCAACAGTGCTGAGGTGCCTCACCATTTGTGTTTTTTAGGTTTTCATGAGAAAGATGGGAAGGCCTACTGTCGTAAAGATTACTTTGACCTGTTTGCTCCCAAGTGTGGTGGCTGTGCCCGTGCAATCCTCGAAAATTATATATCTGCCCTGAACAGTCTCTGGCACCCTGAGTGCTTTGTTTGTAGGGTATGTGTGTTTGTTCTGAAATGTGAAGTACATTTTATGCATGACTAATAAACTTCCACTCCTTAATCTAAGTTAATGTATAAGAGAAGTACCGAATTCTCTGTAAGATTTTTATTTTGTGTGTGTACTGTAGGAGTGTTTTACCCCTTTTGTGAACGGCAGTTTCTTTGAGCATGATGGGCAGCCATACTGTGAGGTCCACTACCATGAACGACGTGGCTCTCTCTGCTCCGGTTGCCAGAAGCCCATAACAGGCCGGTGCATCACCGCGATGGGAAAGAAGTTCCACCCTGAGCATTTTGTCTGTGCCTTCTGCCTCAAGCAGCTCAACAAGGGCACCTTCAAGGAGCAGAATGACAAACCATACTGCCATGGTTGCTTCGTCAAACTCTTCAGTTAGACCGAGTCGACATGGCATTTGCTTGTCTATCTGTCCGAGTGTGTTGAATATGCAGCAAAAAGCGTTTAGATAAGAATTGTAGAGGTTTGAATTTGTGTTTTTGGGAACTGTGTGCAAATATCTGCTCACTGGTTGAGTGTGAAAGAATCTATTTTAGGAAATGTGGCTTTGGATCAAGTTTGGATCAGTTGACCTGTGAAATTATTTTCACTATGAAATATTGCTTTGTGGTGTGAAATTCAAAATGCCACAGTGGCAAAATGTGATCACTATTTGTAATAATTGGATGAGAGGTCAACAGATTGTATTTAACATTTGAAAGAAACAATTTATATCATTGTGCTCAGTGCCTTGTTTTCTATCAGAAATTATGATACATGAATTATACCAAAAATAATAGTTTAGCTTCTGATATGTACGTTTCTGTGGAGACTGATGTTCTTGGTGTGCCAACAATTACCAGCCCATAATAAGCCAGCCATGATCACCTATATACATATATTGAATAGGAGTAGTATGGTGAGGAGTATTGTGAACTTCATAGTCATTTAATAAACTCCTGTAGGTATGGAATAATCCTACTTTTCTGAGAGAAGCCAAGGTTTTGGTCTTTTTATTCAGGGGAGCATAAGCAACTATTTACCCATACAATCATGTTGTTTATGTCACTAACTAAAACATCTCAAAAATACTTTACTTCATTTAGGTAACTTGGCCTCATTTTTCTTACTCTTACCATTTTAATAACCACTTATTCTCTTTGATTTCTTCAAGCAAATCATGGGTTGTTTAACTGAATAGCTGTGACAATGTTGTGCAATTTCTATCCCTTTAACAATATATGAGAAGTTTAAAGTATGCCTTTCTATCTGAGAAAACTCTTGGCAATGATAACTGCTGTATTGTCTATATGATATACTTTTCTTACTTTTTTTTTTTTTTGCCTGAAAGTCTTAAGTGTCATTCAGACATTTTAAAGAATGGGTTAAGATGAAATATTACAAATATAGCAACAGTTTTAAAATTCTCCCAGAAATAAAAGTTGGTATTTCCTTGTATTTTCTAAAGTATAGCCTTGATATTTAAAGGTAAGCGTGCATGTATGCATTTACCAGCAGCTAATAACCTTTTATCTGTTATCCTCCGGAAATACATATTTTCAACACTGGTATGAGGATACATTTCAAACATATGGCCTTTTTTTCTTACATAATGTATATAAATATCACTTTTATTGGAGATGCTGTGATAATTCATTCAGAGATCATTCCTCGATCTCATGTTCCTTGGTGCTCTGAGAGCTACAGTCAGGTGCATAAATATTTGGACAGCAACACAATTTATTTTGCATCTGTACACCACCACAATGGATATGAAATGAAGCAATCATAATGTGATTGAAATGTAGATTTGCAGCTTTAATTGAAGTAGTTTAACAAAAATATTGCATTAACCATTTAGGAATTAGACTTTTTTTTTTGTAGTTCCTCCATTTTCACAGGCTCAAAAGTAATTAGACAAACTAACAATTATAAATATAAACATTTTTAATATTTGGAGGCAAATCTTTTGCTGTCAATGATCACCTGAAGTCTGGAACCCA
Organism: Notoglanidium macrostoma; assembly: GCA_030068235.1. Classification (NCBI taxonomy): domain Eukaryota; kingdom Metazoa; phylum Chordata; class Actinopteri; order Siluriformes; family Auchenoglanididae; genus Notoglanidium; species Notoglanidium macrostoma. Next base: position 15,663,167 of record JAQQZR010000039.1, on the reverse strand, counting down.
CTGAGCTGTCCAAATGCAGAGTTTCCTCCCTTAAGATCCTTTGCCAGGCCTTTAATGCTGTCGCTTTCAGTTGCCTCTTGTTTGAGGGTCTTTCTGCCTACAGTTTAGTCTTCAGTAAGTAAAATGCATGCTCAGTTGGGTTGACTGACTTGTTATTTAAGAACATTCCATTTCATTTGCCTTCAGAAGCTCTTGGGTTGCTTTTGCAGCTTGTTTTGGGTCAGTATCAGCAACGTGATGTGCTTTCCTATCAGTTTTGCAGCATTTGACTGATTCTGAGCAGAAACTATAGCTCTACTCACTTCAGAATTCATTCTGCTACTTCTATTAGTAGTCGTATCAACAACAAACACCAGGGACCCAGTTATACTGGCAGCCATGCATGCCCATGTCCACCATGATTGATTGACCCCTTCCTTTCTTTTCCTATACTCCTCTATTCCCATCATTCTGGTACAAGTTCATCTTGGTTTCATCTATCCAAATAGGTTCCCCCTCTAGATGTTAGAGGTTAGATGTTGTGAAGAGGTTTCTCTTCCCCAAGGAATTAATTCTACAATCATCCATTTTAGTTGTCTTCTGGTGCTGCTGAACTTGCCAGTGCATTCCTTCTTTTTAAAAATGTACCAAATTGTTAATTTGGCCACTCTCGAAGATTCCGTTGTCTCTGTAATGGGTCGGTTTTGTTTTTTCAGCCTAATGATGGCTGCTTTCACCTCTTTGGAGTTCCCATGAACAGCTAAATTTTCCAAATGCAACTTCAACACCTGGAATCAACTCCAGACCTTTTATCTCCTTAATTTGTCATGAAATAACATGGAAGCTGGCCATAACTGGCTGTGAAACTGCTTGGCAGTCAATTGTCCGATTACTTTTGAGCCTTTGAAAATGGAGTGGCTATGTAAGAAATGAATGTAGTTCAGCTGTGATATTTTTGTTAAATGCGTTAAATTAAATCTTTAAAAAATGACCACTTCAATCACATCTTATAACTTAATTTCAACGCCATTGGCGTGGAATACAGAGGCAAAGCCACACACGCGCCCCGGCACTGTCCGAATACTTATGGACCTTGCTGTAGGTGGCAGGGGGACTCAATAGTCCATATGCCTCAGAGCCTATTTATGACACTGGTTTTAAAAGTTTTTCCCTTTTTGTTTTAGCATGCAATTTTTCTGTCAATAAGAGGGCTTCACTTTTCCTCTTTGTTTATACTATTTCAGTTTTTTTTTAGTGGGCTTTCATTTACTGTGTCTATTTACCCAATGTGAATCTGCAGGTATATATTTTCTATAACTGTCATATTGTTTTGTGTCATAGTAACTGGCTGAATTCATACCATTATCAATAAAATGCTTTGATGTTTTCATGCACTTCATTTAATCTTAGCATTGGTGTTCATGCGTCAGGAGAATTTCAGAAATAATTCAGCAGTAGATCATGCAATGTTCTGATTGAAATTATATAGGTTACAGGTTAAATTATCCAATTCAATTTTTAGCTAAATTTTATTATAGATTAAATCCCCTGAATAGTGTTAATCTGTGTATTTATAAGCACCTTTTAGGAACCCCAGCAGCCACTTGTAGTATTACATTAGCAGTTTGTTTTTTTTGTTTGTTTTTGTTTTGTTTTTGCACATAATCAAGGTATAGATGGATAGTCAATAGTCATACATGGATATATTATTCAGGTTTCATGATAATGGCACAATGCTTATAATGCACAGTGCTAATTAAATGATGGCCATGTTTTTTAAGTACTTATCAAATCAATCTGATTAGTGTAAATCTATGGAGTAGTCTATATTTCAGTTGATCAGAATATAGTTCCTGAGAGTTCTTTGAACTTCTCTGCCCACAGTTGATGCTTGAAAATTTGATTACTACTTCAGAATCTTGTCCTGAACATCCCTTTCTTGTTTTAATGGAATCCATACCACCGAATTGTAAGCTACACCTGTTTGAATAAACTAAGTTCCACCCTGCTAGAATTGATTGTAATGTGGTGGCCATATTGTTTACAAATACAGTTGAAGTCAGACGTTTACATAGTCATCATAGACATCAATGTTATGACAGTATTGTGCTTTCATTGATTTCATTGTACTGTTAATTGTCTCGGGTAGAAGGATTATACAATGTACATATTTAATAGAAAAAACAAGAATTTTGGTGTACAAGTTTTACTTTTGGGTTTTCTGTAATCAAAACAACACCTATATAAACAACATACCTAATATTTGGTTAAATGGCCCATAACAAGTTTCACCTTGACCAGGCACTTTTGTAGCCATCAGCATGTTTCTGGGAAGATTCTGGTTGGATATTTGACCTTTCTTTTTCTCAGAATTGGTAGAGTTCATTTAAATTCGTTGGTTTTCTAGCATGGACCCAACTTTTAAGCATAGTACACATATTTTCAAGTTCAGTTGGGTCAGGACTTTTTTTTTTTTTAAACGTAAAGCCGTTCCAGAAGCTTAATGTTAGCCTCCATTCCACAACCAGCTATAATGTGTTTGGGGTCATTGTCCTGTCTGAACACCCAATTGTGTCCAAGTTTCAACCATTTATCTGATTTGGTTTGAGGTTATAGTGAAGAATTTTGACCTTGCCCTCCTTCTTCATTATTCCACCCACTTTTGTTTAACTATGCCTACCAGTTGGTACAATGTTCGTGGGGTTGAATAATAACCTTTACTCCTCCAAACGTAACTCCTAATAACTTGTACTTGTCAAACAAGCCCTTTTTATGTTGGCACAGAGACACTACCAGCTGTAGTCAATCATGATCACTAACAGAAAGTTAAGTTAGTTTGTAACTTTCAGCACCACTAAATTAATCATCTAAGTGGGTGTATGTATATTTTTAACCTGTATAATTTAATATTTGTAATATAATATAATATAATTTATAATTTAAAAACACCATGTATAAAATGTTGATTTCAGAAAACCCAACATAAATTGATACTTTTGCACCAAATGCTTGTTTTTTTTTTTATTAAAGATGCATCATTCAACAACAAAAAAAAAAACCAGTTAAAACAAAATCACTGAAAGTCCAATACTGACATGACATTCATGTTAATGATGAGTGTACGTAAACTTCTGATCTCAACTCTATCATGTTTTTGATAGAGATTTAGACTGTACTGAATATTATGACAGCCAGTTTGGTGAAGATATGACAAAAATCCTAGGAGTAGGTTAGAAAAGTGTTTTAATATGAATAGGCAGGGCTACATCTTAAAACAAGGAATTGGGATTAAAAAAAAAGTTTTATTGTTTTTTTTATTGTTTTGAACTGCCAGGAAGGGGATAGAAAGTCAAATATCAACTCTTTACAACGGTTGTTAGCAGAAAAGCAACTCAACATGTATAAAACATTGAACATTGTAGTGAATGGGCTATAAGAGCAGAATACCACATCAGGTTCCACTCCTGTCAGCCAAGAACTGGAATTCTGGCTATTATGAGTACAGGTTCACCTAAACTGCACAGTTGAAAATTAAAAAAAAAAAAATCACCTGGTCTTTTTCCAGTCTTCAGCTGGAAAACCAAAAGCACTTGACCTGTATCAGTGTGATTTTTTTTAAATGTGCTTTGTGCAAAATTGAAAGGAATAAAGTGGATGTGCATGTATGCAAGTGCATTAAACTGACATGTCAGTTATGGGAGTTCAAGATTTAAGGAACCTGCAGGTAGATACTCCTCATGAACCTTTCCATGTAGGCTATGTGGCTGCAGAGGCATTTGCCTGACCTCAGCAGGCTGTACCTTGCTTGAGGTGGGAGGTGTCTTGGATGATATTCAGGTTGGCCATCCTGTTGCGAGTCCCCTGCAGCGAGGGAGAAGTACTGTTCTAGTAGTACATTGGTGTACCACCCTCTGCAGGGCATTGTGGTCTAGGATGAAGCAATAAAAGGTAGAGATTTTGGTAGAAGTTGTTTACAGATGCCTTGCTTACCTGAATGTGTTACAGACGTAGCGTGACCAAGAGACATCTTTGGTGATGTGCACTCCCAGATATTTGAAGTTGGCAACCCTTTCCACAGGAACCCGATAGATCTTAACCTCACTGTCCTCTGAAGACAGCATCACATTTTCTGCCTACATTGTGTGCATATTCTTGTAAGATCTTCATATGAGGACTATTGGGTATTACTCTTTTTTCCAAATATCTTCTAGTATTTCTGTTAGGTCTGTTGGCAAACAGGAGGAAGTCAAATGAGCTGGAATGTGAAGACTAAACATAGCCCTTCACTAGACTTTCGAAGCACTTCCTCACTTTGCACACTGGGGAAAAGGACAGTAGTTGTTGAGGCATGACAATTTCATCTTTTCAGGTTCAGGGCAGTGGTGGACTGCATGAAGCATGCAGGTTCACACACTGAGCAAAAGATGTATTAAAGATGGAGGTGAACATTGTGGTCTGCACAAGATTTCAGGATGCAGCCAGACACAATCGGAGCTACCATCATTGACGTAGCATGAACAGTCTTGTGTATGTTACAAACAAATTTACTTGTTACGTTTGCAAATGATAAAAAACACTAAGTAAGGTGGAGCTAAACAAGCCAAATTGTAAATAACTTGATGCACAGTCAACCAAAGAATCTAAACATGAGTAGATTGAAACAAGACATGAGTAGATCCCCCTCCTCTCAGTGGCCAACTCACATGAAGTTACTAGAGGGAGCTTCTAGTGACTGGCAAATGGCAGCCATGCTTTTTAAATAGTCAGCTCATCCTCGTAAATCCCATGCAAATCCGTGCATAGGTGCAGTGTGCCAAAATTCAGCTCGATCAGATGTAAAGTGAAGTTATTTAGATTTAATTGTGCCCTATATAAACCTACACCCCAAACTCTGGACACGTCCTCAGAGTCTCGGCGGTGTCCGACTATGAGATTCAGCTGGTTGAGCAAATTAAGCTGCACCCCCTTGGGACATATTGTTTGCAAATCTCATGTTTTTGATAATTACTGATATTGAATTATTGAATACCTGATTATTTTGACAAAATATGTGAAATAAACTTTGTGACAGAAATCCTAGTTATAAATCCAAATTCTAAATTAGTTCACAAGTAGCAGAAAAATCAGAGGAAATCTAACTCAGGCCATGACTTTTTTTTTCTGTTAACCTTTGCAGTTTTGTTGAACAGGTATTTTAGATTTAAACCTCAAATAAAGGATGACTGTGAAATACAACTATTAATATGGTCTTGTGTGTGAGAGACAATTATGCTGTATTTAGCCATAGACAAAAATCACAAACAATAATATTTAGTACAAGAGCACTCTTTCTTGTGCAATATTGCAAAATTGTCTAGAACAGAAGCCCATATTTATAGCTGTATTCCACACTACATCTAAAAATCTGCTTCCTTTTAAAGTAAGGGATAATGTACAGTGAGTCGGTCATTAGGTGACAAATAACAGAAGACAGACCATGTTGTTTTCGGATATAATACGTGCCTTGTTTTTTTTAATCGGTTTATTATTTTTTTTATAATTACTCTTACATTATGTAGGCCATCCGCGGTACAAGGCCCTGTGTATGAGCTGCTACTATAGAAGCAGTAACGTATTCAAACGAGCGCATTAATATTAACCTATCGTTCATGTTACAGCCGGAGCCACTGTCATACGAAAATAATACACACTTACTGACCAATCAGATTTGAACATTGAACCGCGCTGTAGTATGAAGTTTGTTTATTTATTTATTTACTTGTTTATTTGCCATGGCTGTCATGGGTGCTGCTGTGGCAGCGCATAACAAAAGATTCCTACCATGAAGACTTGAAGACTCAATTGTATGAAAACTCGTTTGGATTGAATGGCTATCTGGCTAGCTGACTGACTAGCCCCCTCCAAAATGGCGATAACGCTGCATCATATTCAGAGTACTGTTTTGGCAATACTAACTGTGTCCCATAGGGGTCAGCCCATAGAATCAGCAGACGTCCTAATGACACGGAAGTGAGGTCTTTCTTTTTTTTTTTAGCTCGAGACCGGCAAGATGGCAGCGGACACGCAGGTTAGTGTGGGATCCGTGGCATGAATAGTGCTTTGCTGTTGAGTGTCTTTCATAATAGTTTTGTTTCAAATATAGCGCTCTTAAACAGCCATATTTTAAGGAAGGACAGTGATTTGGAGGCTGTTTTGTGACTGTTGAAACAAATTCCTGTAAATACATAACGATGAAGTTGAATTACTAGTGCAAAGAGATTGCACACCACTGAACGGAGAGTCCAGCCAATGGCTATGCTAATTTAGCTCACTTGCTATCATTTTTCTAGCCATATCAGTCTCACAAAGACGTTTAGAGGGAACACGTCGAGAACACACATTAACTCACAGCTGATTTTAATTCGATGAGATGCATTTTTATGAGAGCACTGAAAATATGTCCTGAAATGTTGCGAATAATGCATAATCCAGTTATTCGATGTGGTGTAAAGTGTTTCTTCTCTAAATTAACAACACTGAGTAAAGTTAGTTTTTATTAGTGGCTTGGCAATGATAGCAAAAACACACGACCAATTCCATGTAAATGTGTGCACAGAAACAAAAAAGTGCATTTTTAAGATAATACTAAAATTTTACATATTTAGCTAAAACACTCAATCTAATTTTTCACAACTCGACACATTTCATGTTACCGTACATTTCTATAAGCAATAAGTTAGGTCATCTACAATCAGGTCCATAAGTGTTTGGACAGTATTTTCCCTGTATACCACCACAATATATTTGAAATTAACCAGTCAAGTGTAGAATTTTAGCTTTAATTCAAGGCATTTAACAAAAATATTGCATTAACCATTTAGGAATTACATTCATAGTGACTCCATTTCCACAGGCTCCAAAGTAATTGGACAATTGACTGATAACCAGTTTCATGGCCAGTTCTGGCCTTTTTCCTCTTTATTTCATAACAAATTAAGGAGATAACAGGCCTGGAGTTGATTCCAAGTGTTGACTTTGCATTTGGCAGCTTTTCATGGGAACTTTAAATATGCAGACCAAAGAGGTGTAGATGCAAGTGAAGGAGGCTATAATTAGGCTGAGAAAATAAAACAACCATACCAGAGAAATGGCAGAACCTTTAAGAGTGGCCAGATCAAAAATTTGGCATAATCTTAAAAAGACAGAATCCACGGGCAAGTAGTGTTCGGTATCGTTTTAATTTTATGGATTCTGATCGCAATTCTGGCGGCACGGTGGTGTGGTGGTTAGCACTGGCGCCTCACAGCAAGAAGGTCCTGGGTTCGATCCCCGGGTCACCCAGGGTGCCTTTCTGTGCAGAGTTTGCATGTTCTCCCCGTACATGCGTGGGTTTCCTCCTGCAGTCCAAAGACATGCAGATCTTGGGATTGGCTACAGCTTCCCCGTGACCCAGATGTGTATAGATAATGGATGGATGGATTGCAATTCTGATTCTGCTTATTGATTCTGGTTCTTATGGACTCCCTTCTTGATTCCAAAGTAGTAAAAAAAAAATTTAAAAAAGGCCAAATGTTTAGATAAGAAAACCTAACTTTTGACCATTTACAACTTTAATTAATGCCGTTTGACCACATTATTGCATTGGAGAGATTGTTTTTTATTTTTACATGAAAATGCAATGAAAATGAATATGAAGATGTATACAGCTGTGGAAAAAATTGAGACCACGTTTAATGGTGGTGTTGGTGTTATGGTTCGATAGCCACACGGACTTTTATTTTGAAATCCCCTTGGAAGGTGAGTGAGCGATGCAAGCTACCATAACATTCTCTCCTGTTCACACACCATATACTTTTGGATAGGTTTATTCCAGCTCTAATTCACTATTTCAGAATTTCAGTGGAGCAGAACAGAAGCAGAAGAACTCTTTAAACAGTCTGGAAGATTTCAGAAAATAACGTAGTGACTTTGAGGCTTCTGATTGACCTATTGTCACAATTGGGAGTTAAGTTAGTTTATTTTTGCCGTTGGAGCCATGGGAAAATTCAAGCAATTTAGCCAAGACCTTGGAAATGTGGACCTCCACAAGATTGACTCCTCTTTAGGAACGATTTCGAAATAACTGAAGGAACCATGAGCATTTGCACAAACAGTTGTTTTCAAACCCAAAAATATTGGGACCACACAGACCCTTCGTCTAAGAAAGAGGCACAAAATAACTCCCTGGGATGAACAAGCTATTGTCCGAAAGGTTCAACTGAAACCCAAGACAGCAGCAAAGGAACTGTTGAAGGAATTGGCAGCATCAGGTACTGATATACATGCACAATTAACTGCCAGAAAAGGCAGCTGTACAAAGAAAAGCCCCTTCACCATGACAAGCATAAAAAGCCAGCCTGAGATTTCCAGGCGACCACCAGTCATTTGGAGGAGTGTTCTCTGGTTTGGCAACAGTTTGGCCATGTTTCCCGCTATGTAAGGCAGAAAACGAATGAGGCTTTTTATCTGAAGAATGCCAGCTCAGCTGTGAAGCATGGGGTTGGCATCATTTTGGAGTGTTTTCCTGGAAAAGGGACTGGTGCCCAAATGTATACAAACTTTTGACCCCCTGAATTAATAAAGTAAAGCTGAACTGAATCTGTCGGTCATCTATTATTTAGAATTTTCTTCTTATGAAAATAAAGCAGGCTACCATAATTGACTTAACACAGGAAATGTTTTCTGGCATAAAATGTGTGGAACTGTGAAAAACTGAATGTCTTTCACCTAGATGTATGTAAAGTTTTTGCCTCAACAGTGTACAATTACTCACTGTTGCTAACAAGTTCTCCGCACTCCTCTATCCTGTCTGACAATGGAGTGGGGCACCGAAAGATCACTACTGACCTGATATTATTTTGCTGGTTGACCATTCCCAGCGGAGATGCATCACTACCTTAATATCCGTTTAGTGGTAGTCCATTCCAATGATGGACAGGGTAGAGGGGGCTGATAAAGCCTGTTAACAGCACATCAACCGCTGTCACTAATTGTATATTTTCAGAATGCACAGATATGGTACATTTTCCTCATAAAGTAGCCACTCAGTGCGTGTATGATGTCTTTGCTAAAACCTTAAGAATTCACAGTATTTGTTAAAAAGTGTAGCCTCTAATAAATTACTAATAAACTAATATATACAGTCCCCCCTGAAAGCATTGAAATGGCAAGACAGATACTTTTGTTTTTGCTCTACACTGAAGACCTTTGGGTTTGAGATCAACATATGAATGAGATGATGGGTCAGAATTTCCACTTTCATTTCCTGCTGTTTCATTTCCTAATATATAAATGCATTCAACATCTTAAAACATGGCACCTTTGGTGGCAGATCACCCAACGGTTTGGTGAGCAAAAGTATCGGAACAGATAGTTTTAAAATAATTAAAACTTAATATTTGGTTGCATATCCCTTGCCTGCCATAACTGCATCAAGCCGACCCACGGCCATCAAACTGTTGCGTTCTTAAGTTGTAATGCTTTTCCAGGCTTGTAGCTCTTTCAGTTTCAGTCTCAACTTTCAGTTTGTTTTGATGGGTTTCTCCCTTCATTCTCCCTTTCAGGAGGTGAAATGCATGCTCATTAATGTCTGTTAATGGCTGGTGATTATGTTAATCTTTTTGATCATATGTCTATAAAGCGTTCAATATATTAACTTTCAGTCTATGAGACTGTTGTTTACATGCAATATCAATGGTGACCAAAACCCCCCTCTCTAGGCCGTTTCTATGTTTTTTTAACTACATTATGGCCTGATTGTATTTCTTTCTGTCATGGCAGGTTTCAGACACACTGAAGAAGTTTGCTGTGAAAGTGACTACGTCAAGTGTCAAAGAGCGCAAAGAAATTTTAGGAGAATTGAAGGAATGCATAAATGGAAAAAGTGAGTCGTGTATTAAAAATGCATGGCTTCCAACAACTACTCTTTATGCCCCACGTCTCAATTAAACAGTTCTGTGTTCCCATGTTTCTTCAGATCTGCCTGAACCAGCTATTAAAGGTCTATGCAAGCTCTTTTGTCTTACCCTTCATCGTTACAGGTGAGAGAAACAAAATATCTATTTTTCATATAAGTAAAGATGAACGGGCTCTCAACTGGCACAACAGGAAAAATTATGCTCATCCTGTCATTTCTGATTATGAGTTTGAATCTCATTTTGATGTTAAAGCATGAGTATGTTGAAAATCTTATCAAAGCTGAATGCAGTTTTTGGTTTTGCCTCAGGGATGCAGCATCTCGCCATGCTGTTCTCTCTGTTATTGACGTACTGGCCCAGTCACAGCCTGATGCCATTGCTGCACACCTGCCTTCTTGCCTGCTCACCTGTGGAGCTGTCAGTAAGGGCATAATGCCTGGGTACGATTATGAAATTCCTCCGTTTGCTTTGTTGTAACACTCTTATATTGGGGCAATCAGCATATCAAGCATCCACCGTGTAATGATTGTGGTATAATGTGTATGTTAATCTTTTTATGTCTGTGTAAGATGTGTGCAATTTAAATTTCACACATTTGGATGTAATGACTTTGCTTGTTGTCAACAATTGCTGCATCTGATTTCCACTTCCAATGGCTTCAAACTCATTGCAATGTCATGTTTGCTGAACCTGAATGTTTTTTTTATTGATGAACCGATTCTCGTCTGTTGAAGCAGGAAGAGCACAGCATCGGCTTCTTGTTGTGCCCTGCCATGGACTATCCTAATAGTGCGTGTAGTCTTCCCCATGCCAGAGAACAGAGAGACACCCCAATGGAAAAAACTGGTCAGTATTTTTCGTCTTTCTTCTGAAAATGTAATACAGTTCTAAAAACAAAATTAGACTCAAGTTCAGTAAAGAGAATAATTAGTCAGAGATTCACAGTCAAGAAAATGCTGAAAATGCTGAAACACCAATTGTGAGCATGCTCAATTACGAAAACGTGTCACCATTTTTCTTCACCTTCTCTTAGAGTCTACCACTGGAATCAACAATAATACATTCTAATCAATTATCTTTAACTATAGTGCATTAATTGTGGATTTACACTTTTATTTGTCAATAATACTTGCATTTAGTCTCTAGTGCATTGGTCACCAACCCTGCAGGAGATCTACCTGCAGGTTTCATCTCCAACCAAAATCTAACACAACTCTTTTAGCTGATCAAAAACTTATGCTTTTAAACCTTAAACCTTAAAAGGTAAGGATTAGATGATCACATGGGCACAATTAGGGTTGGAGATGTATGTTGTTTTGAATTATATTGTTGTTGACTATTTTATTCTTGTCCTATATGTAAAATTATTATTGTTCTGTTGGTTGTGTGTTTGGATTTTTTTGTGAGAAGGGAAACATAAGAAGAAAAAAAAAGGCATACTCTTTACCATGGTTATTTGGTTATTATGCATAATTTGTTACCACCACAGCACTAATGGAGGTATATTTGATCACAAGATGTGTGCAGTATTGATATGAAATTCTAGAGAATGATTAATAGATGTAAAGGGCCTAAAGGATCTGGGGTGGAATGTTCTCTAAAATCTGTGTGTATATGTGTCTATTTGAGAACAGGTGGAGGTGCAGAGTCTGCTCTTTGCTGAGGTCCTGGGTGGAGCCTCCAAAAATGCCGTCAAGTCTGTCACTAAGCGGCTTAACAAGTTGTGGAAAGATGTGAGACCATCAGCAGCAGGATTATATACTGTCATATTTTTTAAGCTTGTGATTTAATGCACCAGAGTCAATAAAAATATTTAACATTTGCTGATTAGCTTGCACTTACCTAGACACAAATGGGCCAGGACTTTGTTCATTAATAAAAAAAAATACAGAGAAATAAGATTTTTGTGCCAGTAGAGAGGTGACTTCTTTCAGACACATTACTCTGAGGGTGAATATGTAATGGCTGTGTTTGACCAATCAAAAATCACTGTTATTTTTAGCACCATCTGTTTGTCTGAACTAGGCCCTCAATAGTATCTGAGTAAGAATGGTAACTAAATACAATACAGCTACTAAAATACAGCCATATGCCTCATAATCTGGTGTAAAAGAGCTATTATATGATTACATAATACTATAAATGGGGCTCCTGGGTGCCAGTTTAACATGAAATTGTGTTATGGGTCTGAGAACCTAAATTAAAAGCTTTACAGCTGCAGTCTATTCATTTTATTTTACTTGTATTTATCTCCAGATCCCAGGGTTGGTTGATCAGTACATGAGTACCGTGTTGAGCTTGGACAAGAGTCCCTCTTCTCTGCCTCTCCTGGCTGTGTGTGTGGACTTCTGCACCTCTCAGAAGGACATGGCTACCATCAACAAACACAAGGTGGGTTTATTCCATAACACACAGCCTCACTGCAGCTGATTACACAGCCATCATTTTTAAAGCTTGTATTCAAACAAATCTGTTACATATGATCTTTCAGGCAGCCATCTTAGATCTGTATTTGAAGACTGTGCTGATGAGCAAAACCAGACCACTCCATCACATTCTGGTGAGTGGCTCTGGAGTCTTTGGGCAAGGGTATATGCTTTTAAGAGCATTTTGCAACATCTTAAAAAACTGTTTCTTTGCAGGCTAAAAGTGGTTCTTTGCTTCGCCATATTTCACACTCTGAGTTCAAGGAGCAGCTTTTGCCCACTCTACAGAAAGCTCTGCTGCGTAGCCCTGAGAACTCCATACAGAGTAAGATACACACTGCTATACTTTCTACTCTAGAACTGATATTGCTGAAGTCTGGCTCAGGTTAAACTGGTTCCTGCTAATTATATATATATATTTTTGCATTCTATCTTCTCTCTCTCTTTTTCTCTCTCTCATGTCTAGCCATCGCCTTCATGCTGGCTTCACTTACACTTGATCTCAGCCAGTATGCTTTGGACATTGGGAAGGGCCTTGCCAGTAAGTTTAATGCTACCATTTTAAGTAAATGGCAATGTTTGCCTTAAAATTGTAATTGTGTGTATGCGTATTTTCAGGCCAGCTGAAGGCAAGTAATGTGGAATTAATGGAGCATGCAGTTCAGGCCATGCAGAATTTGGCCCAGCAGTGTAGTGACCCAACTGCCATCCAGGATCTCGTAACACACCTCTTTGGCATTCTTGGAGGTGAGAACAATTTTATACACATACCTTAGTGTTTATAGTGGGCAGTTTGCCAGCATAATAGACACTGCAGTGTTGGACAAATCACCAGCACCCAAGCAGGTTTTGTGCCCAAGCTGAGGTTTAGATTCTTTTGTCCTTTTTTCCCTGCATGGAATCGGTTCGACTTGACTTGCTTTTGGTATCAGTAGTCGGTTTTCCACTACCCCCTCAGGATAACTGATTATAGTATAGTGATGCTGCATGAAACGGCCGAGATGTCATTTTCAACGTTACACACACAGGCATTAATAATCCTTCTGTCCATGCACTGAAGTTACAAATTAAATTAAAATCTTGTTGGGCCATCATAGTGCTGCTGCATGAGGTGGTGTAGTGGTGAATGCACAGGGCTTCCAGCTCAAGGATGCGGATTTACTTCCCTGTTTGGCACATATTACTTGTGGAGTTTTGCAGGTAACTCGTTTTAAATTAGCCAGCCTGTACTGATATTTCACTTAACTCTTTGTCAGTAAAACGGCTATGGTAATGTAATTAGTAATGTGGTTTGTAATTAATCAAACATTATGGCGTGGTATTACCTGGACTGAAAGAGGATTCCTTCTGTCTTATTGGAGGTCAGGGTCACGACTGTTTTCTTATGAAGGAGCCTCCGGCCTCTAGCTTGCTTTAATTTGCTTATTGAAAACAGTTACCTGCAGCAAAACCTTTCCAAAATAATTTTTGCAGCGCCAGGACTTGAACCTGGATCTCCAGATCGGTAGCACTGATGCTTCACCTTTACACTACGAATAACACTTATAGCATGGTTTCTTTTTACTGCCTGTAAACTGATGCTTTTTTGCTTTTTTTGTGAACAAATTAAATTGTTCACAGTACAGATGGATAATGATTATATTAATGACATTATTATTATTTAGGATCAAAAACGCAAACATTGTTTGACATAGAAACTTCGTTTTAGCATTGTTTCATTGGTCCTGTTACTACTTCGTCAGCTGTGACTTTTCCTTTTGATATTCCACTCACATCCCGCTTTTTTTTTTTATCCCATTTTCTGTCCATTTTTACCCATAAACTTTAAGTAGGAGCACTTTTCAAAGTGCTCTCATTTCATCAATTTTTGAAATATTGCCATTAAAATTACTAGACATGTTCTTGGCAATATTAAAAAGCACTCGGCCACTTTTTAGCCCTCTATCACTCCTAATTTCTGTTTTTTTCCTCCATTGACTTCAATTAATTTTTCAAGGTCTAACAGCTAATGTTAATATCTAATATCTATTTTTTTCTATCTTCCTCATCTATTGAATCTCTTTCTCTATCGATCTGTCTTATCTTTCGAACTTTTACATTTTTACTTTGCACAAAGCACTATACTGTTATCCCATGGCTGCTTATTATTATTATTACTACTATAGTGATTTCAAAGCACTGTACTCTTATCCCTTGGCTTCTTCTTGTTCCAGGATTAATAAGTCAATTTACGCTTCACTTTGAAATTATGTTAAGTTAATTAATTGTTTAAACTTTGATTGACTATGAATGGTACTGAATAAACACTCGGAATAACTCAAGTTGAGGGGATGTAGCTTACATCGTTTACTGCTGATCACTTTTTTTAATCAATTACCACACTTTTTGCAGCTGTGTCTGTATTTCAAGCCATGATTTGTTCAAATTTCGAACATAAAAAATAAAAAAAAAGATAAAATAAATATCAGCTGCCTGTTTCTCTCACTGAAACTCTCCGATGCCAAGTTTATTTTGCTTGCTGTGCACACGCACGAGGGTAATCGTTATCAGTATCATGGAATTATGGAATCCACTCCAAAGTTTTGTATTTGACTCTTAATTTTCAATGCCCAATATTAGTGAATCAATTCTTTTTGTGCTCGACTTGTGAATGACAGCAGGGTCAGTTTAGCTAGTTTTAATGTTTACTTTTTTGAACTAATTGATACTTGCTGTCTAACAAACAAAACATAAAGCTGTTCTAGGCAATTCAACTAGGATCATCACACTTCTCATTCCCACAAACTAATAATAATATTACTCATGTTAAAGCACAAGTTATGTCATGAGGCCAGCAGGGTAGTGTACTGTAAACAGTTTCATACCGTAGACAAAGGTAGTACTGATGTTTCTGCTCCACCATTTCACTAAAATGTTTTTATGAAGTGACATAGCACGTGTGCAGTGTGTTTCCTAACACAGTTCAACTAATAATGAAATTATTGGCAGTTACTTTTATTATCGATTTTTGTAGATTAGTTGTTGCGACCTTTTTTGGTTGTAATCCTGTTGGTAATCCCCATTTTTAGTAAATGTATCGGTAACCTGATTACAGCCTTTTTTCTGTAACTAACAGAATACAGTTACCATTTTTGTATCCTATTTACGTAACACCGTTCCATGTATTCCGTTACTCCCCAAGCCTGTTCATAGGTTATTAGGTCTATCCCTCCTACTTTGTTTTTTTCCCTGGCTTTTTTCCTATTGACTTTGAATGGGAAAATTCCTCACTCCTCCTCTATTTCTTTTCTTTCTCATTCACTCACATTATTAGACTTGTGCTTTTATTCTCCTTTCTGTTATTCTACTTGCATCTCTCATTTTTAATCCCTCTATCTGTCCATTATTAGGAACACATGCACATACTGGCCATTTGATTAGAAATACCTGCACATAAAGGCCATTAAATTAGGAACATCTATGGTATGGCTAATGGTTAACAGGCTAATGGCTATCATGCTAATATGTTAACATGCTAATTGCTAACATCCTAATGGCTAACATTCTAATTTACAGCAAACAGCTAGTATACTACACATTCATTCTCTCTCTGTTTTATTTTATTTTTTGCTTTGCAAGCACTAGTATTTCCTTCAGACAAAGCAAATCTAGGTTTAATTGTTAGTTTGACCAACTTTTTTGTAAACTTTTGTGAAAATTGAGGGACTGTGTCAAAAATTGCTGTAATTCTTAAACAGTTAATGCAATATTTTTTGTTAAAACCCCTAGAACTAAAACTGAACGTCTACACTTCATTCCCATCTAGATGACTTCATTTCAGATCCATTGTGGTGGTGCAAAATTACAAAGATTGTGTGACCGTTCAAACTCTTATGGACCTATGTATGTGTGTTTAAATGAGTTTTTCTTGTTTTATATACGAGTTCTCTTGTTCCTTGCAGGCTCAGAGGGGAAACTCACTGTAGTGGCCCAAAAAATGAATGTGCTTTCAGGTATGATTGTTTGAATTGTGCCACAAGTTTCAAGTAAAAATAATAAAATCCAATTAATTATTAAAATGTAAAAAATATTTAGCGCAAATAAATAATGAGAAAGGATTACTTCTGATCGATACTCTTATTTATCTTTAAAAAATATATATATATTTGCGGATTATTCTCATGCTGTTTTCTTTTGCTTCTGCAGTCTTTTTGTTTGTTTGTTTTAGATTATTCAGCAGCAGGGATACTGTTTTGCATTAAAAAGCTGACAAAAATAATATGGCTACCTATTGTGTTGTGCACCTATGGATGCATTCACAAATGTTTCTTTATCATGATGTCATCATTCTAGTAGCAGTTTAAAAAGATAACTAGGTGATGAGGCTGAAGCTAGCTTCTTATTCACTAGCCTCTAATTCAATTTTTTTTTTATTTCCATTTTCTGCCTAATTCTGGTATCACCACCTCATTAGGAAAATGCCTCAAAATTCTGACAAATCTGCCTGAAACTAAATATACTTTCAAAATGCTCTATATGAAGAAATTAGCTGTAGAGTGTTTTGGTTTTGTTTTTTTTTTTAAACAATGGCCCTATTAGTATGACATTTGAGACCATTTTATATGGAAATACAGTACAAGTCAAAAGTTGGGACACACCTAGTCATCAACAGTTTTTTCTTTATATTGACTTTTCTACATTGTAGAACAATATTGAAGACATCAGAACTATGAAATAACACATGGAATTATGTGGTAAATAAAGTGTTTTAAAAAAAAAAAAAAATAATAATAATAACAAGTTTTACCTTAATGCCAACTTTGCACTCTGTTGGCATTATCTTAACCAGCTTCCTGAGGTAGTCATCTGGAACGCTTTTCTATTAACAGTTTATTAACAGTTTATTTCTATTAACAGCCTCGTCAAAAGTTAATTAGTGAAATTTCTCGCCTTCTCAGTATGTTTATGACCATCAGTTATGTTGTGTAAAGGCCGTGTTAGTATACAGTAAATAGCCCTATGTGACAACTGTAGTAATAAATATTATGTCAAGAACCGCTCAGCTAAGTAACTAGGTGTGTAGATAAGAGTATAGGAATTAGGCGGAAAGTTCGATTTGTCTGCTTCTGATGGTCTTGAATGCTATATTCATGGGCCCATTATTTTGCAGGCTTTTTTTTCATACCGAGTATTCTACAATAAATGACACTTATTTTCATATAAAATGGTCTCATGTTTGGGATGTTATGAGAATGAAGAAATAGTGGTGTAGAAAATTGTATGTGAATTTAGTGTTCTTCATGACATCAACTTCAGGCACGAGACTGGATGACCTGGACCTTTTAAGATGGAAATGGAAAATCCAGATAAGAAACCAACTCCAGCCTCATCATGTAGCTAACATTATCAGTTTAATCTGCTATTTAATTAGATGGAATGATACTTGTATGATAAAGGTATATGTGTGAATACATTTGCAAACAATTCAGTAGCTGCCATATTATTTTTTCAGCTTTTTTAATTCAACTACTATTTTATTATTTTATTTGAAACCTTTGGCACAAAATTAACTCCATATGGATTTTACTTTGCCGCTGGGTTTTATTTTTACCATGATTTTTATCATTCCATGTGCAGGGATTAAAAGCTGTAGCCATCATATAGTCTCTGGGACCTCCAGCCAGTCACTCAACTCCGGTGTGGTACTGCAATTTATCCCATTTCTGCAGCAGGAAGGTGAGCAACTTCACCGCCACTGGGCCTCAGGAGTAGCTAAGCATGAGTAATCAAATAGTTGTCAATATCTTTTTATGTGTTTTTGTGTGATAGTACATGAGGGAACACTGGTACATGCTGTGTCTGTGATGTCTCAATGGTTGGCATGTCTGAATGTGGAGGTTCCAGTTGCTCTGAGAGACTGGCTTAAGAAAGCCTTCACACTGAAGTCCTCCACCTCCTCTGTGCGCCATGCCTACCTGCAAGCCATGCTCAGAGCCTTCAAAGGTCAGCAATTGTGTTTATGTTGTATTTGTATCTGTCTCTCTGTCTGTCTAAAATAGTTATTTCTAGGTCAGCTTGGTCAGTGTTCCTAAATTTTTATTTGATAACCAAAGTTTTTTTTTGCGTTCTTTTATTTTGATTAGATTTAGTTTTTCTACTCACTTTGTTCAAGTTCTAGACTGTTGCAGAAGCAGGTGTAGTTAATTCTTGACACTTTGCCCCCTCTGTATTACTCTGTTGTTTATAGGAGACACCTTGAGCCAGGCTCTGGATCTTGTTCCTCTCCTCATCCAGACAGTAGAGAAAGCGGCTGCTCAGAGCTCCCAGCATGCCCTTCTCTCTGAGGCTGTGGCAGCTTCAGTGCTGCTATGTCATCTCTCCATGCTCGACTTAATTCCTGGTGAGACATTCTGAGTTTGGATATTCAATTCATAATAGTTTTGTTTAATGGTGTTTTAATGAAGTTGTAGATGTAATCTCATGTCATGGGAGAAATGTTATAATCCTGAAATAAATAATTTGAGCAGTATAGTTTGAAGGTGCTGGTTTTCTTTTTTTTTTTTTGGCTACCTGTTGATTCTGACTTTGGACACTTATATGGTTTAATGTTTCTGTAGAATCTAAATTGACCTCCTTTTGGAGCCTGATTTTGGATGAGAAGAAACCTCTCTTTACCACAGAGAAATTTCTCGGGCAGACCAGTGAGGAAGGTTGTTGTCTCTTACTGTCACCCAATGCAAATTTTGACCGTCACTCGGATTCTTCAATCTGACGTGTGTCTTTTTTTCCTCAGCGCTGTGCACTGTACTGCAGCTGTGTGAGAGACTGTTCCTGGACCAGCCGCAGAGGTTGAGCAACAGCAAGGCTCAGTCAGTTCCACCCTATTACATCTAAAATCAAGCATTTGATTGACTTTTCTCTCTCTCTGTCTCTATTCTGCTTTCCATCCATCTGGTTTTATGTGAATTTTTAATTAGTACATGCATGATGGTGAGAGAAAATGACTTTTTTTAAAGCGTATTTTTTCCCTCGTGATATGTTTGTAGCTGCAAAAAGAATGCTAAAGGCAAGTGAATAGCCTGTTAATAATTATGTTTCAGTAGTTAAGGTCACTTTCCTGTTTAAAATGGTACAAGCCAAACTAAACTACAGATTTCCACCAGACTTACGTATAAAATGCTGATTTTCATGGTACCCATGTGTGTATGTTAATCAGCCATAAAGTGCAATGCATGTTCCCAACAGAGCTCATTTGTGTTTAGTGATGCGCATGAAAGTCCATTAAAAAATAGTGCTCAGAGAGGGCTGAAAATATAAAATGAGTACTACATGGTCAAAGAAAAGTCAGAAGTGGAATTTATTTTGACTCACTCCTATGCCAAAAAAACAGCAGTGTAACGGCACCTAAAAGACTAGAGACAAGGTTTCAATTAACCTTTAATTAAAGTAATTAATTAGGTGTCAATTAACGAGGTGACAATGAAGGAGAAAAAAAGACCTCTGTCCTTGTGATTATGCACACCAAGCATGTATGAATATATAATCACACACACCGTTCTTTAAACAACCTTTCTTTCTGTCAGCTGACCCATATGTTACCAGCTATGCACAGACAGAACATCTTACATCCTTCATTTATAAAACAGTTTGTCTTTCATCAGAACTGAATGACCAGTTTTATTTGTCTTAATTTGTGGGTTTGTTTTGGCTTGCTTACTTTGTTTCATATTTTTTAAATAAGGCCAAATTTTTCTTAGTTCTTTACCTCGTGACCTAGTATGAAGATGTGTTTTTGACAGAGACTGCAAAGCACTCCTGTGCTTTGATGCTCTGGAGAAGTTACAGCTAAATGCTGTAAATAAATAAGCTATTTGAACTAGACACTGTAATCCATATGTAAAAGTGCAGTCATCCATACAAATAATATGTTTTGAAGTCCGTCAAGTTGAGGTTTACATTAATGAGTTTTCTTAGAAACTAGGGGCACAAGAAGGATGCGAAAATTATAAGATTTTCACCTACCTGGATATACCTGAAATTTCTTGCGTATATGCATAAATGTGTAAATTCTTGAAAACTCAGGCCTATTGTTGTGAAGAATGACAAGACAGGTTTGAGTTAACAGAGAGGCTAGGGAAACTCAAATACCCATTCTTTACAACCAACTACCTTCAACATTCTTTACAACTGGACATTGAGAAAACATTCCCCAGTCTTCTTCCGATCTTTCCTTCCCCAGCTTCGGTGAGCCTTCTCCCACTGTAGCCACAGATTCCAGAATCTTTTTGTTTTTTGCCTTTAATCCCTAGAGATTAAAGCTTTCTGTAATACTCAAACCAGCCTGTCTGACACCAAAAGCCATGCCATGGTCAAAGTCAGAGATTGCATTTTTTCCCCATTCTGATGTTTGATAAGAACATTAACTGAGCACTTGACCTGGATCTGCCTGATTTTATGCTGCAGCCATATGATGAGCTTATTTTATAATTGCATGAATGAGCAGGTGTTCCTAATAAAGATGTGTTCCTAATAAACTGGCTGGTTAGTGTAAATAGTATGTGTATTTGACATACTATTGAATATATATTCTTTTAGGTGATCTACAGGCAGTGACTAGTAGTCATGGTAACGAATCTGCCAAACTCTCACTTTAGGATGTATCATCGTGCCATGGTGGCTGTGCTCCTGTGTCGAGTGTATCAGGTACGGAAGCGTGCCCATCAGAGTGTAAAGAAACTACTTTCCTCATTGGGAAGCTCTAGCCTTGCCCACGGTCTTCTGGGAGAACTGCGTGTCGTCATCAACAAACATAAGGTTGGAGTTTTGTCTTTAGCAGACAGGAAAGTAATTTTTGCCAATGAGTTTACTGCCTTCCTATTTTTTTGTATTTAAATCTTTTTTTGTTATTGTTAATATGTCTGTCTTTAGGTTTTGCCCCCAGAGGCTCTTCAGTCAGAGACAGGAGAATGGACTGAGATGGGCCGCTTATATATCCCTCCGTGGATATTCTTAGAGGCTCTTAGGGTGCTGTGCACAGCAGCAGGCCAGTGGAATGACTCCAACGAGGCTGAGAAACTGGCCCTAGATATCATCATCGTGGCTCACCACCCCTCCATTGGTTTGTTGCATTTTTTTTACATTACTTATTTATTATTTCCTTTACATAGTATTTACTTACTTGATAGTTTATACACATACACACACACACACACACACACACACACATATATATATATATATATATATATATATATATATATATGTGTGTGTGTGTGTGTATGTGTATGTATGAATATATGACTGTGTGTGTAGAGATCTTGTAAAGATATGCCCAAGAAGCTTTGAAAATAAAGGTTTTAAATTATTATATAAATGTGAGATTTCAATGTTTGATTTTTAGTAAATGTGCAAAAATTTCTAAAACCTTGTTTTTGCATGATCTGTTATTGTGTGTACTGGTGACAAAAAGTAAATTTAATTCAGTTTAAAAACCTGTAACACAGTAACATGTACAAAATGTGAAGGGGTCTTAATACTTTCTAAATCCACTGTATATACTCCTCATGATTTCATTGTTAAAATCTAAATTGTTATGTAAAAGGCCACCTTGTGATAGTACAATATCTTTGTTTTGTTTTTTTTTTTCTTTTTTTTTTTTTTTTTTTTTAACACAAAGTGGCTGCCAAATCAGAATTGTGGCCTTCGCTGTTGTCCAGCCTGAAGATGGATGCTGCAGGGTTTATTGACAAACATTTGCACACAATCCTCCCTCTGCTGATGGAGGGAAATGCTGACAACCAGGTATGATTAACTCCCATTTTATTTAAATGATCATACTATCATAAATCATATATCATATAATCATAATCATATATCCATAAATCATCTTTTGCTGTTGCATGTTAATGACATACTGATATGTCTATAAAAGAAAATATGAAAGTGCTTAATTAAGGTTCTCTTGCACTCGTTCGGTTTCTAGGCTGTAAGAAATGCCATTGGAGAGTTGTCGGCCCTTTCTCCTGGGAAACTGCTCCCTTGTGTAATGGAATGTGTGATCCAGAGGCTGTCCAATCTAGCGTTGAAGCAGGTGACATGTCAGGAATATGCCATCATGAAGACACCAGAGGGAGAGCTGTATGACAAGAGCATCATCATGAGGTAAGAGATTGGGAAACTGTGAAGCATGGTGCAGAGATCATTGTGATAATCATTTTATATCATTTAATTATTTACTATTTGTATGTTTGCTTCTTCTGTTAACCCTGCACTCCCTGGCATGCTTATTCAGTGCCCAGCAAGAGAGCACTAAAAAGGGCAACATGAAGAGAGAGAATAAGGCATACTCCTTCAAAGAACAGATAATTGAACTTGAGTTACAGGAGGTAAGATGTTTTGGACTTAATATCATTAACTTCCATTTTTTCTTTTTTGTCTTTTCTTTTCTTTGTTAACTTTTACTTCACTTTGCCTCTGCTTCAGGAAATCAAAAGGAAGAAAGGAATTAAAGACGAGGTGCAGCTTACCAGCAAACAAAGGGAGATGATGCAGAACCAGCTGGAGAAGGAGTCTTCTATCCGGAAGAAACTGCAAGGGGTGATTAACAATTAGGACTGGGCAGTATTGCATTTCATAGTAAACATTTGTCATATATAATTATTAATACTTTTATGACTAATTACACTGCACAACAAAGTTTTTGCTTCTTGAACACTGTTGGGTGTTTCTTATAGATTTTTGGGTGCTGATC
>JAQQZR010000039.1:15628055-15639998 GCA_030068235.1 Notoglanidium macrostoma | reverse complement strand
TAATGGCTGATCTGATATAATTATATTGTTGTCTACAGAGTTGCTTATCAGATTGTCTGGCTTTAAATTCATAGTTTATATTTTTTTTTGCCTGATATTGTCAATCTTGTCACTGAAAAAAAAAAGTAATTGCTACTGCATATTGATGGTATGGATGTTTCTGTGTTGGTCTTATATCTAGTTAATTTTTGCTACAGTATTAAATAAGAATCTATGTTAATTTTTTTATCTTCAATTAGAGTGGAGAAATATGTTGATCGAGCAGCTCTAACAGCTTTCCTATAGCTCAGTAGCCTCTCCTTCCATGCTAATTTGAGTACTATCAATTTAGTTTGACGCCACTTGCGTTCTAATTTGTGAGTAGTCTGTTTTAAGGTGCACGTGTCATCTTTATACCAGGGTGCTAATTTTTTCCCCCTATTTATTTTTCTTTTAAGCCGGGCTACATTATCTAGTGTATAGTGAAATGTATAATGTGCCTAAGCATTTCGTTGCCTGATCAAGTTCTGTGGAGTCCAATGGTGATGCAGTCAAGGTTGATAGTTCAGGGATATCACTGATAAAACTCTGTGCAGTAGCTGACATGAATGTTTGTTTAGTGTGGCAAGTTGCATGTACTATAATTAATATACATTTTAAAAGAGATGAGCTAATGATCTGAGATAGTTTCAGACTGTGGAACTGCATCAATATTTTCTATAATTAATCAAAAAAATTAGTATTAGATCAAGGGTCTGACCAGCATCAGGAGTGGGTCCTTTGGATAAATGGATAAGTTGTGGATGTCCTGCTAGAAATGGGAGTTGCCAAATTATACACTTTGTATTGAATCAAATAGGTTGCTTTTTTAATGTGATATTGAAATATTGCAAACGGTATCAATCAATAGGCTACAGTACTTAATAATAACCAGTGGTTAAATTGGGCTTTGTAAGGAGGTGGGGCCCTTGTTTGCATACTACAGTCCATTGTCAAGATCATTGAAAGCATCTTTGTTTACAGTTTATTAGTTCACATATTAGCTATGCAGTCATTTCATTTTAATTCATGAGCTACCAAATAGGACTGAAAGTGAGATTCTCCTGTCTTCTCTCAGACATTAAGTACCGTCTGTCTAGGTGTCCTTCTGCATAATACATAATCTGGTGAATTTGTCTTTGTTACAAGTTTTAAGCTTTATGTACACTACTTCTAAAGTTAGCTTAATTTCATCTCATGTACACAGTTTCTGGTATGATGCTTGCCTGAGAAGGTAAAACAGCCACTTACAGTATGTCTAGTTCAATACAGCTATCACACAGCTAATCCTGCTTAACAGACAGATTCATAAATACCCATCAAATGTTAGCTAACTCTGAACTGAACCTTTGTAAACTTGATTGAATGTTTGACTGAATGTTGAACTGCTACTTGTGCCATTAAAGACTCCATGTTAGTTTGTTATCATGCCATCAGACATATTTTTGATTCAAACTTTTTAAAATGCATAATGACACATGAGTAAATGAGTAAAAAATGGCATTTACATTCCTTTAATCTCCACTACACCCCTTATTGTCGCTGTGGTGGGAAAAAACGGTATCGTGGTCTCCCTCTAAAGTTATGGTCTAATCCGAGACCAGTTCAAGATGTAGTAGAATTGCTTTTGATTCCGAGATGAGACCAAGTAAGTGAAAAGGTGAAGACTGAAGTACTACAACACTACTTCACCTCCCGGTGGATTTAATGTTCATTGGCTGATCAGTGTATGTTTTAATTATGCTAGTGTGGATCACATAGCATACTTAAATACACATTCTTAAAGCATTCACCTTATAAATTGCAGAGACCACCACCCGTCCTGGATGCTTTGGGACGAGTAATCTCAGAAGCACCTCCTGACCAGTGGGCAGCGAGGTAAAGCCCCTGCTTATTGAGTAATACTGCTCGTGTCTGCAAAACTGGGTACTGGAGTGATGTGTTTCCTGTCTACAGGTGCGGTATAGCACTGGCTCTTAATAAGCTCTCTCAGTGGCTAAGGGAGAATCAGGTGACTCCCATCTTCCTGTTTTTTGTACCTGATGCTCTGAACGACAGACACGGTGAGGTGCGACGCTGCATGCTGGATGCCGCACTGTCTGTCCTCAACACCCATGGCAAGGTACTTCACCACCCAAAATCCCTGCTTCACTTCCTCCAGTTCGTTTTATCTGAATTTTACATTAGTGCCTGCAACAACCAGATGAATTACAGTCATAACAAACATGCTGCCATTATGTAACTTTTGAAAACATACCTAACATTGTATACATGTAAAGCTGTAAGTTATTTAAATTGTCAGTGTGAAGGGCTGTGTGAATGTACAGTATGGTACAGTTTGGAACACCTCATTCGTGGGTTTTTCTTTAGTTTGACTATTTTCTATATTGTAGAACAATACTGAAGACATCAAATCTATGAAATAACATATGCCACACACATGTGGTAAACAAACAAAAGAAAAAGAAACACCAATATATGTTTCCCATTTTATATTCTTATAAGTAGCCACAGTTTATCTTGCTGACACTATTGGCTTTATCTTAACCAGCTTCATGAGGTAGTCACATGGAATGCTTTTCAATTAACACGTGTGCATTCTCCAAATTTAATTAGTGTAATTTCTTGCCTTCTTAATGTGTTTAAGATCGTCGGTTGTGTTGTGGTGAGGCAGTGTTGCTATACAGTGAATAGCCCTATTCGACAACTGGAGTAATCCATATTATGTCAAGAACCACACAACTAAGTAAAGAGAAATGACAGTCCATCTTTTCTTTACGATATGAAATTTATTTTAACTAATAAAAATAAAGAAAAACATTGAAATAGGTGCGTCCAAAACTTTTGACTGGTACTGGTATGTGCTTTACTTACTATGAATGTATATGATTTATTTACTAGACTATAGCTATTTTCAAAGTAAAATTAACATTTAACATTACAAATTTAAAATGTGTTTGGATTTGTATATATTATAGGACAATGTGAACTCTCTGCTGCCTGTGTTTGAGGAGTTCTTGAAGAATGCTCCTCAGGATGCCAGCTATGACTCAGTACGTCAGAGTGTGGTCATTCTCATGGGTTCGCTGGCCAAACATCTGGACAAGAGTGACCCTAAAGTTAAACCCATAGTCGCCAAGCTTATCACCGCTCTCTCCACTCCATCTCAGCAGGTAAACATTGTCCCATTTGTCCAATTACTGCTCTAAATTACAAGTGAATCATAAGACTGGGGCAGTGATATGCCAGCTCAGCTAAGATTCTGGCTAGTACCTCGAAGGTGACTGAAGAATGCAGATTAAAGTAGAACAAAAATATGTATGCATATGCAGACATCAAATTTTCATATTGTGATAATCACTTCCCTTTACCCTTTCATCACAATTCACATTATATAGTAAATTTATATGATATGATTAGATGATCATAATTTCCTGATTTACTTACAAACCAAATTCAGTATTATTGCAAATTTTTTGCCAGGTCACTAAATTTTGAAATTTGTCAGATTTTTAGGACCTCTGGTTGAGTGGACCATGAGATTTGTATGGAATGAATGTGTTATATGCTAAATAATTAGGAAGGGTTGTTGCAATATTCTGTCCAAATATGAAATGGGTAATTACCAAAGGTCAGAACGTCAGAGCAGTACATACTCCACTCCTACAGGTCCAGGAGTCCGTGGCCAGTTGCTTGCCTCCTCTAGTGCCTGCTATAAAGGAGGATGCGGGTGATATGGTGCGCAAGCTGCTGCAGCTGCTGCTGGAGAGTGACAAGTACGCAGAGAGAAAAGGTGCTGCCTATGGCCTAGCCGGTTTAGTTAAGGGCCTGGGCATCCTTTCACTCAAACAGCAAGACATCATGACCACACTTACTGATGCCATTCAGGACAAAAAGAACGCCAGACGCAGAGAAGGTAAGTGCTTGTTGAGTAGATTTATTATGATGTAGTTCTTGCATGTAGCTTTCAAGCCTGTTGTCATTATGCAAAATAAAGTACAAAAGTGAAGTACAAATAAACTTAAAAGTCGACCTTTGTATGGAGGCCAGTAGGATATTACTGGTGTAACTTGGTGTGACCGTAGGCTTCATGACTAGATCATTTTAAATACTATTTTGTACCAATTCCTATTCTATACCCCCTTCCTGCCCATCCCCATACTACCAAACACTTTGGTGAATGTGGGTGAAAATAAGATAAGATTTGCACAATATGTTATTTTCTCTGTGTCTCTATCCCAGGTGCCCTGTTTGCTTTTGAAATGCTATGCAACATGCTAGGGAAACTGTTTGAGCCGTACGTGGTACATGTGCTGCCCCACCTTCTCCTCTGCTTTGGAGATGGGAATCAGTATGTCAGAGAGGTATACACAAACTCTGTCTTTGTCTACTGGTATTGCTCTCTGTTTTTTGGTTTTTTTTTTAGTTTATACCTGTTCTGGTTCTTTCCTTACTTCTCTCTCTCCCAGGCAGCAGATGACTGTGCCAAAGCTGTAATGCGCAATCTGAGTGCTCATGGGGTTAAGTTAGTTCTGCCCTCTCTCCTTGTAGCCCTAGAGGAAGAGTCCTGGAGGACCAAAGCAGGTCAGCATTCGCTCAACACTTGGCCTTTTTTATACTCCTGGTACAACTTACAGTCTCATCTGAAAGTAATGGAACTGCAAGGCTTAGTTTTTGCTATACACTGAAGACATTTGGGTTGAAAAGCAAAAGATGAATATGAAATGGTGGATTTGAATTTCAATTTTCATTTCCTGATATTTAGTTGTTTTAAACAGCTTAGAACATGGTACCTTTTGTTTGAATCCCTCCATTCTTCAAGTGGTCAAAAATATTGGAATGCCCTACTAGACTGATTTTTTTTAATAGTTAAAATCTCTGAATGTCTACTCTTGGTTTGAGCTCTGGGCATCTGTTGTTAAAAAGAATAAACCAACATGAAGACCAGAGAGCTGTCTATGTTAGAAAAGCAAACCATTTTGAGCTGAGAAAAGAGAGAATATTGATCAGAGCCATTACACAAGCATTGAGCATTGCCAATACAACAATTTTGAATGTACTGAAAAAGAAAGAAAACACTGGTGTACTAACAACCAGACATCAAACAGGTTGATCAAGATAAACAGTAGTTGGCAAGCATTGTGAAAGCTGCGAAAAACCTCCATGGGCAGGTGTGAAGGTATCAGTCAAACATTTGGAGAAGACTTTGAGAGCAGAAATATAGAGGCCATGCCACTAGATGCAAATGAATCACCAGCAGTAAGAATGGGAAGGCCAGATTGTAATTCACAAATAAATTCAGAGATATGCCACAAAAGTTATGGAACTTGATATAAAACATACACGCTAACTAGTCAAGCCCAATTGAGGTAGTTTCATGGCTTGGACTTGCATAGCTGCTTCTTGATTGGGCTCACAAATATTTACTGATGATATAACTGATTATGGTAGCAGCAAAATTAATTCAAACATCTACAGAAACATTCTGTCTGCCAACTTACAGAGAAATGCATCTGATCTAATTGGGAATAACTTCATCATGCTGCAAGACAATGACCCAAAAGACAAATTGGTCTTAATTGGGGAAGAAGTGAAAGGTTTTAGCCTGGGCAAGTCTCTCACCAGACCTTGATAAAATGTATTAATTAAATTAAGCATACATGTCCCCTCCTGAAGAGGAGACTAAAAGGAGAAACCCCCCGAAACAAACAACAACTGGAAGAAGCTATGGTACAAGGCAGGAGAGGCATCACAAATTAAGAATGCAACAGCTTGGCAATGTCCGTGGCTTGATGCAGTTATTATCCAGGATTAATGCAGTTATTCCAAGCAAGTGATGTGCAACCAAATATTAGATCTTATTTAGATTTGTTTACTTTTAAGATTCTGTTCCTATACTTTTGCTCACCAGAAACTTAGGTCGTCTGCCACCAAAGGAGCCAGGTTATTTAACACATGTAAATATCAGGAAATGAATGCTGAAATTCTGATATGTTGTCTCATATCTCATATCATCTGTTGATCTCAAAGCCAAATGTCTTTAGAATATTGCAAAAACAAAAGGCCTTGCCTTTCCAATACTTTAGGGGATATATAAGGGGATTATATATATATATTGACAGCTTAGATTTGGTCATGTGTAAAAGGTGTTTCTGAACCCAGGTGCGATCAAGATGGTTAGTTAGAAGGGAGCTGGTTCACTTGAAAATGGTGGTGAGAGGTGTGCTCTAAGTGAACTGTGAAGATAGCACTGTGTGAAAGTAATCCACTCACAAGCATTGCATAAGTTGCAGACCTGGCAATCTTATGTAGGAACTTCACATTTTAATATTGAAGTACACTGCTATCACACAAAATCTTCAAAAAAGTGATCTCTTTACACCCAATAAAATGTCAGATAAGACAATTTATAAATTAATCTGGAATGACTGACACTTTCACAGATGTTTTAAACCTTCCAGTATTCCGGTTTCCTCCCACAGTCCAAAAACATGTGAATTAGGTTAATTGGCTACCCTAAATTGCCTATAGGTGTGATTGTGAGTATGAATGGTCCCAGCCACTAGGGGGCACAGTGAGTGTTTCGGGGTGCCGGTCCCAAGCCCGGATGAATTGGGAGGGCTGCGTCGGTAAGGGCATCCGGCAGAAAAATTCCAGCCAAATCGATGAAGCGGACAACAGGTGAGCCGCTGTAGCGACCCCGAACAGGGAATAAGCCAAAAGAAGAATAAGAAGAAGATTAATTGCCATAACTAAGTCTGACAAGCTTTTCCCCACCAGCGCCTGGCGGTTACCCTGTATTTACATGCATTTCAGTTTCAGTGTGAAACGACTATTTAACAAATGTTCTGTGGGTCCCTGAAGTTGTTTGGTTAAACATAGTAGCATATAAAAAGTTGTTACGATCTGCAAATGAGATTGAATGGCTTTCGGATAAATAGAGCAAAGAAGGCATTCAAATGTACCTCGATATCTGGTTTTATTTTTGTATGTAATTTTGTATATATAATTCAAATTCTTCATCCAAACATTTGACCAGTTTTCAACAAAGTAAAGATGCATTTATAAATATTTACTCTGATTATGTTCTGCTCTAGACAAGCCCAAATTTAATCCTCAAAAATTTGAAGACTCATAATACACAAGCACCTGTTGCCTTTTTCTAGCTCCCATATCAGAGTTTGTTTCTGTGCTCTGCAGGCTCAGTGGAGTTGCTTGGTGCCATGGCATTTTGTGCCCCTAAACAGCTGTCATCATGTCTACCCAGCATTGTGCCCAAGCTGACTGAGGTTCTCACTGACTCGCATGTCAAAGTGCAGAAAGCTGGGCAGCAGGCTCTGCGCCAGATTGGCTCAGTCATCCGCAACCCTGAGATCCAGGGTAAGAGTGAGATAAACATATTATAACTTAATTAAATCATAGTTTGTGGAAGGGTTTCCTGTCCATGATGGTTTCTGCTTTTCACTCCTAGCCTGCATCACCTTATCGGTGTATTTCCTATGACATTTTGGTTAAACTCATGATGCCTGTTCCCCATTCCTTTTTTCTTCACCCTTTCCCACTTCTCTACTAAACATTCATCTTTCTTCATTCAGATTTTGTATCTATATCATGTGTATGTACAAGCAACATTAAATGAAGTAACTGAACTAGACACCTGCAAGATGTTTCATAATTTGAACAAAGTGGTGAATGCTTTTTTTTGTTCATTTATTTCCCTGGGCTCTTAGCCATAACTCCCATTCTACTTGATGCTCTCACGGACCCGTCACACAAGACGCAGCACTGTCTGCACACTTTGCTTGAGACCAAATTTGTGCACTTTATCGATGCTCCTTCACTGGCCCTCATCATGCCCATTGTGCAGAGGGCCTTCCAGGACCGGTCCACAGACACACGCAAAATGGCTGCACAGATCATCGGTAACATGTACTCCCTCACTGACCAGAAGGTGAGCTCATGACCTCTGATAACATTACATTTACTGTGTGCTGTTCAAAATATACTGATTCTCTCTTCTCTTATTAATTTGTTAAGCATGTATAAACTAAAAATGGTTGTGTCTGTCTAACTATGTAAGGTGTCTTATGTTTGGTGCAGGATCTCTCGCCATACCTGCCTAGTGTGATTCCGGGACTCAAAACGTCCCTACTGGATCCTGTACCAGAGGTTGTCCATACTTTCTCGCTTAATCTATACTCCATATACATTCTGTCTATCATGTGTATGTTAGGTTCTGTTAGTGTACAATAACAAACATCCCATACCTTTATATTAGTTTGGAAATCACTAGACAGCACTTTTTTATTTTTCATTTGAGTGTCTGAGTTCCTAGCCCAAGTTAATAATGTATGTTTTGTACCTTGGCAGGTGCGGACAGTGTCAGCAAAAGCTCTTGGTGCTATGGTCAAGGGCATGGGTGAGTCCTGCTTCGATGATCTGCTGCCCTGGCTGATGGAGACTCTAGCCTCTGAGCAGAGCTCTGTGGATCGCTCTGGAGCTGCACAGGGTAAGAACAACAAAGTTTTGGTCACTGCAACAAAAAAACTTTTTCTGAGCAAAATATGGTCCCTGGGTAAAAAGAAATTTTGTATGGTTCCCACTTTTGCATTACTGAGTTTCTCGTCATTGGGGAGTTATTGTTAACCATGCTGCTCCAGATTGCCGTGTCTTTTTTCACCTTGATGACACGCAACGGTGACAATCTGCGGTTGATAATGAAGCTTAGCTAATAAAGAAGCTTATATATGAAACTGTATTTTTCTCTTCTAGGACTGGCTGAGGTAATGGCTGGGTTAGGTGTCGAGAAGCTGGACAAACTGATGCCTGACGTCGTCCAGACTGCCAGCAAAGTGGACATTGCTTCTCATGTGCGCGATGGCTACATCATGATGTTCATCTACCTCCCACTCACCTTTGGTGAAAGGTTCACTCCCTACGTAGGCCCGATTATTCCCTGTATCCTCAAGGTATTGAGCTTTATTCCCTCAACTGTCCGATCCAGTTCACCCCGATTTGAATCTCGCCAAAGAAAATTATTGTAAACAAAGAAATTTGCCTGCTTAGATGTATTCTCTAAATTTGGTTCCACTTTACAGTATCTTTCTAAACAGTTTCTTCCTAAAACAAACAAACAAAAACATTATTATTTTTGAGTGTGTACAATTGAGCATACTTGGGCAGCCAGCCAAATTCTATTCATAAACGACTCAAGAGCTGCTCAGGAGTTATTGTCCTGACTGTATCATGAACATATTGTTTTATATTATAACATGTAGCAAGCTTATTGTGTGGCATGAAAGGTTTTTAAGGGCTCTGAACAAGGTTTAAGGCAGATTTGTTTTCTGAAGTGTGATAATTAAGATGAGAGAAATAAGAAAACTTTCCTGTTTCTTTTGTTTATGAATGCACTAAAGCAGCTGTCCACAGGGGCCACTAAAAGAGAAGGACATATCGTTTTGGTAAAAGAAATGTCCTAATGTCTCCTAGAACTGTTGCAGCAATATTGCAGTAGAAGTTAAAGCAGAATGCTCTCTCTCTCTCTCTCTCTCTCTCTCTCTCTCTCTCTCTCTCTCTTTCTCTCTCTCTCTCTCTCTCTCTCTGTCTGTCTCTGTCTCTGTCTCCGTGTGTATTCAGGCACTGGCTGATGAGAATGAGTATGTAAGAGACACAGCACTGAGAGCAGGTCAGCGCATCATCAGCATGTATGCAGAGACGGCCATTGCCCTGCTGCTGCCTGAACTGGAACAAGGCTTGTTTGATGACCTCTGGAGGATCAGGTGGGGTTCACAACTGTCCCTCTAATGTACTGCTGTTAAATAAATAAATCAATAAAATGATTCTATAAACCCAGTCTAATTCTATCTGGATTGCCCAATTACAGTACCTCAATTCTTCAGGTCAAATGGGTATTTATTGTCATTCCTCTATATAGCTTGTATACACTGGAACGAAATGTCATTTTTCCACGACCATGATGCAAAACAACAGTACACAGCAGACCACATAAATTACTAATACACAACAGTGTGAGACGAGTATAAGACAATTAATACACAGAGCATAATTGTGTTTGTAAAATTGGCTTGGCTGTAAAATCAAAGCTAAAACAGTGCCAAATATACAGATATGCTAAATATGCAAAATGTCTCTACCCTCAGGTTCAGCTCAGTGCAGTTGCTAGGAGATCTGCTCTTCCACATCTCAGGGGTTTCAGGGAAGATGACAACAGAGACTGCGTCTGAGGATGACAATTTTGGCACAGCGCAGTCCAACAAGGTAAATGCACCGTGTCAAAATGTTGTTCTTTAACTGACACATCACCAACACATTCTGTAGTTTAAAGGAATGCAAAAAATTGTTTTAAATATTTACTCTATTAGGTATTTAGCTTCACTTTATACAATGTTTTGTCTCTGTTCCGTATTTGTGAAGTGATAGAGAAAGTGTCAAATGTAGAGAGAAAAAAATAAAATATTTTTTTAAATTACATACCTTTACTTATAAATTTTGCTCAAAAGTTCATATCCTGAATATTTCTGCGAATATGCATGTAGTTGGTGAGTTTGTTCCTCATTAAGATACAGTACATTTAAGAGACATTTAATAAATTCAGCCTGTCATTATGTAAGGAATAGTGCACATTGGTGTGTTACTGTTACCACCAGCACACCCCAAAGTGTACAGTTAATGTTGTGATGCATCCATAAAGCAAGTTATTTTTCTTTTGTCCCTCACATTATACCACCTATATGTCATTCCCACGCCAGCCTCCCTTTTTGCTCTCTCTTGAAGCTAATTAGACAACGAACACAGCTTGTTGTGTTACTGAGCAACAATAACACCTTCCTCTCTGAAGACTTTCCCATATTTTAAATCTTAAAGCATCAGCTTTATGTCATTGACATTTACAAAGCACTGATCTCAGACTCCTTTCAAAAATGCGAAATAAACATTTCCTGTCTTAGATTACACACATCTTTAAGATAACTATATTTATCAGATAACAAATGTCAGCACCAGTCGTCTGCACAACAGTAGC
The DNA here is from genome assembly GCA_030068235.1 of Notoglanidium macrostoma. Lineage (NCBI taxonomy): Eukaryota > Metazoa > Chordata > Actinopteri > Siluriformes > Auchenoglanididae > Notoglanidium > Notoglanidium macrostoma. The sequence continues at coordinate 15,628,939 of JAQQZR010000039.1, read as the reverse complement.
CACTTTAGTGTTCACATCTTGTGGTCTCCTATCCATAAATAATGTCTTGATTGGCCAATCACAATTGAGTATTTTACACACCTATGGTTAATTATTTGGTAAAATGTTTATTGTGCTTCTCAGGCCATTATTGGTGCACTGGGAGTGGAGCGAAGGAACCGTGTGCTCTCTGGCCTCTATATGGGCCGCTCAGACACACAGCTTGTGGTGAGACAGGCCTCCCTGCACGTCTGGAAGATTGTGGTATCAAACACTCCGCGTACACTTCGAGAAATCCTGCCAACACTCTTCTCCCTGTTGCTGGGCTTCCTGGCATCTACCTGCCCTGACAAGAGAACGGTACACACATATACACACAACACTGAATTTATTTAACTTTTCATGTCTTAAATAGTAATTTTTGATGGTAATAATAAGTTTTTGGGTAAAAACTTTCAGAAATTATATTTTGTTCATTTTACAGTAATTATCAAGTGCTATAGTACATCGTCATTGATTGTTTCTCTAGAGTACAATAATACAAACACCAATGTAACAAAAAATTTCTTGCTTGTCCTGGCTGAAGTACTTCAAAGATGTGCTTTGAGACCCAGTGCGAGTTCAGAGATTGCTGCGTCATTGTTTTTTACGGAGACATGGCTCAGCGACAGAGTTCCGGATCCGCTGTTTAGCTAGCCGGGCTAACCGCGTTTCGTGCCGACAGGAAAGTAGCTCTGTGCGCTAGGACTCGCGGTGGTGGATTGTGTGTTTATTAACACTCCGCTTGGAGTTTGTGACGGTTAGATGCAGACCCTTTTATTTACCACAGGAATTCACTGCTGTATTTATTATCGGAGTGTACATTTCCCCAGCGCTAAAGCTGCTGTCTTGTATGTAGCACCTTG
>JAQQZR010000039.1:15565082-15582709 GCA_030068235.1 Notoglanidium macrostoma | reverse complement strand
TATGTCGAGCCAAACAAGCTCAGCATTTTCTTAGCAAATGTTTGAATCTCTTGGAACCTGCCTTCATCCAGCTGACGGTAGAAGTTGACAAGAGGGAGCTGTTGGTGCCGACTGCAATACTCGGCGTCACACTGCAACTCAATGAGCTCCAGCTGCAGGTGTTCTGGAGCGTCATCAGGGTCCACGGGAAAGGAGAGGAAAAAAGTATGATGTCCTTTTCAATAGCTGCAAAATCCCGAAATCGCTGTTGAAACTCCTCAACAAGAGATGAGACATCTGTTGCATACCTTCTCATTTGCGCACTGATGTTGTTCTACTGCCATCTTCTGGTTTTTGGTATACACGTATTTTATACTGTATACAATTTTATACATATTATTGATTTTCTAACAGAGGCTGCGGGCCAGTGAAAATTTGAACACGGGCCGCGATTGGCCCCCGGGCCGGACTTTGGACATGCCTGGTTTACACTAATTCACGAAACTTCCTTTTGGGTTGTTCAGGGCCTTGGTGGCATTCATGGACAAAACAGTTCATGGTCAAAATCCCTTGTCTGGAGGCCATTTACACCACTGCCTATCTTGATGGCATTATTATATACAGTAATGACTGGTAGTGGCACATGCAATAGCTGAGGGCTGAGGGATGGATGTACAGTATCTGGGTCATCAGTATTGGATCACAGGCAGGTGCAGCCCCAAATTGATTAAACAACATCTGATTACAGCCTTCCCAAGACCCCAAGGCCAAAAAGGTGGTGAGACAGTTCCTTGGGCTGGCTGGATAATTATTCATCAGCCTGCTGACTGATCTCACTACAAAGGGAGTGCCAGATCCACTCCAGTGGACAGAGCGACAGTGTGAGTGACAGAGTGGACAGAGCCAGCAGTCCCGCCCTCTGTGGTGGACCCCTCTTATACTCTCTTGATTTCTCTCTTCCTTTTGTGTTGCAGACAGACGCATTGGACAAGGGCCTGGGGGCCATGTTGTCTCAGGTGGTGGAGGGGGAGGAGCACCCTGTGCCGTGCATCAGCTGTAAGCTTTTGATGTGCAGCACCATTGAGAAAATGTGTCGGGTCATCAAGTGGGCAGTCCTCACCCTCTGATATTCTGGGGCAGGTCTTCACCCCACACCCCACTCCAATGGCTTCATCACATGGATGCAAATGCACGGATCACTTGGTGGCATCAAAAGGCTGGCACAACCAGCCTTTTAAGATCAAGGTGGGCCACAGGCCGAGGGCACGATGGCCGATGGCTGTGGCAGACTTCCTCTCACCGTGCACAGTTGGGGTGAATGGAGATGGTGGCAGGCTGGATGACTCCCCAGCTTGATTTGGGCGGTGGGGGTATGTGGAACCAAAGGTGTGGCTGAGGATTGTGAAAGGACAGCAGAGCCAGGAGTGGTGAGTGGTTACAAGTAACACCTGTGAGCACCTTGTTTAACAACCATTCTGTGTTGCAGTGAGTGGTGAGAAGGAGATAAAGGGAGGAGAGTCGTGAGCCTCAGGAAACAGAGAGCCTGTACTGAAAGTAATAAAGCTATGTGTGTGGTTGTGTATGTGTGTAAATAAAAAGAGACATTGAAAAGTTAGATTAAAAAGGAAATCAAGAATGCAGCTTTGAGTTCTGCACATCTGCCTCCCGAGACTTCTTTTGTTGTCGAAGCCACAAACATTACAGTTCGTTTTTTCTTTTAATTTAGTAATATGTTAAACATGAATATAAATGTTTGGCCTTGATACTTACTTATATTGTTGTTACAGTTAAGAGTTACCCCCCTGCATCTGTGATTTTGCTTGTATAGAATATCCCCATCAATATTCTAATGGTACATTCCATTTAGTGTTCATGGATGTGGAAATAATAACAGAAATAAGACAGTTAGGATAAGAGTAACAGTTTTCTAACCAGAATAATATTATGCTCATAGTTTAAGCCTGTTTCAAGTAAAATTTTATTCCTGCACATTAATGTAAGTGTACACATAAAGCCCAGTCAAAATCCTACCAACCACATACCAGGCTTTTAGCTTTTGGAAGAAAACCATAAAAGATTCAGAAGCATTCATGAAAGAAGCATTGTTTTATTTTAGTTTTATATCACAAATTTATCGGATACCCAGCTTAAATGATTGAAATTTTAATTAGCCTAACAGTTGGCAAAATTTATTTTTAAATATTGGCCGTGTATATATGCTGCCACGACTCTGCAGGCTGATATTATTGCACCTGATAGCCACCGTAGGAAGGGGTGTTCACTTGTTTGCAATATGCAACCTCACAACTAGATGCCACTGAATCCCACATAGTGTACCTTTAAGTTTAGTGTGGAAAATAATAATTGGCAGAAAAAAACTGAAAAAAACACTTTTCAGTTTTTTTTCTCACTCACAGAGACATACATACACATACAGAAACAAAAACATGGAGTACAGTTCAGGTAGGTAATCCAGAAAACATTTTTAACAAACTCTGAGCCTAACACTGACCCTGATGAATGAACCCTGATGAAGGCACTCTGAATCCTGAAATGGGGAACTCTGTGTTTTCAGTTCCAGAACAGCTGATCTGAGTTAGTTCAATCAACTCTGAGTATATTCACTCTGAGTAAAGCATATGCATGACAAATATAAAAAGCCATTATCAATGGAACCACACATTTGCTGTAATCACACAGGTGAGAATTATCTCACATTACCTGCTGTTTCAATCCACCTCCTCTCTGTCCACAGTAGATGAGTAACCCTGTTACAGCTGCCACACATTCGTAACTAACATAATACGTAAACTTTTTGGAATTAACTTAAAATTAATTGAAGCTTGAGTGCAGTTCTACCTCAATAAGGCAATACAAATACAAAAATCCTCACAGTCATGTAGAGTGAGTGTAAGCCATTGCTCTATTGTTAAGATTATTAACTAAATTGTCCGTGGTGCAGTGGTGCGGTGGGTGGTTTGGCCACCTCACAATGCCAATGACCTAGGTTAAAACCTTAGCTTAGGTGACTGTCTGCATAGGGTTACATGTTGTTGTTGTTGTATTTTGAAATAGGTGTACAAAACAAATGAAGCAAACAGCATTTAAACATGTCAAAAATGAAGTGCATAGAATGTATCTAGTGTCCAAAGACAAATTTAGGTGCACTGGAAAGCTAAAAGTAGAAGAAGAAAGGGGCAGATAAAACACAAAAAAAAAATTAAAAGGAAGAGCACATTGTAAACATGATCAGAGCAGACAATAGCATATTTCTATGACAACTGCCACAGCAAATCATTATTTACAACATAATGTTTAGAAACGTTCATTTGGTGAGCTTATCTGCACTGGGCTGTTTCCTGAAATGGCATCACCTATGCATGGAGCAGCTATAGCATTTGGGTGCAACTATGACAAAATGAAACAACTGTGCTGTGAATATGTGCAAGTAAGCTATGTTTTCCTCTCATTGGCACTGTATTCCAGTGTACTGTTCAACACAATATTGAATATTTCATGTCTATTCATACTGTCATACAATACAACGTTGATATCTTGCCTGTTTCAGAGAGTGATGGGGCTAGTTGTTGCTGCAGTGGATCATGAATTCCTTTACATTGATGAAACTGGCTTTAATCTCGCCAAAACAAGGCATAGTGGTAGGAACATCATAGGAAACTGTACCATTGTCAATGTCCCTAGTAACAACATCACATCACAATGTGTGCAGCCATTAGCCAGAATAGTGTCATTCATCATCATGCCACTCTTGGTCCCTACAACACTGGCCACATCTCCTTCCTTGACATCCTACACAACAGACTTATTCCCAATGATCAGGGAAATGGATCAAAGCAGTCCATATTTGTTGTGGTCTGGGACAATGGGACAAAGTTTCCACTGGGCTGCTCTGGTGCGAAATTGGTTCATTGACCACCCATGATTTTTGCTAATTCACTATGCCATCATATTCTCCTTTCCTCAAGAAGTGATGAAGTGCTGTGGCCAGACCCAAATTGGAGACAGGATGCACCCTAATTTTTCCTTTTATTTCATAGTAATATGCCTATTTTTGTTATCTTCAATTACGGTATGTACAGCATGTGTTGTCTGTTACTCTTCATGACAAAGAATTCCCACTGTATTTGTTTTATAGTGTAAATGTACTGAATTTGCACACCTAGCCCATATATTTGTTAAAATACATGTACGTGTGAGTAGTATGATTAAGTAAACTTTCATAGCAGTCTATTCTGCTCCTGGTGAAAATGCACAAGTGGTGTTTTCCATTTATCACTTCAGTGTGTAGTTGAAATGTAGAAAGGGTGATTCATTTGATATTTGTATGTAGAGTTTTGAAGTTTTAAAATAGTTTTGGATGAAGTGTTTGCTTTTTCAAGAAACCTGTGACATTTTACTAGTCAGTGCCTAGATCCTTGTGCGATTTGATAATGTGACTGCATAGGCCAATGAATTAAATCCACGCTACATAATACAAACTAGTAGATTATTAGATTCTTGTTTAAATTAAATAGTTAGTGTAAGCAATGAAATCTCCTTTTGTTCAATAAATAAATATTTTTATGTGAACTACACATTATAGTTTTTCTTAAATCTGACAAACATATTCTCTTTTTTCAATTCTAAACAATTTCTGTTCTCACTTGTATTTATGAATTAATGTACATCTGTGTCCATTTTTGCTATTTACAGTTTTTTTATGATTGCATACACACTAAAATTAATAACACAGTTAGTGAAACCTGATACTCAAGGAGCAAAATTCTCAGCCTAGATCCTCACAAACCACTACACACTGTGTTTTGCAACACTAAACACACTTCTCTACATTAGGCACCGAAATATAACATGATATCACTTCTTTCCCATTTCAAGGCACTGCCTTTTAAACAACAGTCATAAGCAGAATGTCTTTCTCTTTCCACACATTTCAATATTCAAAACTTTTTCTACAAAACCTTACACAAAAGTGGCCCAAAAAAATAATTCATTGCCCTACATATTCATTCAAAACACATGCTCTCTGTATTAACTTAAGTTATCAGAACCTAACATACCAATCAGAATAGCAGGGTCAAGAAATAGGGCCTAGACACATGTGTATTTTCTTTGAAATAGTGGATCCTAACACTGCTATACTGGAAGAGGAATACAAAGACAAATGGTCTCAGATGAAATCCGTGCCATCCTAGTTCATTATGTGCTGGTGCATGGGAGGACTATGAGAGAAGCTGCAACCAAACTTAAAGCCATTGGGGCCGATTCACGTGACAATCATTGGGGCTTCAATGCAACGCTCAGCATAGGCTTGACGCACCGCTCAATACTCCACATGACAAGAATCCAAATGGAAGTAAAAACCAAATCTATTGTAAATCGTGAGAACGGGAGAAGACAACGACATAACCTATTTACGATCTCAAAAACTTTACTTAAGATGTATATCAGCAAACAACAGAAAAAAATTCTTTTTTGAAACAACTTTGCACCATACATAATTTTTTAAATTGTATTTATTTACTTATTTATTTTTTATAATGAGGTTGTGGTACTACTTCAGAGTGGTGTCATAGAACTCTGAAAAGCCTGACACACACAATATAAGCTTCTCCAGTTTTTCCTCCATTTTGACTTTGATTTGATCTTTAAATTCATATTCACAGTATTTAAATCTTTAAATATATTTCATGACGGTGCTGCACCACCCATGTTCCAGGATGTCAAGCTGTAAAATTATTGGTTAACACTCGGAAAGGTCAGCGGCAAAGGAGTGACACCCCCACGCTAGTCATGTGAATTGGCCCTTATACAGCTGTTTCAATTGTCTGGACTTTCAGAAAGGGAAAAAGGTTTCCGTAGTACACTAGGGCACTGTATTTACAGTAATGTGTGTGTGTCTTGGTAGAGAATCTTTGAGCTGGATGCCATGGATGACCCACATGAGTACATCTACATAGAGGAAGCAGGCTTCGACCTTACAAAAAGACGCAGAACATCATTGATCACTATGCTGTCTAATTCCTGGCCAGCGGGGAAGCAACATCACTTTCTGTGCAGCTGTAGGTGAAAATGGACTCCTCCATCACCATGTCAATGTGGGCCCATATAACATGGCACTTCTGCGCCAATTTTTAGATCAGCTCCACCATAACATTCTACAACTGGAAGTGGAGCCAGGGCAACTAGAGCATGCCCAATATATTGTCATTTGAGATAACCCGAGTTTTCATCAGGCTGTTCTGGTTCATGCCTGGTTCAGTGATCACCCCAGGTTCACCAAACTTTCTCTGCCAGCATATTTCACCTTTCTAGAGGAAATTTTTTTCTGCATGGCGATGGACAGTATATGACCATAACCCCTACACATAGCAAAACCTAGAGGCAATGGTGAGTGCCTGTGGTGATGTGTCTATAGAGTCTATCCAGGGTTGAATAAGTCACACAAGAGCATTTTCCCATGCTGCCTGACAAGAGAAAACATTTTGTGTTGATGAGATATTTTGGCCTGACACAGCACTAAGAACACTCGCTGATGCTCAATACCCTGTACATATGGTATTTTTTGCACTTTTTGCAATTCACACTGGATTGTATCATATCTAATTACAACTTAAATTTGATCACTTACATAAATTTGTTAAACTATTTTTTTAATACTCTTTGGAACATCCATAAAATATTTGTGGAAAGTGCTTGTATTGTAAAGTAGGCCACACCTATGGGTTGGCCTATTAAAGTTGGCCTATTAAAACAATAAAGTTGGACCAATGGGATTAACAGAGGGTGGAGTCCAAGGCAGTGAAAAGAGTAGTAAATGTTGGTGGCGAACAGCTGGGTGTATGAATAATACAAAAGGGGATTGTCTGCATTGTTAGTATAAAAGGGTGGTTCAGAATCATTGTATGCTTATCTCATCTTTTTGTTTTTAATATGCTCACTTTGTTGCTCTGGAGTAATAAAGTTCATCTTATGCAACTTCAGCCATTTCAACTCAGCCTGAGTGATTTAAGGATTATTCTCCACAACATACATTCACTGAATTTGTAAATAAAGCTTTGGGAATCGATATATTACTTGCGTTTTGTAATTAATTCCTGCAGTGTGTAACAAACAGTCATATTTTCTGCATTGTTGATAGCTTAAGTGTGATGTCTGATTGTAAATTTGAAATTGGATCCAGATGTAAGATAATTGCAAAGCTTTTGTGTGAATTTTTAAACTTGTGTGTGATGATTTGAGGAAAATGGAAGTTGTTCCAGGAATTGTGTCTAAGCAATTGTGAAAAAATGGAAAAAAATCTAAAACAATCAAACCCAGACTATAACATTATGAAAGTAGAAATATATATGTTTTGAATGAAGTGTTTCATTTTGCAAAAAGAGCCGAGGTGTTATGCTACTTGTCACCGATTCAGCTGTTAAATGAGCTGTTGATTCAGGTGAAATCAACAAAAAAAAATACTTATAACTCGTTTGTTGTTTGGGAATCACTCATTAAACAGGCTTTAATGTATGTGCTTATTTAAGTTGTTTGTTATTCACTAAGATTCATCATTATCAGGAAACAGACCACAAAACTGTTCCCTGCTTTTTGAAAGACATCACCGCTATAAAAGGTATTTCCTTCTCACTCAAATTAGTTATAAAGCTTGCAAAAAGTTCCACTGTACATCTGGTTGAGATCAATTATGAGTGCTGTCGCTCTGGAACTTTCAAGAATCATCTTCTGCAAATTGCTATTTGATGTTAGAATTTGTGAATGAAAAATACTTTTTTCCCCCAGCAGCTGTGGGGTTTTTTAAGTGTCTCCAGGGACATTCTTGTAGGGTTCACAAAAAAAAACCACCACTCCACTTCCAGTACAAATCTGAATACAGATAAAGATACAAATATTTACATTTTCTGTATCACAAAACAGATATGGATACAGACAGTGGCATTGTGTTTCACCCTTATTGTATTCCATGCTGAGTGCGTGTCTGCATGTCGCATGTATTGCAAAGAACACAAATACAAGCACAAATAGTACTATTGCATTACACCCCTAATGTGTGGGTACTGCATGTTCAGTGGGTGTGTGTGTTCTGCATTTTCAGTGTGAGTGTGTGTATTTGTAGGTTGTGTATATTGTATGTTGAGTGTGTACAAGTGCATTTGCATATTCCATATGTGTGAAAGTCATGTTGAATGTGTGTATATGTGTGTTGCATGTGTGTATTGCATGTGTTTGCATTTGTGTGTTGCGGGTGTGTTGTATGTTGAGTGTGTGTGTTGCATGTTGAGTGTAAGTGTATTTTATGCTCTTTACAGTACACTACCCTGCAGGTCTCATGATATAACTTGTGTTTTAATGTAAGTAATATTATCGTTCGCTTATGAGAATGTGAGGAGAAGCGTGATGTTCCTGCTTGAACCGTCCAGAAAGTCTTTGTTATGTTTTGCAGCAAGTAGCAAAGCTATTTTATTCAATTAGCTTAAAAAGTAAAAAGTTCAACTAAACCGACCCAGCAGCACGGATAAATGATTGTATATTCTTAGCATACACAGTATAATGTATGTATGTTTTGTGTGTCTCCATCCTGCTTTTGGTTCACAAGTCGATCCCAAAAAGAATCGATTGACTAATCTCGAACATCGAAAACTAAGAGTCAAATGCAAATCTTTGGAGTCAATTCCACACACTGGAAATGATTCGCCTCATGTGCGCACACAAGCAAAATGAACTTAGCATCATTTCAGTTAGCAAAACAGGCCACTGATATTCTTTATTTTGAATTTGTCTGTTCGAAATTTGAACAAATCATGGCTTGAGTACAGTGGCAAGAAAAAGTATGTGAACCTTTTGGAAGGTTATGGTTTTCTGCATTAATTTGCCATAAAATGTGATCTGATCTTCATCTAAGTCAAAGGTATTGACGAATATAATGTGCCTAAAATAGTAACACAAAAAAATTCTGATCTTTCATGTCTTTATTGAGAACAACCATCAAAAAAACTCAGTGCTAGTGGCAAAAGTATGTGAACCCTTGAGTTAATGACCTCAAAAAAGCTAATTGGAGTCAGGTGTTAGCAAACCTGGAATCTTGTTAAGAAAATGAGTTGTGAACTTGAGCTACTTTGACTGATAAAAACCACTCAAACTTTTTGAGTTTACCACACACAAGAAGAATACGCTTATGTGAGCCATGCCTCACCAAAAAGAGCTTTCAGAGGATCTATGATCAAGAATTGTTGATTTACATAAAGCTGGAAAGGGTTACAAAGTGATTTCAAAGACTTTAGAAAGCCACCAGTCTACAGTTAGGCAAATGATATACAAATGGAGACACTTTGGGACTGTGGCTACTCTACCAAGAAGTGGGTGCGCAGTCAAAATGACCCCAAGAGCACAATGAGAACAACTTATAATTGAGGTAAAGAATCAACCCTGAGTGACAGCCAAAGATTTGAAGGCATCATTGGAACAGACTAAAATCTGCGAAAGAGCACACTGAAACTCCACAGCGGTATTGGCAAAATGATTTGTGGACTGATGAAACTAAGATTGAACTATTTGGAAAGAACACGCAGCAATACATCTGGCGTAAAAAGGCCACTGCATATCATCATGAAAACATCATCCCAACTGTAAAGTACGATGGAGGAAACATCATGATTTGGGCCTGCTTTGCTGCATCAGGGCCTGGCCAGCTTTTAATCATTGAGGGGATGAATTCCCAAGTGTATCAAAAAATTCTTCAGGATAATGTGAGAATGTCTGTACATCAGCTGAAACTCTGTAGAAGTTGGGTGATGCAACAGGACAATGACCCAAACACCGGAGCAAGTCCACAACAGAATGTCTTCAGAAAAACTAAATCCACCTTTTGGAGTGCCAAGTCAGAGCCCAGACCTCAACCCAATAGAGATGCTATGGAATGACTTACACATGAGACATCCAAAGAAGATGACAGAATTAAAGCAGTTATGCCAAGAAGAATGGGCTAAAATTCTTCCTGAACGATGTGCAGTTCTGATCCACAACTACAGGAAGTGCCTGGTTGAGGTTACTGCTGCCAAGGGGGGGGTCAACCAGATATTAATTCCAAAGGTTCACTTACTTTTTCCACTAGCACTTTTTTTTTGTTTGATCTCAATAAAGACATGAAAGATCAGAATTTTTTGTGTTACTATTTTAGGCACATTATATTTGTCAATACCCTTGACTTAGATGAAGGTCAGATCACATTTTATGACAAATTAATGCAGAAAACCATGAACTTCCAAATGGTTCACATACTTTTTCTTGCCACTGTATGTGTTTTGCATATACAATGTGTGTAAATTGCATGTTAAATGTGTGTATTGAATATTGAATGTGTGTCTGTATTGTATGTTGTGTGTAAGTATCGCATGTTGTGTGTATTGCATGTTGAGTGTGTGTATTTGCTTGTGTATGTATATGTATTGAATGTTGAGTGTTTGTGTATTTGCATGTTACATGTGACTGTGTTGCAGGAGTGTGTGATTAGGTGTCGTACTGTAGACTCATTGCCATCCAGCAGGTTTTGTGTGAGTCTGCGCAGCTCAAGTAGGCTGGACTGCAGGCTACCCATAGGCACATCTTTAGCTGATGATGTTTCTGATGACTCATCCATGGATGAGTCCGTGGACAGGGCAGAGTCTGTGATGTCATTTCCTCTCAGCTGGGAGCAGATAGAGCGAATCTGGCAATAAGCTTCCCATAATTGCAGACGCAACTGCAGAGAAAAAAGATAATAATATTGAGAGATAGTGATATTCAGAGTGTGAGACTGGTATGTGTGGGTGTCTGTTTCTGTGGAAGAGAAAGACTGAAGAGTGAGAAAGGGTGTGTGTGACCAATTATTCCTGCAAGTCTTTACTATGTTATTCATCTTGTATGTGTGTGGGTGAGCTGGAATCTGAGTCAGAGCTGTAGCACCTGTATCTCTGTATCATATATGCATATGTGTGCACCTGTTCCCTCTCCTGCTCGAGCTCCTCCTGCTCCATGCTCTGCTCTATCTCACACAGCAGCGAGTGACTGTTAGAGCTGAAACCCTGGAGACTTCTCTCCTCAGTCATTTCCGCCAAACGGGCACTTAACTGTCGATGAGAAACACGCAGCTCCTGTAGCTCCAGTTGACTCTGCTGCAGCTGAAGACACACAACATACACACTGAAATTAATGGACTAGGAATAAAACAATGGTTTATGTGGTTTGCTTGCAGACCCAGCAAAGGGTAACTGGGAAGTTATAAACACAAACTTTTACTGAGCATGCCTTACAGACTGTTCAACCTGTGGGCTGTCAACATTTCTAAACATAAAAAAAATCACATAGACAATATCTATTCACAGAAGTACTGAAAAATTTACAATTTACATATATTACATATATATTTAGATATTTACAGTTTGTTTTGATTTGTTCATGTAAATCAGTTATACAGACTAGTTTGAAATCATCAGTTACCTGCAAGTCCTTCTCATGGCATAGCTTCTCCAACACAAGTGTCCGCTCTTTCAAGTTGTCCACGGTGCTCTGCAGCTGTTCATTCTCCTCATGCAATGTGGTTAAACATTGCTCAAGTTCCTGCTTACGCTCAGACAGCATCTTTATCTGAGCAAGATAAATGGACAGAGCACTGGGTCAGATACAATGCCACAAACAACCTAAGCAACAGCACTTTTAAAATTTACCAATTTTAAAAATTTTAAATTCACCAATAAAACAAACAGCAAATACTGCATTTCTACATGGCAAGGCCAACAACCACCCCCAGTTTTAGGAACGCTTAACTTGAACCATTGCTAGAGAAAGCGTAGGAGGTCAGCGACACTGCCATAGGAATGCAGGATTGATTACCTTAATAAAATTCCTAGTAATTTGGCTGGCACTAGAGAAAGAATGCAACAAACAGTCTTAGTGCACTGAGACAGCTGAGACACAGTTTGTGACCCAAAATGTTTTCACTCTGTGCTCGGTAGTGGGCTAATAAAACAGCTTGGAAGAGTAAATAAACAATTAAACCATGTATTTCATTTACTCCCTCATGTTATGCCCTATATCTTTTAACTTATTTCAGGTATGTGTTTGTCTTGAATTTATCAGGGCACCTTCACAGATATAAGATCTCCCTGCTTCTGTAGCTACTCTTTTCCCCTTTATTTAATTAACCATTTGTAATGGCTAATTAATGGACAATGAGGTTAAAAGCCAAAATAAAATATTGTGCTTACAACCCAAGTCTAAATTATGATTAATACTGAGTCCTGTGGAATCAGAACAGATCTTCAAAAAAGAAACACCTGCAAATCAACTCCATTCTGCACAGTTTTTTTTGGAATACCCAGACACTGCAGCATCAAACAACTGTTTAATTTCAAAATAAAAGCAATTTATGGACTATGCCTCACACATTGCTAATGAATGAATATCTAATGAGTATTGCTAATAAATAGTTTCTGATAAACACAAGTTTGATGTATACATAAACATTTTGTACTCTATGAACTTTCATCATCAATCTTTGAGTATTCATGATGGGTACTATATGTGACAATGCAGAACAGTTGCACTGACATTGTTGTCTTGTGTTGTCAAATCAAAGACATTGGAACATAACACATGACATGGCACCTGTATCTCTGTGATATTTTAATGAAATGAGTCTCTATTATGAATAATTCATTTGGATGAAGCACCTTTTCTGCTTTTTTACAATGAAAATGTAACATCAAATGAGTTACAGATATGCAGATGAGAGGATTGTAGTACATGCCCACTTACTTCTAACCCTTGCTGCTCTCAGGAAAAAAGAATATAAGCAAAATATATAAGCACAAAGAAAAGGAATGGTAGAAAGTATTATGTTGAGAAAAAGCTTTTTAAAGGCACAAATGCACAGATTTTACAGCAATAGTTTCCTTTTAAAATAGTTATTGTAGGGTACAGTGTGCTGAATTCATAATGATTGTATTGCTCTAAATAAGAAAAGATTACATATTCCACTATCCTTCACCTCTGCTTGTAGGCTCTCTAGTCGTGTCATGTGCTGGTTTTTGGAGATGTTCTTCTCTCTGAAATCATTCCTCAATGAATGGACCTGAGTACACAGGTGTCTCTCCACATCAGCAGCCTGTGGAAGCATGTACACACACGACCTTGTATTAATATTGTTGTGGGGTAAATATATGCTATGCCTACACCTACCCTTAACCCTAACCTCAGTAACATACAACATCTTTGTACAATTTTTGTAAAAGAGCAGTTTAACTTTTTTATACACAGTCTGAACTATTTTACATATAGCTTCAGACATATGGACAGTGCTTGATCTACTGACCATGACATACTACATTTTACTTTTTGGATCACTATACAGCCTCCTCAAAAGTATTACAATGGCAAGGGACACACTCAAACAATTCTTTTGTTTTTGCTATACACTGGAGACATTTGGGTGTGAGATAAAAAGATAAATATGAGACAATAGATTTCAGCTTTAATTTGCTAATATTTACATTTAGATATGTTAAACAAATTAAAACATGGCACCTTTGGTGGCAGACCACTCAACTTTTAGGTTAGTAAAAGTATTGGAACAGACAGTCATTTAAAGTATACTAAAGTAAATAACACTTACAATTTGGTAACACATCCCATGCTTGGTATAACTGCATCAAGCCAGCAATCCATGGATATCACTAAACAGTCTTCTTTTGCAGGTTTGTACTACAGCTTCTTTCAGTTGCTGTTTGATTTGGGGGTTTCTTCCTCTTCAGGATGTGACATGCATACTGAATTGCCTTAAAGTCTGTAATTGCAAGTCTGGTAATTGACTTGGCCAGTCTAAAACCCCACACTTTTTTCAAGTCTAAAACCTTCCACGTTTTTTTTTTTTTATTACGATGTAATAATCTGTAATTTGGCAGTGTGTTTGGAGTCATTGTCTTGCTGCATGATGATGTTCCTCCCAATTAGAATGGCTCAAATCAAGAGTAGACCTTCAGAGATTTTAATTGTTTAAACTGTTTAAATCAGTCCAACAGGGCACACCTGGGTAACAAGAAACACCTGTCAGTCACATGGTTCAGATTTCTGAACACTTGAAAAACAGATGGCTTCAAACAAAACATGCCATGTTCCAAGTTGTTTAACACATCTAGATGTAAACATCAGGAAATTAAATATGAAATTCTGATCTATTGTCTCAAATTCATCTTTTGGTCTTAAACCCAAAGATCTTCAGTGTATAGCAAAGGCAAAATAATTGGCCTTGCTGTTTCAATCCTTTTTGAGGTGACTGTATTTGTTTGAACACAGACATTAAGTACTGACACAGTGATTTGTAATCAATGGTACAGCCCACTAGCAAATAATATATAGTTCACACAAGGGCACCTATAGAATTTAATTTAAGTCTGTAGCCTTCTCTCTATTATCTCTCCACCCAGTTACTAGAGTTTGTTTGGGCTATATTTGTGACTAGGTAGCCAAAGGTGTTAGATTTGAAGGGGAAAGATAGTCCTCTATAGGAAATGTCACTGCACAGCTCCCACACACTATTCTATTCTATTCTATGTCAGAATAATGAAGGAGAAAATAAGGCCAGTGCCATACACAGTCTGTGATACATTCCTTGGAAAACTCCACATCCACATAATCCCATGCAAGCACATTGGTTATCTTTGGTAATTCAGAACAGCTCCAGAATGTTCACAGGGTCTTATTGACCTAAGCCCATTGGTCAATCAGGATCAGGCTATTACTAGAGAGTTATTTGCATAAATGAAATTACACTCATTAAGCAAAGTGTCACATCATCACTGACTATCACCATGGCAACTCTGGTCAACCTAAACAGTTTTTTTTCTTCTATGCTGCCTGAGACAAAACAAAGTTATATCCATATCAATGTTTTAGCTACCTTCTGTCATTTGGAATTCTACCAAAGAAAGCGAGTACTTAAACATGTTTCCCTCACAATGCTTATCCTATTAATCTTAAACTTATACAGACTATCATTGTTTTCACTGGGCCTAGGATTATTAATTTATATTGATGGTAGTAGACCATCGAATTCTATTTGTTCTAGAGTTGTGTGGTGGGGATACATGGTGCTATTAAATAACAAGATTGACCAGTCCAGACTAGTATGATCCTGAGACAAAACAGCAGTCAATGCACTGGAAAATGTGTGGGTTTCTGCATGAAGAGAGCTTGACAAATCAAGTCCAAGTTCAAGGCCATGTTAATTGTTTTATTTGGCATTAAGGGTATAATTATGGAAAACTGACAGGTTCCCAATGGACTAACAGTAAACCAACACTATTACAAAAAGGTTCTTGAAACTTTGCAAGAAAGGGTCAGAAAAAACAGACCACAACAGTAGGATAATGATTTCCTTGTTCATCAGGACAACACACCAATACACACAGTGCACTAAGAGAAGCAGTTTTTTGCCCAGAAACACATTTACCACCCTCACTATTCACCTGATCTAGCACCATGTGACTTTTTTCTTTTCTGCACTCAAGCGAACTTGTTTCGAGAGTGTTCCAGAAATGAAGAAGATAATGATGGAGCTTTTGAGACAACTAACGGAAGAAGACCCATTGCACTACTTTGATCAGTGGAAGACCAGAATGCAGTGGTGTGTAGTTGCAGAGGATGGAATATATTATAGGGAAAGTAATTGAAATGTAAGTTATCTTCATTAAAATTGAATTACACCATCCTTGTTATGTACCTCATAAAGGTCCAAGCTTCAAAAACATCCATTTCGTCGATCCCTGACACTAGAGTATGTTCTTTTTTCTATTCATGTCTAAACTATTTTTTTTAATATTGTAAAAATGATGCCATTAAATATTTGTTCACATTGTTCTAAAAAAGAAAAATTAACTGTTAGGCTGTAAAAAGTAGGTCAATCAGATTACTTGTTAGCCAGGACAAAACCATAGTGTAAAACATCACATACAGTATGTGAATAGTAGACCACTGCAACAACACATCTTACTGCAAAATTAGCCATTTTAATAATAAGACATTGACCAAGAATGAAGGAGAAAAGAAAAGACCTACAAAGAAACAGGAAGTTTTTTCTTTTGCATATACTCTATGTAATATAACTTGCATATATGCAGTGTTGATTGGTGGTGATAGATTGGAGGTCTCAAATCTAATATCGATCAATAGTGTTACAATTAAACTATTAGGGTTGAGCAATATATTATATCCAGAGGTCTTATTGCTACTACTACTACAACTACTACTATTACTACTATTACTACTAATAATAATCTTTCACTCTAGATAAAGGTTTTATTATATGCTGTAAATATACTAAATAATATTGGGGCAAACAATATTACAGACACAGACACCCACACACACACTTGCAGGTAGGGCACTCCATTAGATATTTATAATTTTTTTGTGTTTCAAGTAAGTAATGTTTGACTGGCTTCATACAGTGTTTCATAAATATGGTAAAAAAAAAAAAAAAAACAGTTGTGTTCCTTTCATTCAAAACAAATGATGTTAAATTTGTGTCATGTTTTCTTTAGGGTTACATTAGTGTAATTTGTTCTTTGATCAGACAATGTATGCTTAGTCTGTCCACTTTAAGTTTTTCCTGCAAATGCATTTTAGGAAGAAAAAAGATAATAGAGTAAATAATCCACTCTATTCACTTTCATTACACCAGTGACTGAGTCAATAATATAACTGTTTATGAAGTATAACAGAAGCATCATCTTAGAAGGCTGAAATGAATTAGCCCACAGAGCTCAAAACTAGTAGGCATATCACTCTGTGTAATTGCCTGACAATGGTCACTGCTAGGCTGCATAATTTTACTGCACTGGGTTTGTTACACGTAGGTGTATAACCTTGCCGTTCTCTTGAAATATTAATTAAATTTCTGTCAGAGATCTTAATAGAAAAAAATAGAAAAGATATAACCAATCCAATACAAAATCCTGGAAATAAATGTAAGCAGAATCTAGTCTATATAAACCCTGCAAGAACAGTCTTTTTCTCTCACATTCTTACCCACAAACTCACTGGTAAGGAGTTTATCCGTTTTAATCTCACCCCAATAATGATCAATGCAGACTTTACATATAGCATCCTTTTGTTGTTGTTGTTGTTATTCTTTTTAAATATCTCCCACAGACATAAAAATATACTACACAGAAAAACTACTTAAAACTTTCCTGGCTAGCTCAAAGTAAATAACCTATTAGATCTATTGTCTTTTCTGAATTGCCTACATTAGATGATGTTGCCATGATTAATATCAGCCTTAAATGACCATTAACGTAAATATTATTATTATTATTAAATATTTTTTTTTGTTTCCCTTATTGACAAATTATTGGCCAAATTAGTTCAGAATAGCATCATCTGAATCACAAAAACTGTGAAAATAATTCAAATAAACATTCTTGAATGGTAATTCTACCACTCAACTGGGCAGAAATTGTTGACTATCTTTCAGACTTTAAATTATTTTTATGAGAAATCATACAGTATTTTTTCTACCTAAAATGTGAATGACACAATCCACATCTGGTGTACAATCAAAGTCTATAGGTACAATCTCAGTTCTCGGTTCT
>JAQQZR010000039.1:15527040-15551368 GCA_030068235.1 Notoglanidium macrostoma | reverse complement strand
GACTTTGAAACTCGGGATCCCGAGAAACTCCCCTGCAAAAAATTTTTTCCCTCCCAAAAATTTTTTTCCCCCATGTCACTTCGGGGGCTCCGTAAGATATCACTGTCATAGTCGACTATGATTATGCAACTGCCATCTTCCAGTCAGCTGTAAACGACCACCACCATATATATATATATATATATACACACACACACACACACACAGGTAAGCTACTCAGCCAAGTTAAACCGAACTAGCAACAAGCATACAAATACAAATACACACACACACACACATATGAAATGCTCACACACATACAAGTGAAATGCTCACTCACACACATATGTGAGGCACGGTATTGGAAGAGCTTGATTCCCCAATCGGACTGGGAGGCATTAAGTGAAAATATTCGCGCTTTGTAACGCTCAGGCCATCCGCCGTTAGGGTTGAAGTGCGCGTGCTTACGCGAACTTACGGTAAAGGCTCGCGTAGCCCTCAGAAACAGAAAGAAATCAGAAGCTTTGACGTGTTTAACAGTTTACTGTTAATGAACTGCTATTAATGTGTTCTGTTAGATTTAACGCTGAAACGAAATGTACTGACTCTGTTTTAATGGACAAAACCCAAAGATTTATGTGGATTTTGACATCGATTTGAAAAACTTAATTTGGCCAAATAAGTAGACTAGCTACATTTTAACACGTTACACCGTGAAAAGGCACGAGGCAGATTAATTGTATAGGAATTTTTGGCAAACAAATAAATTAATACAAACTCATATGGCAGTTAAATGGCTTTATATGCAAATAGGCTGGGCTTGGGTAGCTGTTCCTCTGAAGTTTCCCATAATTCTGTGGTATCATGTGAAGAAGAATCTGGCTAAAGAAAGAAAAAAAAGTGTTTGTGCGCATACCAAAAAACAATATGTTCTGGATTTCATGAAAGAAAAAAAAATCAAAATGCAAAAAATTACAATCAGCCACAGCTGATTAACTAAAAGTGATTTACTCATTCCCATATCAACAAAAATATACATGTTCAAATATGTACCAAGCTATCTACCTCTCATTGAAAGGGAAAAAAGAAAAATGAACACTTTATTTTTTAAAAGGTAACTGTGTGCACATGCCCCTGTACTCAGATTGAGGAAGGCTAAACAACTACTTACATTAAAAGTATAAACAGGACTATTTCAAACATGTGTGAGTGTGTGTGAGAGAGAGTGAGTGAGAGACTGTGTGAGTGAGTGTGAGAGAGATTTTGTGTGTGTGAGTGCGTGCGAGTATGAAAAGTTCCAGTACACAACCAGAACTTCACAGGACATTTAACAGACTGCTGTACTGTCTAAACACCAAGGTCTAATTCATTTCTAAGTGATTGCAATTTGAGCTTAAACTGTCTCCTTCCATCATCTAAATTCAACAGCACAATCTGAATGAATAAAAAAAATCACCTCAATTTTGTTGGGTATTCTAAATGAAGAGCATAGATTAGACCAAATAAAACAACCAGGGCATCTGCCCAAAATCTGTGTGACAGAACAACCTGATCCTCCAGAGTGACAGCTACCTGCTGCGTGCGGAAAGGAACTGCTGATAGATTCTCATCTGTGATGGCCACAAGTGTGACGGCTCCTCTCTGGTTTTCGTCAAAGTCTTCTTCCTGAATATATAACAAAACACATATTACACAAGGTACATGAGTGTTTGTCATAAATATTGCTATTAGTGATTTGGTGTGTGTAATAAAAAATATCATGAGTGTTTGAGGGAATGTGAGCGGTACATTGAGCGGTACACACATATTAAGACTCCGATATATACTTCCGATATATTCTTTCTTGTGACAATGGAATTTTTAGACTCAACAACGCCTATTTCTCGCTAGATTTTCTCTAAACGTACTATTAAAAAGCCTAACTAGATACAAATATAAATAAACACTTATCATTTCTCAAGATAGTCTGCCATGCTGAAAAGTTTAGAGAGTTCTGTCAAAGGCGATCTGATAGGCTGAGGCATGGCTGTGACATTTCAACAAACCTCACTCATTATAATCAATTAATTCCCACTCGAATACGGATGAAATTATCATGCAGACTTATTTTATTTGAGTTATTAGTTCAGCATAAAATGAGTTCAGCATACTTTTAACACTTGACTAATTTCACATTTATGCCGATTCAAGTAATGTTAACTTATTTTGGCTATTAAGATAGTGTTATAGGTTTTACAGTGCAGAACTCCGATCAAGCCAGACGATTGGAATGATTTCTTCCGTATAAAGTGAAACGCCTTCCAGTTATACTGAAACACCTTCCGGATATACTGAAATGTTCTCACACACACAAATGAAATGCTCACACACATACTGGTGAAAAGAACTCTCACACACACACACATATATGAAATGCTCACACACAAACACACATATGAAATGCTCACACAAACATATATGAAATGCTCACACACATACAGCTGAAAAGAACTCACACACACACATATATGAAATGCTCACACACATACAGCTGAAAAGAACTCACACACACATATATGAAATGTTCACAGACATACAGCTGAAAAGAACTCACACACACATATATGAAATGCTCACACACATACAGCTGAAAAGAACTCACACACACATATATGAAATGCTCACACACATATATGAAATGCTCACACACATACAAGTGAAATGCTCATACACATACAAGTGAAACGAACTCACACACACATATAAAATGCTCATGCACACACATATGAAATGCTCATACAGACGCATGTGAAACAGTCTTGTGAGTATGTGTGTGTGTGTGTGAATGAGCATTTCACATGTGTGTGTGAGCTCGTTTCACCTGTATGTGTGAGCATTTTATATGTGTGTGAATGTGTTTTTCACATGTGTCTATATGAGCGTTTCATATATAAGTATGTGAATTTTCAGTAGTATGGATGTGTGTGTGAAAGGAAAGTTTCACATGTAAATGTGCATGTTTCATATGTGTTTGTGTAACAAAAGTCTGAATTATTTCCTAAACGGCCCCTCATAACACAAGATGCTGAAGTTCAGCACATAGAGTTTTTTGCTTTTTTTCTCAGTTAAAAAAGAGGGTTTGAAAAAAAAGTGTGTGTATGTTTGCGCACGTGTGTGTGTACGTATGTATATATATGTATGTATATATGTATATATGTGTGTGTGTGTGTGTGTGTGTGTGTGTGTGTGTGTGTGTGTGTGTGTGTGTGTGTGTGTGTGCATGTACACAAAGAAACGGCAGTGTATGTATACACAAAATAAGTTTCAATAAATCCATTGCAATAGAAGCAAACCTTCATGGTGCAGGTTGCTATGGCAACACACAAATTATGGCATGACAGTTACTTTACATAATGGTAAAAGAGTAATGTCACAGATATAAACTTTATATTAGACCAGACTGAGCCCCCTCAATATTTAATTTAATTCTCCATGTAAAGTCTCCATGTACGAGACCTTAAGTTGCATTAATTCATCTGAATTAATGGTTTCATAACAGGGGGCACAATAATGAAACATATAAAATTGAAAGTTCTTTCTTTTTATTTCAGATTTTTTTTCCTACAGGACATACCTGTGTGATACGATAGATTATGAGTTTTTGCATTAGACAAAGTCTAACTGAAATGAAATTGATATTTTTAACATGGGGGTGGCACAGTGGTACAGTGGTTAGCACTGTCGCCTAACAGCAAGAAGGTCCTGGGTTCAATCCCCGGGTCACCCAGGGTCTTTCTGTGTGGAGTTTGTATGCTCTCCCTGTGCATGCGTGGGTTTTCTCCAGGTGCTCCGGTTTCCTCCCACAGTCCAAAGACATACAGATTAGGTTAACTGGCTACTCTAAATTCCCCATAGGTGTGAATGCGAGTGTGTGTGGCTGTTTGTCTGTGGTGGGCTCCAGCTTCCCCGCGACCCAGATGGATAAAGTGGTATAGATAATGGATTTTTAACATGTGTCATAACCCTTCTAAGTTTTGATTTCTCCCACCTGTTTTCTTATACGACTACCAGCAGAGCAAGGAATTGCTCACTATTGGCCAGGGAGGAGGAGAAGTCTATGAATTGTAAGTGTATACATTAATTCAGTAACATAACATTCAAGTGTGTTGTTTTCACTGCAGGTTCAAGACATTTTGTAGGAGGCTCTAAAATAAGTGCTATAGAAGTAGCAAGAAAGGTGCCGGATTATTTTCCCAAATCAGGCTTAGAATTTAGAAGAAAAAAGTGCTTGTCTTTCTGTGATGACATCAGAACAAATTGGTAATACATAGTGTGTGGTGTGTTAGTCTAGAGTCTAGAGACTGTTGTGTGTGAAAATCCCAGGAGATCAGCAGTTTCTGAAATACTCAAGTCATGCATGCATGTTACCACAAAAGTCAGTGATCACACTTTTTTTAAATTCTGATGTTAGCTGCTTGATTTTATGCAGTCTGCTGCTGCCACAGCAGCAGAATGCATAAAATCATGCTTATTTAAGTTTATTTATTAATTTATTACATAATAATTTCTTGGGAAAGTGTCAGTCAATCTGTACACCAGTTAATTACTAAAATAATTAATAAAATTAAAAATTTCAGGGGTCATTCTCTTACCTAGTGCACCTTTAAATGGTTTTATTTATATGACAAAGGACAAGGGGAGTCTTTTGTCAGTGAGGAATGTAGTGTCAGAATGCAACTTTCTACCTCCAAATGGAGATAAACTCCTGTTCAGATAGCAATAAACAGAAAGCACTGAGTTTAGGCAATGACTCAGTTGCTATGTAGAGTTACTGCAGTAAGTGAGAGCTAGAGAGAGAGAGAGAAAAAGAGAGAGAGCACTGTGGGAGAGAGTAGAAGGGATAGAGGGAGTGCTTTGCCATGCTCACTGTGCAAGTGCGTATGTCTGAGCTGCTTGTGAGTGTGATTTGCTGCTCTACTCTAGGATGCTGTTTCTTTCTCCTTTCCTCTCTCACAGTCCATCTCTCAATCTTCCTCAACAGCACTGCATTCTGCTCTGAAGATGACTTCCCTGAAAGCATCCAGACACATAAACCCATCTCAATGCCTATGGACATCCAAGAAGCCACACCACTGGGCATCCTTCCTGAGGACCTGCCCTCTCTGAAGTGGGATCTCAGTCATTAGTCTTGGCAAGTGAGTACTGGACAGGAAATTGCTTCTCTGACTACAAGGCATAATTGTGTTACCAGCTTGCCAGCTGCACAAAGATGTTGATGTCCAAGTGTGCATATGTGGATGTCTGGATGTGTATATGCATGTGTAAGCGTGAGAGGAGAGAGAGGAGAGAGAGAGAGAGAGAGAGAGAGCGAGAGAGAGAGAGAGAGAGAGAGAGAGAGAGAGAGAGAGAGAGAGAGAGAGAGAGAGAGAGAGAGAGAGAGCGAGAGCATTTATTTTCCTGGTTACTGACTTCAAGTACGTGTACATAAAAATCAGTGAACAGTGTGGTTTAACACCTGTAGAGTTGCCTGTATCGGTGCAGATATTGCTTCAGTGTAGCCAACACAGCCACTATTGCCATGTCATAAGAATTGACATGAGCTGATGGTATGAAAAGTTATGAATGATAAGGTAAGTGAAATATTGTCTCATTAGCCATTTGTAGCTTTTCCATTGGCTTCATTCATATCAAATACAATGAAATCACTTATGCTTTTTAGAATTCATGCATTTTGTGTGAAATCAAGCTGTTGCAGCTGGTACCTTACCTAGAGGTAGATTAGACAGTAGGGGCTTACAGTGTTGGATGGTGTTGTTAGTCATGACACTGCACTCTGAAACAAGTAACTTCTAACACTGATTTATTTCATTCCATTTCTGACACAGTAGAACAGAACAGAATATTTCCTTGTTTGTACTTTTTAAATGACCATAATGTTGATTTGACATTTAGCTATTTAAAGAGCTCAACCATACAAATAGTAGTTGGATATGTGTGATGTAATGGCTGGATACCCATGGCTTAAGCTGAGATGGAAAAGAACTATGTGGGTGTAGAAGCATGCATCAGAAAACGAGCAGTACGAAGAGCTAAGATGGTGGATGAGCCTTATTTCTATGGAAACAGCACATCTCCAGCCCCTCAACTTGCACAGAGTCTCTTAATTTAGCTACAGGTAAAGAGACAAGTTGCAGCAGATCTGAAGGTGCCAACCATAAGATCTCACACAGCCCCAACCCCCCATGCCAAAAAATGTTACCCTCCCCCCTCCCCTCTCTGCCCCCCAAAACATACACACCGTATAACAGCTGACGAATGAAAGTGCGATATGAGAAAGGACAGAAGCAGAGTTAATATTATACATGTTGTATTTTATTGTTTGTGTAGCACATCACCAGGCTATTCAAGTTCTGTGCATCTCTTTTATTCTAAATAGACAAATGCTTACTAAGTCACCATTATAGATTGCTGCTACTAGTTTAACAATAGTTTTCAATCCATTTTAAACTTTGTGCATTCATGTGCAACTCAGTGTGCGCTGGTTGTAATGGTGTAAGTAGTATAAAAATATGTTAGATGAAGCCTTGCAGAAGCTGAACTCAGGCTGGCATTTTCACTGCACCACATCAGTGCATGATAATAGGAGTCGTGAGGAGCTTGCAGCTTTCAATAATCCAAGTGCTTTTCTGTCTACTTCACCACGAGTGTTAAACAGTCTGCTTTGTGTATGTCTCCCCTCCCATAACTAAGTCTCGTGTAAAAATCACAGCTTTTATGGCTATGTCCAACACTAAGGTTCCTTTCCTGGAGTCGTGACTGAGACTAAAAATGCTCGTGATGCATCGTGACCATGGATATGGTCGATGGACAAGAGTGAACCAGACACCACACGCAGAATGAATATATGAAAAGCCATTAGGGTCAATCCACGTGGAGTTATGTGAAAAAACTTTCCATGTTAACATGGATAATATTAGGATTTTAATCAATAACGTGCAGTATGATGTTGTTGTTAAGTTTATCTTATCCATAATTTTGTCTCAGACAAATTTATTTTTCATTTTTTGTTGAAAATAATATGGCCAGAATGTGAGTTCTCTCAGTCACCCTCTCCTGCCCTACTAATATGCACCTTGGGAACACCAACAAGCCATTCATTACTTTTTTATACCATTTTAAAAGATGGTATTTTTCTCATATTTCCCACTACACAGAGTGGTGAGCCAAAACAGCCATGATGCAAGAACTGCATTGATGCAGTTGCTGTTTGAACATCTTGGAAGTTCACTTGCAAGTGCACTTTAAGTAATACTTTGTTAAAGTACCTTTAGCTTGTAATACAGCACTCTGTCTTTTTGGGCCAATACATCTTGATTTAGCATTTTTATTCCATCCTTCCTTGCAAAAACGCTCAGATCTATCAAAGTGTGAGGAGCTCCCCTCTCTGTTCAAGTCATTCCAGAGGCTTTTGATAGGATTTAGATTTGAGCTCTAAACATAATGAATGCATGAACATAACAGGGTATGCAACTAAGTTATTTATTTTCTTTTCTTTTCTTTCTAAGTTTTTCTTTTTCTTTTATTTCTAAAAATGTTTCTATTTGTTATCACTTGTACTTTGTTGGTTGCTATCATAGATATCCCAAAATGACTAGATTGGACATAAGTTGTTTACATCTGGCACAATGAGAAGCCATATTGGATAGCTGATTCTTGTCATAGATAAGCAATTGTGTTCTAATTTTTTTGTATGTTTATAGCCAACATGAAAGAAACCAGTGTTTGCTCAACTAAATTATACTGGATATTATGACAGGTTTTTCTGGACATTAACTGGATATTATTATTTCTGAGTGTGAATTCGTCTTTTTTCCTTGCAAATACAAGATGGATTATAGAGAACCTTATCCTCATTGTGTCACTGTCCAAATATTTATTGATCTGACTACATTCTCAGTGAGGAGAGATATTGCCCACCATTGTTTATTGCTCATACTGTTATGCTGTTTGTTCTTTTTTTTAAATTGTTTTTTCCTTGTCTCATGGGTTTGGATTTTTGCCCAAGTATTGCTGTTTGCTGATCGCCTGACTTTATGCCTGTTTCTGGTCCACATTTTCTCAATAATGTTTTGGATTTGTCTGCCTGGTTTTCCTAATAAACTATATTTAATCTGTATTTGAATCTGCTTCAAGGTGCTATTATGGGATATGTGTGGTTTTAAAATGATACACTATATGCCCAAAAGTTTGAGGGCACCTGACCATCACACCCATATGTGCTTTTGAACTTCCCATTTTGGATTTAGTCCCCTTATGCTGTTATAATAATGTTCACTATTCTGGGACAACTTTCCACTAGATTTTGGAGCATGGCTGTGGGGATTTGTCTAGTCAGTCACAAGAGCATTAGTGAGGTCAGTCAGTGCTGTCAGGTAATAATGCCTAGGGTACAGTCAGCATTTCAGTTTATCACAAAGGTCTTCAATGAGGTTGAGGTTAGGGCTGTATGCAGGGCACTTGAGTTCTTGCACTACAACCTTGGCAAACCATGTCTTCATGGACCTTGCATTGTGCATAGGGGTATTGTCATGTTGGGACAGGTTTGGGCCCATTAGCTTCAGTGAAAGGAAATCTTAAAGGTACAGCATACAAAGACATCCTAGATACTTGTGTGCTTCCAACTTTGTGGCAACAGTTTGGGGAAGAACCACATATGGGTGTGATGGTCAGGTGTCCACAAACTTTTAACCATATGGTGTTTCATCCTTGAATTCAGGTCTCTTTCGAGGAACTTCATCCATAGTTATCCCTATTCACTTAACTGTCATCTGACAAATCAGCTATGCAAGATGGCATTGCAATGATTCCACGACACACCAATACATTTGACACATTGTGTCCTTTCTAGTGTATTATGTGATTTCTAGGGTTGCTATATCATGTTAAAAGTGGAAAAAGATTGATTTATCTTGGAAATGGAAAATGATTTATTTTGGGTTGACAACCATCTGCCATTTTATCAGGGGTTTGTTGACTTCTTAGTGTGTCAAGAATATGCAAAATCTTGGTAGCTCAATGAAGCTATGCTTCTGTAATTCTATTAAAGGATGTTTATTTCTAAAGGGCATTTGGGAGTTGAAAACTTTTTCCTTAGTCTAAGCAGCCTGTTGTTTGTAAATTCCCAGAACCACTGTCAACCAGTATCACTGCAAAAAGTCCAGACAGAAGTCTTGAGTTGCTTTTTAGATGAGTAAAACAGGCAAACAGATTAGCAAATCTGCCACAGTTAAAATAAATGATCCAGGAGCCAAGACCATTCGACATGGAGAACCTACATTCCTCAGCATAGCCCTTCTTATTGTTCAGTGGCCAGTTGCCAATAAGATAATCTGAGTCACAACGTTCAATTCCACCAGCTTCTCAGGTTCTGTGGCATGCCTTCTGAGTAGTATGATAGGTCATGAGCAGGCAAGCTTTGTACATATGCCTGCTGTTGATGCTTAATGTTGGATTGCTGATAGTTTTGGCAAACTAAACACTATGTCAAATGTACACTGATGACTCCCTAGTGAAAACATACAATACTGCTTGCATATGACCACAGATTTGCAATACGTTGGCTGTTCTGCTGCTAGCACTGGAGCAGTCACTCAAATCCACACATGTTAACCTCTTTAAGGTCTGTCAATTTTGGCAGTGAGACTTCTGGGATAGGATATGAAATGACTATCTGATAATTTGGTTTATATGTGACATCATGTGTGGTCGGCACTCCGCTAGACCGGAAGAATGTGCTTCAATCCTGCACAACCCATCTTGTTGAGATTTCTTTAAGGAATTTTGCCAAAGATACCTTGGACAGAAGGGTGCAGGCTTTGGAATCTTCAGAAACCCAGCATGCCCAAACAGGCAGTTCATGTAGTACTTTAAGGACACAACACTGACTCTGTCTTCCATTGTTTATAGGGTGTCTATAGCAGCGGGAACACACACCAAGGACATGTTCTGGTGATCATCATATTGTAGCTGAGAGCATGGCTCACTTGATGATGAAAACATCAGTAGCATCTATTTCAGTGGACATGATCACAGTCTAAAAGGGGTATAACCTACAGTTCTGGCTTTGCAGATTTCAGACACCAACAGAGTTGTTGCTCTGTCTCAGGAAGTTATTTTGCTTCAGTGTTAAAACAGTGTGTTGAATTGAATTTACAGTATATTCTTGTTCAAAGAAAGGGTGGTGGTTTCTGTTCATACTTTCAGATTTTACAGTGTTACTGTAAATCAGTTCCTGAAGGATCTCCAAGTTCAAGCATTCCAATTTAAAGTTTTACCTTTCAGAATGTCCATTCAATATGGCATTGTCTGCTCTGATGGCCACTATCGTACAGTGTGGCATAACGTGCTCTGCCATACAGTGTGGCATAGTCTGCACAGGATCTTACCATATGTGAATGACTGTCTCTTGCATACCAGATGAAGTCCACCTGCCCATCAGCATGTTATGGTTCACTCAGACAGCATTGTTCCATGTAGCACTTTCCCAGTTGTATTTCCCCCAGACAGAGCTGGACATCCTTCTTGGACAGGTTGTTCTGGCCCATGACTGGCTCACCACCTGTTATATGCCTTGCTCTAATGCTGATCTGTATACTCCTGCTCTGTGTAGGTTTGAGCAACTAGGTCATAAAGACCTAGTTGTGGTTTCATGATAGTCAGCAAAACCATGATTTTTACTTCTGCTTTCACTACTTGTTGGCATACTCTGTCAATACTCTGTCAAAACTTCAGACTGAATCACCAACTGAGGATGTGCTTGTTCTGCAAATTATGTGTTCATTTTTATTCATTATCTATTGTGCATTGTCTAATTTCCAACAAGGGGACTAATTTGTAGCCATACTAAAACAGAATATACATAATATAATAATCATCAAGAACCTACTTTTATGTAGTTATTTAATGAGTATAGTACTTAAAATAACTTTTCACTTCTTACTATCTTCAGCAGTGGTCTTCAACCTTTTCATGCAAAGATCACTTTGGAAGTAAAAACTTGAACATTGCCAAAGAAAAAAAAGACCATCAAGAGTAAGCCTCTTTAATTCAGCTTTAGCTCTCTTGGTGGTCTTTGTAAAAGTGATTGCTTTTAAGCTTAAAAAACAGTTTTAATTCTTTAATTCTTTTCTGTCATATTTCACATTTGTGTGGGAATGAATCCTTGAATTTTAGATGGTAAGTGGTGTGATGGCAGTCCTAATTTCCCTTTTTTGACAGTACTAGAGCCTGGTGAAATACCAAGCTTTGTACCTATGGAGACATGCTAATTAGTGGTTGCGTGTTATGGTTAAAGTTAAGGTTTTTGGGTTAAGTTAATGGTTAGGGATAAATTTAGGATCCCTATCTCTTAAAGGTTGAAGCTGATTTTATTGCTGAGCCTATTGCTCATATATGTATATACAATATATGTATGTATGTATATGTGTGTGTGTGTATGTGTGTGTGTGTGTGTGTGTGTGTGTGTGTGTGTTTGTGTGTGTGTGTTTTAACTTTATTTAAGGGTTTTAAAGTTTTTCAACCATGAGAAGTTAGAACAAACAAGAGCCTACCCCCACCCTGACCCATGCCTACTATTACAGAAACATAGGAGAATTATTGTTCAAGCCAGGGTAGAGAAGGCTACAGCACTGGCCTGCAAGGCAGTGTATTGTTTCTCTTTCAAGAGTACACCAAACACAGCAACAACAGGTTTAGGCAAAAGTGTATTACTATGTATATGGGAGAAAGTTTGGAAAATCTGACTCCAAAATTTTAAGCATCTGCAGGACCAAAATATATAGCCAGTTGTAGCTGGACTAAAGTGACACAAATCTTGCTCCCACACTAGTTTGGTTTTGTCCCACAAAGGTGTATTAATACCTCATATGATGTTGTGTACCATTGAGATCTTTCCTTTTGAATAAGGGTTCATTTCCAAAATGTCATCCATTGAACTTTATTATATTTTGGTATTTGGAGGGGTGAAGGAAAAAAATGTATATATCTTTAAGGAATTCACCAAGGTTCCATATTAGCCCCTGTCTTATTTTCAGTTTTATAAATAACATTGGGAAGTACATGCTTACAGTTAATGTACATCTTTATGCAGTAGATACAAAACTGTACACAGTTTCCTTCACTCTGAGCCAGGCTATTGATGAACTTCAGACTGCCTTTCATCGGCTTCAGGTCTTATTACAGGATCTAAAGTTGGTTTTAATTCTAAGAAAACCAACTTTATTATCTTTTCTGTAACTCACACCCAGATCTCAGTTATTGTTGGTATTCATACCATAGGAGGGGTCTATGGTATAAATAAAATAAAATAAATAAATATAAATAAAAAAGTACCATGCTATAAGTACTTCGGAATCTGGTTGGATGATCTCTTTTAGGATGTATATTGAGCACCTAGTTAAGAAACTGAAGATCATCCTCGGTTTTTATTATTGTAATAGGGCCTGTTTTAATTAAGCAGCTAGGAAAACATTTGTACTGACTATGTTCTTAATGTTCTAGATTATGGGGACATCATATACATGCATGCTGCTGTCGCTACACTTCATTGTCTTGACTCTGTGTATCATAGTTCTCTTTGTTTTATAACTAATTCATTGTCCAATACACATCATTGTGTATTTTATGATCTGGTTTCTTGGCCTTCATTAAGCTTAAGAAGACAGCAGCATTCAGAAATTGGTAGAATGGTTTTCTCCTATTTTGTGTCCTGGTCATGGAATAAGTTGCAGAACACATTTCATCTTAATGATTTTATCTCACTGGGAAGGTTTAAAGCTCTCATTAAAAAAGTATGTAACTGAAGAGTGCAATTGCTAATCCTAAGCTGGACTTTGTGTTATGTACCTGTAGTTTTTGTTTTTCTCTGTCTTTGTCTTGTGTGATCCTTATACTTTATGCAACCTTGTAATGGTGTGCTTTCTTAGCCAGATCACCCTCAGAAAAGATATTTTAATCTCAAGGGATTTCCTGGTTAAATAAAAGTTAAATAAAATAAATATAAAGTATACTAATGGAAGTACAGGGATTGAGACAGAGCATATGTCTTACCACGCAAACAGGAACTTCACCATAGACTGCTTGACACGGCTCAAACTCCACAGGTTATTGGTTATGATGGTTATGATGATACCCCAATGCCAAGAGTGACACTGTTGTATAGTGTTACCATCTGGAAACAGAAAGAGTGGCTTTTTAACCCATCTTGTTTATACTCCTCCTAGATGAGTCATTGGATTCATGTAAAATTTATATATATGAAATCAAGATGTTGATTTTAAATTGTGAAGGTATTTGAGATCTTGTAAGGTGTTGAAATGGTGAAACAATGAATTAATATATATTGCCATACAAAAAGTGCCATACATTTTCACCCATCTTGGCTACATTGCTCCTATACAGTTCATCGGATTAATGCCAGATTTGCTATAGTTATGATCTTTATGATGATATCCACATGCTCAGAGTGCAACTCCAGTATAGTGACACCATCTGGCAACAGAAAGAGTGGTTTATTCACCATCTCAGCTTACTAAAAACAACTCTTTTAATTGGTCTGTAGTGTCAATCTGGTGATACAATTGGGATGCATAATAATTTCTCCATGGATTGCTTGATACAGATCAAACTTCACAGGTTATTGGTTATGATGGTTATGATCATATCCATATGTGTGGATCCAGTGACACTCGGGCATAGTGCAAAGTAAGAGTGGCTTTTTCACCCATCTCAGCTATTTTGCTTGATGTCTTGTCATGCATAATACATCATAAATTCTCCATTCACTTTTTCGTACGACTCGAACTTCACAGGTTATTGGTTATGATGGTTATGATGATATTCACATGCCCAGAGTGACTCTATGGTTTAGGACCATCATCTGGCAACACAAAGAGTGGCTTTTTTTACTGTTAGTACTGTTAGTGTTGTTCATATCATGCAAACCAATATAATACAATAATTACAAACTTATAAATATGAAACTCTGTTACTTCTTGTCACTCATTTTGAATGGTTTCCACTTTTTCCTTTTCTTTTTGAGTAAAAGAAGCAGCAACAATTTGGTTAGCTCTGATTCCATGCCTGGCCTCTCCTTCTCAATCAATCTCCTCTCAATATATGACTGTTCAAACAGAGAACAAAATAAATGTATCCTGCTAACGTTAGGAGTGAAATTCTACCAAAACCTGAAACACAACACATAATCTTACAAGTTATAACCTATAGTTTTACAGCCTTAATAATTCAATTCAATTCAATTTTTTTTGTATAGCGCTTTTAACATCAGACGTTGTCACAAAGCAGCTTCACAGAAGTATATAAATTCTGAATAGAAACTTATGAATCAATAAATGTATCTATATAAATATCCCTATAAATAATGAGCAAGCCTGTGATGACAGTGGCAAGGAAAATCTCCCTGAGACAACAAGAGGAAGAAACCAAATAACTAAATACAATTTCTAAATATCTATTTAAAGTAACCTCATCAGTTTACTGGCTACTTGATGTGATGATAGATGATGACATCATTTTGGAAGAAGTCAGATTGTGTGCTGCTGGCACCTGATGGCCACCATACTTTCTAATACACAACTGGAAAGGGAGGGGTGAGGGAGGATGTCATGTAGTTGTTTGCAAATTAACAACCTCATCACTAGAAAGCAGAAATTCTAGCTTTAAGGGCTCTGGTTATAGGAGACTCTATCTTAAGTCATGTGAAATTAGCTAGGCCTTTAGGGGCACCAGCAGCTTTAATTAGGCGTATACTGGGAGCCAGGGCACCAGACATAGCAGGTAATCTTAGGGTCTTAGGCAAGCATAGGTTTTATAAGATAGTTATTCATGTAGGAGCTAACAATCTATGCCATTGTCAGTCAGAGGTTAATAACTGTAACTTTGTAGAGGTGCTTCAATTAGCAAAGGTGATGTCTGATGCAGTAATGTGCTGTGGCCCCATCCCAGTGCAGCATGACCATGTAGCTTACAGCAGGTTATGGTCACTGAACTGCTGGATGTCCGGGTGGTGCTCAGAAAACAATGTTGGCTTTATAGATAATAGGAGTAGTTTTGAGGGAAAGGCTGGCCTGTTGCGGCAGGATGGTATCCATTCCATTTGGATAACATCCCATAGACTTAGAACAGGCCTGGTTAATTTGTGACAATCCAGAGCCAAGACCAGGGAGCAGACGAGCAAGCTAAACCAACCCCCTGCTAGCTGCACAGAGTTGTCACTTAGGTTCCACTATATTGAGACTGTGTCAGTTTCCTGAACTACACAAAAATGTAGAAATACCCAGAGAGTTTGTTTTTAGTAACCAAAATAACATTAGTAATCTAATTAACATTACGAATTTAATGAACTGTGTTTAACAGACACATGTATTAAACCAAATCAGTACGTAGAATTAAATGAAGCTATTCCTCCTGGATATAGTTATATACACCAGCCTTGTCTAACAGGCAGAGGAGGAGGTATCACAGTTATTTATAATGATAATCTAAATTTTATGATAATCTAAAATTTATGTAAGCACCCCTAAAAAAATAAATAGCATTTTCCAGAATTGTGTTAAGCCTCTAACATTAGATTTTATGAAAGAATAGGACAAGCATTTTATTTGCAAATTATTTAAGCAGG
The DNA here is from genome assembly GCA_030068235.1 of Notoglanidium macrostoma. Classification (NCBI taxonomy): domain Eukaryota; kingdom Metazoa; phylum Chordata; class Actinopteri; order Siluriformes; family Auchenoglanididae; genus Notoglanidium; species Notoglanidium macrostoma. The sequence continues at coordinate 15,535,713 of JAQQZR010000039.1, read as the reverse complement.
TTTAATAGCAATATAGGCAAAGGATCAACAGTGCAGCAAACAACTACTCCAGGGCAAAATCCAAAGTAGCAAAAACCAGAAAACAGAACAGTGGCAGTAACAAAAATAGCAAACATGTAAATCTAAGGCTTTGCAGTAGCGGCCATGAGGACTGAAACTATTGTCTCACAAAGAGAAAGTGTGTGTGAGTGAATTTATGAAGAGTCTGTGGCGTGGTGAATAATTGGATTCAGGTGTGACTGATTAGTATTCCAGAGACTGAGGCTGCATCCAAATACTCAGTACTGAATACTCATAACCCTAATGTTTATGGCATACAGCTTTTTGCATTCAATGCAGTATGGCTGTATTAGCATTTGGATACAGGCTGAGAGCATGGGAGAGTGATGGCAATGTTGTCAGGTTGCAAGTGCTCATTGAAATTTGTTGCAGTCAAATTTGAGTCAGTGGGTGCAGACATGACACTAGAATTAAGTTTAATAGTATATCTACAGTACATTTATGGACAGTGAATTGAAGCTTTGAGACAAACCTTGATTCATTGGAAATATCTGTTTTTCCAGATGGATATATAATTTCTTTTTAAAAAAGGAGAACAACCAGGTCAGACGTCAAAATTAGTTGACTCACTGTATTGCCCTCAGCAACACAATATTCAGCAAGATGAAAATTGATATGGATCCATTTATACCTTTTATTAAATTATTTGGTTGTTACATTTGCCTTTTGACAACACAAAGAGGCAAAGAGTAGGATAGAGCAAGAAAGGCCTGGTGAGGTCAAGAACACAGTTATATATATATATATATATATATATATATATATGGACAACTGAAATATCTACATTTACATTTATGTCATTTGGCAGACACCCTTATCCAGAGGAACTTACATAGGTCTCAATTATACAAGTGAGCAGTTGAGGGTTAAGGGCCTTGCTCAAGGAGTGATAGCTTGGCAGTGCTGGGATTTGAACTCACAATCTTCTGATCAGTAGCCCAATGTCTTAACCACTGAGCTACCACTGCCCCATCTGACATATCTGACATATCTGACATAATTAACCCCAAAACAATTAATGTTCTACACTATGCCTTACAAAACTTGTGGCTCTTGAGCTGTACATTTATTTGTTTTGGTATTGCCAGCAAATCATCATTAGAGTAAACCCAATAGGAAAAAATTAAAATTAAAGTGAATACAACCTTCTGGCAAGCAGCACATTTGCAGCACATTGAAATTTGTTTAATTTGTGCTTAACTGGAAAATATCATCTAGAAAATATTACTGCATTAAGTGTTACCCACTGAAATGATTGATTAAACAAAGAGTTGAAACATTTTTGCAGGAAATGCATGCATGTTGCCTTCTCATTAGGGGCTGAACCCCCTAAAGATTGATCTTAGAATCACCCCTAATAATCTGTCTTTCTCTCAGTCTTGCTTGAGCTACACATGCTACTGCTGAGATGCCAGTGATCCTGACCCCTTCTACACACCAGAACTGCCTAATTCATCTTGATAGGGACTTCTGGTTGGAGTTCCCATCACCTGGAACCCACGTGCCCTGTAAGAACAGCCCAAAGATAAACTTAAAGACTGTGAAGGTGACTTTGTACTGCTGCTCATGCAAACAGCTTTGCTATGATGGTTTAGGCTTACAGTTGCCATGATAACTTGAGGTCCTCAACTGCTACAAACAGTCGTGCACTAAAATCTTCATCAGTGGACAGATGATAATAAATAGCAAAATAAACTTTATGTTAAAACTATAATGAGTTTCCTGGTATACAGTTGTACTTTTGACCATTGAACACACTGTCATAGAAGGGAGTTATTTATAATTGAACTATTTGCACTAATTGCACCGGTGTCACCCAAATGAGGATGGGTTTTCTTTTGAGCCTGGCTTCACTGAAGGTTTCTGCCTCATGTTATTTCAGGGAGTTTTTCCTTGCCAGACTTGCTCATTATAAATACATTTATAAATTAATATTGTTGGGTACTTAAAGTTCTAACTGAGCCACAAACCTCTAGCAAACAAGGATTTCGATTAATCTTTCAGTTTGTTCAGTGGGTATTTTGATTCCTGGGACACTTGCCTTAGTTCTAGACAAAGGAAAAAGCATTACCGTGTTTGCCCAACAATTAAATCTGGCCTTTAAATCATAAATATTTCAAATAATAATAATTATACTTATTTAATAATTAACAGAGTATTTAAAAGATTGAAAGAGGAGGAAGTCCTCATTCTGACCTGTATTTATATAATGTGGGAAGAGGCACATTCACAGGGTAAGGGACCACTTGACGCCTCCTTGTGGAAAGGAGGAATATGAATTTGCACTTTGTGCAGCAAATTCATTTCATTTAGTTTTTCCCCTTCTTTGAAAATTTGGGAGGTAATGGCTTGTACAGTAGATTACCTGAGGAAGAGAGGAGTTTGGCTGCCCCATCAGGAACATATTTGGTGTGACTGCTTCTGGATCAGCAAGGTCAGAAGATACATATCCTAGAGGTTTTGAATTTAGAATGCCCTCAACTTAAATGAGAACTGTTTGTAGGACTATTTCTGTCCTTGATTGGGTCCCTAATACAACCTAGATGGCCGTTTTTATTGATTTTATCTCTAACTCCCAGCTTCCACCAAAATGTAGAGCAGCTGGAGGAATGAACTGGAAGTTCACTTGTGTGTAGGCCAATTGCTGTTTCAGGATTGGTGCCATAGCCTGGAAAGCACTCTGCAACTCTGCTTCTCCTGCTTTGAAAATAGTCATACAGTCAGAGAGGAGTTCAAAAGGTTTCTCTCTGCATGAGACAAATCTTCTTAAGGCCATTAAGAATGTATCTGCATCCAAACTGTCGAGCAACTCAAGTCTCATACAACATGTTGTTAAGCATTTGAAGAACATTTGATGCACCACCTTTTCTGCGTGTGATGGCTGACTTCAACATGGAAGACCCAAAACTGTCCATCCTTATGGGCCAGAAAGGGGGCTTAAATAGTCTAAGCTAGGCTGAAGGAAGGTCTGCCATTTTGTGAGTCACTAGATTGGCTCTTCATCTCTGACAATTTTGATGTTGATGCTGGCAAATGGTTTGACAGTCACACAGGATCCAGTATCTGAATCTTATTTCCCCAAAACATGCTCCTGGCCTGGGTGAAGCAGTTTCTCATCATATTGCTTGATAATGAGTTTGGCTATGGGATGTTTTGGATCCAGTATAATGGGATGGATATTGTCATAGTCAAGGGTCTCCTCTTTACGAAATCAACCTCACACTCTAATGAGGTCAGGGTCATATTCAGGAGACAGCAAGAGTAATTTGATACTGTTTGTTATGGCTTTACCTGTTTTCCTCAGGGAAGCACACTGATTGGGCTCTTTCTATAATGTTTCTTTGAATTTATGTAGCATTGGGCTATGTTTGAAGTTGTGATCTACCATAAAGCACATTCATTGTTTCTTCCTTCAGATCATCCCAGTTGCTGTACTTAGTCAGATCAGTGAAGTTTGAGTTATCTGACATCATTGTGCCACAAAACAAGAATTTCCTGAGTTCCTCAACAGGCTCTGTTTCAGCAGGCTCAAATGGATTGGCTGGCCAATGGTTGGCCAGTAGTCAGTGAGCAAGAAGAATGGAGAACCTTGTCACCATCTCTACTGATTTAAAAGCTCTTGTAGTGTTTGCCCCATGTTATGTCATTGGCTGGATTATTCTTTGAGTCAACATATCTCCAGCCCTTTGTGTCTGTCAGAGTCTGAATCTCAGTTTTTCTTGTGCCAAGAAAAAGCTTGTAGTGACAGGGGTCAGATGTTAGTTATTGTGGAATTTCTCCAGAGGGTCACTGACTCTAGTGGAATAGTGAGTTCAGAACTGAGAACAACTCCCATGCTTGCTATGTTCCCAACAAACTTTCAGGTTTGATGATCTTATCTCATCCTCTTTCCTGTTTCCAGAAATCCTATAGTAGGATTTTTACACAGGTTGTGAAAGGGGTTAGATAGCCCAGAGTGTCTTATTGATTATATATATATATTCCTTATTGTAGGCTGATGGTAGGTAAAGGATCTGTTCTTGTAACCAACCATGTCTGTGAAGCAGTTTCATTGGAGGCCTAGTGTCAGATCTTTGGTGTCTCCATTCTCTGACCGCCCCAATTCAGTGGTTTTGGACTTTGCAACTGGTGGAAGATGGTGTATCACAACTGGATTATTGTTAGCCCATTGCTTAATGTCAAACCCACCGTTGGTGAGCAGGTCTCATTTTGTCAATGAGGAACTTGGCTTCATGGGAAGACATTGGAGGCAATTGGCAACATTAAAAACAATCTGTTGGGCAGATTGAAGGATCTCCTCATTTGCATCTTGGTAATCATGGACAATCCAGGCAGAAGACATTTGTTCAGGTTTTGTCCCATGTAGTCAAAGGAGCAGTCGAATACAATTCGACTTTGTGTTTGTTATTATGTAGATTATTATATAGATATGTTGTTAAGTATAGCAAGAGCTAGCTTATCTTGTTTTGACCTTGTGACTGTCTTCTCATTCACATAGGGCAAGGTGTCAACGTGCCAGTCTTTACATGTTCCTGAGTAATTCACTTTTGAATTAAGTAAGAGTGAAGGAGAGAGTGTGCTGTGTTTGGATTAAGCTGGCTGACCCTTTGAGAGCCCATTCCAAACTGATATGTACTGCCAAGGGGCCACCAGCTTGTCTCATGAGTATTGGTTCTGTAGCTGTATTAAGTTGGGCATAGTCTAATGAGGACAAGAAGAGATGCATGATCAACAGACTATAATGGAATGCCTTTGAGATGGAACTGGTACTTGAGGTGGTACTGCTCTTGTATTTGCTTCACAAGTGTGTTCTGACAATCCAAGGTTCTCTGTAGTGAATGCTCCATTGATTAAATACCTTTCAATTGGCTGGTTAATAGGGGAAATTTCCGACTAAGATACTCCAGTCAATTGCATTATATCCAATCTCACTTTGCATAATGAGATGATTTCAGGCTGAATTGTGAGACCCAAAGACTGGACAGCTTTGGGGAGCAGTATAGATTTATCTGCACCAATTATCAAAGTCCCTTTCATGAATTGGAAGGGTTCTTTCCTCATTGTGAAGATATACATTGACAACTAAAGCATGACTTTATGGGAACGGTTAGGTTTGTCCATTTAATGGACCTCTGATGGAGAGGATGTAAACATCATTGTGGCTGGTTAATTTGCATTGACATAATGAAGAATGGTTAAGTGAAGCTACTTACAGATGTTACGTGGTCTTTTGTCCATTGTGCATTTGTCCAAGTGCATTTGTCCATTTTATGTGTTCTCCCACATTTAATACATGCCTCCTTCTCTTGAATTCATGTCATGATGTCATTTTTTGAGAGTTTTTTTAATTCTGAGTATGAACCCAGAAAATGGTCTCTGACATTACAGTAGGGGCAATAGGGCTTAGGCTTAACATTTACCTTTTCTTTGGTGTAGGCTCTTGATGTACTGCCCATCTCATATGTTGTAGACAGGTAGACAGAGGAGACATGACTTGGGGACTGGTGTTCCTTCCCAGTATGGGGTCTCTCCTTTTTGTGGACCTTAACAGTTCTCTCTGCTATGTTTGGCTCTTGACTTTGACTGTAACAAGGTTTGGAAGGTCAAAGAGGGAGTAAGTTTGGTTTGCCTGCCCAGTCAGAATGCCATAGTTAATACAGAGCTCAATAAATCCATCTCTGTATAGGACAGGGAGTTTACTGAGGAGTCAATCAACATGAGAACCACATCATAACTCAGACCCATTTGAACCATCCAGGAACTGCAACATTCCCATCAGAGCATTGACAGAAAGTGAAAAAATAGCAAAAGCCTCTACAGCACCTATGTGGATAATGGGGGAATTCAATATTGCTCTGATTTCACTCTGAACTAGCTGTCTTGGATAGCTGTGCTAGGAGAGCAGTGGAAAATGGTCTTGCATCATGCATGTTGGATCTGGCCAATTTGTTAACTCCTGGGTGCTGAAGATATTCTAGGTGGATCTGATAATTATACTGCTTAGTAAGGTGTGGGTGATTATCAAGGAGGTTATCCAAAGCCAGTTTCAGGAGGGCAAATTCACATTCTCTGCCAGCTTTAAACAAAGGAAGTGAGGGTCTTGATATTCTATAAGCCAAAGCCATGAAAAGATCCATAATATTTGGGGTTTGAACATGTGAGTAAACAGATCGTTGCTGGGATAAAATGTCATTCATTGGGGTAGACTACCAGTCAAAGTAGGCTGTCCAGGGCCAGAAATGGATGTAGTATTATTAGGGGCTTGGGCAGATATGTGATGAATAGAAAGAGAAAGGGCATTTCCCTGGCAGATGCTTGGTGATAGGAAAAGGGTATAGCCTCCGCAGGTGCATAGGGAATGGACAGTGGTGCTGCTTGAGTAGCTACAGATGGTAAATAGGGAGTCTGATCAGGAGCTAGGCTTCGCTGTATTGGCTGAGGCATGGGAAGGGTTTGTTGAGGAAGTGGTGAAGTTGTAGCCAAATGAGAGTCAGCATACCTCACCTTTGAGGGGGCAGGTGTGAATATCATGGAAGGACAGGTTATAAAATGAAAAGGTGGTTACATTACCATGAAGAGACAAGGGAGTAGGAACTGAGGGTTCCATCATCTTAGATAGTCTTTCTTACAAAACTAGAAACAAGCTGGGATGACTCAATCTATTGTTCTATAATATGCGTGCGTCGGTTCATTTCACACCACCTGATAGTACTCTCTCTCTTCTTATGTGCATCCTGATGCTTTAATTGGGCAGCACTGACTTTCTCATCAATTCATTTACATTGTTCATCAAGTTCCTCATCCTTCTGTCTCTGCCTTAAAAGCTCCTCCAGCTCATCACTTTTTTACTTTTTCTCAAGAATGCTGGCCTGGTGATCACTCAAATTAGAAGCATGGCTGCACCTGGAATGCCTACTAATTCGAGAGCTTGTACGGAGACTTGTGGCTGACTGGGTGCAGTGAGTCCTCTTGCTGTGAGAACTATGTGAGCCAAGAGACAAAGGTTAAGGTGAATGGCTAGGCTTGGTTGGTGAGCAGGTGTAGATGGCTAAAGTGATGTTTGACAATTCTGGGGTAGCCTTGTTAATATTGGGTTGGGTTGGTATTATATGATATTATAAATATGGGATCCATATTTGGCTAGTACACCTTAGGATCCATCCACATACTCAGTAGTAGGAGCGTGCATACAATACTTGGATACAAATTAATCACTGCCTTAAGTCTGGAGCCCATGGGCATCACCAAATGGTGAGTTTCATCCCTTGAGATGCATTGCCAGGCCTTTACTTCAGCTGCCTTCTGTTGCTGCTTTTTCATTAGTCTTTCTGCCTTCAGTTTTGTCTTCAGTAAGTGAAAAGTATGCTCAGTTGGGTTGATTGACTTGTTGAATTGAACGTCTTTGCCTTTAGAAGCTCTTGGATTCCTTTCACGGTATGTTTTGTGTCATTATTCATCTGTACTGTGAAGCACTGCCCTATCAATTTTGCAGCATTTGACTGACTCTGAGTGGAATGTTTAGCTCTATAGACTTCAAAATTCATCCTGCTACTTCCATCAGCAGTCTGATCATCAATAAACACCAGTGACCCAGTTCCATCGGCCGCCAGTTACATCCACCATGTTTATCAGATGATGTGGTATGCTTTGGATCATGATCCCTTGCTTTCTTTCTCCATGCTCATCTCTTCCCAACATTCTGGTACGAGTTAATCATAGTTTCATCTGTCCAAAGAATCTTGTTCCAGAAGTGGCTAATCAAAGGCTAATCTGGCCTTTCTGTTCTTGGGTGTTACCAGTGTTTCACATCTTTCACATTCATGAAGGCTTCTCTCGATTGCAGACTTTGACAATGATACTCCTACCTCCTCAAGAGTGTTCTTGACTTGGTTATATGTTGTGTAGGGGTTCTTTTTTATGAATGAAAGAATTCTATGATTATACACTTTCCATGGTCTTCCATGCCTTTTGGTGTTGCTGAACTTGCCAGTTCATTCCTTCTTTTTAAGAATATACCAAATTGTTGATTTGGCCACTCCTAAAGATTCTGCTGTCTCTTTGATAGGTCTGTTTTGTTTTTTCAGCCTAAAAAAATAAAAAAGGAAATATTTTGTTGAGATCCAGGAGGAGCCTGGCCAGGAATCACCCCACAGTGCCCAGAACCTTTACATGCCAGGAGCTCTAACCCCAAGCAGAGCAGGAGAACACTGGTGGAAGTAGGCTCCAGGAAGCAAGAGGAACTGGCTCAGGTTTTATGATGATATGTACAACATCTTGGAAGCAACATTGTCAGATACACCAAGTATCAGCTGTCAGGTAAGGTGTGAGCTGTGTATACTAAACTGCGTAAATGGCAGTTTAAGGAGGCTGGTGAGGAAGAGAGGAAGGCATTGGGAGAACCCCATGGTATTCTCAGGAAAAAGCTTATGACTCTTCAGAGGGCTCAATGGCTTAGAAGGTGGGCAAGAGAGTGGACTGTTATCATTTTCAGCCTTCATTTTAAACCCTTATGGATTTACAAGGCAGTTTCTAGGGCATTCAATTCAATTCAATTTTATTTGTATAGCACTTTTAACAACAGACATTGTCACAAAGCAGCTTCACAGAAGTATA
>JAQQZR010000039.1:15512276-15526940 GCA_030068235.1 Notoglanidium macrostoma | reverse complement strand
TGAGAGGAACCAGACTCAAAAGGGAACCCATCCTCATTTGGGTCACACTGTATAGTGCAATTACAACTAACACCCTTAATACTAGGGTCAAGTTTAGAGTGCAAGACTGTTTGTGGTGATTTGAGTCCTATGCCATTGTAGCAGAATTGCTCATGTCAACAGCAGTCCAACGGCATCTTCACAGTTCTAGGTGCATGTTGAGGCACTTTATATGGTGCCATATTTAACAGGAGCAAGTGGATTCCAAGTGATGACTCCAACCAGGAGTAGGACACCGGGATGGGTCAGGTAGGTCCAGAAAGCAGAAGGGGTCAGGAACACTGGAGTCTCAGGAGTAGCATGTGCAGCTCGACAGATAGACAGAGAGACAGAGAGGGAGAGTGAAAAGAAAAGGCAGATTGTTAGGTATGGTCATTGTCACCTAATGCTAAGGAACAGTGTATATCGTGTGTTGAGTGCAGGCAGGAACTCCGGCAAGACTATGACAGCATAACTAAAAGGGAGAGCCAGAAGGTAACACAGACATGAGGGCCCCCTGATGAGGGCATAAATGCAGTGGCCACCTAACCTGTTCCAGAGAGGAGATAGACCATCATCTCTGCAGTACCTGAAGTGGTGTTGAAAGGGAGGAGGACCTGGTGGACTGCAAAACCCACTTCAACCTACCTTCAATTTTAACAGCAAGAATCCCAGGTGGGGGAAATCCAGGTTATCAAGGATTCCAGAGCCAGTTCATCCCTCTGACCTAGCAGAGAGCTCTACAAAATGTACAAGAGGTGTCCCAGGCTCCTGCACCAAATGTAGAAGATCCTGAGGGTTATCTGAAGAATGGGGTTAGGTAAGGTATCTAGATTCCCAAGGAGAAGAACTCAATAAAGATAGAGCACAGTCTTGCTGCTCAGTGTTGAGGGAAAGTTTATCTTCAGTATTATGACCAGATGACTAACTGATTATTGCTTAATTAATGAGTACATCAACACCTTTGTGCAGAAAGGTGGGATCCAAAATAAGCCAGTATGCCTTTGAACATATAGGAGTCATGACACAAAGATGATCAGAGAAGCACAAGAAGGAAGAGGGTACCAGACTGTTTTGTGGCTGGACCTCATCTACACATATGGATGCATACTATGCAAGCTGGTGAAGACGGCACTGGAGCAGCACCATGTCCTACACAAGGCCAGGGACCACATTTTGGACTATTATCATAGCTTCAAGCTGAAGCTCTGGTGCAGTCACATCGGAGTGGCACCAACTGGACATAGGGATCCTCACTGCATTTCATTTACAGTTCCCTTTTCTCTGCTAGGCACCAAGATACCCTCAGTTACTGGGAAGCCTATCAACAGCATGAGGAAGACAATTGACAGCACTCTGAAGGATGCTGCTTTAATTAATTCCATAACCCAGGTGTTGGAGACATGGTTGGTGGCAGGAGACACGTCAGGGCTACCAAGGAAATTTAAAGCTTGGATTTAACATGTCATCCTTCCTTGGTTTTTGTGGCCACTGCTGGTTTATGAATTCTTATCAGCTGTGGAAAGCATCAAGAGGAAGATCAATCTTTACCTTTGCAGGTGCTCAGTAAAGAAATTTTTTTAAGTCTGGAAGCCATTCCTCTCCTAATCTAAACAAAATTATGTATCAAAACATAAAGTATAGGTTCAATAAACATATAGGCCCACCCTCGAGAATGTCTGGCAGTGTTTTTTCTTCATTTTGTTCTTTTGTGCATGGATGTCAATTTGTGCATCGGGTCTAGAGTACTTTGTCGAGCTGTATGTTGATTATTGTGATTTGTGTTGGGTTGTGATACAGTACTAGTCAAAAGTTTGGACACACCTACTCATTCATAGTTTGTTCTTTATTTTGACTGTTTTGTAGAACAATATCAAAATAATTATACCTATGGCAAATATGGAATTATGTAATATATGGAATTATATAGTAAACAAAATGATGTTTAAAAAAAAACCAAAATATGCTTCATATTTAAAATTCTTCAAAGTAGCCACCATTTACCTTGATGACAGCTTTGCACAATACTGGCATTATCTTAACCAGCTTTATGAGGTAGTCACCTGGAATGTTTTTCACTTAAAAGGTGTAGCTTGTCAAATGTTAATTAGTGGAATTTCTTGACTTCTTAATGCATTTGAGACTATCAGTTGTGTCGTGTTAGTATTGGTATACATTAAACATCCCTATTCAACAACGTAGTAATACTTATTATGTCAAAAACCATTCCACTAAATAAAGAGAAATAGCAGTCCATCATTAGTCTAAGACATAAGGTGTCTTTTAAGTAAAAAAAATAAAGAAAACCCATTGAATTAGAATGTTTGTCCAAACTTTTGGCTGGTACTGTATGTTGAAAAAGTTCAGTCAAAAAAGTTCAAAATAAAAATACCTCCACAGGTGACTGGGCCTGCCACAAAGCCTGAGCAGCATTGCTCTGTATGTGAACAACAAACCAAGGCTCCCATGAGCAGTCTGAGTGAGGAGTTTATAGACAGCCATGAGCGAGAGGTGCTGCAGTACAGCTAAGTGACCCAAAAGTCTACCACCCATGCATCAAAGTGTGAAATGAGAGAAAATGGAAGGGGCAGGACAAAGTGGACCAAGCTGAGTAATGGCTATGGTACAGAGGTGGGGACAGTGGCACCCAACTAAGCAGGCTTTGCTTGTAGCTTTATATGATTCATTCAGACTTGCTATGACAGAGCCCATGGGCAAGGATAACTGGTCAATGAGACGGTGAGAGCTTAAGATTGGAAGATCTCCAGGTTCAGAGGTCCAGAGTTGTGGCAGGTTGAGCCTTTCTACATTAAGTTCCAAATCCAGTCTCTTTATGATGTCCTACCAAGTCCATCCAACTTCTTCAGCTGGGTGCAGGTTGAATCACCAGCTTGTCACTTGTGCCTTAGAAGAAGAAAACTGAAACACTTTCTCAGCTACTGTCCCAAAGCACTGGATAAAGGTTGCTAATGTTAGTAGCATGAGGTGACTGGAGCAGGACAGAAGCCCAAGCCTCAGCCAAAAGCAACTCCAGGGGTGCACAAAATGAGGCTAGACCTGTGGAAGCAGCTCTAATTCCCAGAAAATATCAAAGAGACCACCTTGATACCAGACATGGTGCTGGTTTTGGAAACATCAAAGTAGGTGGTCATGTTGGAGCTTGCAGTGCCCTGAGAGGAGTGGATAGAGGAGGCCAGATAAAGAAAGCAAGCCAAGTATGCAGACTTGATGAAAAGGTGCTACAGACAAAGGAGAAGAGCACAGTGCGAGCCCATAGAGGTGGGCTATAGAGGCTTTGCAGTTCAGTCCCTATGTAATGCCTCCTGGGCATCACAAGTGTGCACTAGAATCAGGCCATCAGAACCACCACAGAGGCAACTTCTATAAAAAGCTGCCTACAAATTTACCCACAATCCTTAAAAATTTAAGAACTCAAAGGGAAAAGCTATTCCATACAAATTTACTATATCTATTTATAGAAGTTTTGCTAAGTTTCTGACCAACTATTTGGTCTACCAACTATCATATTTTACAAGGATTTACAGCACCTGCAGGTGTCTGGCATGGCCAGTGCTAGCAATTCAAATAACGCTGCTACCGATACTGCTGATGCTGGTTCGTATGAATATTTGAAGGGATTTTATTAACAATTTAGTACAGATTCTAACAGAAACATCACATCTTTCAGCTAGTGATTGTAATCAAGCCAAAAATTTCCATTATGTTACAAAACAGTTAAAGTGTTGGAGCATTTCAAAGTTATTTAAATGATGTGACGTCTGTGGCTATGCCACCTCGCTGTTTGCTAGGGGCAAGCACTCCTCCATGGTGGGGCTTCCCCATGGGAACGGGGAAACCCCCACATCGCGTCGGCCCCACGTAATGAGAGGGGCGGGATTGGCTAACCCAGCACAGCTGGAAGGGAATCACCAGCCACGCTCTAGCCAGTGGCAGTGGGACATAAAAGAGAGGACACAACAGAAGGAAAGGGGGAAAGAGCACTGTATGAGGCGGATCCCCTAATCCCTGTTTTCTCTCTCTGTATCTTTCTCTCCCTAATTTCTCAGACTCCCCGTTAGGAGACTATCAAGAACTTATTGCGGCTGCAGCATTGAGGATTCCCAGACGCCGCTCAGCACTTCTGGGAACACGCCGCTTGGCTATGCATACACCGGGATTTCCTGGCGGCGGATCTATTTTCCCCTGTTCTCCGTTTGAACTGAGTATCCCCAAGTTTTTCCCTCATTGAATGGTTGTATTTTTGTTCAGAGGGGATTGTTTTTCTTTTTTGGCTATTTTTTGTTGGACAGAGGAAAAATAAAAAAGGTGTGTGAACTCTTACCCTGCACATCCTGGTTCTGTTTGTGTCTGCCACTTGTGGTGCTCCTTACAGTGGTGGAGAATGCAGGCAGGCAAAGACCAACTCCAGCTGATGGCTCTCACCATCGACCCCGTGATGCGGCATCTTCTGGAGGCAAGCGTGGAACAAGGATTTGTGAACCAGGAGATCGTCCAAGGGTTATGAGTGATGACCCAGGAGCTGGCCGCACTGCGGATGCTACCCGTGGCCAATGTTCCGCCATCTGACAAAGATGATGGTGGATGATGACGTCGAGGCTTACTTAGCTACGTTAGAACAGATGGCAGCGCGAAACGGGTGGCCTCGGGAAGCGTGGCCGTGGATCCTGCTACCGCTCCTCACCGGAGAAGCCCAGCGAGTGGGCCATGCCTTAGCCCCTGAAGAAGTGGACGATTACCCGACCCTGAAAGCGGAGATACTCGCTCGCTGTGGCCTATCCGTGAGTCGAGCAGCCGCCACATTTCATCGCTGGACATACCGGAGCCATGGGCCCAGGTAGGCGAGCTGCTTAGGATTACCCATCGCTGGCTACAGCCGGGCCGGCTGAACGCAGAAGAAGTCGTGCAGTGCGTGATGGTCAACAGCTTCCTCCGAGGCCTCCCAAGCAAAGAATAAAGAGCTGCCGACTTTGCACGCCCTACAACACGCGGGAGCTAGTCGAGGCACTGGAGACAGCCTTGTCAACACTGGAGATGTCCCACCTCCGGCCCCAGCCCTTCACCGCTGGCGTGGAACCGAACGTTGCGGGACTTCCCGCCCCACCGTTTCGGCCAGGCCCTGGCCAGGAGTTGCCACGGCCGGCACCCTCGGGCAGGGACATCCTCATGCCTACCGAACCGGACTGGCCCATGACTCCAAGAGCCTGGATGGCGGCATGCACCTTCCACGAGGAGCCGGCCCAGGGGACGCTCACCGCTGTGCTAAGCCTTGAGGGGCAGCCAGTCACAGATCTCCTAAATACCATCCTGAAAGCTGGTTACCCGTCACCTGTCTCCACGGAGACGTACGGGAGGTGCCGGCTGCCGAACTTCGCCTGGGGCATCGGAAAGGTGAGTGGGCTGTGACTGCGGGGCTAATCCCATCTCTCCCTGTGCTACTCGTCGTAGGGCCGCTCCAGCTGCCGGATCTCTGAAGACACCACGGCCGAGACTGGCCCAGAAGGTGAGCTCACCCTTTGTTCTAACACTCTCTTGTGTGTAAGCCGGCAGGTTGTGAGGGGAACTTTGGTCGGGAGCAGAAGGAGGATGAGCAGCTGAAGCACTGCTGGGCCCAGGTGCTGTGAGTTGAGAAGGAGGAAAACCCCACTGGCCAACAGCTGCCAGCAGCCTACTTGTTTACACGGGGAGGACTGCTGTATTATCGCTTCCAGCGGAGAGGGGAACCATGTGATCTCCTCAAAAACAAAAACCCATGCTATTATGCATGTGGCCCACACCCACCCGCTGGGAGGCCATCTAGGACTGAAGAACAGGCTAGAAAATATCCGGGATCAGTTCCTCTGGCAAGGGATGGTAGCAGAGATTCAGCAGTTTTGCCAAGCCTGCCCGGAGTGCCAAAAAACCTCCCCGTATAAACCGGCACCCGCTCCGCTCATCCCGCTCCCTATCATCGGAGTCCCTATCAAGTGGGAATGGATCTGGTTGGGCCGCTGCCAAAGTCCGCCCGTGGCCATGAATATATTCTGGTCCTAATGGATTACGCCACCCGATATCCCGAGGCTGTCCCACTCCGAAAAGCAACCTCTCAAAATATAGCTTGTGAACTAGTCATGCTGTTCAGCTGAGTGGGACTCCCTAAAGACATTTTGATGGATCAGGGCACACCGTTTGTTTTCCGACATATGCACGACCTCTGCCGGCTACTACAAGTGCACCACCTCCGCACCTCAGTTTACCACCCACAGACCAACAGCCTGGTTGAAAGGTTCAATCAGACACTAAAACGCATGCTTCGCCGGGTCGTCGAGGCCGAGGGGCGGAACTGGGACCTGCTCCTCCCATACGTGCTCTTTTCCATCCGCAAAACACCACAGGCCTCGACAGGGTTTAACCCGTTCGAGTAGCTATTCGGACGGTGGCCTCTGGTACTGCTGGATGTCGCCAAAGAAGCCTGGGAAGCCCAACCCTCTCCGTTCCGCTCCGTACTCAAGTATGTAGGGGAGATGCAGGAGCGGATCGCAAAGGTGGGGCCCATTGTCCGTGAACATAAGGCGGCGGCCCAGCACGAGTAGCAATGGGCTTATAACATCCGAGCCCAAACCCGTGAGTTCCTGATGGGTGAAAAAGTGCTGCTCCTATTCCCCAACGTAAATTCCACACACGCTGGCAGGGCCCATACACGGTGGTCGAGCGAGCAGGACCAGTTAACTACCACCTGAAGCAGATGGGTAAGCGAACTGAAACCCAGTTATATGATGTGAATTTATTGAAACGCTGGACAGAACCCAAGTTTCTACACGCCTCTCTGTTTTCTGTTTCAGAAAATCTGGAACCAGTCGGAAAGGGACCGGAGCTTATCCCATCATATTGCCAAGACCTGGAGGAGTTAACAGCGCAGTATCGGCATGTATTTTCCTCCGAGCCCGGGCGGACCAACACAGCCCAGCATGACATCCAAACCCCTCCCGGAGTTGTTATTCGGCAACAGTCCTATCTAGCGCCGGAGGGTCCACCAGCCCCTGGTCTAGCCTGATCATCGTGGTGCCCAAGCCGGACGGAAGGCTCCGTCTGTGCAATGATTTCAGGAAGCTTAACGAGGTCTCCGAATTCGATGGATATTCAATGCTCTGAGTGGACAATCTGGTGGAAAGACTCAGGAGAGCTTGCGTTATATCCACCCTAGATCTAACCAAGGGATATTGGCAGGTGCCCCTCACCCCATCCGCCTGTCACAAGACCGCGTTCAGCACACCAGCAGGGCACTGGCAGTACCAGGTTCTCCCCTTCGGGCTGCATGGGGCTCTGGCGACATTCCAGCGCCTCATGGATGTTTTGCTATGCCAACACCAGAGCTTCACCGCAGCCTATCTGGACGATGTTGTCATCCACTCCGGCTCCTGGGAAGACCACCTATTTCATCTTTGGCAGGTCCTCAAAGAGGTACGGCTGGGCTCACGGTGAACTCAAAAAAATGTCACCTGGGTCTCACGGAAGCTCAGTACCTGGGCTACAGCATTGGGCAGGGATTATTAAAGCCACAAGAAAAAAAATCGAGGCGGTGCAGCAATATCCTCAACCCCGCACGAAGAAACAGATACAAGCTTTCTTAGGGCTGGCTGGGTATTATCGGCGATTTGTCCCTGACTTTGCCTCTATAGCTGCCACCCTTTCAGATCTGACCAGGAACGGTGAACCGGAGGCCGTGCGTTGGACGCCAGAGACAGATCGAGCCTTCCAACACCGAAAGACGCCCTTACCAGCTCACCGGTCCTCCGGAATCCGGACTTCAATCGGCCCTTCCTCGTCCAAATGGAGGCCTCCGAGACAGGACTCAGCACGGTCCTTGCCCAGGAATTCGACAGGGAAGAGCATCCCATTCTGTACATCAGCAGGAAGATAAACCCTGCCGAGCAACGGTATGCAGCCATCGAGAGGGAAGCCCTCGCCATCAAGTGGGTCATTGACGAACTGCAACACTATCTGACCGGTCGACAATTCACACTTATCACAGATCATGCACCCCTATAGTGGTTAGCAAGTAATAAGGACAAGACAGTAAGATAACCTGCTGGTTTCTATCCTTACATGGCTTCTCCTTTCCTGTGCTCCTTTTGCCCTAGGCGAAACATGGGAATGCCGCCGCTCTTTCCCGCCGCTACCCCAACGGTTCAGAGCTCGGGGGGGGCGGCACTGTGACATCTGTGGCTATGCCACCTCTCAGTCCGCTAGGGGCAAGCACTCCTCCACGCCGGGGCTTCCCCATGGGAACGGGGAAACCCCCATGATGCGTCGGCCCCGCATAATGAGTGGGGGGGGTTTTCCTAACCCGGCACAGCTGGAAAGGAATCACCGGCCACACTCTAGCCAGTGGCAGTGGGACATAAAAGAGAGGACGCGACAGAAGGAAAAGGGGAAAGAGCAAGGTATGAGGCGGATCCCCTAATCCCTGTTTTCTCTCTCTGTATCTTTCTCTCCCTAATTTCGCAGACTCCCCGTGAGGAGACTAACAAGGACTTATTGTGGCCGCAGCATTGAGGATTCCCCGACGCTGCTCAGCGCGTCCAGGAATACGCCACTCGGCCACCCGTTCACCGGGATTTCCTGTCCACGGATCTATTTTCCCCTGTTCTCCATTTGAACTGAGTATCCCCAAGTTTTTCCCTCATTGGATGGTCGTATTTTTGTTCAGAGGGGATTGTTTTTTTTTTGTTTGTTTTTTTTTGTTGGACAGAGAAAAAATAAAAAAGGTGTGTGAAATCCTACCCTGCGCATCCTGGCTCTGTTTGTGTCTGTCACCTGTGGTGCTCGCTTACAATTAATAGACTAGATTTATTAATTATGAAACACAGTGATTTTCTGTAAATTGTGTTTGCAGCTGATAATGCAGAGGAATTTGCAGCTTGACTCACGGACTACGATCCGTGTTCATCAATAAAGTGAGAGCCAGGCTGATTATTAACATTATTAAATATTCTCCAATGATTTGAAACATACACATGATAACATTTGAGTTTGGAGCCTGGGTGCGATTAGGGATCACAGTGTGCATGAACCCGAATGATCTGGTCCTGGGGGTACCTCTTCCAAGTGATCCAAGTGAACCGTCTCCGCGAGCGGTACAGAGTGATCAGACTGGTCACCTGGGGTTCACCTAGAGTGGGTACACCCCCAAACATTTGATGAAAAAAACATTTGTGTAAATATGATGTATAACACCAATCCATTTCCTCTCCAGTTGCTCTCTTGCTACAGTGTGTGTGAGAGAGATGTATTTATTTCAAACTGACAGTGTTTGTGGTTTCAAAAAGTTAAAAACTCTTAAACTTGTCCAATGTAAAACACTTGATGAAAAAATTTGTTCTAATATGATGTAAAATAACCATGACTTTAAAATACCCATTTGTGTCCTCTGAGGTTGTTCACTTGCAGTATTAATAAATACTTACAACGCTACTGTGTGCCTTTGTGTAAAATGTGGCCCCTTTATGTCTTAGAAAAATCCTAGATCGGCCACTGCTGGAGAGAAAGATGTCATCTACATTATCAAAATAAGTTTACATAATTTAACAATATAACAATATAATAATTTTACAATATTTACTCATGAATCCCCCAAGAATAAATAATTTGCTGAAAACCGCATTACCCCAGAAGCCAATCTACCTGTTGGCTTCTCGGGTGGTGCGGTTTTCAGCAAATTATTTATCAACAAATTTTATTTTTATATTTATTATTTCTCAACAAATTTCCAGTATCCTATGTGTATGTGTCAAGTGTTTCCCCTTTGCTCTCAGCACACCCAGCAGCTCACAGCTCTACGGTGTGCACTTCCACATTTATTTATATTGCAATATGTACCCTGATTACTTTTACCTATTTCTGTTTTTCCCTCTGATTAGTTTGTCTGTTTAAGCCCTAGTGTTTGCCTTTGTCTCTTGCAAAGTATACGCATTGTGTCCCATACCAAACATTAACAAGCCTTTGTTCCTTCACAGTGTGATTCTGACTTAGTTTTGCTTTTCACATTTGCATTCCTTGCCTCACCTACTTTATACTGTTTGTAGATCGCCTGACCATTATCTGTTCTTTGACCTTGATTCTGGCTCACATGCTTGATCTGTTTGCCAATACTTTTAATGAACACCCTACCTGCACTTGCATCTGTCTCCCCTCTGTCACATGACAGCATGCCTAATAACAAAACATTCTGACTGATATAATGTGTTATATTTTATGACATGTTCATAGATAAACCTATTTGTTCACATATAAACCTCACGACAATTTATAGCTTTGTATTTTTAATAGGGATCAGAGATTTTGTTTGACATCAAGTTGTTGGAAAGCCATGTCTTACTTCTCAACTTAGATTAATTGTGGTAAATTATTCTATACAAAGTCAGTGCTATATTTATAGTTAATATAAAAAGCCTATAAAGCCCTTTTAAAATGACAGGTTTTTGTGATGTAAAAAATTAAACTTTAACTTCTGACATGCTAAACCATGTCAGAAACTCTCTCTTTCTCTCACTTTCAATCACAACAAATTTATTTTGGAGTTGCTGTATATGAAATTCAAATGACAAACAACCAGAAAAAAAGAAAAACAAAAAATGTACAATAACCAGATTACATAAGTGTGCACACCCTTTTATAATTGTTAATGTGACAGTGTTCACATTTCTATCACATTTACACTTACATTAAATACTAATTTGCAGGGTTGGGAGGGTTACTTTAAAATATATTTCAATACAATTAGCTAAGTTAATAAGTTAAGTTAATTTATCTAAGTACCACAAAATTCAAGTAATGTAACTGATTACTTTCCGTTACCTTGGCTTACCTCAAAACCAAATTGGCAGATGATGACAGCATTTTCACAGCTGGAAAGCAGAATTTGCACTTTACTGTGATGTTGATACACTTTTATGATTTAAAGACAAAATAATGGTAAATTTCCCACCCGCTGAACATATTTTTTCACCAGAGGCCATGATAACGAATTGGCGACTGCAAGATTAGCTATGGTTTCACTTGAGACCAGCTTGGTGATGTGTCTCATGAAGTGTTGTGCACATCTACATAGTGTTCTTTATTTTAAAATGTATTTTAGAGTTGCAACTACTGGTTATTTTGATAATTGATTAATCTGTTGATTATTTTCCCTGATTATTCAATTAGTTTTATTAAAATATATATAGATATGAAGGATATTTATTTTAAATATTTATTTGCACCATTTGAATTTTCACTACTACAGACTTTTTTCTTAACTAGGCCTAATTAAATAGTAGTTCAGTAGTTACAACATTAGTGACATTTAAGCCTATCATATAATATGTCACAGCATGAGAATATTATCCAGTGCCAATCAAATGAGACAATCAGACAAATTCAAGGTGATGGGATAATGTGCATAGTTTACCACTTATTACTGTGAGTCTTTATATTAAGCCATGATTTGTTCAAATTTTGAACAGACAAATTTAAAAAAAGATTAAGAATAAATATCAGCTGCCTGTTTCGCTCACAATTTTAACAAGGTTGTGTCGACGTTTTATACTCATTGTAAATCGGTTAACTTCTTATTTTTATCCAAACGTTTAAAGATAATTTCTACTATTTCAAAGTTGAATCCAGCCTAAAAAACAATCCTATTTATTTGAATTTAATTGTATTAGCTTTGTGGGTATGTGCAACTTGTTATATTAAAATGTTATAACTTGTTATATGTTATAATATGTTATACAGCATATAACCATGATTATTATAATTATACTGAAAATTCCTTCAAATACTTCTAGTAACTAAATAAATTGACAGTATGCATTATGTAGTGTTGATTTACATGGCTACCATGTGTCTTAACTATTTTATGATTTAAATGTTTATGATACATGACTACATGCAGCAATCATATTTTCATATATTTTTTATCTACTGCAGTGGTTTCAAATCAGTCTTTAGGGTTCCCAGATGGCCTGGGGACTGGTTTGAGAAGCACTGCTCTACATTATATGTTTTTATTCCACATCTCTTATTTTTTTTTTAAGGGCAAGAACTGCAATCCTTTTAGACCAACAGCACCACAAGAGAAAGAACCTTATCAGCTCCCTATCTGCACCAAGAAATATATTTGAAGGTAGCTATTACAATTGCTACAGGGTTGCTGATATATTTGTTGACAGTGGAATAAAATCTATTGAGTCAAGTTGTTTTATAAATATATTTATTTACATGTATTTTGAATAAGACTGAATACAAGTTGTTACATTCATGCAATATATGTATTACTTATAATTAGATGTAATCAGAGTATTGTTTGTAAGTTTGAAAAATAATTTGGCAGAATCAAAAGTCCTGGTTTTTATATTTATTGCTTCCTAGTGCATTCTTGTGTATGAAGATGGAGCAGGAGATCTCTAAAGTGCAAAAGACGATGTCTGACCTGGAGTCAGTCCTCCAGCAGAAGGATGTTGAGCTGAAAGCCTCTGAGACCCAGCGAAGCATCCTGGAGCAGGACCTAGCCACCTATATCACAGAATGCAGCGTGGGTTTATATTTACACAGATTATGTATAGTCCAACATTTTCAAATCATACAGTATTGTATCCAAATCATGAACATTTGAATGTTTTGTTTGCAGAGTTTGAAGCGCAGTTTGGAGCAGGCTCGCATGGAGGTCTCTCAGGAGGATGATAAAGCTCTGCAGCTGCTCCACAACATCCGTGAGCAGAGCAATAAACTACAGGAGATTAAAGAACAGGTACAGAAATACTTCACATAATCCTCATACATTGCAAATATATGTTTTAAAGTGACCTTTAGTGGCTGCTTCTCCAGTGCTCTTATAGTGTGGCTTCCATATATTTCAGAATGATGGTCTTAGCTTATCATGAGCTACTAATGAGTGTGTAGGTTCTGAAGTCAGGTGAAGATGATTTATGCCTTTGTTTCTTAACTTCCTTCCTTTGGACTCACCAGGTAGTCCATATTTTATCTCTAGTCCAGCTCCCAACACATCTGTACCATTATGGGACACTGAATGTTGTTCTACAAGCTATGAAAACTCAAAAATGAGAGCTGAATGTTGGGGGCAAGGACACTAGGACTGAGGAAAGTGCACTACAAAAAATTACATATTACCAAGTGAAAATAATGTAATAATCGGTAATAATGTAGACAAACTGATCTAGTATTTCCAAATATAAGATTAATAGCAATAACAATAATTTAAATACAAGATTATTAAATGCATTTCTTTACATTTTTATTAATTTCAAGTAATTTTAAGCATTTATTTTCTAGAAAAAGCTAAATTGTCTACCAGTACAGCAAGTTTAATTCATGCTTGAAATTAGTTTGAAAATGTCTAGAAATAGGTTTACAAATCTTTTATTTGGTTTATTGTAATTTTATGACAGGAAGTAGTAGATAAATTTAACTATATTCAAGATATTAAATTTTTTTTGCAGTATGTTCAATGCTAGTGTACCTACTATGTGTCAACAAACAGCAATCCAAATACAGTCACCTTTAAATAATTTATATGAATTGCTCTTGTATTGTGTAGAATTGCAATTGTACCTTATTGTGAGATGTTTTTCATTAGGTCACAGTGTATGTAATTTTTATCATATGCAGTGTTCTGAAAGGAGAAGATAGGGATGATCCCAAGACAAGTAAACAAGGGACACAAAAGAATAAAAAATGTCCAGAAAAATGAATATTCTTTAGGTCAGAAGGTGCCAGGGCATTAACCTGTCAGGGACAAAAAACTTCCTGCTGGTGGTGTGACTACATGATTTTTAAGATTTTTCTTACAGTACATCTGTTAATTAATTTTATGTGCATTGCATAGAGCTATTGACAATATTACATTTGCACTTTTGTAAACAACATACCTTTGGAGTGTGTTGGACCCATTTTTATTAGGTTACACTGTAAGCTTCGTGGAGGTGTAAGCTTCCTGCAGTGCTTTTGTTAATTAGATGCACACCAGGAGCAGCAATTTTTTTCCTGCAGCATATTTAAGGCACATGGCACATACTGAGCCTTTTACAAATAACCACTACCTACTGAAGCCATGGCTTCCAAGCAAAATGACCTATGTTGTTCTACAAGCTTTCATCCATTTCCTTACATTTCACTCAAGACAACAGATGCACAGGAGGCACAGAGTGTTAGTTTAATCCATATAATTTTTTTATTATTCCATATGCAGAATATGGGGAGAGCTAATAGAAAAAAGCAAACTGCTCTCAGCCACAGCTCTGTCCCTTCAGCTCTGTATGCTATTGCACTCTGGTTTCCATGGAAACGAAAAATGGTAGCCAGGAGTAAAGAGTGTGCAGATGTAGTGAGGAGGCAGGCATGGCATGCTGGCAAAAGGGTTTCAATTAGTTGCACTCAGTGTTTCAGCTAGATTAACCATTTATCTCCTGTACTTACAAAGACATCTGATGACAGAGTTAATGAAGCTTTTTCTTATCCTTTCCCAGTCTTATGTCTTTTTCAACCAGTGAAGGGAATATATACTAAGTGTTCTGTTTCATGCTTTAAGAGTTTGTGAAGGCAAATTGCAGCATCATTCTTGAATGACACTGTTTGATCCAGCATTGTCTG
>JAQQZR010000039.1:15469431-15481164 GCA_030068235.1 Notoglanidium macrostoma | reverse complement strand
TGTTCGCAGAGCTGTAGTGACATAAATTTTTATAGAAATTCAACACTAATTATCTCGCAAACATTTTATCACAAAAACTAGTCACTAGTTTTTGTGATAAAATGTTTGCGAGATAATTAGTGTTGAATTTATATAAAAATTTATGTCACTACAGCTCTGCGAACATTGGAAAGTTCAGGTTGTGCAGTTTCATGTGATGTGCTTGTGATGTCTGTGAAGAAAACTCGGAGAATTAGTGCGGCCGTTGGGAGGCAATGGTGCGCTACTCGCCAATTACAGCGAGTCCATTCTCATGACAATAAGACATGTCTGCTGTTGGACCACAGGAAATTTGAATCGGGCCGCATCTGGCCCGCGGGCTGCTAGTTGAATAGGTCTGGTCTAAAGGACTCTCAGTTTCTCTGCTTCCCTGCGAAGCATTAGTCTAGCCCTCCGTGTCTGCTGTTGACAAGCCATGCTTACTGTGATTGATATTCTGGTTTATTGACTTGTATTCTTGTTTTCAGATTTCTGACTTTGCCTGCTCTACCCTTTGTTCTTCGTTGATTGCCTGAACTGTTTCTGTTGTTTGATTACGATTTTGCCTGCCGATTTTGTACTTCAGCTTGTGGTTTTTAATAAAACCCCTGAAACTGCACGTGTCCCCCATCTCCTGGCCTGCATGACAGAATGCTTCACCCACACATGAATGCAGCAGATTCAGCGTTGCTTCAGGACTCACTCGCTGCTCGGCTGTCTGCTCGGCAACCAGGGAAGAAGCCTGCAGGAGGTGGTTGCCCAGCTCCAACAGCTTACCTCCAACCTCTCCCAAGTGAGCAACCAAATCACCACACCAAGCACTCCTTGCGCCGTTCTGCTCTCCCTAATTGCTAGACCGGAGAGATACGCCAGTGACCCAGCACAGTGCTAGGGGTTTCTTCTTCTGACTTATCACAGTAAGAGTGCTATCGTGGGCAATGGTTGATTGGAAGTGAGGTGTGGAGTCAGTCTTTTCGTATGAACATTTCATCACTCTCTTTCGGCATGTCTTTGCTCATGCACCTGAGGGCAAAGAAGTCAGTCCATATGTCAAGGTAATATACAAGTTGCTGATTATGTCATAGAATTCCGTACTATGGCAGCAGAGAGTGAATGGAATGTGTTTCATCAAGGATTGAATGACAAAGTTTTTAAGGAGCTAGCATGCCGAGATGAGGAAAGCCTCTCTAGATTCATGCATCGATTTGGTCATCCACCTGGATAATTTGCTCTTTGATCATCTCCCAAGGAAAACCAGCACTTCTGGCAGTAAAAGCGTCCCCTCAGAACCCATCCAGTTGGGCCAAACTGAACGAGAATGAAGGCGGAGGGAGGATCTGTGTTGTTACTTGGGGCTCTACATTAATGTCATTGCTCAGTGCACCACAAGGGAGGCTAGCTGATTGTCCAGCGCCACCAAAGAGGTGCAACCCCCTCCCAAGACCCATGGGTTGAGTACCTCCTTTTACGTTGCTCTACCTCCATTTGAGATCAATTTTCATATTATCCACTCAGGCAAGGTCTTTCTTCTTTTAGCCATTATCAACTCCGGGTCTGCAGGGAACGGGCAGTGGCATTGACCATGACACTGCCATGGAACTAAAACTTCTATTCCTACAGCTCTATTACCGACCCAATATTAGCACCATAGATGGTGACCCTTTAGGTAAAGGCACACTATATTATTGCACTGCTCCTGTCATGATGGAAGTCAGCAGTTTCCACAGAGAATCTATCTTGTTCCTAGTAACTAACTCGCCAAAACATCCCGTGATACTGGGGATACCATGGCTTCAATTGCATAACACCCACATATCCTGGAACTCTAGAGACCTTATGAAATGGTGTGCAAACTGCCTCCAAAACAGCCTGGACAGCCATCATCTACCCATGTCGTCCACCACTATAGAAAGTCCAAATACTCCAGCTCAAGTAAACATTCCCCCTGAGTATCAGGCATTCTCGTATGTGTTCAGCAAAACCAAAGCCAATGTTCTACCCCCACACAGACCGTTCGATTGTGCCATCATCCTCCCTGGCACCACACCACCTCGCAGTCATATTTACCCCCTCTCTCATGCCAAACAAAAGGCCATAGAAGAGTATGTGCAAGAAGCCCTCCAACAAGATTACATTGTACCGTCTACCTCACCTGCGTTGAGGAGGCCTTCGACTCTGCATCGATTATAGAGGGCTTAACTGTATCACACTTAAATACCTTTGTCCCAGCCTCTTGTTCTGTCAGCCCTCGAACAACTCAGATCAGCCCAAATATTCACCAAAATGTATCTTCGACGTGCATACAACGTAATCAGAATCCGAACGGGTGACAAGTGGATGATGGCATTCAGTACAACTTCCGGACAACATCCAAGTCATTCAGTCATCAACAATGTACTCCAAGTCTTCCTAGGCAAGTTTGTCCTTTTTAATTTACTCCCCTTTCTATGAAGAATATGTCATCCACGTTAAGCAAATACTCACCAAGCTATGGGAAAAACATCTGTACATCAAAGGCAAAAAAATGCAAATTTCACCTCTGTTTCCTTCTTAGGGTATGTGATAAGCCAGGAGGTTGTCTTAATGGACAATGCTAAGGTCCACGGAGTTAAAGAATGGCCCATTCCAAAGACTACAAAGGAACAACAAAGATTCATTGGCTTTGCAAACTTTTATCGGCGGTTTATCTGCAATTTTAGTCATTTTTAAGTTCCTTGTTTAAAAAGGGGCAGCACCGACACAACTGGAATCTCGCAGCAGATGAAGTCTTCCATGTCCTCAAACAGTCATTCACCTCAGCACCTATCCTCTGACACCCAGACCCCGAATGACAATTTGTGGTGGAGGTAGATGCTTTAGAGATGGGAGTGGAAGTTATTTTGTCTCTTATTTGCTTTGGAGAGAAACTGAAACTACATCGCCTTCTTTTCCCACAAACTCCTACCTTCTGAGCAAAACTTTGATGTGGGCAAATGTGAACTGTTAGCCATAAAATTGGCTTTGGAAGAATGCCGTCATTAGCTGGAGGGAGCCCCGCAGCATTCATCATGTTCACGGATCATAACCTCTAATATCTGCATACGGTGAAGAGGTTGAACCCATGGCAGGCCAGGTGAGCACTTTTCTTCACAATGTTTAACTGTACAGTATCGTACCACCCTGGATCAAAGAAAACCAAGGCAGATTCTCTCTCCTGTATCCACCCTGCTAAGGTGGAACCCAAGACCTCAGAGCCCATTCTGCCATCCTCATGCTGGTTAAATGCCATATCATGGGGCTTAGACAGAGAGCACATAGGAAGGCTAGCTAGCGTTAGTTAGCTAGCGCTAACACATTACTATACCATGTGCCTTCCTATTGTCCTTCTAACCATACCTAAGTCCATCCCAGGCTCCAGAATAAACTCATGACATGGGTCCACACGGAACCCACCATAGGTCATCCTGGTACCAGTAAGACCTACAAGCTTTGTAGGTCTACAGACTTACAAACTAAGTAAAAAGTACCGATATGGTGTCAATGATCAATGCCTTCATCTCCTCATGTTCCACCTGTGCCCGGGCGAAGACTCTATGAAAATTTCCCGAAGACAAATTTCTACCACTCCCTACTCCTCAATGCCCCTGGTCACACATTGCAGTTGACTTTATTACAGACCTCCCTGAATCTCCAGGTAACACAGTCATTTTACTCATTATTGATCAATTTTCCCAGTCTCTGCACCTGATTCCACTACCAGCTCTGGCCACAGCCTTTGAACTAGCTGACCTCTTGTTCACCCATGTGTTCAGGTATTTCATTGACCGATCTGGGTCTGCACTTCACCTCACAAGTCTGGCATGGTTTCATCATGAAGGTGGGGGTCATGGTGAGTTTAACGTCTGGGTACCGCCCACAGTCAAGCTGCTAGGTAGAGTGTCAATCAGGAGATTGGACAGTTTCTGTGAAGCTTCTGCTTGGAGAACCAAGGAGTTGGGGCCAGATTTCTCCTTGGGCCGAGTATGCCCAGAACTCTCTTCACCACTCTGCAACTCAACTAACACTGTTCCGGTGTGTGTTGGGCTACCAACCCGCAGTAGAAGAATGGTTTCACAGGAGTGAAACCCCCAACTTCAACCAGGTGACCGTGTCTGGCTATCAACCAAAGACATCAGGGTATTACCAGGCTGCCACAAGTTAAATTCCAAATACACTGCTCATTAAAAAATCATTAAACAAATTAACCATTACCTATAAACTGGACTTACTTTGGCACTGCCATCTAGCTCCGTCTTTCCATCTTTCATAGCTCAAGAAGGCTACCTCCGGTCCCTTCGCTGAGGATACACATGCTGCCTCTTCTCCAGCCTCCCTCAACATTTATGGACAAACCGCCTACACAGTTCGAGAGCTACTATGTTTACACCGAAGGGACGGGCATCTTGAATATCTGGTGCAGTGCTGAGTCCCCTCCAAGGATATTTTGGATCCGTTACTCATAGAGAGCTTCCACATCAGACTTCCTGAACAACCTGCACCACGTCCACGAGGGTGCCTATGTAAGCGTTTAGCCCATGGAGTGAACTCCTTGGGGGAGGGTTCTTTCATATCTGTACCTGCTCTGCACCTGCCTCTTCTGCATCAAATTCCATTTCCCAGGATTCCACAAACTCTGACAAAATGACTGACATGGATATTCACACTGAAACACAATCTGACACTGAAATGGACTATGAATACCAGGAACCTTTGCAGACGGACAATATGGACAACACCAAGCCATATTATTGAATATGGTGAGGTCACCTTTTTAGTGAGGTCAGTTGGCTAGTGACATCTGAGAATTTACACATGAACCTTCTATAATAGCCAGTCAGCCCCAGGAACTGCCTCACCCCATTTTTGGTCTTGGGTCTCAGGCAGGCCACAATTGCTGCTGTCTTATCAGTCTGGGGGTGCACTTGCCCATGACCCAAGTGGAAGCTGAGATACCATATTTCCACCCACCCAATTGCACACATCTCTGGGTTTGCTGTGAGTCTTTAACTATCTAAAGGATCTCAGGACAGCCCTTAGATGTTGTAAATAACACTGCCAATCATTACTGTAAATGATTATATCATCAAAATAGAGAGTGGCATATGCACAGTGTGTGTGGAGGATTCTGTCCATGAGTTGTTGAAACGTCATTGAGGCTCCAAATAACCCAAACAGAAGGGTGACAAATTGGTGTAACCAAAATTAAGTGGAAAAGGGTGTATTTGAGTTGAGGGAATCTGCCAATACTCCTTCATAATATCCAGTATCAAGTAAAAGTGAGTCATAACTAACTGACTTAGAGGTTCATCAATGCAAAGCTGCTCCAATCACTTCGTGACTCTTCAAATATCTCTATGCCAAGCACATGCTTGAAAGAAATCATAACCACATTTTTTGGGTTCAGGTGGCTCTGTACAACCACACCTGGAGGAGTCCCAATGTGGTGCTCTATGATGTGAGTGCAATCAGGTAGAGCTGAAAACACATTCTGCAACCTGGCAACCTGTGCTCTCTGGGATGGCAAGAGGTGGTCTTTACTGGGGGACTGAGGTGAACTGGGCCAAATGTAGCAAACTGTAGCAAATTCTCCTGGGTTAGGTGACTCAAAATGTGGATTTTTGCTATCAGGTCAAGAACATACTGAATTCTATTTTACTAAAAAGAGGTCCCTCCTCCCAATTTTCCTGAATGACATCTAGGCTTCAAGGCTTACACCAATACAATAATTAAAACAGGGAAAACCTCAATGAGATTTGTGTGACCCCTTGTACTGCAAATAATAGGAGCTCAAGCCACTTTTCCCAATTCCTCGTGTCCTAATGAACAAATTTATGAATCATGTTTTTAAGCATTTGATTAAATCATTTGACCAGCCCATCTGTCTGTGGATCATAAATATTGGTATGAATTGATTTACTCTCAAATAATTTATACAGTTCACAAAGTTTGTGACACATAAACATTGTGTCTTGATCAATTAGGATCTCTTTTGTGATCACAAGTCAAGAGATAAAACAGAAGAGTGTCTTCGCCACACTGCATGCAGAAATTATGTGACGGGATCCATGCCAATTATTTCAAAGGGGACAACAATTAATTGTAAAGGGTGCAATGGTGCCTTTGGAGTGGCAGGTGGATTCACCAGCTGACATTTATGACTTGCCTGTGAACATTGCTGTGAATGCCTGGCCAATAAAATGAGCCATAAGACTGTTCAGGGTTTTATCCTGTCCTAAATGCCAGTAGTAGGTTAGTGCAACATTCAACCTAGGACCACCTCCCCAGCCAGTGCTATGCTGGAACCCACCCATGGCTCACTACTGCAGGACCAATCCACAAGCATTTGCTTAACTAATGCCTGAAACCCTGGCCAATTTGTCCCTAGAATTTGTGGATGGGTGAGGCAAGGACTAACTGCCACCTCCATGCTATGCTTTTTTCCCCCTTTGAATTTAACGTTGATAGGCACTAGTGGATCCTCATGAATATCACTGTGCTTGCACCTCATCTTCACCAATCGTTCATTTCCCAGTGCCCCACACTGAATCAGATTTTGATGAACTATGGTCTGGTTGCACACTGAGTCCACCAAGGTCTTATGTGTACTCTCTTGAATACTTAACTGCCACTTGATATGGAATCCCTGAATTGTCAATATAATTGTTAATATTAGGAACTTAAAGCTGAAATTCTGATTCAGTCATCTTATTCATCTTTTGGTCTCAAGCCCAAATGTCTTCAATGTATAGTAAAACTGGCCAATATTTTGGAGGGTACTGTACTTGAGGTGGCATGCTGACACAGTGGTTAGCATTGCCACTAATGTGTCATTGGTTACTGATTCAAGCTTGAGCTCTGGTTACTGTATTTGCTTGTAGTTAGATTGACAATTCTAAATTGCCTGTATGTGCAAGTGGGTGTGTGATTGTGGGTGTGGGTGGGGTGGTCTATCCATCCAGGGGGAACTCTCGCCTCACTCCAAGTGTTCCTGGGATAGGCTCCAGGTACCTGACCAGTATAAAGTTGCTAATGAATACAGACAAATAATGAATCATAAAGAAATTCAGAATTGGTACATGGGAAGAAAACCTAAAACATTTCCATCAACCAGTAATATGTGGCATTTCACGAGGCTCTGACCTAGATGAAATTATTGTTGATTCCTTATATATCATTTTTCATTAATCATCAAATTCACCATTACAAGGAGTTCTTTAGCACAATCAGCTACTTAATCATTAATAACAATTAATAATTCCCTTGTTGATAAAAAGACTATCATAATGAAGAGATTGAAAGTAAAAATAATAATAATAATAAACAGAAAAGAGAAATTGTGGCACATAATTATGCTCAGTAATTGGTAAAAATTCCCTTTACCTCTTTAGATCGGCCTGGAACATGAGGAGCAGAAGCTGGATTTAAAGCGGCAAGTATCAGAGCTGACACTATCTTTACAGGAGCGAGAGTCCCAGATCAGCAGCCTGCAGGCTGCACGCCATGCCTTGGAAAGCCAGTTACAGCAAGCCAAGACTGAGCTTGAGGAGACCACAGCTGAGGCAGAGGAGGAAATCACAGTTCTCCGTGTGAGATAAAGTTTGTTAAATAACAAAATATATATATTTTGTAGACCCAATAACACGAAATAAGATATTTGCATATTACCCAATAATTAAGATTTAAGTCTAAATCTATATCTATATTAAGATTTCTATAAACCTGCTTTGTGGCAATTTCCATTATTAAAAGTTCTGTGTAAATAAAATTGGGTTGAATTGAACTGAACCTACATATTTATTACATTATTACATATTAATACATATTACTACATATTACATATTTATTACATAATAAAAAAAAAACTTTCAGCTTTAATGTAATGTAATGTTTGATGCCGAATAGGGCAAATGGTGTAGGAATTACAGCCCTTTTTACTTCCCTTTTTTATGGGACCAGAAGTAATTTGACAAACTTAAATCATCAGATTGTCATTTACTTGGTCACCAGTCCTTTGTAGCAAATGACTGCCTAAAGTCCTAAAGACATACTTTAAGGGTTTCTTCCTTGGTGATGCTCTGCCAGGCCAGTACTGCAGCTGCCTTGAAGTCCAGCTTGTTCTTGTGGTGTTTTGACTTCAGTTTAGCCTTCAGCAAATGTGAATCTGAGAAAAAAATAGCAACTAGCCCTATATATTTCATAATTAATCCTGCTGCTTTTCAGCATCTACATCAGTAAATGAAAAAAAGCAAGGTAACCAGTTCCACTGGCAGCCATACATGCCCATGGCAGAAGATGAGGTGGTTTCAGATCATAAGCAGATCTTTCCATTCTCTATACTCTTCTCTTCCGATTGTTCTGGTACTGGTTGATCTCTGTCTTCTCTGTCCATAGGATGTTGTTCCCAAAATGTATGGATTTTTTTAGCCCATAATTTGTTGACAACCCTAACCTGTCTTGAGGCCTACCAATGGATTACATCATATGGTATGGCCTTTGCATTTATTCTGGGGATGACTTCTCTTGAATTTTGGCTTTGACACAGATATACCTACTTCCTGGAGAATGTTCTTGATCTGCCCAGCTGTTGTGAAGGAGTTTTCTTCTGTCATCCACCACAAAATGTTTTCTGTAATTTTTTGGGATTCTGGGGGTCTTCTAGGGCTCTTGATGTTCCTGAGCATACAAGTGATTTCTTACTTTTTAAGAACATACCAAATATTTGGTTTAGCCACACCTAATTTTTTTGGTATCACCATTTCAGGTTGTTTTTTTTTTCTGGGCAAATATTGGCTTGCTTCATTGCCAGTGACAATTCTTTTGAATTCATTTTGCAAATTAACAGCATCAAATTCCAAGTGGAAATGATACACTTAACCTCAACTCTAGACCTTTCATCTGCTTACTTGTAAATTATATAATGAGGGAATTTCACACATCGGGTACAGCTGAGAAGCAAACGGGTTTGGGAGAGGGTCCACATATGAAAAGTACAGTTCACCCAGTGTATTAAATAAACTCAAATTAAAGCTGAAGGTCTTCACTTTATATTCATTCACTCATATTTACTACTATTCCTTTTTTTTACTGTGGTAGCATGCCAAAATAACAATAATGTGCATTATAATTGTTATTATATGTTTAATTATTTATTGACCTGACTGTATATTTACAAGAATGTTCATTCTTCATAGTTTTATTCAGTAAACTCTTGAAACTCTGGATCTCTAGTTTTGCAACACTCAACACAAAGCTCTAGGCTCCAGAAATGCATTCCATAAGAGTGTGCACTCTTCCCCATTCTTGGATGTAACTGATGTGACTTTCTATTTTTTTTAAGGCCCACCGGGATGAAATCCAAAGAAAGTTTGATGCCCTGAGGGACAGCTGTGCGGTATGCTGTTGTTTTTTACCTTTAACTGCACAGAATTGAGCTATCTTATTTGCCCCAGTTAATAATCCATATTAAAGGAAAAGTTCTGCATTTTTCATTCTAATAACTATGGGGCTGTATTCAGAGTAAGCAAGGTCATAATTGAAGTATTAACAATATTTAGGTTTATAATATTTATGTGGGGACACATTTGGCCTAGTGTTAGGGTTAACTTGAAATTATGTGGCCTGTTTCAATTATAAAAATGATCTGTGCTCAGTACACACCAAGGTTGCCAGATTTGTCTTGTTTAGAACATACAAGACAGAGCTTTGTATGATGGTGGGTGTGCTTTTTACTGGCTTTCATTATATTTTGATTTTACAATTAATAAATGTTGCATTTGTTTTTGTTAATTTGCACCATTCTCCAGAGAAAACATGTCCACAATTTAATGGATAAGGTGACATATCAGTAATCTGTGATGGTTAAATCTCTCTTTACATAGATGGAGTTTCTATAGTTAACGTAAAAACCAACATGCCATATGAAATTCAGTTTTCTAGATATTAGAAATATCTAGATCAGAAGATGAAGATATCCTCTGATCTTTTCTGTGCCCATCAAATAAACACATTGTGGCTGCTCCTGGGACAATTCATTTGACAAAATGTGTTTCTGAAAATATTGTGATTATAACAATATATCAGACAGTGGTGTTTGACTTAATACTGCTTCTTGCTTGTGCCAAAATTGCATAAGAAAATTGGGTTCAAGGTCACAGTTGCACATATCTGAGACACTTCACCATTTGCAGCAAACTTCAGCCCATGTACACAACTTACTGCAATTATCTGAGCAGCACCCGAGTCTGTAGTTATATCTCAGATTTGTATACCAATGTGTACCATTTCAGTATTAACTCAACTCTGAATATGGCCCCTATAGTGAATCATTATACTCTAAACTCAATAACAATGTATTCTGGGGTTAAGCAACATTTGTGTGAATAATTTTCTTCATTCAAAGGTATGTGTTACCAACATAATTGTGCAGGGATACTGCAAAACCTTTGGGATAGCATTAGTAACAAATTATTTTCTATTGTAGTGCTTCAGTGTTCAAACGATAAAACTAATAAACACATTCTGTGTCACAAGCTATGATCTTATGGCGTAAAAGTTGTCCAATTCTGAAAATTATACTGACAATTTTTTTTTATCAGTTACCAGTAAAAGCGAAATTAAAAACTTCAATGTTATTTTTTTTGTTTGGGTGAATTAAATTCCATAGATACCAGATCTCTTGGAGTTAAAGCCATTAAAAAAAAAAATTTAAATAACGTCAAAAGTATTTTATTCTGCAATACTTATGGGTTTCTCTTCATTGTTATCTAAGCTATAGCCATCTTTCTCTTCTTATCTTGTTGCCCTACTTTTACTGTCCACCCACACACAAGCTGTTTGAGCGCCTTCACCATGGCTCCAGATCAGCCAGTGCCACATTGTGTGACAGCTCTACCATGTTGCTTTATTCTGAAGCTTGTTTCTCCTGTACCCTGGGTATTACATCCACAGCATTTTATGCATTTGGTTGACTTTGGATAACTTTCATAGATTTACAAGGAATAGCATCAAAAATCCTTGTTAGAGGGCATGTATATTTTGCCAATTTATTGAGATATAAGGATCCTAAAATGTTATTAGTCACATTTATTTTGCCGACTCTATGTTTATTATGTACTAATGTGTGTAGGGATAGGTGAAAACCTAGGAGTTGCAGTATATTAAGAGAGGTATTTGTAAACTATACACTAATACACTGTTCCTGAAAAAAAAAGTAACTAATGAGCTTCCAATTTCCACTTTCTCCCTGCTGATTGTGTGCTGATCCCAGGATTAAAGATAAAGGGAGATTTTCAGGAGATTTTTCAGGAGAACAAATTTCACCCCTATTCCTCAGCTAGCTGAATTATTCATTGTATATTTTATATATATGGATTTTATGGTGTATATATATATAAAAGACCACTTTAACAGCTTTAAGATGCTTTCTTGAAGGGAATGATAATTCCCTGGAGTGTTTACTATAATTTTGCAGTAAGTAAAAAACAAAAAAGCCTACATAACTGGGTCAGTGTGCATGTGTTTTTGTGTCATTAACAGGAAATGTTACACAGATTTTGCATAGCTCAAGGGTATAGTCACAGAGGGTAGCTGATATTAGACTCCATGTAATGTATGAAGTCTGTACTACAGGGAGTGCAGAATTATTAGGCAAGTTGTATTTTTGAGGAATAATTTTATTATTGAACAACAACCATGGTC
>JAQQZR010000039.1:15453523-15468744 GCA_030068235.1 Notoglanidium macrostoma | reverse complement strand
GTGTGTGTGTGTGTGTGTGTGTGTGTGTGTGTGTGTGTGTGTGTGTGAGAGAGAGAGAGAGAGAGAGAGAGAGAGTTGTTGGATGAGAATTGGAGCTGTTGGATGTATGTGGGAGGCAGTTCATGTGGGTGTGCGCTGTCTCAGTGCTGGTTGTTGTGTAACACAAGCGAATGGTAATCATAGGCACTTGTGGGAAGGAGAGATGTGTCATCCATATTCTCAGGTCCTCTCTGCTCAGCTTTGCTGGACATTGCAGGGGCATCTATACATGGATATATTTGAAGCCTCTTTTCACATTTCTTTTCTCTTTCTCATCCTTTTTCCTCTTATTCTGTGTCATTTCGATGTAGTAAGATTGCAGCAGTACAATAAAAAGTGTTGCAAAGCGATCCAGTTAACACCCAGTTCATCTTAAAGAGATATGATATAGCTGGGGTTAAGGATGGCATACCACTGAAATTGTAACTCGGAAACTAGGAAGCAATAATAATAATAATAATAATAATAATAATAATAATAATTATAATGTAAAATTATTATTTTAATAACAATAATGTAAAATTTCAAAGCAAGCCATGTTGCAGCTTTACAGCTCATCTGCGGTAGCCTGCTTTCTGTTCTACTCGGCTCATGCCAACATATACACATTTAGCTCACTGCTCAGGTAGAGAGAGAGAGAGAGAGAGAGAGAGAGAGAGAGAGAGAGAGTTCACATAAACATAAGTGTGACACTGTTAATTACTTATCTAGCTTGTACCCACACGCCTACCTCCGAGTGCAGTCACCCAACTGTTATATACTGAATTTAATGTGACAGACTGCAAAACCTCATATTACCTCTTAATTAGTCGATGAATAATCAATAAGTCAGAATGAATTTATAATCTGTGAGTGGGTGTATTTGTGTGTGTGAATGTGCAGAACATAGAGACTCTGAAGACGACATGTACCATGCTGGAAGAGCAGGTGCTAGAGCTGGAGACTCTGAATGATGAGCTGTTGGAGAAGGAGAGGCAGTGGGACAGCTGGAGGACAGCACTGGAGGAGGAGAAGAACCAGGCTGAACGCAGGGCTCGAGAAATGCAGAGACAGCTGGACAGTGAAAAACAGAATAGGTTATAATGCACAAATACACATATGCACATATTTCAGTGCACATTTCTCTGACCGTCTTGCTCTGTCTTATTCAGGTTGCGTGCTGACCAGCGCAGCTCTGAGTCTCGTCAGGCTGTTGAGCTCGCAGTAAAGGAACACAAGGCTGAGATCCTGGTGCTGCAGCAGGCCTTGAAGGACCAGAAACTGAAAGCAGAAGGCCTCTCCGACACAGTATGTTTTTGAATACCACTTTCATTGAATACCAGTTTCTCTTATCTGACATGAAGACACTTCCAGACTGATGCAGATACTTTTTCATAATTTCTTCTTGTACATATTTAATAATTGCACATAAAGTAATTATAAAGAGAACAATGAATATCAGTGTCTTTCAACTTTGGCCATTATTAATTAGTTGATGTGGTGAATCAGGTGAACATCAAAATATGCAAGGTGGTGGTACTTCAGGGAATGATTTATCTTGTATTTTGAGTGAAAGGGAGGGAATGAATGATTTGTTTGATTTGATAAATGATGTTTCCTTACTTTCCTTTAGCTGAGTGACTTGGAGAAGAAACACTCCATGC
The DNA here is from genome assembly GCA_030068235.1 of Notoglanidium macrostoma. Taxonomy (NCBI): domain Eukaryota; kingdom Metazoa; phylum Chordata; class Actinopteri; order Siluriformes; family Auchenoglanididae; genus Notoglanidium; species Notoglanidium macrostoma. The sequence continues at coordinate 15,467,062 of JAQQZR010000039.1, read as the reverse complement.
TGGAGATGAATGCACGCAGCCTGCAGCAGAAACTGGAGACTGAGCGAGAGCTTAAACAAAGACTGGTGGATGAGGTAATCTCTAACAGTTTTACTGGGTAGCTAATTTTCAGAAAGATTGTTAGAGTGAATGCTCTATATAAGAGAGGAAGTTTGTATCAGTACTTACAGTGACATACATATATGATGACATACATACAGTTTAACAGTGAAATGTAGTGATATGAGTCAGAAGAAGATGCTAATGAAAACATTAAATCTCATTGTTTCCACCTAATTCCACTCCCAAATAAACATAAATGTATTCATCACCCATTTGTATACAAATAGGGCCAATTATCATTATATCTGAAGGAAGTTTCCCAATTTGAATAGTCTAATACAAGTATTTAGATAAAATATGGAATGTTCACCAACCTGTATAGCAATTTCACACTACAGAAATACGGTACAACAATGCTTTGTAAATATTGTTCTATACCTTCTGGTTCTATTGGGACATGTTGGAACATTTTATAGTGGTATTAATTCAGCTATTATTGTAAATTTGTCTTACTGTAATAATCTGTAGTAATCACTTGTAATCAATCACATTTTATATTACCATACTGTATTATACAACAAATTACTGCAAAATATTTTCAGCTATTAATGCATAAAAACAATAAAATCCAGCAAACAATTTTACTTGCTATATTAATGAGAAATGATTGAATATACTGAAAATAGCAGATTATACCATCCAAACTATGTTAAGCTTTACACCAATGCAAACTAACTGACAGCAGTTGAAAATGTTTTGTACGATTGAAATTCTTTAATCACCAATATTATAGCTTGGAAAGGCCATTTCCCAATATTGTATCTGTTGTAAATGTTGTAAATCAGTGTGCTATTGCAAAAATGTTGCTATAAAAATTACAGGGTTAGGGTTAGTGGAGGAAAAGGAAATTTATAACAGTTGTTCAGGAGACTCAAGAAACCTACAGAAGCACTGTAAATATACAGTACAGTAGTAATATTATAGAGGTATCCAATCAGTTATTATTGATTTTTTTACATAGGATAAAAAATTTATTTCTTTCAATTGGCTTTTGATGTTGTCTTACTATTTTAAATGTAAGGAAATTTGATTGATCTAAGTGACATGTCCAGTAAGGCAAAGGCGCAAAGATATGAACAGGAATTGTGTGACTGCCGTTTACATTTACATTTGGCAGATACTTTGGATAGAATTTAGTCCAAGCAATTAATTTCTGCACAGTGATATCTTGAATGCTGTCTCTATTTCCAAACTCATAGTCCAGTCATCATCTTGATCCAGATAATCTTCTGTCCTCAATTAATTATTTCTGGTGAACTGGAATTATGTCCAGTCATTATTTCATCCCTGGAATAATCTGGAATATAATTACCTAGATAACTTCATATTTAGTGCGCATTGTCCCTATGTATGCATGAGAAATGATGCACACACTTTTCAGCGCATGGTGCCATTTATTGTTCCCTCCAAAAGTATTGGAATAGCAAGGCCTGTTATTTCCCTTTGTTATGCACTGAAGATATTCAGGTTTGAGATCAAAAGATGAATGAGAGTTTAGATTAGAATTTCAGCATTTCCTGATAATTACATCTAGTTGTGTTAAACAACTTAGCACAAGAACATAGCAACCTACCCACTTTTCAAGTGATCAAAATATTGGGACATGTTGGAACGTCAGGTGTTTCTTGTTGCCCAGGATTGCCCTGTAAAAAATTAACTCTGAATGTCTACTCTTGTTTTGAGCCCTGGGCTTTGCCCGTGAAGACTGCATTTATTGTTAAAAAAGATAAACCAACCTGAAATCCAGAGAGCTGTCTATGGGAGAAAAGCAAGCTATTTTGTAGTTGAGAAAAGAGGGAAAATCAATCAGAGCCTTTGCATTGTGCATAACTGATAAAACAATTTGTAATGTCTTGAAAAAGAAGGAAGTCACTGGTGGACAGACATCAAATAAACAGACATTAAACAGGTTTGCCAAGGAAAACAACAGCTGTTAATGACAACCACTGTGAGGGCACCCAAACACCCACAAATAAGTCAGTGAACCAACAACCTTCCCAGTTCAGTGGTGACGTTATCGCAATCCACCATTCAAAGAAGTCTTGGAGAGCAGAAATATAGAGGCCATGCCACAAGATGCAAACCACAATTGTTCTGGGACCAAGATTAACCCGTACCAAAGTTGTTGAAAGACCTAATTTTAGGGAAGAAAGGATCTGCTGATGAAGCTCATTGCTCAAGCATGTTGAAAGTAGTATCATAGTTGGACTTACATGGCTTCTCCTGGAAAGGGCTCACTAATCTTTATTCATGATGTAACTTATTATGGTTGCAGCAGAATGAACTGAAATGGCTACAGAAACATTTACAATTTACAGAGAAATGCACCAATGTAATTGGGAGGAACTTCAGCATGCAGCAAGACAATGAGCCAAAACATGCTGATATAGACTAAAGCAATAATAGTCCATGATTGTGTTTTTCTGTGTATACATGTTTGTGCAGCAAGCAAAGCTACAACAGCAGCTGGACATGCAAAAGAGTCATATTTTCAGACTGACGCAGGGCCTGCAGGATGCACTGGACCAGACTGACCTACTGAAGACTGAGAGAACAGACCTGGAGTATCAGTTGGAAAACATACAGGTATAAATATTCATAAATTCATGGCTGAAAGTGTGATTAATCATAATATTCAATACTGAAAACAAAATCCAGGAATGACACTAAAAGGATTATAAGCATTATCCACACTAATAAACATAATAAACTAATAAACATATCCACAAACTAATAAACATATCCACACTAAAAGGATTATAAGCATTTTTGCATAAACTCTTTCAGGCAGCATATTCTCATGAGAAGGTGAAGATGGAGGGCACCATCACCCAGCAGACCAAGCTTATAGACTTCCTGCAGGCCAAGGTAGACCATCCCTCTAAGAAGAAAAAGGTCAGAGTCTGCTGGGCATTTGTCTCATTACCCCAACAACTAACTGCTTGCTGAAAATGCTTCTCTCTGAAGCCCTTATCAATTGTCCCTATAACCACATAACTGTGGTCCACAGTTCTTGGTTGACCATGGTGCATTGTGTCATGAAGCAAACAAAGGGACAAGTGCAAGTTTTCTGATTTTATTAAAATCAGTGAACCAGACAAACCAAAGGACTAGGCAACGCTCAGGAATGTGAGGCAGGAAAATGGTCAGGTAATCAGCAAACAGGCATTAACTATAACAGACTAAATCAGTAAACATGAAGTAATCTATGGTCAAACACTAATTATAACCCAGTTAGTTCCTGTCCACTAATTTGATTAGGTGAGCAGCATTCCAAGAGGGCTTATATTTAGTATAACTGCAATGTGACATTTCACCGTTTGCAACACTTCACTTGTCTGTGTTCCCGCTTAAAATTCCAATTGTAACAACAATCCCACTGAACCTGTTACTACAGTAGAGTACACTATCAGCAGACATGCCAAATGATACATTTTTCATGAATATAACTTCTGATCTAAAATATGAAAGCTAAAGATGAAGATGGGACATCCTAGCTGAGTACGGTTATGGTTAGGATGATTATTAGCATGTCAATAGATCACTGGGCCTGGGCGGTTCACTCTGGCTCTGCTTTGTGTGCAGGGCATCTTCGGTGGCAGGCGTCGGGAAGACCTGCTGGCAGTCCTGGCAGCCCAGGGTCAGTCCCAGACAGCCTCTGTTCCTGTTGTGACCCCTGTGCCCCTGCAGTACAGTGATATGAAGGCAGCACTGGATAAAGAGCGTGCCCGTTGCTCTGAGCTAGAGGAGGCACTCCAAAAGACACGGATGGAACTTAGAGAAGGTGTGATGTAGTATACATGAACCTAAAAGATGATTGTCTTTATGTTCTTTCTCCAAATAATTAGAACTGTGATAATCTTAATGAAAGTGACATTTAATTTAATGAAATCTTTTGACCTAAAAACACAGAACACAAAAAAACACAACATTAAAATTCACTGATAAAGGTGTTCAAACAAAGGAGCTACTTGCAATCTATAAATGTGCATATTTGCTCAGTGTTTTTTTCTTTAAATTCTCATTTCTTTGTCATGCCCCTCTCAATTAGCAGTGCAGTTTAATAAAGCACTGGAACATGGTGGTACTCCTGCCACTCCTGGTCTGGCCCGGCAGCAACTAATGATGTCAACTAAGTCTACCAAATCCCCTGAGCATCAGCCCAACTCTTCCAGCTTGGCACAGTCCAGTTCTAGCCGTAGGAAGGAAATAGCCACCACTGATGGTTAGCACACAGCCTCATTTTTATGATATTCTTCCTATTGAGAAATTAGGCATCACTGTTGGGTAATTTCCATGTATATTATAAGAAGCATTTGGTCCACTTCACCAATATGGTCCATTTGACCAATCATTTTGCCTACACTTAAAAAAGGAGATCAGTAAGAAAATGACATTAGAAATTGATAAGATCCTTAGTTAATTTGCATTATGACTTTCAATGAGAAAAGTTTTTTTTAAACTAATTTGCTATTCAAATTGGTCATTCTTATCTCCAATGCTTTTTTTCCTGCAGAAATAAGGAGAGCCACTTCTGAAAGTAAGTTCTAATGCACTAGGCTAAGGATTCTTGGCTTCTTTTGCTCCAAATATAAGCTCACTGTTCAGAAAAGGAAAAAAAGTACTTTGGTTGATCTCCAAAGTAAGTATGTTTTTATCAGTATAAACCTTTATGCTTTATGGCATTATCATTATCATATTGTGCAATTTGTCTTGCTATTATTTGCTATGGTACATTAGTTACAATGTTGTAACAGTGGTATATCATAAAAGCTTATTCATTGCATAATAATTATATTGATATATATGATACATATAAAATCATACTTCAGGACCACTTCCACTACAGAAAGCTGTTGAGGACAATGAGCTTATCTTTGAATGCAGCCTTGGGCCATAACCCTCACTGAAAACCAGTGACCATGCTCTTATTACTCTTCAGCATCTGATACATTATAAATCCTATATTTCAGTTGAAAAGCTGCATGTCAAACCATACCAGCTAATCATGGCATGTTTGTTAGGGTCCAGAATGAACTGTTAAGGCAACAATAATCTTTTTCTGTTTAGCAAATACTCTAGGTGTGTTTTGACATTGCTTTTGACAGCTTTTTATCATCTTTTAGGTTGGGGTGGGTATCTTGGGTTGGTAAAATAATGTGGTAAGCAAAGTATGATGTATAAATGACTAAGTTGTGCTATTTTGAACTGTTCACTGTTTAGAATATGTGCGACGTGTAAAGGAGAGGCTTCACCACAGTACTCATGGTAGTCACAGCACCCCACACCGGTTCACCCAGGGTCTCAACATGAGGGCGGCCAAGTGCACCGTATGCCTAGACACAGTCCATTTTGCACGGCAGGCAGCTACTTGCATTGGTATGCTGTCAAGACTTCTTTATATATGTCTATAATAATGTTATACAGTAAGGTTCAGTCCAAATAACTAGTTAAATTCATTTTTGCTCAAATAGTGCATATTATTTTCACTTATATTCAATTACATTCATGGCTGAGAAAAATCACTTTTTTGCTGTTTGTCCTTGCAATAAAGTGAAATATATCCAAATATTAAGCTTGCATACAATTTTTTCTTTCGAATTGCCATATTTGAATAAATTGACTATTTAGGATTACCTAAAAACTCTTAAATTCTTAAAAATACCGTGGCAGTGGGGGCATGGTGGGGCATCAAGCTGCATCAGAGGAGGGGTGGGTTAAGCTGCCAGGTAGCGAATGCATGATGATTCTTACCTGTGTCTTATTACCACCAGTCTACTTATGTGTTTGTGCTTTCAGTAGCTGCCATAACCAGAGAGAGACAAACCCAACACCACACGCTTGTCAACCTGTACAAAGGGGGCCTTCACTAGCTCACAACTTCCTCCCTGTTCAAGTTCACACTTCATGTGTGTGTGTTTGTGTGTGCATATCTTGCATGCTCCACCAGCTATGGTGCTTTTCTCTCTCTGGTGAGAGCAACTGCTGAAAACACAAAGAATCACGCATAAGTAGACTGGTGGTAAGAAGACACAGGTGAGAATCATTACACGTTACCTGATTGATTCATTCCCGCCTCCTCCCCGTCCGCAGCTGATGCTTGATCACTAATCCACTGTTACTCTAACCCAGTCCTGATACTATTGATATAGCTGTATTTTTCTTTCCCACCTTAGAATGCCATGCTTTGTGCCACCCAAAATGCTCCCCCTACCTTCCAGCCACATGCGGTGTGCCCACCGAATACGCCCTTCACCTGTCTGAGGCTCTGTGCAGGGAGAAAAGCAGCAACTCAGGCCTACAGCTCAAAGACTCTGCTGGACACATGAGGCTGGAGGGCTGGATGAAACAGCCCAGGTCAGAACACACTGCACCCATCTTCATTACTATACAATATAATTGCTACATCAACTAGGACAATAATGCCAATGCAAAAAATGATCATTGGTAAATGTGGTAATGAAGTATGAATGTCTTGAACCTGTACCAGACATAAGAATTTGTAGCTTTAAACCTCATCAACCTAAACATCTGTATCTGATAACTTCAACCAGTCACTTGACATTTCTTTACGTTTTCCATATTTTTATGAATTGCCTAGAATAAGGATTACCTAAAATGTCTTTGAAAAATTTGGAAAATATAACCCTGTCTTGGGTCATAAAAGAATTACAGCACTTTTTACATGTATTACCCCCTCCCCAAATGGTATATGTGGATCAGCTTGACTCATATATAACATCTGTGAAGTGTGTGTGTTTTGCTTCTTGATTGTAGGAATGGGAAGTGTGGTCAGGGCTGGGAGAGGAAGTATGTGGTTCTGGAAGGGAACAAGGTTCTAACCTTTGAGACTGAGCCCAGAGAAGGTCATTTTTTTCTTACCTAATGTTTAAAAATACAGACAATACACAGTAGTCAGTTATTAGTCCACTCAATAGGTATAGCAGCATTGTTGAAAATGTATTTGGTCATTACTATGTGTCATACTAATAGAATAATATACCACAATCAGGAACTTTCCATGACAAGGAAATAATTACATTTTGTAATAAAATTATATGATTATATTACATTGTCATGAAAATAAGACTCCTTGGGCTGTACTGTTCTCATTTCATGCTAAATTACCTGCTGCATTGCAGAGTCGGTGAAGCCAGTAGATGAGTTTGATGTGTATGTATCTGAGGGTGAAGTGATTGTGCACAGTGCTGTGGGTGGCTCAGAGCTCATCAACACTGCAAAATCAGGTAAGATGAAAGAATTAATAAAATGATAATCAGCATTATATTGTGCTAATAAGTCTGGACATTAAACTAGTGCACTTATAGAGATTTTGAAATTCAGGTAGTAGTAATTAGGGGCAACAAAGTGATTTTCAGTTTCTTTGAGAGTGGTATGATGAAGGTGTTTGGGTCCTCAGACGTGCCATTTGTGCTGAAGCTGGAGTTGCTCCCCCACACATCTCGCTGGCCAGCACAAACCCTTTACCTCATGAGCTCAAGCTTTGCGGAGAAGCAGCGGTGGGTGGCAGTTTTGGAAGCCATCTTGGCAAGTGCCCGTGGTGCCCGTGAGAAAGCAGAGGCAGATGCAGTGAGTTTGTGGGAAAGACACATTTTGATTCTGTTATATGGTGGCCCCTGATAAAAATATATTTTATTTGATAGAAAATGAATACAGATTTATTTGAATACATTTATAAAAGACTATTATATGATTATTAATTTTTTAATTCAGAAAAGTTTATTTATTGCATTTCTTTTCTGCAATGCATTTATTGAAAGTGGTAATAAACATTGGCAAAGAGAAACACTACAAGTGAATGATTTTAATTTCCATATGGTGGCAACAAACAAACAAATACATGATGACGGCATTAAAAAACAATGCACAAACAAGACAGAGATATATTTACATTTCTTATGAAGGTTTCTAAAACAACTTCAAATTAATTTATCTGTTGAAAATAACATTTTCAGTATTCTCTACCATCTGAGTAACTGTTGTATAACTTTTTCTTAATAAGGAGAAAGAGTTCAGTATCTAAAATTCACCCTAATGACTAAAGATATGTCCTATACCCAGGGAATGAAATCCATCCTATATCTTTTTAAATCAACCACCCCGAGACATAAAAAAAATTCCATTCTTCCCTACTTTCAGAAGCTGCTGGGAAATTCCCTGTTAAAACTGGAGGGAGATGACAGACTGGACATTAACTGCACACTCCCCTTCACTGACCAGGTATCAGAGGGCATATAACAAATTAATGTAGGACCAGTGAATATTAGAAAAATAATATAATCATGATTGGGATGCAGGTTTAGGATGAAGTGGACATCAGTTTATGCTTTACTGTCTTTATTAATGTACTTTTGTAATTAAGTGTTTAAGATGAATTTATTAGAAAATGTAGTTCCCAATGAATAAAACATACAAGTCTAAAACCATTTTATTTTTGTCTTTCTGTGTGCTCAGATTGTGTTAGTGGGTTCAGAGGAAGGTCTGTATGCACTGAATGTTATAAAAAACTCGCTGACTCACATCCCAGGGTTGGGCTCTGTGTTCCAAATCTACATCATCAAAGAGCAAGACAAGCTGCTCATGATTGTGGGTGAGTTAGCTTCAACTGCACCTGGCAGCTTTAGTGTGTGCTTTGAATGACACATTACATGTGTTATACAAGAAATACAGCAACTGAGATGACTATAATTTTTTCCCCCTCACATCTTTCCACAACTCATTATTACTGTTTATGTAACACAATTAACTGAGATAAGTAATGCATCTGTTAACAGGCCACTGAGTTAATAATGGTTAGTTTATGTTGTGTTGATTAATTAACGTTAAATAATTCATTTTTACAGCACATAACAATAACAAAAAACAATATCACTTGTTATTGGTATTCACACTTTCGTATATGTTGTATGTATAAATAATGATTTAATATTTCAAGAGGCTTCCACATTGCTTGAGAATGTCTGAAGCTTGTGATAGACAAATTTAACTTCAGCTTGCAAAAGGTCCAGGACATCCAGTCTGAATGGACCATGTTCAAATCCTCAGTCATAGAAGCAACTTCAAAAAGTTGCTATGGCCAAAAGTCTGTTGGTGTCCGTCCCTAGTATATGCTGTTGGACACCAGCAGAAGTTAACAATTTGGAGAAGTCTTCAAAGAAATGCTTATTGAGGGTTTCACCTCTCAATTATATCAGGAATTTTGACCAGAATGGCTGAATAAAAGCAGTTGCAGAAACAAAAGCTCTGGCATTGGAGTTTAAAGAGACCATGGAAAAAGACTTTCAGGTGGCTCCAGATAAGTGCTGTCAAACCATGCACCACCTCAGGAGAGGGAGTTGAGACCATGCATAAGCTTTTTTGTTAAGCAAGTGTTGGGGACTGTTGACTGGAGATATTGTTGAGCAATTGAAAAACGACTTTGATAAACAGGAAATCCCTTGTGTTTTGGGGTGTTCTCGCACCAGGTTCAATTGCCCCATACTGTGCCCAAGAGTGACTGTCCCCCCTCCCCACTACCCTACTGGATTATGTCATTACAGTGCAAAATTTTGAAGAAATGCGCACTTGTTTAGCATGATGAAGACTATTTTTGCGTTGTGGATCATTTGGAGTCAAGTTGTGTATGGTGACACATGGTCCTCTCACACACTGTACAGGTTTATCAATTATGCAACACAGTGATTTTCAATAAATCATGCATCATGCATGATATTTTTTGAAAGTTCATAACTCATAACATCAATTTTTATTTTGGTTTGGTTTGCGCAAACATTTACACATATCTTTATTCAGTGCTGGATATATGAGGCCCAATTTTTTTATCTTGGCACCTTTTTACACTGTTGGTGTTCATGGTGCAAATTGCAGATTGTAACATCCTTGTTACTGCAGACAATCCTGCTCTCTTCTGAAGTGGACCTCCAACATGCACTTCAATTTTTCGCTGCTGAGTGTGCACTATAGCTCAGCACCTCTAACTCAGAGGCCATGGGACATTTCCTTCAGGTGTGGAGAGGGACCTGTTTACAGGTCAGTCTAGGTCCCTATACTCACATATGAGCTGTGGGTAGTGACTGAAAGGATAAGGTAAAAAATACAGGCAATGGAAATAAGTTTCCCCATGGGGTTGGTATAGCTGCTGCTCCTATGAATTGAGAAGAGTCAGTTGAGGTGATTTGGGCACCTTCCAAGGATGCCATCTGGTCAGCTCCTGTTAGAACTGTATTAGGCATGTCCCAATGGATGGAAACCCTGGGCATACCCAGGATCCACTGGAAAGGTTATATCCCACAGCTGTCATGAGAATATCTATGAATCCACCATAAGGAGTTGGAATTTGTAACTGGGGTTAGAGGAGAGTAGAGACTGACATTCTCAGACTGTTGTCAACCCAACCAACCAGGAAAAGAAGAAGGAAAATGAATGAATGAATGAATGAATGAATGAATGAATGATGCATTACTTAATAGCTTAATTAGATAAGATAATTAAGTTCTATATATTTATACAGTACATGTAATTTTGAAATAAATAAATGTTGAAAAATGTACAACACACTAATGACACTAGTGACACTACAACATGACCTGATTTTCAGTCGGGCCTCATCGGGGTATTCATGTTACCCTGAACATAAAGTAACACATTATCCTGTCCACAACTGTTTTGATTAGCTGAGCTGCTGCTCTGGTTTGATGTGCGTCACACTAGGTTCCACTCCTCTGCGCCAAGAGCAAGAATCTGAGGCTATAATGGGCATAGATTCACCTACACTGAACAATTGAATATTAGAAAAACATTGAAAATAAATATATATAATATACAGAAAATATATATAACCCACAATATGTTCGTGTTGTCAAACTCAAATACTTTTCATCCATTTATCAAACCATAAGGTTTGGTAACCCTAGATTTCAAACCTTTGATAACACAACTTTAAAAATCAATATTTTTTTTATTATTTTTTAATCTTTTAAAGAATTCATCAAACTATGAACATACTATCATCTACCCAGTGAAGAGAATATTGAAGGAGAAAAAAGAACCCAAAGATAACAATTTTAGATTTTCACAGTTTAGTTGATTCTTGATTTTATCAACTTTCAAGATCAACTGTTATATTAGACTGTTAACAAGCAGAACTTCACCAAGTGTCATTAGAACTGCAAATGCTTTGTATGTTTTGGCCATATCAGACCTAAATTAAACTTTTAGGTCATGCACACCATCCACATTTGGCAACAAAAGTGGAGTGCATACAAGGAAAAGCATGTGATATCCATTATAACTAGTAGAACAGTCATCGTAGAATTGCCCATGTGCATCACATATACACTACTGTCATAGGGTCTTGTCAGCTAGACATGGGTATGTCTGCACTCAACATTAGAACAGTGTAACTCTGAGCATAATGGTTTGTCTGGGGTCACCTCTTGAGATATATGCCAAGGCTCTAATCACACAGCCCCAGTATTTGCATGACTGCTGAATACCTGCCAAATAACTGTCCATGTAATTCTTATTCCTAGGAAAGCAAAACAGCATATTTGGTTGTGTGGGTTGAGCTACCCTGATCAACCCACAACACCAAATGTGCTCTGTTGCTTACGTCAGCATTCAACACAAATCTCCCTGGATCTATGCGGGCCCAATGTCTGTCAGCTCACAGACGCAACTGGCAGTCTCCAAACCATTCATGATGGAAATGGATGAAAATGGTAATGGATGGTTTGGAGCCTGCCAGTTGCATCTGTGAGCTGACAGGCATTTGGCCCGCTCTCTCTGATTGCTATCAGAGTCAAATAGTGTGACTGGGTTCATTTTCTAATTGAAAGAGTCTCCTGGATGGGTCTATGGACAAAGAAAAGAATCAATGGAGATTTGTGTAGAATGCAGCATGGTCTGCTGGAATAGTTAGCCACAATATGTCAGCCAAGGCCGGAGATGAGCAATTTCTGTCTGGGCAAAGATGAGGTTGGTGACATACAAAGTCCTGTTCCATGGACTGGAGTGGCCAAGTAAGCAACTCCAGTGGATATCCAGTTTGTGGTTTAAAGGCTTTAGAGGGATAACACACTCTGGCCCTGTTGATGCTGATGGTTCCAGAGAAATATAACAAACTAAATTAGTAATTAGCAATTAGTAAGTCTAGCTAGCAAGTCAAGCCAGTGCTCCATCCAAGAATGGAATGGATATAATCACCACTGTGGTAAAAGAAGGCATCAGGAGAATAAAATGGAGTGTATTATAGCTTTGGAGGACAGAAAAACTATAGTTCTGACAAAGGTTACACAGGATAGCTTCAAATCTATGTATGGTTTGGCATGTACAAAGATTAAATTAAACAAACAAAGAGAAATTAAGTCATGTTTAAATTAAATAATTAGGCTATTACAAATAGCCTTGCTCTGATTTGCTAACATCTTGAAACAAGAGCTCTGTTAGCCGCACACTCTCTGAACACAAATGAGAAACTGCAGCTCTGAGAGGTAAACAATGGTTTCTGCTTAAGTATGTAAGCTTTTTTATGAATGAACTCGAGTTTGAAATGGAAAATTAAGTAGTGCACAATGAACCACCAGTTCCACAACCAAGACTACAGATGGCCATTTCAGAAAGATAATTTTAGCCTTACTTTTAAATCCTAAGTTCTAGTGACATTGTAAAAAAAAAAAAAAAAAAATTTACAATACTTTTCAGTACTACTCACTGCAGGGCTGACATGTAACGTAACAAGATATATACACTACCAGTCAAACGTTTGAACGCACCTTCTCTTTCATAGGTTTTTCTTTTTTTTGTTTTGTACATTGTAAAACAATACTGAATATCTCAAACTTTGAAGCAACACATGTATAGAAGTATGTAGTAAACATCCATCCATCCATCCATTATCTATACCGCTTTATCCATCTGGATTGCGTTGGAAGCTGGAGCCAATCCCAGCATCTTCGGGCGAGAAGCAGGGTACACCTATGTTCACACGCTTTCACACCTACGGGCAATTTAGAGTAGCCAGTTGACCTAATCTGCATGTCTTTGGTCTGTGGGAGGAAACTGGAGCACCCGGAGGAAACCCACACATGCACGGGGAGAACATGCATACTCCGCACACAAAGGCACCCTGGGTGACCCGGGGATCGAACCCAGGACCTTCTTTCTGTGAAAAGACAGTGTTAATCACCACACAACCGTGCCACCATGTAGTAAACAAAAAAGTGTAAAAAAAAAAAGAACCACCAAAATATGTTTCATATTGTAGATTCTTCAAAGTCGCCCCCATTTAGCTTGATGATATTGTGGGCATTATCTTAATCAGCTGCATGAAGTCGTCACTTGGAATGCTTTTCAGTGAACAGGTGCGCCTCGTTAAAAGCTTATTAGTGGAATTTCTTGCCTTCTTAATGCATTTGA
>JAQQZR010000039.1:15426969-15444253 GCA_030068235.1 Notoglanidium macrostoma | reverse complement strand
TAACGGGAAACTCAAGAGAGCCATGATATTATGTTCTTTACAAGTGTATGTAAACTTTTGACCACAACTGTATATACACATAGACGCACCCTATGGTTCATGTTGATATGATTGCATCACATAATTCCTACAAATTTTTCAGGTGCACTTTCATGCTGTGTATCGCCTGTTCTACCTGTTCTATCGCCTGTTTGGTATTAACAGGGCCAAAGTGTGCCAAGAAAACATTTCAAACACTATTACACCACCTCTACAAGTCTTGACTGTTGACACAGTACAGGTTGGGTCCATGGATTCATAATGTTGGCACCAAATTCTGACCCTACCATCTGTGTGCCTCAGCAGAAATCAAGATTCATCCGACCAAGCCAGCTTTCAGCTATACAGTTTTGGTGAGTTTCTGTTAGTCAGTTCATATGGATTCACACCATCAGTAGGGTTAATTTTATTCATATGCTGTTTGGCAGACCCTTTTTCAGGACTGATCGGTTTGATTCTACAATCCTCAATCCGTTCTTAGTACTCCTCATGGCAGGTCAATTCAAGTGCAGTTTCATGCCTTGAGGTTGCACCATTACAAAATCAGTGTGATGCACTGGTACCCAGGCTCTTTTTGCCCTTGCTGAGTTGGATCATTACAGACAATGCTTCTGATGTCTCAGTAAATCCACACATTGACTCATTCCCAGTTTGCATCCATTAGGGCTGGTACATCTCGCAAGTGCCCAGAATAGGTGCCAGATTTTCCCTGAAGATCCCTGAAGAGAAATGTCACCATTCCAAGGTTGGTGTCAAAAATGATAAAAACTTTCCTTTTTGTATACAAGTCCATACTTTGCCTGCTCTGCTTTTAAAGGCCCCATGCCCCCATGGTAGTCACTTTAGCAAATGATTGGCCAAATGGACTGTTTATGCCTTTCAACCATGAACCCTGATCAAGGGAACCATAAGCAGAATCCATCTAGGCAGCCAGAATCTCCTCCTCATGGCACCCTGATGGTTCATTGTTCCTCATGTTCCTCCTTTTCCAAGATATTACAGCTGCACTCTAAGGAAAGCAAGATATACTGCACAGGCATTAAGAGTATGTGAGAAGCCCGGCCTCTCCTAAAAATTTCCCCTAAAATGTTGCCAATTACATGGCTTAAAAATGTTACTTATGTCTATATTAATCATTACTGTTGCTGAAAGTCAATATTTTAGCTAATCAAAATGTCACTGCAGTATCATGCTGTTCAATAAATAAATAAGTATAAAATTATGCTTGATCACTTGCATTTGTTTCAGAATTTTTTTTTGTTTATTTATAGGTCCAGCTAGCTAGCTCTCAGTACCTTCTTTAGTGAAATTTAGCTTGTTAGTTAGCAGATAGCTGATGGACCTGATTTTGTAAAAGTCTTTTGATGCACGTCTATGGGAAGAGACCGTAACTTAAACAGAAACTCTGCCAGCTTAAAGTTTGGAGACACAGGCTTTAAAGATTTTTTTTCCATAACAAGCCAGTTTTATTTTTAGGAACACGAGATTATAAATATTTGTGACAACTATAAAGCAACTCTCCTTTATTAGCTCTAACCGCTGCAAACACTTTCTTAATTAAAAAATTAGGACTTTGTTTCAGGCATTCCTGAGGGATGCTCTGTGGTGAATCTTGAAGAACTCCTCAGAAGGTTGTGGACCTGTTGTACAATTTTTAGTTCAAATCACCCTAGTGAATGAGTTAAGACTGGATGACTAGGCAGGTTTTTACACTACAGCCACAACTGTTTGATTCCTCTTCAAACTACAATTTTAAATATGATAGGCAGTGTTCATTTTCATGGATAACTCAAGCTATATAAGATTCCAAACAGAGTATTTATATGTGGTAAGGTTTGATTTTGGTTAAAATAATTCCAGATGGGATAGCTACAGGTGACATTAATTTCTTAAGTCATAATATTGAAGTGTATAGACAAGGTTCTTGTTTAAAACATATTAGGTGTGCGTGGATCCAGGGGCAAAACTTGCTTTGGTCATAGTCAACCATTGTTATCAACATAGCTTTTGCAATGTTTCTAAATACTTATTAAATATAGAGTTGGTTCTGTTTGTTTTGTTTTTCATGTGCATATTAATATAACATTGTTAAATGTCCTGATTGATCTGGATCCACAATCTTTTGTGGTTCTTTTGAAAGGCATGAGATCCCCTTGGAATATTAAACATTTTCCAACCATCTTTTCTGAGTTTCATTGCACAACAACAACTTGTCATTTCTTCTTTATGCCGTGCTTTCGGACCCATAGTTGCATGCACATCTCTGCGATGTTGCACATAAACCTGTCTATACCATAATAAAAGATTAAGTAATAACCATGATTAAAAAAATATCAATGTCAGTACATGCCTAATGCATATATTATAGTTGGAATAAGAGACCAGTCATGCTACAAGTGTCCTTGTGCTGTTGCATTAATTGTATAGCATTTTTTGTTGAAACAGTATAAACAGTATTTCCTTTTATTAACACTGCTGACTACAAAATGTCTACTGGGCTGTTCTGGAAAATTTTGCTGCTTAGAGTAAAAATGTCCTGTATGCTGTATGGTGAAATAACGTCCAGTAGCCCTCAGGGTTTGTATGACTTATTACTGCTTCCTTATTGTCTGAGCTAACCAGCACAGCTACGCTAAAGCTCTTTTTAAAATATTTATAGCAGACAATAGTGTGTTAACATCATACGCATGCACAATTTTGTTCTCAGTTTGGGAAAATGCCATCCCATGAATCCACTTAATATGGATTGTTATATATTTATACATATTGATGTTTTTCATTTTTTTAAAAGATGAATGACATAAAACATTACAAAGTTACACAGTGTGACTCCTGATTGTCATATAACAATCAATAAAATGCTGAATAAAAAATGCTGAAAATAAGGGGCTGGTGTTTCATGTTTGACTTTATTGTCATGTAACTTTCTAATAGCCTATTTCACACAGTTATCACTGTACAAGAAAATAAACCTAGGAATTTTTTTCTGTTTGAAAACCAAATTTCACATTCATGGATTAATGTTAAGTCATTCAAATATCAAATGACCCCTACTACTCAGCCCACCAGTTACAACCATGTCCATTGTGAGCATTCAGACGTAACACCACTACTTCCCTCCTATTAATCTCAGTTTAATGGGTCAAAAGGTGGATCATTCTTTTTAACAGTTACAATTTTATTTCTTCTGAACTGTTGTGACTAGCTGATTTATTTTAAGATTCGTTTACTTTAGAAAACTGAAGAAAAGCATTATGCATAAAGAAGAAAACACAATAAGCACATCCTAATTGTGTGAATTACCAAATAAGAGGTGTAAAGGTTGCCATATGAAAATGTATAAATTATATTGTCGGTGTGTACAGCACCAGTCAAAGTTTGGACACCTTCTAAATCAATGGTTTTTATTTTTTTTTACTTAAATGACACTTCATGTCCTTAAGTGATGGACTGTCATTTCTCCTTGCTTAATTGAGTGGCTCTTTACATAATATGGATTACTACAGATGTCTAATAGGGCTATTTACCGTATACCAGCACTACCTCAACACAACACAACGGATGGTCCAAAATGCATGAAGAAATTCCAGTAATTTTATGAGAGGGCACAATGTAAATGGCTATTTTGAAGAATCTAAAATATGAAACATTGTTTTGACACATGTGTTTAACACATAATTCCATAGGTGTTATTTTATAGTTCTAGATAAATGCCTTCAATATTGCTCTACAATAGAGAAAATAGACCTATGAATGAGTAGGTGTGTCCAAACGTTTGCCTGATACTGTATGTTGGGGGCACTTGGAGTCACAGTCATACAGCATCACCACTCACCTCTTGTCATAAAACACTGATTATCATGTGGTAACTTAATTGTCAAAATTGACATAAAACTCAAAAAAATAAAATGGCAATAATATTTGTGAAAAACCAGCATGAACATCAGGAAGGGACCCAAGTGCAGGATTTTAAACTAATCTTCCCCTGTATTATTCTCTTTTCCCCCTCCTGGTTTGTATTTGGTTATTTGGTGGTGAAAAATGAAAGTAAAAAATATCCAGAACCTACAAAAACAAATGACCATTCTGCTTTCCGGACCTACCTGATCCACCCTGATGCCCAAATTCTGGTTGGAGTTCTCATACCTTCACTTCTGCTAAGCATGGCCCCATATGGAAAGCCTAAAGATACACTTAGAAAGTGTGAAGATGGCTTTGGATTCCAGTTGATAGAAACAGTTTTGCTACCATGGCTTAGGCCTACAACTGCCGTGCTAACCTTCGGACTGCAAATGCCAGAAACAGTTCTGTACTCAAGTCTCCATCAGTGAACAGTTGATAACTTCAACAAAATAGACTTCAAGTTAATACTACAGCGAATTTCCTGCCTACACAATTGTACATTTTGACCATATAGCACACAGTTACAGAAGGGAGTTGTTTATAATCGCACTATCCCATGTAACCTCAAATGAGGAAGGGTTCCCTTTGAGTCTGGCTCCTCTCAAGGTTTCTTCCTCGGGGAATTTTTCCTTGCTGCTGTTGCCTCTGGCTCGCTCATTAGGGACAAATTTATACATTCATATGAATTTATATACAGTACCAGTCAAAAGTTTGGACATACCTTCTAATTCAATGGTTCATCTTTATT
This sequence comes from Notoglanidium macrostoma, assembly GCA_030068235.1. NCBI lineage: Eukaryota > Metazoa > Chordata > Actinopteri > Siluriformes > Auchenoglanididae > Notoglanidium > Notoglanidium macrostoma. The sequence continues at coordinate 15,439,563 of JAQQZR010000039.1, read as the reverse complement.
TTTATTACTTAAAAGACAATTCAATCTTAAAATATTTAGGGACTGTCATTTCTCTTTACTTAGTTGAGCATTTCTTGACATAATATGTCTTACTACATTTGTCAAACAGGGCTATTCATTGTATACCAACACTGCCTCGACACAACACAACTGATGGTCTTAAACAAATTCCAGTAATTTTGACAAGGCACACCTACTAACTGAAAAGCATTCCAGGTTGCTACCTCATAAAGCTGGTTAAGATAATGCCAATAGTGCGCAACGCTGTCAAGTTAAACAGTGCCTATGACGAAACATATGAAGAAACATAGTTATTTCTAACACTATATTTTTTATTCCTTACATATTCTTAATGTAGTAGCTTTAGTAGTAGTTCTGATGTCTTCAGTATTGTTCTGCAATGTAGAAAATAGAATAGAGAAATAAAGAAAAACCCATGAATGAGCAAGTGGGTCACATTTTGACTAGTATTTCTGTAAAGGTGCTTTGTGACAATGTCCATTACTAAAAGCACTATAGAAATGAAATTGAATTGAATTGAATAATTTCTGGTGGCTAAGTTTGTAAGCTATTATTCAAGAATTCTATACAATTTATTTTTCCTTAAATGCTAGATATTTCATACTTATATATTATTTCATTTGTTTAGCATTATTTTACAAAAATCTAAGAATTAACATGTTAAGTGGCAATTAAGCACAAGAGGATATGCTGCAAGAATGAAGCATCTGTTTTCGCTCTTCACTGAGGGAGGCTATGACGATATCATAAGATACCCAAGACCATCAATCTTTGGAAAACGGCACCACAGATTGATCACATGTAGCCCAAAGATAGAGATATGTCCGTAATAGATGCACGTGCACATTACACGTCTCTTCAGCTGGTATTACTTGGCAGAAAATGAGTAACTGTTGGCAGCTGCCCTTAAACAGAGGGGGAGTTTGGGCTGAGTGTTCCAGTCTGCATGGTGACAAGTGTCTTTTAAACAGGAGAGGACTTGGGACTGCTGTGGAAAAGTGGCAAAAAAACTGCATATAAACACTAGGTGTGCTAAAATATTTGCTTAGGACCTCACCCAAAAGCATCAATGGCGGTGCCACTGGGTATCTGGTAGTTTAAAACACTTCATTTATAAAGAGCAGCAATAAATGAACAGGTAGAGCAAAGCTAGGAATAGAACCAAACCTTGCACTCAAAAAGCACCATACATTCTCAGCAGTGAAAATTATGTCTCTGTGAAATGATGACATGAATAAAATTCCTTCAGTTTGATTCCAATTGAACTGGCTACCCCAAGACAGTGCTCTATGAAATCAGGCAGGATTTAATTTCTATAGTAAAGGAAAAGGAAAGCAAAAAGAAATCAACTTTTCAGCAGAACCTGAGTCAATGCCTGACTCCAGGTATATGTCCAGCAGTCCACTAAACATCTGTGCATGTCTCAGCTATCCATACCATCCATCCAAAGTGCTTTAAAATATTCCCATATACACACATATTTCCCGTTCAGATGTAGATGATGTAAAGGGGAGGGAAATGCAATTTCATCCTGCTACGCCCAATAATAAGCGTCCACAAGCATTTACTTTTAACCTCTCAGCTAGTGTACATGTTGAGTAACATGTTGGGAAGAAGTTAGTTGGAGCTGGCTGCGATGGATTTGTCAAACTCCAGCTCCAGAGGAGGAACAGATGACTGCAGGCTGTTGTAACATGCCTTACACACACGGCTTGGCTCAAACAGCTGCTGACTTGGCACAGGAATTTTCTGATCACAGCAGCTGGCGCAAAACACATTACCACAGTTCCTGCAGAGGGCAACAAAGAGAGAATTTGAGAGGATGAAAAAGATAAGGAAGGAGGAAATAAGGAGAGAACTTCATAAGTAAGTTAAAGGTCCACTATGTAGGATTTTGAGGGTATCTATTAGCAGAAGTGAAGTATATATTCGATAATATGGAATTCCTAAGTATATTTTTATTAGTGTATGATTAACTGTAACTACAAATCATTGTCTTTTTGTAAGCTTAGAATGAGCCCTTTATATTCTACATAGAGCGTGGGTCCTCCTCTATGGATCCAGCTTGTTGTGCCACCACAGTAGCACAGAACGGACAACCCTCTACAATGCGCCTTGCGTGTTGCCCATTTTTACATGTAGCAACATGAATCTGGAAGGAAGAACCAGAACAACGACAGAGAAGAAGGAATCGTTGTTTGCTGGTGTTGTCTAACAAGTCTGAGAACGCAAATTTTGAAAAAACGGAGGCTCATAGTTATTTTTTAGCATGGAGAATACATGGGAGTGTGAATGTACGTACTTGGAATGGACATACGCTGGTTAAAGCCTATGTAGTGGACCTTTAATTATGCTCAATCGTGCTTAATTATGCCTGCTTTAAAATAAAGGTTAAATGAAGAATTTATGCTGTAAAAAAATGAGTTAAATTACTTGTCCATTACATGCAAGACATTTTTAATAAGAGCAGTCAGTACTGTTGCCAAATATACACTGCTCTCAGAAAGTACTGGATTGGCAAAGAAGCTTTTGTTTTTGCTATACGCTGAACACATATGGGTTTGAGGATAAAAGATGAATATGATCAGAATTTAACATTTCATTTCCTAATATTTACATCTAGATGTGCTAAACAACTTAGAACATGGCATCTTTGGTAGCAGACCACCCAATTTTTAGCTTTTTTTTTCTCTTTTTTTGAGCAAATGTATAGGAACAGGTATTCATAATGCAAATTAACAAGTAATCCCTTGCTTGCAATAAAAGCATCAAGTTGGCGAAACACTGACATCCCCAAACTGTTGCATTCACGCTTATCCAGGCTTGTACCACAGCTTCTTTCAGAGGTTGTCTGTTTTGGGGATTCTTTTGTCAGTCCCCTCTTCAGGAGGTGAAATGCACGCTCGTGTTACGGTTAAGGTCAGGTGATTGACCTGGCCAGTCTGAAACCTTCCACTTTTTTCTCTGATGAAGTCCTTTGTTGTATTGGCAGTGTGTTTTGGTCCATTGCTGCATGATGATGTTTCTACCAATTAGTTTGGATGCATTGCTCTACAAATTGGCATACAGAATGTTTCTACAGATGTCTGAATTCATTCTGCTGCTACCATCATGAGTTACATCATCAGCAAAGATTAGTAAGCCCATTACAAAGCCAGCCATGCAAGCCCATGTAACACCTGTTCCATGTTCTAGTACTTGTGATCACTTGAAAAATGGGTGGGTTCCAACTAAAATGTGCAATGTTCTAAGTTATTTCACACATCCAGATGTTGAATATCAGGAAATGAAAGCTTAAATTCTTATCTACTGTCTCACATTTCATCTTTTGATCTCAATCCCAAATGTTTTTAGTGTATAGCAAAAACAAAAGAATTGGCCATGCTATTCCAATACTTTCAGAGGAGCATGTAGTATAGCCACATGCAAATTTACCAGAAACAGTTTAGATTAATTAACAAATAGCAAGGAGTAGAAACTCCTTAGGTCACTCATGAAACAAACCAAAAATAACCATGCACCCTCGGCGATTTTTTAAAGAACTATACATGCGCTGTCTCCACATAGTACACTCAAAGCACAAGGGTCTACATGCGCTCTCACACCTCTCCATTGGCTCATTTGGGACTTTTCACAAGCGGCGCACACAATTCCGAACACTATGGAATCCTCAATCCTTAGGAAGTGTTACATGAGTAAAATATGAAATGTGCTGTTCATGTCACGAGGCATAAGTGTGCTGGAATCAACGGAGTTGAAAAATAATAAAAGCAGAGTAAATGTAGGAGTAAAATAAAGATATTTTCTAATATATTCAGGCTTGGAGAGTAATGGAATACATGGAACGCAGTCATTTAATTAAGATACAAAAAAGTTGACTGTTCTGTTATAGTTGCAGAAAAAAAGTGGTAATCAGATTACTGATACATTGAGTAAAAATAGGGATTATTTACAAGATTACAATTTTAAAATGTATAAGGGCTGCAACAACTAATCAACAAAATCAATAAAAATCGATTTTAAAAAATGACGTATGTGGGAACGTGAGAAGTGTGACAATCCTGCTTGAATTGTCCAGCTTTGTTACATTTTGTTAGTAGTGAAGCTATCTGAATCAATTAGCTTAAAAAAGTAAAAAGTAAAAAGTTCAACTAACCTATTTTTCCGACCCAGTGGCGCTGATAAATGATTTAATATTCTTAGCATACAATATACTGCATGTATGTTTTTTGTCAAGGTCTCCTGCTTTCAGTTCAAGTTGATCCCCAAAAGGATCTCGGGCATTGAAAACTAAAAGTCAAACGCAAATCTTTGGAGTTGATTCCACATACTGAAAATGCACACTGCAAGCAAAATGAACTTGGCATCGGAGAGTTTCAGTGAGAGAAACAGGCAGCTGGTATTTATTTTTTCTTTATTTTGAATTGGTCTGTTTGAAATTTGAACAAATCTTGACTTGAAATACAAACACACAGCTGCAAAAAGTGTGGCACGTGATAAAGATGTTATAAAGCAGTAAAGGACAGACACTCCTGGGCAAAAACAATGAGGCAAACCTAATATAGCAGGAATGAAACAAATAGATAAAGTAAAGATGTTATAAAGTGTGGGACGGCTTTTCCCTTGAGTTCCTTAAAATGTTGAAGACTTGAGGGTAAACTTGTGGCTTTTTACAGATAGAAGAGTCCATGCTGTTCCACTCAATGTTAAAGTCTTCAGACAGAAGATATTTAGGAAAAATCTGAACACCCAGACAAGTTAGTTTCAATTTTATATCATTTAAACATTTAAATCTGTTCATGGTTTTCTCATTGCGTACCAGAAGACAATGTAAGTGAACTTCCCTGTTTCCAGCTTCCCCCCCAACAGTTCCAGCAACGAGCACTGATGAGCAAAAGAAGGCCGAGTCTCAGGAGTGCTTTCTTCACTTCTTGTTAATTTTCTGCCCAGTTATTTTTGTTGCGACCATTAAAAGCTTAATGTTTTGCAATATTGGGTTTGCCTCATTTTTTCCCCCAGGACTGTACATAATCCTGTCACCTTCAGTTACTCAGAGTCTCTCATTTGGTTGAAATGAGCACTTAATAATATTCTCATGCTGTGACAGATTATTTGGTAAATTTCACTAATGTTGTAATTATTGAACTGCTATTTAATTATGCCAAGTAAAAAGTTCTGTAGTAGTGCTGATTAAAATGCTGCAAATAAATAGCTATTTTAAATAAATATCTTTTGTATATATTTTTAATTATAAGTATTTATAGTATATTTATATATAATAATAAAAAAAAAATTAAAACTGGAGTGATATGCTAGCATGTAGATGTTCACACAACAAGTGAAACAAGTGAAATCAGAGCTAATCTTATAGTCAGCCATTCATTATCACGGCCTCTAGTGAAAAAATGGGTTCACTGGGTGGACATTTCTCCATTATTTTTGTCTTTAAAGGAGAAAAGGACAACATCATCACAGTGCAGTCCAAGTTTTGCCTTCCAGCTGAGAAAATGCTGTCATCATGTGCATATTTGGTGTTGAGGTAAACCAAGAGTAACAAAAAATAATCAGTTACATTACTTTCATTTTGTGGTAATTACATTAAGTTACTGACTACATTTTTAGCAGGAAATTAGTGATTGTATCAGAATACAACCCTGAATATATGTTATTGACTTGTGTGGTATTCTAAACTGTTTTTATTTTTAGCTTCTTTCTTTTGACTCAGTAGATGTCTGTTAATGACTTTGGTCATTTTGGGGATTCCATACAACACAAACCCAAAGAGTATTCACAAAGTTTCACCACATTTCCATTTGCAAATAATCTACTCTTTCAAATGTTATTTTTGTGATCCGTTTAAAATTTCAAGTGCAGCTAAAAAGAAGAGAACTGCAGACACTCCAATTTCCCCCAAAAAAATTCCCTGCCGTATTTATGTGCAAGACTTCCAATACTGAATTTTAGCCAAAAGAAGGGGTGGCAGGGAATTTTCACTCTAAAGCAGAATATGATGAAAAGAACAGTAAAGAGGTGATGAGAGGAAAGAAGAGTAAGAGAGCAGGTGTCTTTTTCTCACCAGGCCTCCTCCACCCACTGCTTGCTTCTGTGATGGAAAGAGGGGGAATATGAGGAATTGCTGCTAAAAGGAATTTTATCCATTGCAGTTTCTTTGGGAATAACAAGTATCATTATTCTAAAATTCTGTTACCATCAAAAATGCAGAAACTACCATTAGGGCCCGTGTCCACCAAATTCATTTTTGTGCTGGCAGCATCTATTTTCTATACAAATCCTACGACGTTCCGAGTTGACCGATGTAGAAACGCCCTCAGCCCCCCCCCCCAAGATGCCTAAGCTTGTCAATGTCACTTCTCTCTCACCGACCAATCAAAATCAAGAAGGGGTGGGACTTTTGATAGCAACACTGTCATAAATGGCAGGGGAGGAACTGATCCTGGCTGTTGCTGACAACCCAGTTATTTATGATCTACCGTTGAAGGGTTACCATAATCAATATTTGAAATCAACACGATTTTCCATTGTTTAGCTAACCTTTCTAAAGTAAATACAGTCTTGACATTCAGAAGAAAGGAATGCGGAAGTGCTAGAAGATGTTTTTTGTAACCTAGCAACAATAAGTGCTTGAGAAATGTGCTCCGGGAGCTCTCTGAAAATTTGTGGTTGTGGCCACTGCCAGCACCAAAAAGCCCATCCAGTGGACACAGACCCTGTTCAATGGAATTATAGTCAATACACATTCCATGTTGTCACTGCATCATTTTTCTAAACATTGCAACAACCATGCAGCATTGTTTACATGTTTACTTGTTTTCTTAGTGCTGTACTTGGTAGGATCCGGTAGGACAGTGGACTTGAAAACTGAAATGTGTTCAACTTCCAAGTCCCTCCCCATCCCTCTCTGCTGCGTTCCAGCCCTGCCTCCAAAGCCTCTCCCTACACAGGTGGCTGTTATTCACACACAACTGAATGACGTCGAACCACTATGTAGCATATTTACACACATCAACGTAAGAAACGTGTGTATGTTCGGGGGGACAAGCCCGATTTATCTTGTTGGCTAAATCACAGACGATTTCTTATTATCTATGTTGTTTAGTAATGTTTAAGAAATAATTACTGTCAGATAGAAAGCAGACTGTATTTTCTGCCTGGTTTTCAAGGGTAAAACAGTCCCGTCAGCATAAGCTTTTATTTTTGTTTATTTTAAGTGATTAATTGTAAGGCATAATTTATCATTTATTTATAGGGATCTAATTTTTTATTCTATTAAACCACTGATCGTGTATTTTCACTGTCACTTAATAACAGAAAACAACCACAGCAAATTTATAAGTTTTAGTTGTGCATAAACTATTGAATACGGTGTTTCTATTGGTTACCAACTGAGATCCGCTGAACACTGCACACTCTTAATATTGTGGCTACGTGTATGTTTCACCCAAGGCTAATCTCATATAATGCTGCTTCTACATCATTCAGCTCTGAGGTCGAGCATGCACAAGCTAGCAACCATGGCAACTAAAGAGGGTTATCCACATTGAGCACACATAAACAGGAGGCTTACAGAGCCTGTAAGCCTGCTGTTTATATGAAATTTAAGAAGCTGTACCTAGCATAAGTTCCAAAAAGCCGCAATGATTTTCACCGGAATATTTTATAAGTGGCGTACAGCCGACATTACTTTTGGGAAACGTCAACATTGCTGGCCAACAAACAAGCAAAAATCTTCTCGAGATGAAAAGTAATCTACAGCCATATCTATTTGGGAAAAGAACTAGCATATACTTAATTCAGTGCTTAGATGTTTATCACAGAAACTGTTGTGAATAGTGCTAAATAAGCAGGAAACCACTTACGAGGACATTGAAAGCACAGGTACACAAATATCAGGACAAACACCAAACCGATATGACTGCCTGTGCACAAAGATATTTTCAGCACCTTGCAAATAAAACAGCGTTAACTAGTAGCCTTAGCACTGGAAACAATCTAAACTAGCCTGACTGCAACATCACAGTAAAATGAGATGTGCTATGGAGTGTTACTGTAACATCACCATAATGGCTTTGTGGTTAATAAAAAAAAAATCAAATCAAACATGAATCAAGCTCTGATGATTATCCATCAAACAGAAATGAGGCTAACTAGCATCGATCTTGAATCCTTTCAAAGATATTGAGCTTAACTGAGTAAAAGCACGCACGGGGGATGGGGCTGCCCGCTGCATGTGAGCAAGCAGTGGCCGACACGCTGTCAGACACTCCTCCTGCCGCTGATTGGTTGTTTTCATTCGGGCGTAATGGATTCCTGTAAATGATATTAGGTGCACTGGGTGGCGCAAGAGGAGTCTGATTTTTTCACAGATTCTATCTCGTATTACTGTCAGGACATAGTGACAGTTTTAGCAAATATGACGAAAGTTAATTTTATACGGGTTTCCTGCTGCAGCTTTAAAGATGAATTGGTTTTTCATGAGTTGGTGTACATCGATTCACCTGTATTTACACTGATGCGCACACGGACACATCATTCATGAATAACTGATGAATTCAATTTTCAATTTAACTTCTTCCTGAGTAGACTTGCTTTCTCACTAACCACGACTAAGGCTATGACAGCTTGTGGATAAAATCAAGTTGAATCAGTTGACACTGCTACAATAAAAATTGCACAAAAAGATTACACTGAGAACATCTTACACTCCCAAGACAGTGAAAATTGTAGAAAACGTATGCTTGTATCATTACCTGCAGTGATGCTTCCTAGTGACCAGCCAAAATCCTCTTTCACAGCCATAACAGTGTGCAGCCAGATGATCAGGATACCACCGGGTCACCTGCAACATTATCATCATATCATTTTTGCAAGTATATTGATTTTACTGTTATCAGGAACAGATTTAATGCTGACTGAGCTAACATTTGCTAGCTAGCTGACATTATCCATGATTTTAATCGAAGTAATGTAAATATAAGTAGATAATATAAGGTACCATTTGGAAATATACTGGCAAACAGCAGTCAACATTTGCTGCCATCCATTGTTTTCATCAAGCACGGACACCTGCAGTAAGTTACAGATCTGAATGGAGAGATGCAGTCTTTTAAGCCCTGCTTGTTCTGCCAGTGGAGTATGTTTATAAAGGAGCGACTGGCTAACCTTACCAAAGTCCATCAGGTGTTAGTTAAAGTTACACTGGCTGGCCTCTACAATCACTAAATTATGAAATTTAGCTTGAGTTAGCAGGGTTGATTTATTCTATCGCTAACATTTTCACTTGCATTGGTTTGCTAGTTATAATATCCATACAACAAGGTAACGTGGACATCTCCTCTGTGGGTCAGTTACAACAGAGAACAATTTACAACAGAACAAAACATGTACAAATGACTTTATTTAAGCAGGTTTAATAGCCTTTGCAGTAAAGTAGTTCATAGTCATGATGTTCCACATTTCGGTAGCCTAGGTGGCGACACGCGGCTGAAACATTGGTGGTCCAGATCGACAATACAAGTAAGTGCGCAAATAAAACAGCAGAATGTTCTGAGAACGCTGGCGCAAATTGGTCATTATTACAGTGACTTCTTGTAGTTCTGTGTGAAATGAAATGTGTGAATAGTGTCAAAGAATGTTAGCTAAAGTTCTCTAGAATTTATCAGCTAATGTTAAGCTTTCTAAGCTATTATGCTAGTCTGCATGCTTGCACCGATGCCATCTAGCTAACACACTAACAGGCAGTGTTTTGGTATCATATAAAGTTAGGACAATTACCAAGAATATATTTAATTCAACATTGTTTGTGTAATATTGTTGGTGGTCCTGCGCCGTACTTGTGCATAGCCTATGAGTAGAAATTCTCCTGACACCCGTGAGATAAATTTAAAATGTGGATAAAAGTCAATATATGGACAAACTGAAAGGTCTACACTATGCCTTTAACTTGTAGCTCTTGAACTGTCAGCATTTATCTGGCATTGCCAGTCACTCATTAGAGTAAATCCAATGGCAAAAAATTAAGCAAGGTTAATACAGCAACACATTGGAATTTGTTTAATTATGCTTAATTGTAAAATATCATGCAGAAAATATTATTGTATTGAGTGCTATCAAGTGAAATGAGTTATTAAACGGGGGTTTGAAACATTTTTTAAGGCAGTGCATGCATGTTGCCTTCTTGTTAGGGGCTGAGCCCCCCTAATGATTTGATCGATCATGCTCAAAACTGTCACTCAACTCATCATCCACACCCTTTTATTTATTATTAAATAACTCCAACAAAACACATTTATCCTAAAGAAAAATATTGTGTAAGACCAAAATAACTCGTGGAGGATAAGTTTGCCATTCACTAACATACAAATGAGTGGGGATAAAAAGTGCACTGAGGCCAGCCACTAGAGGGCTTCAGAAATTTTGGTTTCACTTCTGAATACCTGTTATGACATCCGCCATATATACAGTCATTGGGCGTTTTGCTATGCCTTCTGTTGCCTTTGTATTCCCTCTCTTTCTCTCTCTTTGTGCAGTTGCAAGTTACTACAGCAGCCTAATGAGATACTGGTGATCCTGACTCCTTCTGACCTCCTTGTGTGCCTGATACATCCTGATGCTCACACTGAATCACATTAACCACAGATAAATGTATTAATATGTTAGCATGCACTAAAACACTAAAAATGCATCAGTTATTGGATAACAGCACACAAAATTACTTTTAAGTATTAATTACATAGGAGTATTTTCACTTGATTGTGTTTGATTGTAACATGTCTTTTATATAAATGTGTTTTCCTTTTTTAATAATCTTTGGAAAGTATTGGAAATATTGGTGATTTTGGATAAATGCTGAAAGAAGGCCAGACCTATGGGTTGGCCTATGGCACCTGTTGGATGTCTGACACCGATAAAGTTGGACCAAAGGGGATTAATAGTGGGTGGAGTCAGTTACAGTGAAAAGCATAGTAAATATTGGTGGCAGGTAGCCAGGGGGTGTTAATAATAAAAAAGGGGTTTGTCATCATTGTTGCTACAAAAGGAATGGTTTAGAATCATTGCATTAGCTTATCTTTTTGTCATTTATGGGCTCACTTTGTTGAACTAGAGTTATAAAATTTATTATTTGCAACTTCAATTGCAAATAAGCTTACAAAACTTAAAAAAAAAAAAAAAAAAAAACCTTAAAATTGCAAATTTGGGTAAAGAGAGTGGCAGAGCTGTCAGCTGATCACCACTTGGTGGTGAGTTAGATTGGTCACAGAGTGCCTTCTGTTAAGAGCCTTCTGTGTTGCTTCCAAGCTCCCAGCAGAAGCCTACATTACAAGTGCAGTTAATTCACACCTCTGAAAGGACACTTCTCTTTTCAGTAATGGCTATGAGGAAGATATAAACAAGGAGCACAAAGTTCTCTGTCCAATTCCAGAGTCTACCACACCTGTTACAGAGGTAGCTGAGAAGCATGTTTCTGTCCTGTCCTGTCCAAGTGATTTTGGGGATAGAGAGTCAGAATAGGCCATGCTCAGGCGTTTGAAGAGGTTATGGAAAAAAGACTTTTGTATGGCCCCACAGATGTTCTTGGAAATTGTTTGATGCTTCAAGAGAGTGAAATGAGACCATCCACAAGCTCTGCTAAGCATGTGTGGTGGAATTTTAGCCGAAACTGCAAATATTGTTGATAAAGGGAAAGAGCACTTTGAGATACTCCTTAACTTAATTAGCATACCCTCCCTTGGGGAAGCAGTGGCAAAATCTCTGATGTATTGAAGTCCACCTCTGCGGCTGAGGTTACTATGGTGGGTACAAATGTTCATAGTGGCCAGGCTGCAGAGGTAGATGAGATTTGGACAGATCTATTGAAAGAATTAGACAAGGTTGGGGTTCTGTGGTTAAACATGTCTTGTCAATGTTGCATGGCTATCCAGTGACCTTGGTCTGGTAAACTTGGATGGTGGTCCCTATTTTTTTTATAAAATATCACCAGCGAGTGTTCCAACTATAGGGGAATTACACTCCTCAGCCTGCCAGGAAAAGTCTGTGCCAGGGTCCATTCAACAGTTAAACCTAGGATTTCTAAAGAACAATGTGAGTTCCACCCAGGATGTGAAACAATGGTCCAGCTCTTAACTCATGCACAGCTTTGTGAAAGTGAAGTTTGTGGGTTTGTAGAAGGGCGATGATAGTTTGTTTTGATATTTGTTGTGGGAGATACTGCAGAAGTATAGACTACACTGCACTAAGTTTTTGCTTCTTGAACACTGTTGGGTGTTTCTTATAGATTTTTGGGTGCTGATCACGAATATCACATCAATATTTTGCCATCACATACAGTTTCAGAGAAATCTTCAGTTTTGTAATGATTTTTTCTTATATTTGTATCCAAACATTTTCGCAACCATAAGTGACTTATCAACAACGGTTTGTGCAGCCTGGGCATGTCCGGGCATGGAATCAGGCCAGGTTGGAAGCTGTTCTGTGGAATTTCAGCTCGGCTATACAAAGTACTGTTGTTTCATCTGTGAATGGGACAGCCGTGCCAAAGAGTCGCACTATTCTCGA
>JAQQZR010000039.1:15384880-15406608 GCA_030068235.1 Notoglanidium macrostoma | reverse complement strand
CCCTGGGTGACCCGGGGATCGAACCCAGGACCTTCTTGCTGTGAGGCGACAGTGCTAACCACTGCACCACCGTGCCTCCCACATTTCAATATAACATCATATAACAACATAAAATATGCATTCCTTATAAATGACCATATTCTTTACAGTGAAAGCAATCCCATAATACTTCTTCCTATATTTCCAAGCTTAAAAAACATGGCAAACAGGACTGTTGTTCTTTTTTGTTGTTTATTTCTGTGGATAAATAACTAATGTAAGCAACCAACATATTTATGTTTTCTTTTTTAAAATACAATATTGGGAAATTTATCATAGGTTAATGATATTATCAGATTATTGTACTGTAACTATAAAAAGTTGCCTATCTCCTGACTATAGGACAAATAATTTGTTTTTGTTTGTGAATGGGCAGTAAAATAAGACCTTCGAGTGGAGAAGGGAAGCTAGAAACATTTGCAAGTGGAAAGAGAAAGTCTTGGGCTGGTCTGAGACATACCTCTCTGGCGAACTTGGATGGTGCGCAAGGCCAGGATGTTCTGTTCGTCAGACAGGAACTGCTTCATCTTGATGAAAGGCTCCTTGCCTTTGACTGTCAGCTTCCTCCAAGGTTTGGGCCGAGCCAGAATCTCACTGACAGAGCCTTGGGAGAGACCCAACACGTAGTGCCCAAAGACCCGCTGGCCAATGTTATGTTTGAGAAGCTGCTCTTTCACTTGATAGGCAATCTCTGCTGTGTCTAGCTGGTCCTCGTCCCCACCTCCTGAGCTCCCACACTCTGACTGGTCACTGGCTAAGCCAGTTTCCATCAACGAGGGTCCTGATGAGCTTGGATTGGCAGACAGTAGGGCAGCTTTTGCAGCAAACAGGGCAGTGGGAAAGGCCATGAGTGAGGCACTATCCTTCTTAAAGTGAGGAGAGAGTAGCTGTTTCTGTAGGAGAGGACCTGTGGTGTGTTTCTCACTTGAGAAAGGTGACACCGAGAAAGATCGTGGAAGGTCATGGCACCCAGGAATCCCATCAGGATTGGTTGGTCCCGGACTGGAGGAGGACTGGCCGTCTATTGGTAACACACCTGGAGGGGAGGAGTACGAGCTCACGGGGCGCCCCAAATCCCTACTGGAACCATCTGATTGGTCTTCATCTGAATGGACACACAGAAGAATTTTTACTGCATTAAGGAAGTCATTAAGAAAGGTCATACACACTTGTGTGTTGTAAATACATTAATTCGAAATACCAAAAAAGTATTTACAAGATTCCCATCTTACCAGGACTCTGTAGGACTCTGGCTTTGTCCATCAGAAATTTGCTAGAGTGTAGGAAAGTCTGTTTGTCAAGCAACAAAGCCTCTGCAATTTTCTCAGAGTCCTATATACACACAAGCAAACACACACACACCAAAAAACAGTTAAAATCAAATTAATCAATGCTAGTTGATGCAGAATAGGGTTTTTTTGTGGAAAAGTAAACTCATTTTTTAGGTGGTGGCAAACATGCCAACATGACGTGTAACTGGGAGGGGAAAGAACCACCAGCAACGAAAGCTCACAAATCTTAAAGCTATTTTTCTCACCTGGGAAGAGCTTCCATTTGCCGATGTCAGTTTCATTGCTTTGAGAATGCTGTAGGGGGAAAAGGGGAAGTCAAGACTGTCTTAATTAGCAAACAGACACAGTGACCCATACAGCCCATACAGTGTATTGCAAAGAGACTTTTTTTATACCTGAGTTCAGTTTTGATTTCTTCATAGTCCAACTGAGACTGCAGTTTAACCTCTAATTTCTGCAAAAAAACACAGGAAGAGTACATCTCAAATGATGTGGTTTCAAGGATGTAATCTTTTTTTTGTTAGTTACAAGCAGTAAAATTATGGAAAGAATTATTATTATAACCACAATTATTATACTTGTGGAAAGAGATGATCCGCTGTGGCGAACCCTAACGGGAATAGCCGAAAGATGATGATGATGATGATGATGATAAATTATATCTATATCTATATATATATAAAGTAAAATTATATGATAAAAATAGCACGTTTCCTGGCTGTTTGACTCTTTCCAACTAACGTCAATACACAACAAGACCAACTAGCAGATAAAGGCAGATTAAAGATGCAAAGTTTTGCATATGTCACCACTCTAACTTCAATTCCACCACCAGTATTTACACTACCACCAAACCCACACCATCCCGGCAATACATGGTGTTATGCTCTTACTGTTACATACCCATTAAAAACTGATAGCTAGAGCACAGGAAAGACTCCAGGTGGAGTTTACTGGTGTGTATCGTCTACGTTTCAGCCCCACTTACTTCAATAGCCTCTGTCTTATAGGCCAGCTGGTGTTCAAGATCTGCTAGCTGACTTGCTGAGGAATCCTGCACTTCCTGTAGAGTGAACTGCAACCTCTGGACATTCTCAAGCAGACGGAGTATCTCTCTGTCTTTGGAGAAGAGCACTGCTTCCAGCCGTGATGGTGAGCACTTGTCCTCCTCATCCTTCCCTCCTTTCCCCTGAGATGGGCACCACAGCAGAGGAGCAAAGCAGTGAGGGAGAAGAAAAAAACATGAAAATCCTTTTTCAACTTCAAAATGCCTGCCTCCATCCTCTCCACTTTCCTATAATCATATTACTTCAAAGTGTTGCTAATGAGGTGCAAGAAGCACGAAGGATTTGATTTGTGGCACCAACAGTATGGATAAGTGACTCTTTTTTTCTGTACATGAGTGTGACTCGGGAGCCTTGGGATGACTTTGTGGTTTCTTTTCTCTTTAATCTTAAAAGTTTTGGTGAGAGTAGAGAAACACTTGTACCTCACTGGAGCTTTCGTCACTCCCTTTAGAAATGCTGCGACTGCTGGTTAGCTGGTCCCTCAGTCGTTCCACCTCCCTTTGGGCCAGATCTGCTCTCTGCCATCAAACACACACAATTCTGCTTTACAAAGGCCTGTCAATATCACCTAGGTAGCGACAACCTGTCACTGTGCAAGTACAATAAAACTCCACATACTACAACACTGAAACTACAATGCTCTGAGACATAGACGTTTCTGAATCTAACGTTTACACCTAGTGAGCATACTAGAACATTAATTAATCAGAACAAAATCTCAAAAGTCAGTCAAGAGCACTACGTACAAGGAGAACCTGTAATAGAGAATCTCTCTCCCACTCACACTCTTTCTATTCCATTCTGCTGAGGTGGATGTTTACTTGCAGGCACTTTCTTTCCCAAACTGTTTCCCTGCACAGTCACACTCGGCCTGCTAATTAATGACTCATTTTCTGAGCATTTATCTAAAAGCTGCTGGCGAAGGGAGAGATAGAGAGAATGGAAAATCATGGCGGAGAGAAAAGGAAAAATGAAAGCAATCAGTACGACGATGTAACTAACAGACATATCACGCTTCTCTCTCAGCAGCCATCGCTCTGTGCTGTCTCATGGCCCTCTGCTACCTGCAGACGGCTAATCACGAAGCCCTGAGAAAGCGGAGGGTAGAGGGCGGGTGGTAAGAGGAAGAGAGGCCACAGGGGCGTCTAATTAATCCTGAGGCTTGATTACAAAAGGTGATTACCTTAACAAATGCAGGATCCTCAAAATTAGTAATAGAATGGAAAGCCCCATGCTCACCTGGTTGGCCTTCTCCAGGTTTGTCTTGAGCTGGGCCACTTCCTCTGCTCTGGAAGACACAACACACACTGCCTATTAAAATACTCAGGAATATAACAGGAATATATTGGCAATCAGTATGGCTTCTAACCAAACCATCTTTTATATGGTTAGATACACAAACTCAAACTGCCTTAGTCACATTATCTATAGTTTGCATTCCAAACAGTTCACCAAACAACAGCCAAATTATAAACTCCCACAAAGATGTTATGAGTATTAGAAAGTCTGTAAAATCTAAAAAAAAAAAAAGAGACAAGGCATCCTATCATTAAAACAGAATGAGTCACATCTATCGCATATTATTTGACATCATATCTCAACATGCCTACACACTCCCAACAATCAGAGCACTCATTTGAATAGCGTCTCGGGGAGATTATTCATAAGGTTTGTTTGAAGTTCAACAGTTTCCTCTCAGTCATCAGGGAGCTGATTTTCAAAAGGTGGAGAGGCTGAATAATGAGGAAGGCTGAAAGTTTGATTAAATACATGAATCTCCGAGGTTCTCCTAAACAAAGATCCTCTCTATATTAGAGTGTATTTGCTGCAAGTGTAAGTGCATTGAGTTGTTATACATTGAAGACTATGAAGACACTGTATCACACTAAATCACAATTACATACAACTTTTCCTTCTGACTCTGGGTAAATAAGTGTCTGTACTAATGAAAATTAGAGTGCATTTGTGTAAGTGTAAGGCCAGAGAGATATTCTTCACTGAAGACTCTTATTGAAGACCACATCACTCATAAATAAGTGAAGAGTAAATATGTGTCTATGCTAATGAATTCCTTAACCTATCAGCTCGGAGATCATGAAGGTATACGTAGCAGCAGGATGGAGGCAAAAACAGAACTTCGGTAAAGTAGCAGAAGTCCCATAAACACAGAAAGGAGACAGAAAGTATTCAAAATTCAACCAAATGAAAACTGTGCATCATATCTGAAAAAGATTTTCATATCTGGAAAATCCTGTAAAAATTCCTGTAGTCAAGCATTCGGGTATTCCATAGAACAACTATACAAAGCAGTCTCTTTTTCTAATTTGCACTAAGGAGGACATGTTTGCAACTAACCTCAGACAAGTTCCTGGATCATTTTGTTAACAGAGTTAACACTGAAGACTTTGGGAACAGCAATACAGTGGCCAAACACAAGATGCAAACCAATCCTCAGCAGTAAGAATCAGAAAGCCAGAATGGAATTTGCGAGAAATACAGAGATGAGCCACAAAAGTCCTGGAACTAAGATTAGCCTCTTCCAAAGTGATGGAAAGGCCAAAGTGTGGAGAAAAAAAGGACCTGCTCATGATCCAAAACATTCAAGATGATGTCACACATGATGATAGCGGCAGAAGGAATTCAGAAGTCTACAGAAACATTGTCTTCCAATTTACAGAGAAATGCACCCAATCTAATTGTTAGGAACTTCTTCATGCATCAAGACCATGAACCAAATCACACTGTGAACACAACAAGGACCTTATTTACCATATCTGTTAGCATTATTTAGCTACAATCTATAGTTTGTTAGATGTTAATTTTAGCAGATTAAAAAAGAGAGAATTGGGAAGCAAACCATTAAGTTAAGCAACTATATGAATCCTATTTCCTTTCCTGTCTTTTTTTTTTTTTTTAACATGACCACTGTAGCTGTGATTTACTAAAAAAAACAGCGATTCCACAGCAGTGGATATATGAATTAGAGGCTAGCAGCAGATAATGAATACAACTCCCAGTGGCAATGAGCTTAAAAAACATATCATCTATATTCATATAACGAGACAGGCAGTACTGAAAATGGTGTAGAAAACAACTGTGTATTATTTACTTAATAACTTAATCACTTAATGTAATTTATGTGTCCTTTAAGTTAATATTGTTACTGGACACGTTTTGGCAGGATTTCAGTTTGCCACACACAGAGCTTTTACCGGTCAAATACTGTTGAAACTCTGATTTTTATATATACAGTACCAGTCAAAAGTTTGGACACAAATACTTATTCATAGGTTTTTCTTTATTTTGACTAATTTCTACATCGTACAACAATACTGAAGACATCAAAACTACGAAATAACACATACAGAATTATGTGGTAAACATAAAGTATTAAAAGAAACAGACTATGTAAGTAGCCACCATTTGTTTACCTTAATGAAAGCTTTGCTCACTAGTGCCATTATCTCAACCAGTTCATGAGGTAGTCATCTGGAATGCTTTTCAGTTAAAACGTGTGTCTTTTCAAAAGTTCATTAGTGGAATTTCTTGCCTTCTTAATGTGTTTGAAACCATCAGTTGTGTTGTGTCGAGGTAGTGTTGGTATACAGTAAATAGCCCTATTCAACATCTGTAGTAATTTATATTATGTCAAGCACTGCTCAACTAGATAAAGAGAAATGACAGTCTATCATTAATACATGACATGAAGAGTCTTTTAAAGAATAATCATAAAGAAAAGCAATTGAATTAGAAGGTATGTCCAAACTTTTGACTGGTACTGTATACAAGTTTCTGCAATCTCTGTGATATGCTGGTTTTATTTTTTCAGCCTAATCATGGCCTCCACCTCTTTGAACCTTTTTTATCTGTCATGAAATAACAAACAAATAGGTCAATATTGGCCATAAAACTGCTTATCATTGTCCAATTGCTTTTGAGCCTTTGTGTGCGTGTGTGTGTTTGTGTGTGTGTGTGTGTGTGTGCATGTGTGTGTGCGTGTGTGTGTGTGTGTGTGTGTGTGCATGTGTGTGTGCATGTGTGTGTGTGTGTGTGTGTGTGTACACAAATGTAGCAGGGTAGTAAGATCTCAAAATTTTTGTCTTGTGAGGACATTTGGATGGTCCTCACAACAAAAGGTTCTTTTTTTGTTTATTTAAGCAGAAATAAGAGAAAGGGCCACAAAAAAGAGCCTTTTCATTACAGATGTTAAGGTTAGGGTTAGGTGCAGGTGCAGGTGTAGCATTAATTAGCTACATTAATCGTTATGTCAGTGGAAAGACCTCACAAGTATAGTAAAACAAACGTGTGTGTGTGTGTGTGTGTGTGTGTGTGTGTGTGTGTGTGTGTGTGTGTGTGTACAACCCCATTTCCAAAATTGTTGGGACGCTGTGTAAAATGTGATTTGCAAATCATATAAACCCATATTTAATCACAAATGGAATAAAGACAACATATCAACTGTTGAAACTGACGGATGTTATTGTTTTATAGATAATATGTTTGTTTTGAATTTGATGCCAGCAACATGTTTCAAAAAAGTTGGGACAGGGGCAAAAAGAAAAAAAAAACAATAACAAAGAAAACACCTGGTGCAACATCTCACAACAAATTAGGTTAATTGGCAACAGGTCAGTAACATGATTGTGTATAAAAAGAGCATCCCAGAGAAGCAGAGTCTCTCAGCAGTAAAGATGTAGGTTCATCACTCTGTGAAAGACTACATGGGCAAATGGTGCAACGGTTTATGAATAATGTTTCACAACATGAAATTGCAATGAATTTGGGAAGTTCAACATCTTCAGACACAATATGATTAAAAGATTCAGAGAATCTGGAGAAATGTCTGTACATAAGGGACAAGGCTGAAGACCAGTATTGTCTGGCCGTGATCTTCAGGCCCTCAGGCGGAAGTGCATTAAAATTAGACATGATTCTGTAATGGAAATCAGTGCATGGGCTCAGGAACTCTTCCAAAAACCAATGTCTGTGAAGACAGTTCACCCCCGCATTCACAAATGCAGGTTAAAACTCAACCATGCAAAGAAGAAACTACATAAAACATGATCCAGTACAGTCACCACCTTCTCTGGACCCAGATGGACTGAGGTGAAGTAGAAAACTGATGGTTCTTTGTCATCTTGAGTGCACACTGCAAAAAAATGTGTGCACAATTCTGTGGTCTGATGAATCAATATTTGAAATTCTTTTTAGAAATCATAGATGCTGCATCCTCCGGGTTAAAGAGCAGAGGAACCATCTGGCTTGTTATCAGCCCACAGTTCAGAAGACAGCATCCACGATAGTATGGGGTGAATTAGTGCACATGGCATGGGTAGCTTGCATATCTGCGAAGGCAGCATTACTGCTGAATGATAGATACAGGTTTTGGAGCAACATGTGCTGCCATGCAGATGACGTCTTTTTCAGGGATGGCCTCATTTCAGCAAGCAAATGCCAAACTGCATTCTGCACATATGGCTATCAGCAGTATGGTTATCAATACGGCTATAGCAGTATAAGAATCTGGGTGTTAAATTGGCCTGCCTGCCATCCAGACCTGTAACCCATCATCCTGTGAATCATGAAACAAAAAATATGACAAAGGAGACCTCAAACTGTTGAGCAGCTGAATTCCTATATCAGGCAAAAATGGGAAACATTTCACTATCAAAACTCCAGCAGCTGATCTCCTCAGTTCTCAAACATTTACAAAGTGCTGTTAAAAAAGATGAGGTAGTGCAACACAGTGGTAAAAATGAACTAAATATTTCAAAATGTGATGTTATCTTTGTTCTAATTTCAATTAAATATGGGTTTACATTATTTGCAAATCTTCACATTCTGTTTTTATTTACATTTTACACATCATTACAACTTTTTTGGAAATGGGGTTTTGTTTGTGTGTGTTCTATTGTGCACACATTTTTTTGCAGTGTGCACTCAAGATGACGGACTCCACAAATTTAGGAAAAACCTGATGATCCATGTTAGATAAAAATCCTTTATCCCCCCCAACCAAAAAAACCAAATCAAAACAAAACAAAGCAAAAAAGCCATGCTGACTATTTAAGAACAAAATATACTTTGCAATACTTTGTTTAGTAATTCTGTCTAGGCTGTAAACCAAGTCGGGCAGGCCTATATGCAGAAGATCTGACAATGAAACGTGTACTTATATTACTTTATGCTGACCATACTCTAGAAGAATTTAAAAATGACTGTTACATGACTAAAGTCCTCACACACCTAAAGATTATTAAGAGTTTTTAGTCACAGACTATGATTTTGCGAGGACTGGAGATTATGCAGGATCACTAATTTCAAGACTGATTCCTTTTGTAATTATTTCCCATCATGCTCCTGTACAGAGAGCTCTCTCATTGTTTGTAAGACATCCCATGAACGATTGACACCTGTTAAACACAAACACAACATGCCGTTTACAGTCATTTAACCTACCATGGCCAATAGAAAAGCCACTGTTGCAAACAATGCAGCAAGCAACACTGGCATTACTTTTGACCCTTATTAATAATTAATCATTTTAGTAATAATTAGCAAGTTTGCCCTAAACGGCCTCACGCACCAAACAGGATTCTCTCTCACTGTGTCGCTACATCTGTCACTTACACACACACTCTTTCTCTCTCTCTTTTGTTCACATGCTCACTCACAAAAAATATTTCCAGGATATCGTATAGAATTTGGGGAGCCGCTATCAATATGCGGGAGAATAACGGAACTGAGAGGAGAGGTGGGATGTCTAAACGTGTGCTTCGTTGGAAGGGATAAGACTCATGGAAAAGCTGACCTTTTAAGTTAACATTGTCAATATCACAAATTTACTTACATTTCAATAGTGACCTAGTGAAAAAGTGCAACATCTTGAATACTGAATAGTCAATATATTTCACATTTCCTTTTTTGCTTTTTAATTTATAAAATCCCACATTTTCAATGTGGTCTGCAAGACCCCACTGTATGTACACACACACACACACACACACACACACACGTATGCACTGGATAGGCTAGCATGGACAGAGGGAATGGGAATGAGTTCATTACACTGGTTTTCAAATAAGGACCTACTTGGCTGCCATTTCCTTGTAGTATGTACACCTTAGCTCCTGTAGCTCTGACTGGGCTTTGTTCAGTGCTGTGAAAACACAGAATATGGTTAGCTTCTTACTTTTCACATATTATCAAGCTTAATTCCTGTTTGGGTTACTGTTTAAATGACTACTCACCTGACTGGAGAGTTTTGATTCTCTCTTCAGCCTGAGACAGTCTGACAGACAGAGCATCTGGTTCATCTGCTTCCCTGAGGAAACAAGTGAGTTCCCTGAGTGTGTTGCCTCAAATGATAGAACATGCTACAGTATTATTATAACAAAACAAAACAAAAAAAAAACCCTCCTTTCCTTATTACTTGCTATTTACCTTTAAATTATGTGTAAGGTACAGCATAAAGTTATTACAGTTATTAAAGTTTTTAGAGAACAAAAAAGTACCACTGTGCAGAGAGCATATCATCTGCAAATATTTTATTTGCAAATATTTTATTTAATAATTTTGTTATTACATATATAAGAATTTACTAACACCTATTTAGAATAGCTGTATGTGAAAAGTGCTGAAATTAAAATAATTTAAATTTGTGGTATATTTTGGCTCTGCACTATTAGTGGAACAACTCTCACTTTGTCTGTGACCTATCCTTTCACTAAGTAATCAACAATGCCAAATGTATTCCTATTGTTTATACTGTATACTACTTACAGTGTATGTGAAATAAGTAATCAATTATACATGCTTGGGCGTGCCGTTATAGGAAAATAATCAACATCATGGTAGTGTGATGAGAATGTGATGTGAATTGCAAGTGTATGTAATGTTGTGGAATGCTCGCAAAACAAGTTAGTTCCAGTTACTCTGTTACTGCTTACGTTAGAGCACCACCAAGATCAAGAAAAAAAACAAAAAACACAGCTTGTCACGTTTCCAAGAAACCACAAAGCCCTTTGGAGTTCACACACTGAAAATGATTCACATCCCGCGCACACACTAATTAGTGAACTGTTACTTAATTAAGCCTACTTAAGAAAAAGTTTTAAAGCAGTGCTGATTAACATGCTGCAAATGAATATTTTAAATAAATCTCTTTGTGTTTAGCATATTTAAAAAAAAATTAAGCTAATCGATTAGTCAGGGAAAAATGATCAACAGATTGACCGATTATCAAAATAATCGGTAGCTGCAGGGCTTAAATACATTTTAAAATAAAGAACATTATACTACCATGCACATGTGCATACTTTACAACACTTCATGAGTCTTACAACACCATTCTGGTCTCAAGTGAAATCAGAGCTAATCTGACTGTCACTAATTCATTATCACGGCCTCTAGTGAAAAAATGTGTTCACTGGGTGGAAATTTCACCATTATTTAGTCTTTAAAGCAGAAAAGGGGAACATCATCACAGTGCAATGAAAATTATGCCTTCTAGCTGAGAAAATGCTGTCATCATTCACATATTTTTGTATAGTTTGCATACCTTTCCTCCAAGCCTTGGTGGTTATGAAGGGGTAAGCCACCATCTTGGAGGTTCTGTGTGCTGTTTGGGGTCATCATATGGGGCAGTTGTTCTGATGCCACTATTCTCTGTATTCTGTCTTCTACACGTTCTGTCAGAGGGACCAAGACAGAGTTACCGTAAATGATAATTTTCTGCAACATCAGAAGCCTCTCAGCTGTTCACTCTTCCTACCCTGTACTACTAGTTTATTACTATATTTCCTTACTTATTTTTTAAGAAAAATGGTTGGATTCTTATAAAGTTTGTTAGTCTATTACAGAATTAGTTACACATAGTCGGGTCCATATATATTTGGACAGTTGCAATTTTTGTAATTTTGCCTTTGTACACCACCACAATAAATTTGAAATGAAGCAATCAAGATGTGATTGAAGTATAGACTTTCAGCTTTAATTCAAAGGGTTTCACAGGTTTGAAAGTAATTGGACAAATTAACAATTAAAAATATAAGTATTATTTTTAATACTTGGAGGCAAATCGTTTGCAGTGAATGACATCCTGAAGTCTGGAACTCACGGACATCACCAAATGTCAAGGGTTTCCTCCCTTCAGGTGCTTTGTCAAGAGTATATTTTTGTCACCAAGGAAAGAATTCTGCAATCATCCACTTTAGGTGTTTTCTGTGGTCTTCCATGGTCAGGCAGCCTTCACTTGCATTGATGCCTTTTTGGACCACATATTTAAAGTTGAATACTACCAAATGCAAATTCAACACTTGGAATCAACTCCAGAGTTTTTACCTCATTAATCTGCCATGAAATAATGAGGAAATAGCCATAACTGACCATGAAACTGCTCATCAGTCAACTGTCCAATTATTGTGAGCCTTGGAAATGGAGGAAAAGAAAAATCGAGAGACAAAAAATTGTGGTAATTCCTAAACTGTTAATAGGATATTTTTGTTAAGCACCTTGAATTAAAGCTGAAAGTCTACACTTCAATCACATCTCAACTTTATCATTTCAAATCCATTGTGGTGACATACAGATGCAAAATTATGGAAATTGTGTCATTGTCCAAATACTTATAGGCCTGACTGCATTGTGTCTTTACCACAGAAATGCACAACATTTTAAGAACGTATGTCTTAATAAAAGTATCCTACAAATGAGCATCAGAGAAAGCATCTTAACTTCATATATAAACTCAGCTATTGTCAACAGACTTACACTTTGCATTTAGCCTCAAATTAGCTTTGATAAAACAATGACCACAGGAGGAAACTTTAAAGCTCAAGTATATGACTGTTAAAAATTAAAGTGTTAAAAATGATAACTCCACTTACTGATATCAAAGATAAAACTTTTGGAGGACTCTACAAACCATTTCTGTTTGTTTTAATCGGTCACAGTGACCATGGGTTTAAGAAAGGCCAAGTATAAATAATAATAATAATCATCATCATCAGCATAGGACACTTTCCTGTTACCCCTTCTTTCATCTTTATTCAATTTTAACCTTGCTGGAGTTAGCTCACACTAACTATACCTGCCACTCCCATAGCGATCATGAGGTTAAATCATCTACCTTGTACTAACAATAAGACATATATTTTCCCCTTAATACTTTGTAGACTACAGGAGAGGCTATGAGAATACCAGAATAATTACATAATTACTTCATTACAAGACATTTTTTCCACCAGATCCTGACAGCTCTTTGAATGTTTATTGACTTACCATTAGATTAATTCATGCAGGGAAATAAAATGAGAAGCTTATTATAGCATTTCTAGCCAAGAGGTCAAATAAATTAGAAGCTCTGTAGCTTAATGCATTGAATTAGTATAGTAGTTCATTGTCTATTTCTCATATGGGTCAAATATGACTGACAAATAAATGGTTGTGTATTAAATTCATAATGAATAACTTCAATATGTAAATAATTGAATGATTTTTCTTGTTGTGAAAGATTATTTTTTTTATAAGGTTTGTCAGCAGTTTGATATCTCCACCTTACAGCTCATATCTAGTATCACTGGCTGCTACAGTACACATATGCAGCAGCATCAATTTGATCAGTAAGTATTTTTCTCAGGACATCTTTTCTTTAATAGATTAGTGCTGTAGTTTTGTCAGCATAACTACACCGATCAGCCATAACATTAAAACCACTGACAGGAGAAGTGAATAACCTTGATTATCTCATCACAATGGCACCTGTGAAGAGTATACTAGACAGCAAGTGAACAGTCAGTTCTCAAAGTTGATACAAGTTGGAAGTAGGAAATATGGGCAAAGCATAAGGATCTGAGTGACTTGTGCGGCACAATTGTGATGGGTAGACGACTGGGTTAGAGCATCTCCAAAACAGCCGGTCTTGTGGGGTGTTCCTGGTATGCAGTAGTTAGTACTACCAAAAGTGGTCCAACGAAAGATAACTGGTGAACTGGCCACAGGGTAATGGGTGCCCAAGGCTTATTAATGCATGTGGGGAGTGAAGGCTAGTCTGTCTGTTCCTAGCCTACAGAAGAGCTACTGTAGCCCCAATTAAAAAAACTAGGAAATAACCTAGAAAAACATTAATGCTGGCTATGATGGAAAGGTGTCAGGACACACGATACATATGTGTCTCACTGCAGCTTGCTGCATAAGGCGCTACGTAACTGCAGAACAGTCAACGTGCCCATGCTGACCCCTGCCTACCATTGAAAGTGTCTACAATGGACATGTGAGCATCAGAACTGGACCATGGATCCATGGAAGAAGGTGGCCTGGTCTAATGAATCACATTTTCTTTTACATCATGTGGATGGTTTGTGTGCATTGTTTACCTGGGGGAGAAATAGCATGAGGATGCACAATGGGAGGAAGGCAAGCTTGCAGAGGCCGTGTGATGCTCTGGGCAATGTTCTGCTGGGAAACCTTGGGTCCTGGCAGTATTTTGGGTTCTGGGGTTATTTTGACAAGTTACACCTGCCTAAAATTGATTCAGACCATGTACACCCCTTCATGGCAGCAGCATTTCCTAATGGCAGTGATGTCTTTCAGCAGGATAATGTGCCCAGGATAATGGTTTGAGGAACATGACAGAGAGTTCAAGGCGCTGACTTGACCTCCAAATTCCCCAGATCTCAATCCGATCGAGCATCTGTGGCATGTGCTGGACAAATTCCAATCCATGGAGGTTACAAAACTTAAAAACCATAAAACCTTAAACCATATGATTATGGCATACCCTGAACCAAGGTATTAACTATTTCTCTGCATTTAACCCATCCAAGCAGTGAACACACACACACACACACACACACACACACATACCCAAGTGAGAAGTGAGCACACACATACCCGGAGCAGTGGGCAGCTACATGCTGGGGGGAGCAGTTGGGGTTAGGTGCCTTGCTCAAGGGCACTTCAGCCATGGATGAAGAGGGAAGGGAAAGTGCTGTTCATTCATTCCCCCCACCCACACCTTCTTCCCGTCGGTCCAGGGAATTCTTAGAGGATCTGCTGCTAACGTCTTGCTGATAGATACCTAGCACACCTTCAGAGATCTTGTTGAGTCAATGCATCAATGCGTGAGAGCTTTGGCAGCAAGGGGGGGGCTTAGAAAATATTAGGCAGGTTTAGTGTTACGGCTGATTGGTGTAATACATGTTTGATGGTCTATACCGGAGATAAACATTAAAATTTTTAACAAAAGCCACTAAAAAGGCAAAAAGACATGGGTTTTGTCTGCAAGCTATAGTTCCTTATTTAACCTTATAAGGCTTTTTGTCTGGTGTTCTTAGGCTGCTGATTGTAGCTCAGTGTAAGGCATTTGGTGGGATTGGTGGAGTAGAAAATGAAAACCTGACCTGCACTGTTAAGGCACTCCAGGTGTCTCCTCCAGTGACCCGAGATCTCTCTGAACAGAACTTCACTGTCTGAAGAAGAGCTTTGCAGCTGGGTGAGACGTTCCTCCAGTGAGTAGGAGGCTTCCAGCACCGGAGCAGGGTCTGAAACACACACACACACGCGAACATGCACACCCACGCGCACAACAAGAAATGAGAAGAAAGTTAGTAATCACGCTAGTGCATGCTCCATTTCTCATATTCAATTTTTAATGCAATGATTATTTGCCCTTAAAAAGAAACTTACAAACAAACCCCCAAAAAATCTCAGAACAAATCCAGCACTATAAACAACCAACAACCTCGGCTCCTCAAGTCACTCACAAATAACCTAGACAAATCCAACACTGTTAGAGGGAATTTAAAAAAATACAAAAATCACCGAAAAAGTAGTAGCATGTAAAAAAAAAAATGGTGAAATTCTGTAGCACAACAGAGGAGCTGTTTTGCAATGCATGTGGCTCAGCGTGAGGCCCATGGGGCCAACTAGGAGGCTGTTTCTGCGCTAACAAGTCTCCTCTGGATCATTTGATCATTTAAATTATTATGCCAGGAATCCTCAGGAGGCACCTCAGCTCTCCACTTCACAGGGCTGTTTTTAATCTTCCTCTCTTCCTTTCTTCTTCGCCTGAAAAAAAGTTCAGCCTGCTGTGTGCCGCATGGATAGGAGTGGTGCTCTTGTTGTGCACCTGCCTGTGAAGGAAGGCAGAGGAGGTGACTTCTAGCACCAAAGCAGTGAGAGAGACAGGCTCAGGGGAGTGGAACTAAAGGAGGGGGAGTGTGTATGTTTGTGCATGTACGCCAACCCGTACGCAGTCTTACACACAGAATCATGCAAGAGCTGGTGCTAGAGTGCACATGCGCGCACACACACACACACACACACACACACACACACACACACACACACACACACACACACACACAGAAAAAAAGAAAAGAAAAAAAAACTTTGTTTGCCGAATTCAACTTCCATTTCCTTCAAACACAGGACACAACCAGAGCTCTTGGACATTCTGATGAGAAATATGTGACCATGTCCATGATGATTTAGTCTCTCTGACTCAGATAAAATGCGGAGAAAGACAAGAGGGGTTAGCAGTAGTGCACTGAAAAGCTTAACAAAATAGAAAGACAGACATTAAAAAGCAGTAATATAACATGTGGTAGAGTGTGTGTGTCAGATATCCCCACAAGCATAGGAATATTTGGCAGTTTTGACCTTGTGGGGACATCTTTCAGGTCCTTATAAGGAAAACTTCCTTTTATACAAAATCTGCAATTTTTTATATAAAAGCTAAAAGAGCCAAAAGCTTTTATTCTGGTTGGTGAGGTAAACATTTGGTTTAGGTTTAGGAATAGCATTAATTAGCTGTATTACTAATTATGTCAACGAAAAGGTCCTTGCAAGGATAGTAAGACAAACATGTGTGTGTGGATGTGTGTGTGTGTGTGTGTGTATGTAAGTTTGTATTGTTACAGCAGCACAGTGGAGATTGCGTCAGTCACATGGGACACTGTGCTTAAGAGGATGACTTAAAACAGTGCTGTTCTCCATACAACCCCTGAATCTTCCCAGTGCCTTTACTGCAAGCCTTTTAAGAGCTAATGATCAAATGCTTCAGGCCAATTCTCCAGTGCCTAGACAAACCGGTCCTGATTATCAATCAGCTCCATACTCCATGCGGAGTAGGTGAAACTGTGCCATGTAGGTGAATGCGTCCATGACTAAAGCAATCAGTTCCATTCAAACACATGAAAATATAGTGTCAAAACATCCGAAACCATATGAAACAAAATGCTGACTACTACATCCTCAGAAATGTACCTACATACTTTACTGGAAAAAAAACATAAATCCTTACTAAAATGCAACTTCAACAAGTTCTTAAATTTTGGCCACTATGACGATTTGCATTCAGACAATGACTGAACATGCGGCGTCTCCTCACCACATCCATAAAACAATTATGCATTACTGGCCCACTGTAAAACTTTTTGCCACAGCGTCTAGGCCAGGCGTAATGTTTAGCGGCTCACACTCTGTTCAATGCCGGGCTCAAGATGCACAGACTCAAGCCCTCCATGGCAACATGTTTCACCCCAAGGCCAGCGAATTACACACTCTGAGCAGCAGCGTGGGAGAGACTCGCCAGAGAGAATGACACACACACACACCTTACTATCTCTGTGAGGACTTTCAACTGACAGTATTAATACAGGTAATTAATGCTGTCCCTGCACTAAAATCTAGTCTTTTTTTTTTATTTAAAAAAACTGCAGTTTGTGTAAAATGCAGTTTTCAAAGTCAAAACTGTCAGATATTCCAATCCATGTGGGGACATTTTGCACCCACAAAGACACACACACACACACACACACACACACACACACACACACACACACACACACACACACAGTTGAGACAAAGGGTAACGTAGTATTCATCATTGTCTAAATATCCTACAAAATATTGTAAGAACCAGTTCATTACACTACAGTGGAATGAATGTCTATAACTAAATGATTTCTTATAAACATACAGACTTCCCTGTCTGTTTTGAAGTTAGCCAGCTGATCATCTCTTTTCAAGCCCACGTCTGCTACATTTCCTCATAACATACATAAGTGCAAAAGCACAAACTTCATTTAAAGCCATTTTTCCTCAACAAAGATCGGCCTTCTAGTTTGTCAGTTTGTCTTCCTAATTAATGGCACTTGAGAGCCTTATCAAAATTCAAATTAAGAAAAAACTTCATTTATTGCAGTTCTCATCACTATGTGCTTTCTCTTAATCCAATTTTGGTGTGACCATGAAATGGTCTGAAATGTCAATAATCACTTCCCCTACTCAAAGTTTATTTACGTTGATTACACAAACTATTAGAGAGTGTCAAACCTATTCTATCACCTCTAATCATTTCCTGGCTTAATTAAGCACACTAATGACTTCTTAGCAAGAGTCTCTCCACCAGGCCCAGCCCTCTGCTGTGAAGTAGGACACACCAGACCAGTGATTACCCTTAATGAGTTTGTCCTTTTATTGTCCATGTAAGTCCGCTGTCCATTTAAAAATCAGTCCTTAACATTGTTATGCTCAATTACATGTGGGCCTCGAGGTCACGGTAGCTAATAACAATTGTGAGCCTTTATGAAACAATGCATCATATTCATGTGAGGCTAAAAGTCCATCTGCCCGCGAGGAAAAAGGACTGGGGGTGTTAAAAGGGATCAGAGCAGTGTTGTGCATAATTCCTCTTTATTTCTAGGCTTGATTTGTGATTCTTATTTCTCCTCAGGCAGCACAGTTCAGGTACCTTTATGACCCAAGTCACCAAGCTTTGGGCTCCTTCTGGGCCCCACCCACCTGCTAATGATGTAAATGTGCTATC
The DNA here is from genome assembly GCA_030068235.1 of Notoglanidium macrostoma. Lineage (NCBI taxonomy): Eukaryota > Metazoa > Chordata > Actinopteri > Siluriformes > Auchenoglanididae > Notoglanidium > Notoglanidium macrostoma. Next base: position 15,388,378 of record JAQQZR010000039.1, on the reverse strand, counting down.
CGCATGTCTATACCCATTACAGTCTCATAATAGCAGAAGGACTGTACACAGTAGTGGAGAACATATAATGCAACAGCTCATTTCAACAACTACAGACTACAAAAATAAAGAGCACAAGTTCACAGGTTCCTAACCAATCAGCAACCTTTAAATAAAAAAGCTATTGTTTAAATTTCACAGCACAAATACTAGTAGTGACACCAATGTCAATGCTGGCGCTAATGAGCAAGAAAGCTAGTTACTGAAAGACTGAAATGTTATAGCTTCATTCTGGATAGCAGGAGCCGGTGCTACTGCACCAGCTGCATTAAAGTCAGTGTGTCACTGATAACTTTGAATTCAATAACACGGATATGTAATAATGCCATACATTGGTAACAAAATATGTTACTGCATTACACGATCCCCATTCTCAATATTTCTCACCTACTGACTTTGCATCTACATATCAAAAGCTTTAGCACCTCTAGAATGACTTCTTTGCAGTGCCTTATATGCCCCTGTAACTAACTTTTGTGCATTTGTCTTGTGCTTAAATTGAATTAGGAGGGTTTTTTTTAATAAGAGGCTGCTTAGTAAAAGGCACTTAGAGTTTCTTCTTTATACCCCTTTGTTCTGTATGCATGATGCAACTTCCTACAATTTCCGGCTCACACTATATTGCAGATGAGCATAGCTGTGCTCAGAGTTGCAGAGGTGAGGGGAAGCCGGACTGGGTGGCCCAGCGCTGCATGACACGGCATGCCAAGAGGAGCAGGTGTGCCAGGGCGGTCCGTCTTGGCCCTGTCAGTGCTACACTGTCATTAGCTTGCGCGGACGCAGCGGGGGGCAGCACAGCGTCTCTCAGGCCCCTCGGTAATTACGCTCTGACATAATTAACCCAGCAAGCCCATTAGCCCAGCGATGGCTGGAAAAAAGCCCTCACTATAATTATTTGTTGTGTGCATGCTAATGAGGCCAGCTGTGCACCCATCGTACAACATGAACAAATTAATTTACAAGGCTGTGCTTCAAGGGTCTTTTTTCCTTACTCACACTCCAAAACCACCAACTCTTTTGTGCGTGTGCGTGTGTGTGTGTGTGTGTGTGTGTGTGTGTGTGTGTGTGTGTGTGTGTGTGTGTGTGTGCGCGTTGTTTTTATTTTTTCATCAAGTGGCCATTAATGGTCCAAAAGCATCTGCTCATCCTTCTGTACAGAAGTGGTTATGTAGCTGTGTGACAATGGGAGGAAACAACTTGCTCATGAAAGTAGGATGGCTCGGTTTTCTTTAGGTGTTGCGATGTGCTCTACAGTCTGTGGAGGCAGCTGGGTGAAAAATAAAAAATGACAATAAAAAGAAAAGTACGAGATATTTATGTTGTCTTCATGACTTAAAATGTGTTAAACCTCAAGAGGTATAATGTGAGGAAAAAATGGTATGAGTCCATGAAGGCACTGTAGAGTAAACCATGAATTATGTTGCCAAAAACTGTCAGGAGTAAGACTTTTGTGTGACAAGACAATTGCATGCATGTTTTCTAGTAATTACTGAATGGACATACTGACGCTAAAACCAAAATAAAATCTAGCTTAATAAAATAGATTAATTCAAGGATTGTTGTAGGGCCTTGCACAGTATAAACACACCTTTCTTAAATTTTAATGTACCAATAATGTTGGCTACCCTCAAGTGTCAGGAGTGTAATACACTTCATTAATTCAATTAATGAAATGTGCCAGAATTTTTTTTTTTAGCTACTTGGAAAATTTTTTCATGTTCCTGGAAGTCTTCTCTATGTAATCATACAAAAGTACTAGTAAAATGGTATGATTTCTTTTTAAGCCCTCTCTCACACTTTGGGGCAAGTTTTTTCACCCAGTGGCAGTTTTCTGGGACCTACCACCCTGTAGCTTTTAAAGTTTCCACTAAGTCCAACACACTTGATCTAACTAATCAGTTAATCACTAAGCACCCCATGAGCTGTGCAGGGCAGAAATTAAAGCCCAAACAAATGGGAATGAAAAGCTATTATGTCCATTTTCGACCCAAACAATTATTTCGTTCGCAACAATATCCAGGTTCAAATTCAAATATCAACATTAGGACACATCTTTGCACTGGTGAAGAAAGCTTTTACAAGGCGTTCTCACAGGAGTCAAGTTCACCTTTTGACAAAACATTCCAGTTCATTCAACTGACATACATCATCCTAACTCCTTGTTCACAAATCTATCCAGAAAATATGCGACATCTTAAACGTTCCCCTGAAATACACAGAGGAGGTAATTCTTTTGTTCCGTTTAGGTGGAGTGGCTTCACTCGGCACACTTGATATTCAGCGAGTATATTAAATCGCTTTTGCATCACCTTGATGTAGAAGAGGAGAGAGCGAGAATGCGAGAGAGATGTGTCTGTTTCTTTTGGCTGCTTGCATTGAAAGACAAACTTTTTCACAAAGCCTTTTTGTTATGCCAGCAGACTGAAGGACAAGAGTCTGGCTTACATCAATAAGCATCACCTATGAAAGAGTCTTGAAAGAAAGGCACTGTCACAGATGCGTGGGATATGACTGAGATCTGCTATCTCAATAAAAGCTTCTGGATAAAAGAGGAAAAGCAAGCAGGCAGCAAGGGCGAGAGAGAGCAAGTGGTTCTTTTGAACGCTGATCAGAATATTACGTGAAGGCCACTGCAAAGATGAAACTCCATACATTTTAAACTGTCACAAGAAAATCAAGGATGCTGTAAGAAGTGACTGTCATGTGTACCTGTTAAGAGCATTACGGTGGAATCGTGACATGAAGGCAGTGTCTTGAAATATAGCAGGTTATCTTTAGAATTATTTTCCATGCATTATTTATTTACAAACAGAATTCATACATTTACATACAAAAACGTAGGCATGTTCTGTTTTTGTTTTTATAAAACTGACAAACATGTCTACATTAAAAAAATACTCTAAAGATCAGGAAACAGTAATAAACTCAATATTTTAAAAAATTAAAATGAAAGTCAATATACAGAATGTACGGAATTTGGATGGTAAGTTTTCTGAGCATCTAGGAAAATCTCTGACAGTTCTTCTGCAGACTTTACCTGTCGCACTTGCTTTTGCAGGTAAAACCTGACAGCCTTAATTACGTGTTTGAAAAATGGTGTATTATGTAACATGATACTTTTTTTTTTTACTGATTTTTTCTTACTACACACACATACACAGACTCCACTATGCTCTCTGTGGGGTTTTCCCTCCACAGGGATCTATTGGGTAGGCCAGTGCTTTTATGAACATAATGCATTATTAAGCACCTCAAACATCTCCTGGGCCTTTTGTTTATTACTGCTCTTATTAATCACCAGCACATAATCTCCACCCATCCAGAGAGCCCTCATTCACCATTCATTCTCCACTCACATCACCATCACACACACACACACGCGCACACGCACACACACGCACACAGGTCTTTGAATTTGATAATGTTCTATGATGAAATATCCTCTAAAAAGCCAATTAC
>JAQQZR010000039.1:15328914-15354596 GCA_030068235.1 Notoglanidium macrostoma | reverse complement strand
TATATATACTTAATATATCATCATATATTTAACGATATCATATATTAAACAATTATGTGATTGTTTGGGTTAATTTGAAAAAGTATACTAAATACAAAATACACTTTATTTGAAGATATTTCTTTCCGGAATTTCAACCAACCAATACTACTACAGAAGCCTTAACAAGACTTAACTAAACACTAACTACAGTCATCTGTCATGGCATGAGAATATCATCCAGTGTTTATGTTGACCACTTTACTACAATCAGACACATCATCTGATGTAACGTTACAGGATTCCATGTTATTCATACACACATATTTTTGCAACGGTTTCACTGGGACCAATGAAAAAATGGTTCTGATCAGTGAGATGTAGTCCACCCCGACCACAGTCAAAGTCACCAAGATCATATTTTTCCCCTTTCTGATTTAATGTGACCATTAACTGAAGCTATGGACCTGGATCAGATTGACGGGTTAGATAATGGCAAGACTGTGCAGGTTTCCGGGTGTTCCCCCTGAAGTAATGAGTGAATATTGTGTTCACTAAGAAAAACAATGTAGCATTCTATCAAAATAGCCTAACTAATCACTGACATCAATGGCCGAGAGTCAAAACAGCAATCACAGTGACACAACCTAATCATGGGCATTTGTGAGACTATGCATGCAGAAGGGGCTAAATGGCACTTTCCTCTGAGTGTGTTCTGCTGCCCCAGGTCACAGCATGAGCAGCAGTTTGAGAAGATATGTTTGGCTGACTTCATGGGTCTCGGAGGAAGCATGTGAGACCCCTCACCCCCTTGGGTTAGTAGCTACAGTATGATGGGGAGACTGGTGGGTGGGAACTGGTCAAGACTAAATTATAGTAATCCAGGGGGAAAAGCTAAACTATTTACATGAAGAGTAGGGACACTGTGCATGCCAACAATTTTTAATATAGATTTTAACAATTGTGTTGATTAGTCGTTGCAGCCTTACACACACAGGTGTTCTGGCGAAATGTATAGGTGGGTATAGATGGAAATAAGTGAGCATTTTTAAAAGATAGACAAAAGAGAAAACTGCATGGAGCATTAGAAACAGTGCCCATATCTATTAAATCAGTAAACTGGGGAATAAGATGGAATACATGTGCATGTTTTACATGTTCTGGCTTTGCTAATATTCACCGTAAAATAAAGCCCCTACCATAACTCTGGATGGGGGATTTTATTAAAAGCAATATAACAGATGGCACTGCACTGTAGCTCCTGGCCTCCGAAAGTACACGTGTGAACCCTCTCCCACGAGGGCAGACTGAGTGAGAGGATGAGCAAAAGAGAAGAGAGACGTGTGTGTGTGTGTGTGTGTGTGTGTGAGTACAAGTGTGTACGTAAAGAGAGGTAGCACTGGGCGAGATAGTAAGAAATCATTTCGTTCTCTCACCAGCTAAAGTCTTTCTTGCAGAAGCGGAAATCTCACCCCGTTCACACATGCAGGACACAAGTGATAAAGCCGGAGAGGAGAGTCCCACCTATTTATACCAGCTCGGTGGGTAGCACTCATCACTGTGACAGGAATACATAATGGCCCACCTGCTTGCGGCCATATACTTAAGCTAATTCTAAAGTATCAGGGACAGAGAGCGAGTACCGCATTAACATTCACACTATGACTGTGACAGAGAAAAAGGTGGGATAAGATATAATTGTCATACCACATCTATATGAGGTGTCTGGTTAAAAGGTCTCCGCACTCATGATAAGATTCAAATTGGAAGCAAGAAAGAGTAGGAGCGCAGTGCCTGGTAGTGGTGGGAGATAGATTGGTAATTAGAACTGCACACCAGCAGAAATGTGTTAATCGCAGTTTTTCAAATACTGCTTCTTGGTTGAACAAAACCACAAAGTAGACTGATGTTACTTGCTATAAAACTGCTGCACACAGAGGCGTAGTGTTGTGGAGAGCAGATGTTACAACTGCTTTAGGGCTGCTTTATGCGTTTGGCATTCAATGTCATGGAGAAGAGCTATGCATCTCTGTGTTGATAAAGTAGTACAAAAACTTTTAGGTGCACAACATAGTCACCAAAATAAGCAGCTATAACTACAAGGATCACATCGGTGCAGATCCGTCAAACACAGATCGAGCATCACGTTCAGCTACTAGGAAAACATGTTGGCTGAATCTGGTTTTCTGATTAGTGTTGGGGGATTTAAATGCGCATTTTCTGTTTTTCTCTTTGAAGTTTGCATGACTCGTAAAATAAGAAGAAAGGCTCATTTTCTTGTACACGGATCAGTAACAAAGGAGTCTTCCTAGATCGCGGTTCAAAAAAATATGTATAACATGTTAAAATACCATTACCACAATGCTGTGATACCCTATTTTGGCTATAAAAATATACACCTCTGCTGTGTAATATTTTAGTTTTAGAAAGATCCTTATTAACTCCGAAAGCATTTATAGTTTAGTACGCATTTTCAAAAATGCTTGACTGAGACAGTTGCTGCTATTCACCATTATTTTGGCTCATTAAGAGTTAATAATTGATCCCATCATTCAGTATTGCAAATCTGCAAGGTTCCTGCACTCAACACTCAGTCACATAAAACACCACACCTTACACACTTCTAGGAGAAACCGCACTCTCTTATTCTTTAGGACTCATCCAGCAGCTCATCCACCTCATATAAGCCGTGCCATGGTTCAGCTCCCAAATAGCCGTGTTAAAAGCAAGTGAATGAAAAGTGTTCCTGTCTCTAACAGGCACTGAGCTATAACACTGCTACACAGCCTTTAGGAAAATTAGCCTGAGCTTTATGACTGCCGGAACCATAAGCCCGTACAAATCGGCCCAGCCAAAAGCAGTTGCTCGAACAGATATGTAATTACACCTCTCTTCATAAAAACTGAGGAAGCTAGTGACAATGCGCTCTTTTTTTCCTCTTCTTCTCGCACATAGCCCAGCCATAATTAATTACCATCCCTTTACTCTCTGATTTATTCCTCGATTCATAACATATTTATACATTCTAGATGAATTATCATTTCCTTCAGGAATTAATCAAAAAGAAGGCAGGAAGAGGCGGCCCGCTCTTGTCATGGAATGATCAAAGACAGAGAGACTTCACCTAGAGCAAGGTCTGAACAGACGACACTGATCAGTGCTAGCAGCATCATGTACACGACTAAATCTCTGCACTAGTATTTAGCCTGAAAGCCAATAGCGTTCTCAAATTCACTGTACTATTACAACAATATTTACCCGGAGAAATCAGAGTTTGAAACAATTAAAAGTGCCTGTCAAGCATTCTACATTAAACGACGTCTTGTTATACAGGCCGCTGTTGTGCATGTGCAAACTTTATGATTCGTACGATGCTTCATTTTCTTCCTCAGTCTAAGAAGAGCAATCCCAAATGGTGAGAGGAACCAACTCTTCCCATAGCAGTACCATATACATAGTGACTGTGATTCACTGGCATTTGCTTTTTAACACAAACGAGTAACAAGGCTTAATTTTACTGATGTGTGCATAAATGTGAAGGAAATATCTCCTACCACATATTACAAATTCACCATAGAAAGCAGTTTTGAAAGAGTTACACCTTGAAAAAAAAACATTGCTGGGGCCTTTGTGACCTAGAAAACAGGTGTCTTATGCAGAATCGCCGTGAGCAGGCAGGTTTGGCTGGACGAGATAAATGGCAGGGCTGAGTCTGCATGCGAAGACAGCTGGATTTCGTACCTCTCTGCCTGATAATGAGCGGAGATGATGATTTCTGGGCTGCAGGGGTTAATGGCACGAAACTGAACAGAGCCGCTAATTACACGTTACGAACTATTTATCAGAATCTCCATCTGCGCTGCGCCACAACTCTCATTGTGCACGCTAAATTACTCCTTGGATTATCTTTGTAAAGCAAGTTTCCATAATTAGGGCCCTGCACTGATGTTTTCTCTTTCCGAACACCAACAGACAACGAGGGAGAAAGGCAGAGAGACAGAGAGAAAGACAGTGAGAAAAATTAGCTGACTGGTTAATTTGGGCCTGACATTTCAAACCAGCGACACAAAGGCACCTCACACACTTCTCTGGCCTCCTCTTGGCAACATGTACTTCGCAAACTCTGTGTGCTATTCTGAAAGGTGAGTGCTGGGTGCAATTTGCTCACTGCTCTCAAAGTAAGGGGGGGAAAAAGACTGTCGTCAAAAGTAGCAAGTGCACAAAGTTCCTAGGATGAAAAAGGACTTTCTCCCCGAGCAGCATGAAAAGCCGGAAGGTATGCCTTACGCTGCCGCACTTGAGTGTCTTCTCTGTAAAAATTTTTATTAAAATTACCTTTATTAGAAAACACTCTTCATTATAAAACCAAAAAGCTTGGCTGGTCTCCCAGGACTGTTGGATTAATAAGGACAGAGATGTATTTTAAGACGTAAACTCGGCTCCTCACTGTCCTTAATCTCCTTTCCACTTCACAGGCCAAATTAACACCTCTCTCTGGCTCTGATGGGACCTCGTTAGCTTTCTTCCACCCAGAAAGAGAAGGAGTCGAGAAAGAAAAAGGAAAAAGTAGAGGAAGGAGGGGAGAAAGGAACTGAAGCGACCAATGACATCCACCAGTGCTGGGATTAACCCTTGGTGCGAGCGAACACTTCGGGAATCTAGGTCAACGACATGTTCCTAATCAGCTGGCTGGTTAGTGATAATTAGCAGGCGAAGCAGTGCGTGGAACAAGGGGAGGGGCGCGGTGAAATGAAACAGAAAAAGGAAAAAGAACCTGTCGTGTTGCAAACACTTCAAAAGGCGCATACTTTCTCTTTTAAAAAGTGGCACAGCAAGGGTCCAGGGATCGCCAGGGACATGGTGAAAGTACCGAGCTGGGGAGGAGGAGGAGGCAGAGAAAGGCCTAAAGTACACACCAACTTCTGAAGCAGCAATGTACGTACACACAGACACGCACGCACGTCCAGTTTGCACATGCAAACCACCTGCGTGAAGGAGAAGCACTGCATCTCTGCACGCTCTCATTAGCTACACAGAGACACAGTTTCAAGCCTTATTGTTTTTAATTGGTACAAACATAAGTGAAGAAATATCAATAAGCACACACTCTGACATTTAAGACTGTTTTTAACAAGGTGCCTTTGCGGAACTGGTTCTCATATGCCTTCGAAATATCGCCTTGCCACAAATCTTAAAAACAGATTGTGGGGACTTTTTAGATGCTCTTGTTATGACCGAAGGTTTCCGAGCCAGCTGCGAACCTCTGTAATCAGGCATGGAACTGCCATCCCGTACCTGCCTTACACACCACTGCTAAATTTAGCCCCCAACTCGGTCTGGCGTGGTACTGAATCACTCCTTACGAGTGGGGTGAGAGGACTGGAAACATATTTGCAGTATCGTTTCAATATGCCTGTGCTTTGTGGACCATGGAGCAGGCTCGCAAATATGATTTATGATCTTCATGTAATGGTTGGAGCAGCGGCTTTTCGGCAGAGATCAGATGACTCTCTCAACAGGGAGCATGTCAGAGGAGCGGCACAGAGCATACCATCACATAACAGGAAGACCGAGAGATAGCAAGAGAGGGAAAGAGCGAGACGGGGGTGTGTGTGGAGGGGAGGGGGGGGGGGGGGGTTGGTGTCTACTGAGAGAGAGATATTTGCAGGCAGACAGAGGCCCTGATACTTCAGCATGTTAATGGAGAGGAGATGCTGTTCAAGTCTGCCGGTAAAATGATACCAGTCAATAAGAAGGTGGAATGCGGATGTGGATGACGTTATGCTCCCGGCGAGAGGTTTGCTAAATGGCAACTGCTGCTAATTCTTATTATCATTGCTGTTTAAGAAAGAACTGCCGTCAAACATACGGTGTTGAATTCACTCCTACGGAGTTTATTGTGAGTGGGATCAAATGAACTCTGAGGATCATTTGTTTAACACCATGGGAGTTTATTTTAGAGCAATGTTTCATTCAGAATTGCACACTGGGTTTTTTTTCTGTACGGTTTTCTTGTTTGTGTGTGCAGCCACAGTTTTCTCGTGTCATGTCAAATGCAGCGTGGGGAAGTGTGCATTAGACTCACTCACCTGGGCTTGGAAACTCTTGAGGACAGGAGCAACCATCTCCCGCACTTCCTACAAAACCAAGACATTAGAAAAAAAAAGGACTGGGTTATAAAAAGGAGAGACGTTACCATGAAAATGAATATCAGCAATTTTATTTGATAACATCGATGCACACAAGAGTTGAATCCCAATGGAGTAATAATAATAATAATAATAATAGATAAATGCAAAAAAAGAAATGTTTATGAAATGCTAGTATTTTAATGTTCCGTGTGACGAGTGTGAAGTAACTATGATGTGAACAGATTTTGAGCCTGTAAAATGATATTCACTGAACTGTGCAGTTGTATTTGATTGCCTGCTTATTCACATGAACAAAAGGCATCAATGGATTGAAGGAAAAATGTAAAAAGACATTCTACAAATATGCAAACATTACCAAAAATAAATCATTCTTATTTGGAATGTCCTTGGGGAAAGATATTGTGAATGTATAAATAAATTTTGCACAAACAATTATCAATGTTCATGAGGCTGAAAGGAAAGGAAAGTCTTGGGGTTTCCCTGTGTGACACTGAGAAATGTATGCTTTTTTTCTTTCTTTTTTTTTTTTTTTATCTCTGCTTAAGTAAACCAAACTAATAAACAAAATAAACAAGTTTTTGCAACCAATGAGAAACACAAGTCTGAAAAAAGTATTTCCCTCTGTGTAGGTGTTCAAATATACCTGCAAGCTTCGGAATATTTATGAATATCATTTAAAATCGTTTGACTACATACAGTTATAATTTATCTTCCCAAAAACCCGGCTGGAGCAGCGTCAAGATATCGGCTACGTGCGGATGGAGCCTTAAGACACTCTATACTCACAATCAATAACCTACAATATCAAATCAATTGATCACTTTTGCTAAAGGCAAATTCTATAGGCACCGATTGATTTCAAGGGAAAAGAAATCCATCACAATACGACCTTGGTATGTCTCATGAAGTTTGGCTCCGTAATCAATTTAGAAATATTGGAAGACTCTGATCTGAAAAACGTATTCGAAACTGGTCTGATCAGTGCTGCGACGTAACCTCATGCCGGAATTGTACCAATTTAGAGCAAGAAAAGCAGATTCTTAAGCCAGCTTTAAAGGCACAGCTTTAAAATGTATTTCATTAAAAAATAAAATAAAAAGAGAGACAACTTTTGCAACTAATACAAAAGTAAATAAAAAAAAAGGTTATACATTACTAAAGGCTGTTGTAATCTCCATCAGAGAAAAAAAAAGAATCAGTACTATGCAAGCATTACACTCAAAAGTATGCCAATCCTGTAAATCCTGATTGTCACTGATGACATTTGTGTCAAGTGGTGTGCAAATTAGGCTTTGCCGTTTCAAGTCTGGAGAATTTGATGGAGGTTAATGTTGAAGCTTTAAACGTCTTTAAGCACAGTCAGGGGAAAAAAGGTCTATTAACGAGGAAAAATGTAAAATGTCAGTGCTTATATAATGAGAGGTGCGTGACATGCATTTTTTGGCTCCTCACCTTTACCTGAGAGGAATCGGTGACTTCAATAAAGATTAAAATTAGACGGGGAAAATGGGGAATCAAAGGAGAGAGGCCAAAGGCTGAAAAAGTGAAATGGGAAAAAAGGAAAAGAATTTATACCTTTTAGATGTCTGTCTGGTTTCATTTTAAAAAGTTGTGCTTTGACAGTTCTGAGAAGTGAACGCAGTACATGTATCGCGTCACGAGTTGTATGGATGGTCTTATACCGTTAAGTCTGCCCTTTCCCAGCTTACAGCGTACATAAACTCCGTACACTTGGCCCAATGATTACCACAGGCAGTGGGGAAAGTTGGCATTTATGATGCAATGCATTAAAATTGATTAAGGATTTTTTTTTAAAATAGAGTAAATCTGAAAAAGGTCATAAGATTAGGAGGGGCACAAACGCAACCCCACACACACACCCACAAAAAAGAAAAAAAAAAATTCACCCAGAGACAAGGCTTCTAACTCACCTCAGGGACATTTTTCTTGAACTCACGGCTCAGCTCCAGCACGTGCTTATGGGAGTGCTCGCTCTCTTCCTGTCGCCCAGCCAGTTGTGCTGCCACTGAATTTAGCTCCCTCTACAGAGACGGGGACATAAACAGAGACAGACAGAGAGAGAGAGAGAGAGAGAGAGAGGTGAACATTAGAGAGCGCTGCCAACAGTTATAAACACAGCTTAGTGCGTACATAAATAAATATAAACTGCTGAATATTAACAGTGTAATCCTTCATGATCTGATAGAAAGCAACTGCTTACCATAAGACCCAGGCCCATAAATAATTAAACCAAAATAAATCCAATGCCTACAGTAGCAGAAGGCCTTTTAGATAATCAGTATCAGAAGTAATCAATACCTCTGCAACAGTCATGGGACTACAGCACAGGGAACACGGGGGAGAGAGAGAGAGAGAGAAACAGAGAGAGGCAGGGAAACAGACGGGGGGCAGGGGACGGGTGTAGCTACCTCACATATTGACCTTACGTCAATACAATAGGACACATACGGTGCCGTCCAAAAATACATTCAAGCATAAATGTATGCACAGTGGCTTGCAAACACATGCAAATATTATCTTTAAGGAATCAAACAGTAATCCCCTTCTCGCTACTGTCCGAAATCATCCAACTCTGCTCATCTAATTGAAGTTTATGGAGACAATCCCTTATGGCATCCACCAAATCAAGCAGCCATGATCAATCATCCAATTTCTCCATCTGTTCTCTGCAAGCCAGCAGACCACTTTGCTCTCTCGTTCTCTCGCTCTTTTTCCCCCCCTCTCTTTCTCTCTCGCTCTCATTTTTTCTTCTCCTATTGTCAAAGGTCTTTTTGCTCAACCACTGGAGAAGAATGAGAAAAACAAACTGAAAAGGAAGAGGGAAGCATTTCAATTACTCTATCAAAATCATACATGACATGGAAAATTAAATTCACTAGGTTTTAATTAATCTGCAGTCTTACTTAAAAGCAATTTAGAAAATTATCTAAGGGGAGAAAAATCCCGAGGACAAAAAAATGGATAGTAGCTCTAGATTTGAGATAATGTGCTTAAGGACAGTGCAAAAAAAAAATTCTAACTCTTTCCACACTTCATTAAATTAGGTTTTGTTACTAGCATGAAAGAGGGTCAATTTCTGCTTTTGGACATTTGAGAATGCCATACTTTTTTCTCAGTTTTTGTCAATGAAGTAGATCCGTGTGACTTTATTTATTTAAAAGGTCTAGGATGCCAGGGTACTTTGAAGAGAGACCCATCATTCAACTTATAGCTAACAATTCATTTATATTGGGTAACTATATTATCTTGGTCAGGGCATGATGGATCTGGAAGCTTGGACGGGACACCAGTCCATCACTGGGCACCACGCACACACATTCACACACTCACCACCTCACAAAGCTATATGATCCGATATGACTATTAATACAGTAATTACAGGGGGTTTTAACATATGATTTTCTAAACATAATTTCAGAAAGCACTTGGTCATCTACACCTTGATAAACATTTGCTGGAAAGGGTTCAACTGATAAGATAAGGAATTTGATTAAAGCCAATTAATGGCATTCAATTTTTCATGAATAAAAGTCATAATTACTGAGAGTTTTGACACTTGATTAATTTAACCTATATTAGTATTATGCAGACCGGTAGTAAGGAGTATAACATGCAGGGATGTGCTGTTATAGGAAAATCCTCATTGATGGCGTGAACGCAAAGCAGAGTTACTGTTACCACCAAAAAATTTATTATTTTAACACATGTTCCAGAGTGTTTTATATGGTTTTCGTTATACCACAGAAATTTGCCAGCAATAAAAATGTTTGTGATTATGATTGGACAGTTACATTTAATGTTGTGGAACGTCCACAAAGTTAGATTCTGTTATCAAATAGAGTGCCTTGAAAAAGTCTACAGAATTTTAAAAGATGTGATTGTGTGCTAAATTAGTCAGCTAGATAAACTTTTCAGCTACTTAGTTAATTAGATGCCACGTAATTAGATGAATGAAGTTGACCTGTGTGCGATTAAAGTGTCACATGTTCCCAATATAAATACACCTGTTCCTGGAAGACTCCTTATTTTTTTCCTCCAAGACCTCCATGGAGGAACCTCTGATGTCTTCCCTTCTTTGTGGGTTTGTTAGGCAGACGCCAGCCCCACCTGCAACACAGTTTGTTTAAATGCTCTTCTACTTGCTCTTACATCAAGCACTGGGTTTCAGAGCTGCTGGTTACTGCCAGTACACATTGTGTCTGACGTGTTGCATGTTAGTTAAAGTTTTCCCAGCTTAGACGATTCCCGCACACCCAGGAATCCCACTGTAGCACTCCCGCTTCCTTGTCACGATGAAATACTCATGAATGCTAATCAATGACTGCTCACAAGTCCAAATATCTTAAGGCAATTTCAGTTCTCTAATCATGTCTGCAGTAATCATTTGATTTCATTGGATTTGTTTCAGCACAGAAACCTTCTCGCTCCAATATAAATGCAGCATTTGCTTCTCTAAAGAACTCCCCACACCTCTATACAGCCACATAGCACACAGACACCAAGTTAGCTTGAATGGACTGAAATGAAGCAATGAAGTTCAAGACATGTAAAAAGCAGACAACCTCAATGTTTTTCAAGGCTTGTAAAAAGGCAATCAGGAGCTGCATTTTCAGCACATGTCAGGCAGGCAGGTCAATAGCAAGGCCTTGTCATTAAGCCTGTGCCAGTCAAACATCCGGTGGTAACTGATGAATCTCCCCCTGGAAAGCACCATGGGGGTAGGAGGAGCCAACTGAGAGGCGGAGGCTAGCACATTCTACTGAGGCCAGCGTGTGTCGTCCTGTCTGACAGACAGCGTAATGGTGGGAACTGACTGGAAGAGGTATTTACAAGACAGAGCAACCACTCCGAATATGCAAATGAGGAGCAAAAGAGTGAACAAACCACCACTGCGGCGGAGAATGTTAAGTGGTGCTGAACACAGAATAGATACCACGAGGTTTGTGCACTTGAACAACAGAAATAAGTCATGTCTGATATGACGTTCATACCATGTAGTTTTAAAGAAGACATTCGATATTGCAACAACGCACCCAGGGTTGAAATAACCTTCAGGTGTACTGTAGAGCCTGATAATCTTTAATATTGATTGCCACTAAATATCTGGTATTAAAAGCTGATGACAACACAGAACAGGGGATGTTAACATCTGGAAAAGCAGATCTAGTTCCACCCCATGAACAGGGGTAGACACACCAGCACAAATAAATGGGGGAGGGGGAAAGAAGGAGCGGGTGACAGCAACAAAATAAGAAAAAAAAATGTAGATGGAGGTATTATTTTGGTATCCCATCTAATTGCAATCATAGGCAGATGTCTGAAAGTGTGACAGCATCAGCAGAATTACTGCTGAGAGAACAGAATCTTTGTCTAAAAATAATCAGACATTCGGGGCTCTGCTGTTTGTTATAATGGTAATCGATGCTGGAGGCTTTGAATTCCATCAATTTATAGATCCACTCTGTTCTGCCTAGTGACTGCCCTGCCTCCAAACCCCTGCTGCACACACACACGCACGCACACACGTACACACAGAATTCAAATTCTCACAAACAGGGTCATCAACATCCATGTATGTAACCAAGCCTACATGTTTATCTCTATCTTACACACACACACACACACACGCGCACGCAATCTGTGTATGTACACTTCTACATATACAGAGATGCTTAATCGCATTTGTAGAACATATTGCTGATATAATAAGGATCCCCAACAGTCACTAACACAACCAAACACAGGCTGCAGTGAAGTAGAGCAGAGGGACTAGTGTGTGATGAAGATAAGTGTAGTTGCTTTTCATATGTTCCTTATCTTCACCATTTTTCTGTAAGGCAAAAGATTGTCCTTAGCCATTTCAGATTAGCTCCTCAGACGCCACATTCAGGAAGGAGATCGATCAATAAATCAAATCAACACAATCAATACAAAACCCGATTGCCACAGACTAGTCTGGCCCACATGTTATTACTGGCACCACCCCCACGCTGGCCTTGTAGCCCCGTCTGCAAAAAGAAACATACAATTTTGGGAGGAGATGCAAGATAGGCTGGCTAGTGATCATTACAAAGATACCTTCTGTGCCTGGCACAGGTGAGTGTGTGCGACAAAACAAGCAGGAAGTCTCTCCCAGTTTGACTTTGCCATATGAAAAATAACTACTGTGAAGTGCAGTGATAAACCGAGGCCTTAAATATCCGTGTACTGCGCTGTTATCTGCCTTAAAAGGAGTGCTGCTGCTGCGAAAACCTACAAAAATATAAAAACCCAAACAATGGTGAGCTAAAGTACATTTAAAAATACTCTATACATTTATATCCCTACACCAGTAAAGAAAAGCGGGGGTGGTACAGTAAAGAATTAGACTGTTCCCGCAAACGCACAATTACCTGTTAAACAAAATGCACTGAAGGGTGCACATAATACGCTAACAGTGCTATGGTGTGTAGATTTAGCAGGTACCGTCTCTGAAAATCTCATTTTGACACCCTTTCTAAAGCTGCCGGCAAAGCCTGGGAAATGATCCCGAATAATTAATCCCCAGTCAGTCAGGCAGCCTCTCCACAGACAGCACCGAGGATCTTAAAGAGGAGGAGCAGCACATGAGAGTTACAATCATCGGCAGAGGTGTGACTAGCGTTGTCACGCATTAGCCGTCATGCTGCACTTCTTTTAGGAGTTTTAGCACCTTGCATACTGCAATCCATCAACACCCCATCTAAAACACACAGTCCTCTGCTTCTCATGGTTTCATTAAGGAGTGTTTTAGAAACAGATGGAAAAAAAAACCCACCCTTTTCTTCTTTCTTTTCTCAGAAGACAACCACAACATAAAAACCAAGACGAGTAAAACTTGATAGCGCAGCATAGGAGGACTATGTTTTACTCGCATCAGAATGAAACGTTTAAAAGTATACCGACACGAGCAATACAAACTAGTGGAAATTTTTATGTCATTTATGTATCTCACGTTCGAGAAATGAAATATGTTGTATAGATGCCAATTAAATTCCAAGCTATTCAAAACTTAGGTCAAAGTCTTAAGATGGGTTAAATCACTTTGTGCACTGCCTCTGAATGCTGAAAAAGAATGAATGCATGAAAACCAGGTTACAATACCAGTAACAAACCGATTCCCAGGAAACATTTAATATGCAATTACATCAACAAAAATATTGACATTATTTACATCATATTATGTTTTATATGATAATCCTTATTGTAATGTCTAACACAGAGCAAGTTAAAAATGCCTACAGAACGTTTACCTGAAAAAAAGGAAAACTCATCTGTAGTTAATGGAGTTTTAAAATATTTATCAACATAAAGTATAAAATGATTTATTAATAAATGTAAATTGTAAATATCAACCATTTCTTGCAAGTCTTGCTCATGGTGCATGGTTATAAATAAATACACCGTGTTCTGTGTAAGAAAATATAAATAAATTATTTTTTAACCTGCCCTCAAATTCAGATTAACACAATCAGTTGCAATTGATGACTTCCTGAAATTTTACCTGAAAGAATTATTGAGGTTATGACCGCCGGCTGCAGGAGCAGGATGAATTTGGAATTCTTCAACTGCTTATTCAACCGCTGTGATCGAGCAAATGCTTGAAAACCTCAGTGGCTGTACTTCATGTTGCAGCAGGAGAGTGGCTTTAACCAGTACTGCTGAAGCAAGAGCTCAGATATGATGCTGGATATATTCTCTGGTGATCATCCACAAGGTCTGTAAAGTAGTCTGGCTGGTTTGGAGGCTGTTTGCTATTTGAAATAAATACTCTGTGTTCAGGTTGGTTGATGGACTTGGCCAGTCAATAACATTTCAGCACTGAAGATACTTGAGTTTCGAAGCATTTGTTGGATCTAAGCAGTCAGGATGCTTCTTTACACGTCCAAATTCATCCTGCTGTCGCTGTCAGTAGCCATAACGCCAACAGAAACAAGTGAATTTGCTCTATAGGCAACCATACATGCTCATGCTACTATGATTCACTAAAATTAATCATTTTAAAAGTTTGGATCGTTAAGAAATTTTCTCGTCATATTGTCTAAGGCTTTTTCTCTCTCTCTCTCTCTCTCTCTCTCTCTCTCAGAGCAGCAGTGCCTTTTGGTCAGTAAAGGAACTAGAACCACTTCTATAGCTGTTCTATAGCTTTATAAGTATTTGGGTAAACCCTGTACAGCGGTTGAAGTTTTCTTTTCATTGTGCCACGAATTTACAGTGTTTTCTTCACGACAGAATGTATTGATTTCGGTCTGCCAGCTTGACTTTGACTCTTTCACACAAGATGGCCAGCTTTACTGGTAACAACTCTTTCTGGTCTTTTATGGAGCCCAACGCACATTTGGAAACAACTATGGACCTTTCGTTAGCTCTCTTGTGCTGGATCTAATCACAAAGCTGCGCATTAGAAAAAGCAGCAAATTGTTAAATTACTCATGCCCTACAAATTACCTTTGCCCTACAAAGGTCAACTGAAATACACAAATTGGACGCTACATTTTTCACATGGCCCATATGCATCAACTCAGAACAAAATCAACCAAGATTCACCGTACAGTTACTTATAGGCTAAACTGCAGTTTAGGGGTTAATCGACCATATGGACTAATCTAATATAAAAATCCTTCACGAGGTTTCAAGCAAAAATGTAAACTGCTCTCCAGACTGACATCTCTAATCAATCAGACTAATGTCTAGCTGACACGGCACTGAGTGGTGATCACCCTCTCCGCTAAATTTGTAGCCACATTAAAATGTGCCATTTCTAATTTATAGTCTCTTAATTCAACCATCAACCTATTCAACCTGACTACATTCTGAAAATAAAGTAAACGACTAAATAAATAAATAAATAATAAGACATTTTTGCAACATAATGAATCCTTATCCTGACATTGCCACACTTCACCCTTAATTCACTATTAATGACTTTGGTTACCTTTCTTTTATTTGAGTTTATTCCATACTGCTCTCGCAAACTGTTTGGTGTGAACATTTATTTCACATGAACGACCATTACTTATCATCACCAGAAAAATCCAGTGTTACGTTCACCTTGAGGGGTTACGCTCAGCCATTCTAATCACTTTTAATTCTTGCTCAGTTATCGATTACTGATTTCCTGGAAAAGTTAAAACAGAGTAAATTCACATTAGGTAAGAATGATACGGCACAGTGTTTCACAAAACAGCCAAGAACACTACTTCAGTTTGCCACAATGAGTCCAACCGCACATAGCTAAAACAAAGAAATTAATAAATGTCTTCTCAAAATTTATTACAGAGTAAATATAACCAGGGTAAGAAGAGGTATATAAATTGGGGCCACTGACATGACAATCCATAACAAACGGCGCCAAATCAAGAGCTTACCTCTGCAAAGGTGCAACTGCGATGTTGACGTTGGCCCAGTTTTACAGGGCTATCGACAGAGGGGTGAAAAAAAACAAAACACTGAGCGATGGAGAACACTGATAAACTGCCATTGTTTATTCTCTCTTAAGAAATATCAATGTGTTCTCAGGTGTGCTCCTTTTTTCCTGTTGTTTACACGGTTTCCTTTCCCCTCCACAGCTCCCTTGCTGATTGCAAGAGGAGATCAAAGCTTGCCTGCCAGAAGAATGTGAATATTTCAGGTGATGGGAGAGAGCCAGGTTTCACACCACCTGTGTCATTCTGAACTGGGACCAGCCCCTCACATTCACAACCTGAGCTCCAGCAGGCCCCTTAGGGCCCAGCGACACAAACCTGGACCACCTGTCAGACTCAGGCTGATTTTTTTTCTTACTCAGAAAAAGTGCTGAGGAGAATGAGTGTGCGTGTGTTGCCATATTACTCATTTGAGATAAAAATAAATGTATCTAGAGCGGTGAGACTGGGAACGTAACCTACATTGAGGATGTACATTTTAAAATGGAGATGATGGACTCACTAGCAAGGTTACAAGAACTCACAGAGGTACAGTTTGAGAGGATAGATTTGTTTTGTTTTACTGAACATCTTCAAGTACAGGGAGGAGCGTGTTCATACGAGTCAGGGTCACTTTAAAAAGCTGTTAATATTTCAGTATTTTGTTCACTTCACACAACTTGCAGTCATACATACAGTCAAATATTTCCCTAGCTGCGTACACGGTTCTGACACAAAATAACTGTAAAATGTTCCGTCTGGGATCTGATGCAGGGTGTTTGTATGTGTGTGTGTGTGTGTGTGTGTGTGTGTGTGTGTGTATGCGTGTGGAGGCACTTCACCATTTGTGCAGCCATCTCCTATTCCACAGCCAATAAAAAAGGTATCCCAAGTGTCCACACCAATCTAAACACTGCTATTCAACAGCTGTTGCCTATGGCTGGAGCAAAGGGAGCTTTGGAAGAAAGAGACACCAGAGTAAAAAAGAAATAATGTGAGTGCACTTGTGTATACCTGCTGTACTAACCGCGTGAAGTCAGTTTCCAGTGTCATCTCTCAGATGAGCCGTAAAGCCTTTACAGAAAACTCCCTACGTTCATCTGCATCAGGCTGCTCAGTACACATTAGCTGTATACATGAGAGGAAACACAATCCATTCAATGTATATTGGCCACATGTCCAAAACCTTTCCCTCAATGCTGGAGCTTTACATGCTGTTAACTTCCATCTCATATTCTGAGCAGGCGGAGAAAAGTGAGCAAGTGGTGGCAACTCCCTCCCTCTTCTCATAAATCACTGTTTAAACTGGCGGCTAAATGAAATCAACCTAAAAAACAAGGTCCACTCAGCGTTGTGCTGAACCATACATTTATTTATATTTACTCCAGGATATTCAATTAATTTTAATGTCCTCTTAACGTTAAATGCATATAGGGAACAGGTGGTGGAGAAGTCACGTTTTTTTGTTCCATCCTTTATTTTTATTTTTTTATTTTTTTTATCAATAGTCTCAACCATGAAGATTCAGAGGTAATCAGTGGGTCAGGCTGTTAGTGAGCGCTGTGTAAATGTCAGCTCACTCATTACCAAAGCAAACCAACATGGCCGGAGGAACCATGATAGATGGCTGACCTAAGGAGGGCCTCCACACCGATAACAAAGCTCCCTCTCCATCACCATCCTCCATATTAATCAATCCATTTATCTGCCATGTTTCAAAGGTGCTTAGATCATCCTGTCACATGTGGGCAATCAGTCATATGCAGAAAGACTTAATATTTCTGGTCATTGTTTTAACTCTTTGACTTGAATGCCTTACCCGCCTGTATGTTCTGCTTGAAAGCATTCCTATAACGTTTAGTGTGTGATCTTTAGAACTACCTAGCCTTCATAATGAACTGAATCTGACCTTTAGAACAATCAGGAGATCATGAGTCTTGATGACTTAATTAGTGTTTTTGGCTGCATTTATCAAGCTATAAAATTAACTAGGCCTGTAGAACTCATACTGTAAGACGAACAGCAGTCTTTATATGGAGTGCAACAATGTAAACCGTCGTAATGTGTTCAGTGTTTCTCGGCAGAAAAACACTGTAGAAGCTGCTTTCTGCTCAGCCGTAAAATCGTCAGTGTATCGTGACACGAGCTGCCGCAGTCCAGCGACTCCCATCTGTACTCTGGCATCTCAAAGGGAAAGCAAGGAAAAAAAAAAAGTGTACCAGCAACGAGCTGTCTCCATTCAGCCCAGTCATGCGATTCTCTCCTGGGCTCAACTGAATATTTTGGATGGCAGAGAAGAAAGAGCAGGAAGAGCACTGGGAGAGAGTATACATTGTGAATCCCACAGCAAGGGAAGAGCGCCCAAGTGGGGTTCTGTGAAGTGTGAAACCCCCTCATCATTACCAGTCCTCCAGACAACTAAGTCCATCATTAGAGCTGTTACACGCACAGATGAAAGTCCAATGCTGAAGCCAGATAAAGACAGCAACAGTATGTTGGGCACATTCAAGAAGGCACCATGACAGCTCAGGAAAGAACTCAAGTGGGACTCGATGGCAGAGGTGGTACTATAAATATGTCTTTGCATGACCACCTAGTTTGACCACCACCAGCACTCTTGTCTCGCTCATATCTATCTATTTCTCTCAGCTGTGCATGAAGGACATTAGGGATTTGGCCCTCTTTTGCTCCAGCTGAAGTGACAGCACCACAGTGAGAGATAACAAGGGGTCAGAAGCTAAAAAAAGAAATTAAATTCAAACTAAATCAGGAGGCTTTTAGCAGCGTTATCTGACACTTTCCACAGATATCACAAGTTAATTGATCTGAAGCATCTCAGGAGCCCAAGTTCTCCTTTAGCCATACTTTCCTTCTCATGCAGATCTACCGAGGTCCTACAGTATGTAATCAAAGCAAGAATGTTCTCCTAGGGTTCAGCTATCATATTGCCATGATATGAATCAATAGACTCTAATCACTGAGCAGCTCTTTAGAAGATCCAAAGTGAGGCATGCACGAGGATATTGGCCTCATTTTCCTAGCTGAGACAAAGAAAATCATCCAAAACGGTAAACACGCCACAAAGAAAATTATTCTACAGTGCGATCCATTATTCATTTAAGATACATTTTTCATTTAGGAGAAGAGTGGAGGGGATGAGCAATGATGAATGCATTGCCCAGGATGCAATTTGTATGTAAAATAACAGAATATTAAAGAATATGTTTTAAGTGCAAATGTAGTTCACTGCCATTTAAAGGGTGAAAAAATACAGTGAATTAGGAAGAATAGAGCCTGTGGCAATGCATTCTAAAAATCACTTAGTGGTACTCAGAGAGGCTAAGTAATGGGGCACAATAAGAGGCGTTCCAGGACACGGCACTCAGTCTCTCCATCATCAGATGGCCATAATTCAGAGAACAGATTTTCATTGATATATCATTTGGCAGGCGCGGTAAGTAAACCGAATAATAGTGCATCAATGGAACCTCCTGAGGATCCTTTTCTTTTCCCTTTCTCTATCTCACACACTCCTCTACACATTCTCTTTCACCCAGTCCTTATGTTCTTTTCTCTTACTGTCAAATGCACAGAGGCTTAAGAATAACACATGCACATACATACAGCCCTGCATTCACTAACACTGATGATACTGGTATGAACCCTTCTCTCGCTCTCTCTCTCTCTCTCTCTCTCTCACACACACACACACACACACACACACACACACACACAGAGTTCTGCCTGTTGGGCATCCTCTCTGGACACACTTCTCATCAACCTCACTCAGTTAACACAGCTTCAGCTCAGTGGCTAAGCATAGAGAGGATGAAAAAAGAAAGAGATGAGGAGAAAGTACATGAGCGTTTCAGCCTCATCAGAGAGCAAAGTAACAGGCCTTAGATAAAGAAGGACTTGAGAACACTGACCTACAAAACAGCGACATGACCCAGCACTCCATTCGACATTAGTATTAAATGTCTAAATGTATATTTTATGCATGTAGGTATATACTGTACCCAATGGTGGTTGGTAATGATAGCGGTAGTAAAATCTAATACCTATCAATACCTCGACAATTATTAAAATTAATACCTCAATAACTACTGGGGTTGACAAATACATTATATCTAGAGATTTCATTTATAATAATAAAAAATAGAAACATCTATATAAGGCTAATAATATAATTTTCTAGACCCTACACACCTATTGACAATCTGTGATAAGCCAATGCAAGTTTCTTTTAAAGAGGTGGGAAGCAAGAAAGGCATTTGTATACTTTCAGAGAAAGTTAATGAGGGTTGCGAAAAGCCAAACCCAACTTCATAAGCTTAGAAGCTTGCTTATAATCTTTGTGCTTTCATTTTGATCAAATTTAGATACTCCAAATACAGGTGCTGTCATATAATGTGCTCATCTGAAGAGTTCATCCAGCTGCCATGTACGCGACATGGTGAGCAAAGCCTCAGTACAACATCTGCAGTTGTTAGTTTTCCCTGCAGTTACATCATATTGTTCACTGAAGCCGCACAAATGTCTCCGCAAGAAGTATAGCGAGGCCTTATTTTTCCTCTGTCCCTGTACCAACATTCCCTGACATTAAGCCATTAGCCCTGATGGCAGGACTGGAGTGTGCCACTGAAAGCAAAGAGGGGTAGGTGGAAATATCTATTTGGGTCGGCCCAATCGATACGTCCAATGGCTCAGACAGGGAGTGTAGGACTTCAGGGTTTTTTTGTTTGTTTGTTTGTTTGTTTGTTTGTTTTAAAATGTGGGACTTTATTATGGAGCTTATTATTTTTTTTATGTGAATGTGACCTAGTTGGGAAAAACCACACATTGCCTCTTCTGAACTTGCTCACCTCATGCACAGTTCAAGAACACATTACCCAAATTAAAGAGACATGAACTTTAGAGGGGAGGAATACAAAACACAAGTGATGGTGGCTAAAGGCACTCGTTCCTTTTGAAAACATGAGACCAGGCTTTGTGTGTGTGTGTGTGTGTGTGTGTGTGTGTGTGTGTGTGTGTGTGTGTGTGTGTGTGTGTGTGTGCGTGTGATTGTTCACTTCAGTGGTAATGACGAGTGACTGGTCAATGTAATGAGGCAGAGGAGAAAGCAGTTTGTGGTGGTGAGATGAAAGTCTACTTGAGCAAAGGCCTATGTGAGAAGGTGCTGCCCATGAAAATACCTGTCAGATCATCTCAGCCCACTGTGGGCTGCAAAATCAGCCTAATCCAGCTGGCATGTAAAAGCATCACGGCTGTCTACAGCGAGAAGCCTTAGAAAGAACAAGGAATGAATGGAGAGAAAAAGAGAAAGGAAATGAGACCCATGGTGTGTAGCCTTCACTACTTTCTGACAGACATGTTCCAGCTCAGAGGCAATGGCTAATCTTTAGCTCTCTCATGCTCTAGTAAAGTGGCGCCTCGTCTGCTGCGGGTGGAGTCTCCTTTGCAATGTTCACACAAACACCAGAGGCGAATCCACAAACACCCTTTGTAGACTTTGATTTATTTTTTTGTGCTAAAGAACACAGGCCAGCTATTGTTTTTGTTAAGATTTGGCCAGTTAAATTTTCATTTTCAATTTTCAGAAACAGCTCACGTTTTCAAGGTCAGCTAACACCTGTACCACCTGAATGAAGCATCTCGGCCTTCCAGAAGGTCTGGCATGAAATTCTTCTCATGAAATGGTCCCATCCAATGGAAATCAAAGCTTTGATGTCACTTAATTATACTAGTGGCTAATCAGAGGCACAAGGTAATCGTCCTCCTGAAGCTCTGGGTCACGGGATTCCTCTGGACGGGAAAAAAAAAAAGTCAGCGGGAGCAGGTGGGATGGGAATCATAATAACAATAGGTGATTTTTTTATATATAAATATGCAGTCCTAAAATGAATTGAAAAAAAAAAAAAAACAACACAACACAGGAACAGGACTGGACTGGAATCATTCTTCCAGGACGGAACAGGATTTTTTTTTATTCTGTCATGGGATTGGGACAAAGTTTTAACGACTGTAGATTTTAACGCTTTCATTGTTTTGTTTTTTTTTCTTCTGACGCCAAGAGTATAAGCAAAGATAACACAATGACGTGCGACTGTTCATTCTGCAGTCTCACTATAACCCAGTGAAGTGAAATCTCCATATAACACTAGCAGCTACTGCCTATTCTGATGCTCCAGCCTGACCCACACTAAAATAGATACATTTAGAAACATGTAAGGTTTTCTACTCTTTGGACTTTAGTCCACACTAAAAAGTTGTGTGTTGTAATTTGGATGCACGATGAGGGAGTTTCTTTGAAAACAGGTGATGGACCCCTGATTGCTATGTGATCCAAATCAAACATATCCATAACAATGAGTTTATTTAACTACTGTTGCTGCCAGTGTTATTTTGACACTTTTACAGCCAAAATGAGCCATGTACGATATAAACTCTTCATTCCAGGGAGCAATACAAATTATTTTGTACTCACTGCGGTAGAACCAACCTCTGCATGCTCAACGCATCACATCAAGCATGAAAACAGCAAAAAATGAACCAAAAGACTTAATCTGTTTAGAGTTTCCATGTCACCTATACACTTCAGTGTGGTTAAAAAAAAAAACGCTTTTATAAAAACGTAAAAAAGGAAGTAAAAAAAGATTTTGCTACAACAACATGGCCTGTTCAAAATATTCAGAGGTTCTTTACAAATTCTGGGAACCCACATGACTGCCTGTTCACACATTATATTAAGTGGTTGGCCCAAACACTGCAGACCATTATTATAGTGAAGGAGGTATAGAAGATAAGAGAAGGCACAAGAGCCAGAGAGCGGCTGCTTACAGGACCAGCTGGCAAGAGAAAACTTAACTCCTGGCAGCCACTCAGTAGAACGCTCCAAGCTTTGAGGGCAGCAGAGAGAAAACACTTCCTCCAGAAGCAAAATAAAAAGAGGGCCCTGCACACCCAATGCCTTTCATCTTCTCGGTGAATAACCCAGCTTGAAGGGACCATTTCAAAGCAGTACTCTTTTACCTGCTCTCACACTTACTCTGGGAGGAAAAGCAAAGTAGAGAAAAGAAAATAGAAGGAATAAGGAAATTTATCTCCCCTACCCACTTAACTTAGCATTATTAATAGTGTAAAAGAGACATCACTCATCAAAAAACTGTGCAATGCTAGTTTAAAAAAAAAAAAAAAAAAAGGCCTGGATATGTGGGCTACCTTGGTGAATCTGGCTTTTGTTAAAAAAAAAAAAAAAAAAAAGTCAATGTCAAGACAGAAAAGAAAAGGTTGTGTAAGCTATTTATACTATGCACATCTCTAAATCAAACTGAAAAAGGATACCGCACTTGTTTCTTCTGAACGTTCCACAAGAAAGTTCAACACTGACAGAAACTGTAGGTAATAAAAAGAAATTCAAACTATTCCAGTAAAATCCCAGACATGATGGCAGAGCGTGAGAGAGTGGAGAGATTTATCCCTTCACGGCCTTTTGACACTAAATTAAACTGTTGGGTCCATTCCCTGTGCCAGCTAGTTATCTTTCCAGGCTAATTTAACACTATAATTTACGTTCCATATAAAATATGTCCCGATATGGCGCTGTCATGGCAGTACATCATTTTCAGCGAGTGCGCCGGTTTCAGCGAAAAGGACAGAATTAGATCATATTCATGATGCAATTAAACACTTCAGTGGGAATCAATGTAAAACTGATGAGCCCTGAAAACAATGCATATGGCTGAGAACATTAGAACACATTACCTTCCCCTGGATCCCCTCCACAGACGCAATTTAAACCCCTCCACTAACACTCTTGGCTGCCATCACCGCCGCCTCATAACACGCAGCCATAATAAATGAATTTTTCACAAAATTATTCAACTACTAAATTGCCCATGGTAACTGAATATCAGATGAAAGTGATGTGAATTATTAAGTAGAGATACTGTTTGTTCTCATCCAGAGTATAATAATCACCCAAATGGGGGAAAGGAGAATAAGAGAGAGAGTGCAAGTGCAATGGGAATGTTTTATAATAAATACTGCCATTGATGTAGAGTCAAGGAGAAGCTGGTCTGCAGCCTCGGTTGCCTGCTGAGATGATGGCATCGACCATTTCCCAACAGGAGGAAATGTGGGTTTTCTTGTGGTTTCAACTATGAGTAAATTACTCAGTTGCGTTTGTGTGATCCAGGCTTAACTAACTTCAAAATGTTTCATAAGCTCATGCCATTTTCTGTGTAAAATATATGTAACAACAAATTCACAGAATACAATTGTGCTACATACTGTTCACATGTAATAGTTTCAGAATAGTTCATGAGCTGCCAAAAAAATTTTATATTGTAATACTAACAGTACTCACTGTATTGCTATAATAGTTTTTTGGTTAGATCAAGAAACTCTTTTAAACAATTACGAGTGAATAGTGTGCACCACAGTTCATGTAGTGCATGATAGTTTGTGAGCCCTTTTCAATTTTCTGTATTCCTGTGTTAAATTTGATCAGCTCGTCATCCAAGTCCTAAAATTAAATAAAGAGAATGCAATTAAATAAATGCCACAAAAATATTATAGTTTTCATAATTAGTTATTGAGCAAAATTATACATTATTATGTATAAGTATGTGAACCTCTAGGAGTGAAAGTTCATTTAAAGGGGTCAGGTATTCCGATCAAGGGGATGGCAATCAGGCGTTAGTTTAGAAGGCCCTCCCATGTTTCAAGAACATTACTTGGTTCTTTACTATTAAGGTCTTGTCGTATGTGTTATGGAAGTCTGTTCTTATGGTTTATGGAAGTGTACCATTCCTTGATCAAAGGAGATTCCTGAGGACCTCGGAAAAAGAGTTTTTGATGCTCACCAGGATGGAAAATTTTTTACAAAACCATTTTAAAGTGTTTGGCCTCAACTTCACTGTGAGGCAGATGATATACAAATGGAGAAAATTCAGCACCACCGGTTCTCCCCCAAGGTGTGGTCGTCCAGCAAAAATCAGGCGAGACATTGCGGTGAATTAATAATATGGGAAGTCACAAAGAAACCCAGAGCAATGTCTAAGTACCTATAGGCCACTTTTGTATTGAGTGTCAATGTTCAGAAGTCCACCATCAAGCAAACACTGAACAAATACAGTGTGCATGGCAGGAGAGCAAGAAGGGAGCCACTACTCGGCAAAAAGAACACTGCTGCCTGTCTGAAATTTGCTCAAGAATGAGATAAGCATGGATAAGCCTATTGGAAGAATGTTCGGTGGACAGTTTAATCTAAAATAGAGCTTTGTAGTTTAAATGTAAAATGTTAAGTTTGGCTAAAACCAAACACTGCATTTCAACATAAGAACCTCATCCCAACCGCGAAGCATGGGGCTGGCGGTAAAATTTTGGGGCTGCTCTTCTACCTCGGGTCCAGGATGGCTTGCCATTATTAATGGAGTTATGAATTCTGGATTGTACCAGCAAATTCTACAGGAGAATGTCAGACTATCATAAGTGTGTCATGCAGCAAGACAACAACCCTAAGCACACGAGTAAATCTACAAAGAAACGGCAGAAGAAATTTAACATTTTGGATTGGCCAAAGTCCATACCTTAATCCAATAGAATTGTTGAGGAAGATATTAAGGACAGCAGTTCATGCATACCAGCCCATCAATATCACTAAGTTGAATCAGTTTTGTAAGGAGAAATGGGCCAAAATTCCTCCAACCCATTTGTGTCTTCATACTGAACAACCAGACAAAGAAAGAAGTGTACTGCCTCTGAAAGACGCAGAGTGTGGGGGAATATGTGGCATGTTCGAAATCACTAAAATCACTGAAATAATATCATTATTATTGGATTTTCAAATCGCCAGATAGGCCTATTCTATATAGAAAATCTTCATATTAAACAGCTGAATCCAGTTCAACTAGAAAAAAATTTTTTGGTACAGCCTTAAATCCATGTAAAACGTTAGCCATGTAAACAACAACTCTTAATGTTAGCGTTAAAAATGAAAGAAAAAAACACTGATAAATGGAGTGACAGTCAATTCAATTCAATTCAATTTTATTTGTATAGCGCTTTTAACAACAGACATTGTCTCAAAGCAGCTTCACAAAAG
>JAQQZR010000039.1:15310807-15328814 GCA_030068235.1 Notoglanidium macrostoma | reverse complement strand
AAACTCCCTGAGATGGCAAAAGGAAGAAACCTTGAGAGGAACCAGACTCAAAAGGGATCCCATCCTCATTTGGGTTATATTTATAACCCATTTTATTTATATTTATATAATTTATATTTGGGTTATATTTATAACCCTTATTTGCCACAGTCCAGACTTTATTAAGCCTATGTGTGACAGACGAAATACAATGTGAATTTGATGTCATTTATGTCACAAATGCAGACAGAAAAAAGGCCCCTGAAGGTGTGTAGTTCTCAGGGGAGCCCCCCAGGGGGTAGGCCCTCTCAAAATGTCCCTAGAACTATTTGGTCCAAATGCCCCTATTATGGCCAGTAGTATACGGACACCTGATCACCACACCCATATGTGATTCTTGAACAGATTCCACATTTAGTCTGCCCCCTTTTGCTGTTATAATAGTCTCCACCATTCTAGGAAGACTTTCCACTGGATTTTGGAGTACGGCTTTGGGAATTTGCCCATTTGCCATTGCCACAAGAGTATTTGTGAGGCCAAGCACTGATGTCAGGCAAGGAGGTCCGGAGTTGCAGTCACCGTTCCAGTTCATCCCAGTGGTGTTCAGTAGGGTTGAGGTCAGGGCTCAGTGCTTCCATTCCAAACTTGGCAAACCATGTTTTCAGGGACCTTGCTTTGAGCACAGGGACACTGTAATGCTGGAACAGGTTTAGGCCCTTTAGTTCCAGTGAAGGGAAATTGTAATGCTACAGCATACAAAGTCATCCTATACAATGTGTACTTCCAACTTTGTGACAAGGTGAGGGTCAGCTGTCCATAAACGTTATATAGTGTACATTCAGTTGTCATATTATTAGGTACAGCTAGCTCATACGTACGAGTTTATCACTATAATAATGGTCTGCAGTGTTTAGGCCAACCACTTAATATAATGTGTGAACAGTCAGTCATCCATTTTATCAAGGTGTACTAGATCGTATGTACTGTATAGGTATACTTTGTAGGCATACAATTACTGAATATAGTCCATTTGTTGCTCAGCTCCACTGTACCCCATCCATCACAGGAAAGGGACCACCATATTTTATTACCAAACTGCCCAGATGTTATTTGGATGGTAGACCATGTTCACGAAAGCAATGACTCCGACACGGTAGCACATGCTGTCTTGGTACAAGTGTATCAGCAATACCACCACAACCATTCCTTCAGAACTAGTGGAATAGTGGACTAGTGGAATAATAACAAAAGTACCAAAAGTCTAGTCTTGCCTTGATTGACTGTCTCTGTACAATACACATTACAAAAACTGTTTGTTGGTGTGTAAAACTGAGAGTCTCTACAGATTAACGAATTAAGAAGAAACTGATTTTATAATTTTAACATGTCCACTTACAACAAAGGTTCCCAAAATAGGTGTCGCAATCCCAGGTGGGGTTGCTTGATTTACAAATGTGAACCTCACAATCTCCTCTTTTGTTTCATCAACTTATTTTATAAATTAATATTACAAATATTAAAAAAAAAAAAATCTGGATTCTATGAGCATCAGCAATAGTCAGTGTGTCTGAAATCTCTGTGCTTGAAATTGCTACACATTTTACAGTTTGACTTGGAAACCTGATGGAGAGGAACGTTTTTGCTCTGACATGCCATGAGTGAATGTCTCTTTTAAATCTTCTGTATGTATGAAAATATGCAGCAAGTGTGCTGATCAATGCTGATTGCCTTGTTGCTGCTTCTGCACATAAAGAGAAACCGGACCCTTCTGCTTCGCATCAAGTCATACCACGCTGTGTGGATTTTCCTATAACACAACATTTCCCACTAGGTCATTAATTTATGCACAGCTCTCTTAAGATCGCAATAGGGTTGATGTCTGGACTTTGACTTGCCCATTCCAACGACTTGGTTTTCTTCTTCTTTAGCCATTCTGATGTCTATTTGCTGGAGTCTTTGGGATCATCACTGTCCTGTTGCATGACCCATTTTAGCCCCAGCTTAAGGTGCTGGACACATGGTCTCGCATTTTATCTAAAGAATTTGTCTCAATGTTGTCTCAATGACTGCAACGTCTTGCAGTCCCTTGGCTACAAAACACACCCTGATCACCCTCGCCACCACTATGATTGGCAGGAGATATGAGGTGTTTGGTTATCATGCACAGTACCATGTTCGGCAAAAACCAAACACAGTGCATCACCACAAACATCTCCACCTTGGTCTCATCAATCCAAAGGATATTGTTCCAGAACTATTTGGGTTTGTTCAGATGCAATTTTTCAAACCTACATCATGCTGCCATATTCTTTTTAGAGAGAAGGTGCTTTTTCCTAACCACCCTTCCATGAGAACCTTTCTTGTTCAGTCTTTTTTTAAGATTGCAGAGGCCTGTAGGTCATATGATGTATCTCTAGGGTTTTTCCTTTATATTTTGCACCTTGAACTGAATTTGCTAGGATTGCCCACTCCTGGGAAGATTGGCAACGGTCTTGAAGGCTCTCCATTTTTAATCAGTCCTTCTCACTGTAAAATGGTGGCTTTCAAATTGTTTGGACATGGCCTTATAACCTCTCCCAGATTGATGAGCAGCAACAAATGCTTCTTGGAGGTCATGGCTGATGTCCTCTCTTCTTGGCATAATGTAGTCACACATCTGAGAGCTCCAGAGGTAATCACACTTATTGATGATTAACCAATCTTGTGCATTAGTAATGCCTGACTGCTAATTACACTCTTAACGATTGTGGAAGAAGGAAGGGTGTACTTATTTTTTCTCCTCCTGGTATTGGAATGTTTTATTTTTTGGGAAAAAAATGACTATGTATTAAATGATGTTGTGTTATTTTCACCTGATGATATTCACCTATGGAATTTAAAACAGTGTACAGTGATCGAGTCTTGGGGTCTTAGAAAATTTGTCCACTGGGGTTGTTTGTCCAAAATATTTGGGAACCCCTGACTTTAAAATTGTATAAATTGAACCTATGTAGCAAAAAATTTGTGAACTTTCCAAACCTGTTGTGTATTTCAGGGTAGGATGGTGAAATTGGCCAAAAAGTTTGGGACCGCAACATTTCTGACAGTAGGTACTTTGTGATGCATGAGGTGCACCTTGCAGGCTATGAAAATATGGCTAGTTATTCATCACCTTCCTTCGTCATTGTGTTGCTCTCGACTAGAGAAGAGAGTAGCAGATCATCTGCAGAGCCCAATGGGAAGAAAAAGGCATGCTCCTTCACATGATTCCAGGGCACAAGCCATCGAAAGTACCGAGGAATCTCAGCAGTGTATCTAAAAATACATGGTAACTTAGAGTTCATTGTCTACTACCACCAAACACATGGGTCTGCCCCACAAATATACGAGGCCCACATCAAGTGTCTATTCTGACTATAAAAGTACAATCAACACTACAAAACCGGCAATGGAGATGGAGAATGGATGGGAATGGAGAGTCTATGGGCCAGTGCATCTGGGCAGTTTCTTTTCAAGATCATTTCTAATTAAAAAAGGCATGAGGGAACTGCCCAATTCTGGATCCAAGGAGTCTGAATGATCTCTTAGCACAACTGCTGTTTCATTCATTGTACATATCAGTTGTAATGTGAGTGGTGATCAAAAAACGATTGGTTGTGACTATAGACATGAAAGCTGCATTTCCACATTTTTCTCAGTGGTTGCATCAGCAGAGTGCCGTATCCTTCCCTTGTGTGCATCCAGCCCATGGCAGGGTCTACATGCACTGCTTTGTCTGGATAATTGCAACTTGGTGGACACTGCCAACAACAGATCCAGACAAATATCCTAATCTCACATGTGGAAGAGATCAGGACATTCGTCTGGCTAAGCACTTGCGAGTGGTACTGTCCACCAAGCTGCAATTGTCCAGACAATTGTCAATCACAAAAAAGAGTTCAACTCCGTTCAATGGTATGAGTCTCAACTTGTGAGCCTTCCTGACGGAGATAAGAGTCATCTCAGCAGTCATAGAAGAAGTCATGAAATTGCATGTAGCCTCACAATGCCCCTAACAGGCCATGTTATTTGCTACTCCTGTACTGGAAATGGATATGTTGCACCGCATATCATTTGTAAGGACAAATGCCTCCCAGCAAAGCTCCAGGAGCATGTGAAAAACCTCGAAGGGAAAAGAAAGGTGGAAATCAAGTCTTGACATCAGCGTACTAATGTCTGGGTAATGGGTAGTCTGGAAGTATTTTAGGGACTCCTAAGGGGGAGGTCACATATACTAGTGGTGTTTCACATGAACCACCAAGGAAGAACAAAATTGCAAGTGATTTTGGGGAAACAAACTCTGGAGGTGAAGAGGTGAACACCTGTGGTTTTTTAGATACTTTATTAATCCTCTATGGGAAATTAGGCTCTGGGTTAGGCTTTAACCAATCCGAAGCTGTAAATATATACACACACGCACAGTGAGCACGTACACGTACACAGAGCAGTGGGCAGCCATGCTGCCTCACCCAGGGAGCAGTTGGGGGTTAGGTGCCTTTCTCAAGGGCTCTTAAGTCATGTATGCAAAAAGAGGGGAAGGAACAATTTTTTGTTCACTCACTCCGCATGCCCACATATTTTTTCCTGCCGGTCCAAGGAATCTTTTTGTCCCAAACCCACTTCTCTTTTACCTTTAGTCCACGAATGAAGAACAATTTTTAATTGATTAAACAACAACACAACATGCTTTTAACCATTTACAGTTAATGTTCTCACTTATTTATAGAAGCTATAAACAACCACTCCCTCATCAGCCCCTCTTCATTATCTTTGTTGAAGTTAATTAGATAAAACTGCAGCTCGTAATGGTACCAAGAACCCAGAAAATGTAACCTCCTCTGTCCTGAAAATCTTTTATAAAAAACTTCCTGATAGTTACAAAAGCACTTACACACAAGATTCCATCCATAAATGTTACGTAAATGTCTCCTAACAGAGAAATTAACCATAATGATTATACATTTTCATTTGTTTAATGGAAACATGCTCTTTAATAAATCCAATTATTATTAGGTGTAGATTATGTGGATTGTCCACCATACAAGTCCCTGCGTATGAGGCACTCTAGAAATGATAACATACAAGAACGAGTGCAAATATAAACCTATTGCTCATGTTACAGCCAAAACTACTGTCAGAGCTGTGTTGTTGTAGAAAATTAATTCACACCTTCTAATTCAAGAACTCAACAGCGCTGTGGAAAAACACATACATATATATTTGTATCTGATAAAGTGGCCACTCAGTTTATATATCCAGTATAATCTATCAAACCATATGCACCAACTACAGAGATAAGATAGCAAACAAGCACAACTAGTGTGTAACTGAAGTGCTACAAGTCAAAAAGGGTAAAATTTAAATGTGTTTTGGGGGTAGGATGTGCGATTGAGCAATTTAGAATAATTTCTTCCAATGCGAGTTTCTCTTGACTCCTCTGTTGAAACAGTAATTACACTTAATGATGCTTTAAACTGTCCATCAGAGAGAAGGTGAGAGGAGGGGTCACTGTAAAGTGCTCCAGGGCTGCAGTATGTCAGGACAGATGCGAGAGGTTGCACTACAGCAGCGGCCAGTCCATCACACAAACATTTCTCCAGAAATAAGAGTCATGGGACGCAAGGTGCGCACACACATACTCTCCATTATTTCAACATTCTTAGCATACCACAAGAGAGAGGATAATTGAGATACAAGGGCACAAAGAAATGAAAAGAGAGAGCGTATAAGTGCTCTATCAAAGTAGAGACAGCACATTTGCACTAGCTGTTGACAACTCCTTTCATACAAGTTTAAAATGTACAGGTGTAAATAGATGTCATTTTAACAGTATAATATTGTCTTATAAGAATATATTAACACTTTAATACTAAATATTGCAGCTGATTATATAGAGAACCGCATGAAATTTGATAGACAAGACTAATGTCAAAGGTTAAATTCCATGGCATCCAAGTTCTGTCTAAAAATCTGATCAGAACACTTTGTCCTTAAAATCTGTACATATCAATGTTTTATTTTAAATTTTACTGCCTTTTTCAATCATGACTGATGATAATTACTTAAACAGACAAATGTTATATATTATGTGAGAACACGCAAAATTGATATGAGATGTGAATTTATTGTTTCTCCTTTAACATTTTTGCAACTTATAAACAAAAAGAATCTTTATTTCCTGTAGTTCTCATTTTGATATTTAGGAAATATTTCCCGAAATATGTTTCAGTGTTTCAAATGTATTTTGGAACCAGAAAGTGCATTTTACAAATACAGTTTATTTTTAAAGGACTTGTGTTTTGAACAGTAGGTCATATACATCTGTGCTACTTTGTCCACATGGTAAAGGTTGTAGCGTCCAATTACATTAGATTACAAAAGAAACGCAGTTCACGTGTCTAAATGTATGTGGTTTTCGCCTCTCAATCAAGATACTCAGACTGGGAGAACCGAGTCAAGGCATGGCAAAGCTTGCATGTGCATCCTAGAATGGGTTTGC
Source organism: Notoglanidium macrostoma (assembly GCA_030068235.1). NCBI lineage: Eukaryota > Metazoa > Chordata > Actinopteri > Siluriformes > Auchenoglanididae > Notoglanidium > Notoglanidium macrostoma. The sequence goes on along the minus strand of JAQQZR010000039.1, from coordinate 15,322,318 downwards.
TTTTAGAATGTGAAAGGACTTGCAACTAATGCAAATGCAATTACAAACAACTGGGAACTGTGAAGCAAGTGAAAATTGTACTTTATGCAGAAGGCTACCAGATATGAATATAGTATAGTAATACTGAACCATGCACTCAGGTTTAGGTCTCTTTCCCTACATCTTGTTGACAGGCTTTTGTGTAGGATATTTTGCAGCCAAACTGACAAGAAATAAAATAAATCACTCCCAAAACTACTACTGTTGTTCCAAAGACCATCACTGTTGGTTCCCCACTTGGCCATGTCAATACTGATGAGTAATGGCAGTATCCTATATGATTGCCTTTTTCTCTCTCTTCATGCTTTCTTTTACCTCCCTCCTGTGGTCCAATCAACACAAGGGCTGAAATAAAAGAGGCATTGTCTCTTTAACCAAGGGCAACAGTGTATCACCGTTTCCTTCCATGGGTACTCCACTTTATTAGCGACGCTGCACACCACTGTTTATACTAGTGGGTATTCCGTGTTTGCTGGAACAATTACAGTATGACAAATGGCCCATCAAGGCCATCTATCAGAGGCTGGCCGACAGGAATCCTATAAGGAAGGCGGCCATTTGTCCCCCTGCTTGCCTTCTCTGGGGTGCCATGCTTCAGTATCCATGACAACACGCAAGCCGCTCAACCTACAATGAGAGATGGCAACCCAGGAGCAGCTCTGGAAATTAGCCTTTGACATTCTCCTCCTTTTAGTACATCCCAACCAAAAACACACACCATTCACAAGGATGTGCACACTCTTGTCCGCATTTTCCAAGCAATACAGTGGAAGGAGCAAATGACTCCTGTAATGGCAAAGACCTCCTGCTGGACCTTATCTGAGGAAGCAGCGCACGACCAAACGTGAGAGCAACATAGCCGATGGCCACTGCTTATAACCTATTAGCATCAACTCTAACACGATAGTACTGCTGCAAATTCCCATGGAAAAAAATCATGTCCACACATCTTCAGGAAACGAGACTGACATTTTATTGAGCTTTTTTTGCACTCTATATTAAGTACTGGGAATGTATTTGTTTTGCATCCAGGCCTACAGTTGTTCATTACATTTCACCTTTTGGGTTATTGAAACAGGGAACTCTGGGGTATTGAGAAGGAACCAAATTGCTTGGGACTTCTGAGTCTTCACATGTGGAGTGGATTACAGAGCTTTAATAAAGGGGTGAGACTTTAAAAAAAAAAAAAAAAAAAAAAAGGATAGCTGGCAGTAGAGATAGATAATAATAATAATAATAAACAGAATTGTAAGGTTTGATTCAGAGCTCACTGAATCTAGACATACTAAAGAAGTGAAAAGTCTGGTTTCCGAACAATAATAACAACAGGAGACACAACTAGGGTGTCAATATTTATGAGACATGTAGAGATGACCAGAAAATGTGGAAAGGACCACGGTGGGACCCCTATCTTGATTAATGACTACAGATACAATACAGATCAAACACATGCTTTGCATAATATATTATATCATGATCAGAAGTATTAAATATATAACCATCAGAAAAAATAAAACTACATGACCAATAAAAAATCACTGTATAAAAGGTTACTCAGTGTGTGTGAAACAGGGAAAACTAGCTATGATTGAAAAACGAGGAGAAGAAAGGAAGCAGGAGTGATGTGGAAGCTTCAGGAGCAACACCTCAACATCTATAACCTGCTTATGAAACCATGTAGCAGCAGCAGCTTTTGCATTCATGTGGCGGTGTCATTGTCTCACCAGTTGGAGAGCTGACAGTTTTGCCCAGCCTCCCGATCCCCCTTAACTTTGTCTAATTTAATAAACGCAATTCTGATCAGCTGCCATAGAGACACGGCAATCTCACAGAGGACTAAATGCTGTTTAATTTGCCATTTAAATTGTGCCTGCTTTTGCACAGCTAAGAGCAAGAGAGATGGGGAGCAAAAGATCTACTGCTACTGATCTGAGAACAGTCATGTTTTCCCTGTTTACAGGGCTCAGTGTAGGATTGGGAGTAGAGAAGCTGTCTGTACAACAGCAATTCAATGCAATTCCACCTGAAAGATGAGACGAATCAAGCGCTCAGTGTGTGGTACTGTATTAATTCAACAAGAGAGAAGTGAGTTTACAGAAAGCAAATAATACTGTGTGAACATGATTATGGGATTGGAGTGCTACAGGAGTAGATGTTTAAATAAGATCACAGTTTGCACAGAGAACGTTACACAAGGTTGGGAAATTGTAGAACATAGCATAGAAGAAACACTCAGGCAAAAACCACAAGTTAGACACACATTTTTCTAATGCGAGGTGAAATGGCCAGACAGACCTTCACATAAAGTGTTAATCAGTAACCTAACACAGACATGTGATTGTGGTAGTTCTCTTTTCTTCAATCACTTAGAAGGTGGATATGCAGACCCACTCCTTCCATCTCCACTGCTTTTGCATACAAACACACACATGGACACATGCACAAAGACACTGACTGGCATACGACTTGATTTAAAGGTCATTAGGTTTTAATTGCATTGCTAATTCCCTTTGGGGAAGAAAACCGACACATGGGGTAGGGGGAACTAGTAGAAAGGGTGCTAAACCGCAGACAGTGAAAATGGGGGGTGGGGATCTCATTGAACTACTATGCACTGGCATTCAAGCAGAATTGCCCATAAAGAGAACCACACATTATGTGGTTTAACAGGCTCAAATAGTGCCAAAAAGGTCTATTCTTTTGCACCAACCACCAAGTTTGTATTGTGCTTTCTTTAGACTGCCGGAGACAACAACTGCAGATTAGTGAAGCCCTTCTCCCATTTCAACAGAGGTTAATAAAAAGTGACAGGGCTAAGTCCGCTCTGATTAAATATGCTGAGAGATATTAGAGCAGTTTGTTACATCAGATCATTATTGGATTAAACAGCACACATAACAATGAAATTTTCATTTTCCATTTACACCATGCATATACGGAGCTAGTTTTGGGAGTACCCTTGTCAGAAAAAAGACTGTATTATAACAAGCACATATTTCTCTCCTTCTTCCCTCTCATGTCTCCTTCAGTCTGGCATTCCAAGACTGAGAAGCTACAAGTCACAGTGGAATTTGATCTTTATTACTTTGCTGTATCAGGACACACAAATGTTGGTCTTAAATGCAGCGAATCAGAAACATTATTTTTCAAAGGCGTAAAATATAAAATTGTCAAAACTACACGTCTGAAACATGGCAGTTGAGTTTGATATGCTGCCTATTCCTTACGTTTTGTTTGCGCACATAAAAGGCTATGAAAGGAAATGAAAAGTGAATAGCAGATTCCCATTAAAGGCTGATTATGTCAAACAGAAACGTACCACTCCATAATGATGAAAAATTGTTCAACAAGCCTCTTATCAAACTGAACACAAACTATAAGTCAGACATGAGACTGCTGAGGCTAAAACTTCCCCACCAATTCTTCACCTTTTGAAGACTATAATCCATCCATTCATCCATCCATCCATCCCATCCATCCATCCATTATCTATAGTGCTAATCCTTCAAGGTTGTGGGGAAGCTGGAGCCAATCCCAACTGACTTCGGGCAAGAGGCGGTATACACCCTGGGCAGGTCACCAATCTGTCACAGGGCTAACACAGAGACAAACAACCATTCACACTCATAGTCACACCTATGGGCAATTTAGAGTAGCCAGTTGACCTAATTTGCATGTCTTTGGGCTGTGGGAAGAAATCAGAGTGCCCTGAGGAAACCCATGCAGACACAGAGAGAACATGCAAAGACCATAATCGCATGTTTATAATGTATCCTTCCAAAAAATCAGAAGGTACAACCACTTCATTCATTCACCATATTTATGTTTTACTTCACACACAAGGACATTTTCATATGTAGATTAATTATAATAAATGCAAACATTCTGACATGTCATTGTCATAAGACAGCAAAGGAATGAACAGACAGCAATTTAATTTAAAAAAGGAAAATACATTTGCCGACATCCAGCCCTTTTTTCAAGTGATAAGGTTCCTAAATAATTTCGGTTTCAGACCAATGGCAGCCAAGACATGAGAACAGAGACCAGTGAAGAATCCTGCACTTAAGAAACTTCTCCATCCTCTTATGGTCTAAGCCTAATGTTCCATCTCCTACACAGGGTACATATAGCTGAGGTGTTGTTATTGCTGCCTCGGTCACCATGTCTCAGCCATAACCTGTTCTTTATCACCAAGCAGCTACCCATTAACACACCACCCTTTTACTGACCTAAGCTTTTATTGGACTGTCGGTCATCTCTCAGAGTCAGACAGAAATATTAACTTTTCTTCAGTTTGCATCTACATTCTCTGGATAGAGATTCTCTAGTAGAGTTAATACCTACGTTCCATTTGAGGAAGAGTATTCGGCTTCAATTAGAGCCTCTCCTGGGGTATTCCCCCCTGTCCCATTACCTACCATAAATCCAAATGCTTTACGATAAGGTGCATAAAATGAGTCATCCATCTGGACAGTAAATAAGACGTTGTCAGTGGCATGACGCCAAGCCCAGATCGCAGCACTTCCTCTCTGGATATACTCTCACCAGGCTCCATGTCTATTGAAACACTGCTAAAAGGCTTATGATAAGAAAGAGAGTGCACACTACATCCCTCTGGAAGCTACTGGTACATCTGTATAAAGTATACACAGCAGGCCTATTCAAATGTGTAATCACTCCTCATCTTCAGCTGTCTAACAGAGGCCGTTAGGTTTTGTGCCAAAATAGAATGGTATATGGAGCTATCCATAATTCCCTCAATCCTGACTGGAACCCCAGTCCCAGCTGAAGAGAACTGGCTCCATAGCATGATGCTACCAACACCATGCTTAACTGTAGGCGTAGTGATTTTAAGGTGATAAGCCATCTTGTTTTTGTGTAAAACACATCTTTAGAAATATTCCAAAAAAGTTTTACCCTGGTCTGATCAGACCTAATCACATTTTGTGACTGTATATAGATTTTAGTCAAATTTAGGCAAGCTTGTATTTTTTTCCCCACCCTATCATATAGCCCAGCCATGTGAAGGATGCAAAAACAGTACCATCCCATGCAGGCAGTGAGCAGTACTCGGCAGATATTCCTGTAGCTCCTTTAATGTCTGATCTTTATTTGCAGGTAATCAGAATCAGTTCAGCGATGACGGCTGTATGATGATAACATTTGATCAAGAGTTTGAATGTGATTGGTTCATTCTGAATACAGTCACAGTCTCCATTTTAAAAGGGCAACCAGGTTATTGTAACTGTTTCCTGTCTCCTTTCTATTTGTTTATCACTTGAATTCTTGAATTTAGTTTGTTTCTAGACATGAAAAAATCTGACATGATTTACCTTGGTTTCTCTTTTTTAAAATCACACAAACCTGCAGGTTTGATATCCAATGTAAATATCACTTCATTAACATGACTGTAAAAGGTTTTTAGTGCCGCTGCCTTAAGAACAGCAATCTACTGAAAACATTTTAGACTTTTAAGACTAAACCCATTTATTCTTGTAATTCTAAAACAAACATTTACTTTGGAATTTACATTTCATTTGGAATTTGGTTTAAAATATCATTTTAGGCCTAATTTATATAGCGTGGACAAATATTTTGTAGTGGAATAAGCTCCAAAAAACTGTCCAAAAAACATAAACAACGACTCTGAACGTATCAATAGGTCAGTAATTTTTATAATTATAGTGGGGTTTTCTTTTTGACAGGAAATACTTTTGCTAAACAGCAATAGTAATAAACCAATATATTCCAATATATTGAGAAATGTGTTTGGTTTATGGATATTTTATATCAGGCACTCTTAAATAAACCACAGTGCATCCTTTACATGCAAATTTCCCAGCATTTGCATCTCCTTATTACCTTATAGGAGGTTAAAAATGAAGATGTAATATTCTTAGTTTTGTGTGTTTCTGTGACTCATATGCTGTTGCAATGTAATTTGCCCATGCATTAAGTATAATGAACCACTCACAGTCCTTTTTCTACTTTCCTTAACTTTATTACATGATGCAATCTTAAGGAACTGGGAGTCAATCAGAAGAGGAGTTGTTTTGGCCCTGAAGCACGAGACAGCCTGAGGTTCTCTCCCTGCTGTAGGCCAGACGCCCTGGCAGTCACACCATGAACAGCTACCATGTTCTCAAAGTGAACGCCGTCCTCGGGGCTGTTACTCCTAGTCCAAGCTAATAATTGTCAGTGTTTTGTTTGCACTGGTCCAGAATGATTCCCTGAAGAACTACAGTGAACATCAAAGAGGCCCAGGCCAAACAGTGCTGCGGGAAAATTCTGGGGAAGATGTCAACTGCACTAACTCCATTTTTAACTCTACACTTAATTTTGCATAAAAACTGTACATGTATAAGTTATGTAAGGCATTTTGTTGGAGCATTTATTTTTTATTTAAAAAAATTTATTTGGTGGGCATGAGTGTCACATTAACCACTATTATATGGTCTGAAGAAATACAGACTTGAGAAATAGATTGTCATTACAGAGGTTTGACGGAGAAACAAAAGAACTTCAGTAAGCATATAAGCAACTGAAAAGCCAGATAGAAGCATATAAGAACCTGAAAAGCCAGAGGGGGGCACCATCTCCACAAACCTGCACTGCATTCTCAATATGGCCACAGCATTGGTAGAATGAATCCCATTCTACTTCACAGGTGTTGCTATTTTTAAACTTACAAGAGAAGGTGAATGTGAAAAATTCACTTGACTGCTATGATTTATAACCTTGCCAGTTGACTAAGTCAATCAACACAGCCCAATGCGAGTTGCTTTATTTTATTTCAAAATGACTTAAATAGCTTTTCTGCTTAATGTCACTGACAATCCTGGTTAATTACCCAAAGTGGGTTTCAAACAACTTTGAAATAAGTGTGTAGCACACTGTACATATTTATTATTTCTGCATGCATGGGGAAAGTGGTGTTCTGATTTATTGCAGCACTTTGTTAAAAGTAGGGCACTTTAACAAGATGACAAAGTTCCGAGAAAGAAGCAGGAAGGGCTTATTTATTTACAGGCAAAAAAATGAGCAAGGAGAAAGAAAGGAGAAAGACACCACAACCGACTACATGATGCATAGAAACAAACTACCCGTGATGGTCTGGCGACTGTCCTTCTAATCCAACATGTGTGAGAGCTGTTTTCAGTAAGTGGTCTAAAAGAAAAGAGAGGTAGAGGTACAGAAAGGTGGGAGAGAAAGGAAGATGAAAAGCACTTAAGAATGCTAAGAGTGGGTTTTTCTTGTTAATTCTCTATTTTGATTGGTCAAAAGGTGTTCAGTAATTTTCTATAACAGCAGACAATAGTGCTGAATGTAGTTCAAATCACAGGTTTATAATGTCTTTATGCTTATACATTATCATTTCTAGAGTGACAGCTAAGTATATATAAGAATATATAATAGCAATAATAAATGGATAAATAATGAGTCATTATTGGACAAAGAAAAACCTATCTAAAAGAGCCAGAGGACCTTCAGTTGCCATGAAAAATGACAACTTATTAACCGGAATGCTGGAATGATTGTCTATAGGATGTAAGTGATAACAGGAAGTATCTTGTTTTTTTTTTTTAGACATCCCTGCTTATCTCACAGATCCGAGGTTAGTGGTTTGATCCAGAGCTCGGGTTACTGTCTGTATGGAGTTTCTGGGCATGTTTACACAATGTCTGAGTGGGTTTCCTCTGGGTTCTCTGGTTTCCTCTTACCTCCCAAAAACATGTCAGTTAGACATATCAGGACAAAGTGGTAACTGAAGAGGAATGAATGAAAGAATAAACTGACATGATGTGACATGATCTCGAATGAATAAAAATGTTCATTTGCAATTTCCCGTGTATCATTATAAAAGGGATAAAACACTCCAGGATGTGCAGTTCTTCAGGGTAGTATCACACCACTTTGTCAATGATCAGTTTTCTATAACAGCCTGTCCCATCAAATTTTATTCCAAGGTATCAAGGCAAGGTTTCTTGCTCAATAACAGTTTAATAGCAGTTTCCTTAATTTAATCGGAAGTGAATGGGATCCATTTACAGTTCTGTACACATGCAAAAAGACCATGTTCACACAATTACTGTGATCACCTCAAGGTCTTTATCCGCATCAGCAGTACTGAGGGACACATGGTTAAATCATTCCAATATGAGAAGCTGTGCTTACATAGTAAGCCCATAACTAACACAGAATCTATAGTAGCGGTGATGGAGAGGGGGAACCAGTGTATGACTCTCTCATTATTTACAGTTACAGCTTCCCACTGGTCAAGTGAAAATTTGATGGCAGCATTAAGATGCCTGTTCACTAGCTCATGGCTATGAACATGCAGCATATATGTGATCTAATGTAAAAACAGCATGAAGAATATTCAAAATATATAATATACATAAACTATAATAATATACACATTAACAAAACACAGGGGAACCCTAGGCCTATATATTTGGAATTCTCTGGTACCCATGTCCAATGAAGACAAACAGAAGTCTCAGACACAAACATTTCTCCCAGGCGTGATTTAGAACTTTCTAGAATGCACTGTCGTGTCTTCAGCACTCAAGCAGAGGGCTGCCATTGCCATTTACTGTCTGGAAATCTGCATACAGTAGAAAGACAAACAGTCCTGTAAATAAAGACTCATGTCCAGAAACTGTCTTGTCTACGACGCGCTTATTGACCATAGTCAGATGCTCTGCTGATTAAAAATTGATTCCTTTTGAAAAAATCTAATCAACAGAACAGGATTCTTTCATATGTGGAGGGCGCAGCTGCTGACACAGGGGGGTGTAGACCTGTTATTAACCCCTGCCCTTCTGTGTGCATCCTTGCAAAGCCTGCACACACACACACACACACAGTCGCATAAACACATGCGTGTGCCGCCTCATGGCCCAGGGCCAGACGCAGGCCCAGACACCTTGAATTATTCAGCAGTCTGGGAGAAAGCTTCAGCTACCTCGTTGTCGGTCTGTGCATGAAGGAGGTAAGGCCCACTAACCGTACTGGACCATCCAGGCTCTGGGAGTTAGGTGTCCCTAAAGAATGGCCCAAGGGAGAAGGAGAGGGGGAAGCACATTTCTGGTTGGGGTAGGTGGGGGTGGAGCAGACAAGGTAGAGTTGGTCTTTCAGACCAGCTAGTGGACTGGGGAGATGCGAGACTGAATTCATCAGCAATGTAGCCAGGGTCACAGCAGGTTAATGATGTCATGCGTCTAGACGGACGCACCTCTTGCCCTCTGCCTGGAGAGCAAGCTGGGGCCGAAACATGAACGCTGGGGATACTTACCGTGTCAGATACTTCTAATACCTTACATGCCATAACAATCTTTTTTTTCAGTCAATACTCAGGATTTTTGTATATTTTTAGTTTACGTTTGTAAAGGCCTCCTGACAAGACGCATATTCGTGTCATTCACAGGCTACACAAATATGAATTTTATTTATTTATTTATTTATTTATTTTTATTTTGGTGGTTGACATCAAAAGCATATCAATCACAGACCTGAGCCAAAAATGGCATCACCCACTCACTGACTGCAAATTCAAGATTAGAACCTGGCATGGTCAAGTAAGTTTGTACTCTTTTGTGTTAAATCATACAAATAAATTCTTATCTTTAAGCTTAAGCAGTTTACACACCTTTAAGTGTTCAATTCAATTATACAGGGCCTAAATATAACAATTCAGTGACAGAACCAATACCTTTTAAAGTCCATGCTCCACTCATGTAACCTCCACTCACAGGGTCAATCCAGCCCTCTCACTCACCTCTCTGGGTCTCAACACTGTCCAAGGTTCATATTTAAGCGCAGAATGAATTACTAAGTGCAGGGCTGCCTTTAATATGTTAAAAACCAAAAGAGTCAAAAGCTTCGCCCACACGACAGCCTGTGATTAGAGCCTCTTCATCCAGCACTCAACACTCAACCCATCATCATTACACAGACAATTACTGCTCCACCAGGGCCACTGCCACCACCCCGGTGCGTTTCGTAATCATGGCATTCTTCCTGGAAAAATGGGAGTAAGAAGGGGAGGAAACCGTTAGCTGATGGCAACGGATTTGTTGTCATGAGACCCATCACCTTGGTGATCCTGGGCCACAACCTTCAACCCAAGCTCAAGGGGAAGACAAGCTGCAAACAGTGAAGCTCACAATGCACTGAAGGTATTAGGAGACCATCTTTGGCTTGAGGGCAAAAGAGACACTACTGATTATTTGTAAGGACATGGAGTAACGGCTTGGAGTAATGTCGGACACCTATTTCAAATGATTGTTACAGCATTTCAGTAAATCTTTTTATACAATTCTATTTCAGCTATCCACTTGTTATAGCCACTCAAAATAAGCGAAAAACATCACAAGCATGGTCTTGCACAAACAGGCACCTCAGGCAGTTAGCATTTCCTTGGTCAGAATATAGTTCATTGTCAATATACAATATAGTTTATGGTTGCATAGTCATCTCAAGCGTCATCATGTAGTCTTATAAAACTACACAGTTAGTCCACTTTGCTGGGTTACAGTTACAGACTATAGCTCATCTTTTTACAATAATAGATTTTTTTGATAATCCTCTAGGCCTCATCAGTGCTCAGTTTCTCACAACAGGACTCCTGTTTTTTTTTAACCCACAGAGATGTTTTATATCACAGAAGCACTGCTCTGCCAGATATACTTGCAGCAGGAAGTTAGCATCACCACTTCACAGAGTCCACCAGTCATATACATGATCCCTTTCTGTAATGTTTGGACTCGATATCTTTTAAATTTTTTTTATATATCTATGGCCAAATCTTAACATCCTGGTAGAGGCAACCATGTTTTGGACTGATATATTCAGGTAGTTACATGATGCCATGTTGGCATAGTACTGCCACCTCACAGCACCAGGGTCTCCACTTCAATGAGTTTTATATGTTCTCCATATGTATGTGTAGGTTTCTCCCAGGGTCTTCTTTTTTCCCCTCCCACAATACAAACACATGGGAGAAGTCAGATTTGGCTATGGTAGGCATGAAAGAGTTTGTGAACGTGTGTATGGGTAGTGGTCTAGGATGGACTGGCATACCGTTCATGGTGAATTCTCCTGTTTTGCTCTCAGTGTTACCAGGATAGTCTCTGGATCCACTGTGACCCTGACCAGCAGTAAGTGAAGATGAATGGATTACTGAAAAAAAAATGAATGAATGAAGCCATTGCATTTATGGCAATAAAGTATGATCTTGCTCTCATCAGACCACACAACACACAATTACAACTGTACAATGATGCTTAGTGAAGGTGTCTCATTTCATGCAATGCTTCCGAGCACCTTATTATGGTTGGTTTGCTAGAGACTGACACAATAACACATTGAATAGTGCCCCTAATATCCCTCCATCCATTATCTATAGCGCTTTATCCATCTGGGTCGTGGGGAAGCTGGAGCCAATCCCAGCATCTTCGGGCGAGA
>JAQQZR010000039.1:15289390-15307975 GCA_030068235.1 Notoglanidium macrostoma | reverse complement strand
GAAAGGCACCCTGGGTGACCCGGGGATCGAACACAGGACCTTCTTGCTGTGAGGCGACAGTGCTAACCACTGCACCAACATGCCGCCGCCCTTTAGCAATTGTAACAATTCTGCTCATTTGCTCACTATATTCACTACTGTCACTTGGCTAGTTTAGAGGAACTTCATGTCCCCCCCAAACCCATAAGGCCATTTCAAATATTCAGATTCCTGCCATGGTGCAAATTTATTAAAACCAGTTGGAGATAAAACACCATAATTAATGATGTGTGGCAACATACAGGCACGAGTTTCTGCCCTTTTAAAATAGACCGTGTCTTATGGGTCAGATGAAGAACACTGATTTTGGCCTCAATAAATAGCACCCACGCACACTAACTCCCAGCACCCACTCCCCTCCACTCTGGCAAGTATCTATGTTCCAAGAGGAAATGCTTAATTTGCATCTGATGGCGGGTGCTATAACTGTTAAGGTCAACACTCTTTTGCTGCATCTGAGCCAAAACCAAGAGCAGGTGGCCCGGTCGCGGAGAGGATATACACACCCACTTTAACCCATTTACACAATGTAATTTCCTCACCTAATTTCACCAAGGTGACTGAGCATATATCTCAAACATCAGCACTTGCGACATTCAAAATAGCTTGGTCGGTGACCGGGGGAACAAGAGATGAGATTCGAGCTGAAAAAGTAAATATATTCAAATGTATTTCAAAAGGTAGCAAATATATTCAAACAATATAAAACACACTGGTTTAGGATTTCACCAAGCACTGGTTTGCATGTGTCCTTCAGCGTGAGGCAGCTGAGTAAGCACATAACTAATATGAGTACAAGTGTTGACACGAAAGAGACAAGTGAATAGGAAACAAAATACACAAGGCTCTATGAACGCACAAAGAAAAAGAGACGCCATTCACTGGTCTAGTATAACATCAGCATGGCAAATAATTTCCACCCACTTCCACAAGCAAAGGTTTAACCAGGGGTTAGACTTACAGATTTTCTCTTGCAGCACTGGAAAATGGGAGCTGCTGATAGTATTTCAGAGAGACCTGGTCGGACTATTATCAGTCCTAGAAATGGAACGGAGCTCCTCAGATGGCTTTTATAAAATGAATACAGAGGTGATGAGCATAGCCTCAGACAAAGACTCCTCTTGTGGCGCTTTGATCATTAATATGACAGAGCTCAAGGACAGTGCAGAGAGCACTGTAGGAGATGCAGGAACATGCAGTTTCATGTGCATATACACCAAAACATCTTCTATTCCAGCCACAATGATGAATTCAATCAATAATGCAGTTTGTGTGGGACATCAAGTAACCTAGGAGGTTTCACACAATTTCACTTTAGTAGCAGCTGACTAAACATCTAACATTCAAAACAAACCATAAAGATTTTGTAGGAAGTAAGTAATTGAGTTATAGGAAAAGGCAAGAGACAAAAACTTTGCCTAGAGTCAGTCATGATTTAGAAAGCAAACTGCATTTTCATCAAACTGAGTTTAACCCTATTGATTTTACACAGCAGTTCATGCAGTACAGTTATTAGCTATGCCACCGATGGTCCTCCCTCTGCTACATCCAGCTAAGTATGAGTAAGTATAATATGAGCGCAAAATGAGGACTGGTTATTAAGTTGGTGCACTAGTGACTGAGATGTTTTGATTCAAATTCTATGACAGAGAGAGAGTCTATACTAACCCTGCAGAAAGACATTCAACTTTAAATCTGCCTAGATTCATGTAGAGGTTATAGGGATTCTGCGTTACTTATAAATTGTTGTCTTACAAAAGCAACCACCAAAGAATAAACGTAAATGAGCACCACAAATCTGGGGCCACTGCACAAGCTCAAGCTAAGAGACTGGCCTCCTCCCGTGAGGTATATACACATGTCTGCCGACCAAGATGTAGCATTTTTTCCCCTCACAAGCACATATAGCTATTTAGTAGGTTGAAACCATGTATATTTTAATATATAGTAATTTTTATATTAAAAAAAGGCAGCAAAGGCTACGGACAGAAACACGGCCCTGCTGCTCCACAGGCATGAGAAGTGTCAATATGAAGGTATTGCACAAGTAGCTGCTTATAAAAATTTCATTTGATCATGCTCCCGAGCCGAGCCCCCTCGTATCACGCCGGCTGCCGCGGTGTCTCATACACCATTGTGTAAATGGAGTAGGGCTACATGCTAGTTCCATTTTCCAGCATAGACTTTCAACAACAACAAAAAAAAAAAAATCGGTCAAGACTCACTGCTGATTTTACACTAAATCGTTTGAGTTAAAAAAGTCCCATCCCACAGGCACTTTCTAGTCCCTACAGTGAAGCTGTGGGTAACCCGAATGACAGTTTTGAGTCTGCTTCAGCTCAAGAGGGAGCGACAGAGGGAGTGAAGAGCAGGGCCCCCAAGTGAGATGCTGTGATGACACTCACCCTCACGTTTACACCCCACTGCTCGAGCCTCAGGGGAAAGGGGAAAAAGTGCTTCCCCTCTTCAGCAAGGCCTACCGCACTGTTTAGCTAAACCTGCTGCTCTCGGTGGTGAGAGAGAGAGAGGGAGAGAGAGTAAAAGAGAGCAAGCATAGAGAGGAAATGGTAGAGAAAAAGAGAGAGAAAGCAAGGGGGTCCCCAGAGGGCTGAACAATCAGACAATTTCAAGATCACAAAGCATTAAACCAATCCCGGCAGGGTACACTAATTAAACAGCCGAGCCCGGCACCACCAACCAATCCCCACAGAGCAATTAAATCCATCCCCTCTAAAACACTGTGGAACCTGTCTGGGGAAAACTGCAAAAGAGAGAGAGGGGGGGGAGAAAGGAAGGGAAAAAAAACAAAATTCATCTGGAAAAAAAGGAAGATGTGGAATGCATTACACTACTAAATGGATTTGAATGGCAACATTTCAATTCAGCCTGCTTACATTTTTCAGACGATACAAGTCCAGAATGCCTAAACAATCCTTTATTCAGTGGGAAGGGCTAGGGGGTACGGACATCACGTTGTAAAATGGATATTTAAATGATTAGCTAAAAATAACACATTGTGTTGTAAAATAACCCACACGACGCAGAATGAAAGCGGTGCATTAGCCCCAAACTCGCTCTATGTAAAGCAATAACAATGTGGAGACAAGAAATGCACACTTTAACTAAGTGAGAGTACACATCTATTGTTCTTTTGTTTACTGGGTTATATCGGTTGGCAAAGATAGTGGTTTTGATGATCCCATGTTTACCTAACCACAGATCTCTGCTCATTTATACTACAGTTTGATTAATAGTAGAAAGATGGATTGATCAGAACATGACTATGTTATTTGACACTGGAAAGTGGTAGTGAATGACGAGGCTTTTTGTACCCAGACACTTATGTTCCCGGACATGCTTGAGACGTCACATACCTGTGCTTCCTTTTTCTTACGCCTTCTCCCCCGCCCCTCAACTTTTTGAAGATTAAAAGTACACCATCCAGGTACCCCCAGTTAACCCTTTAACCCCTGTTGCACACATTTTTAGGCCCATAAATTGCGTTTTGTCTGGGGGAAAAATGTTTTTTGCTCGTAGTTAAGCGTTTTCCCCTTAAATGCGTAATGTTTTTATGGGAGTTGCTCATTTTTTTGAATAAATATGAGAAATGCTAATTGATGTGCAACTGGTTCCCATGGAGCCACCTCTAGTAGTTAAATGGTTAACTGCACTCAAACTAGCAAGCGTACGTGCGGAATTACACACATTGAGACACATGCAGTCTTTATGATGCGTTCATGATACCTGATGCTAATTTAAGTTACTTGAACACTAACCCCTCTAATTACTGTTAGAAACTGTGAAACTTTTTCCACATAATTTGTACTTTATCACAAGTCTTTCACACTAACCTTAAAAATAGCCTTACTTCTAAAATGTACAAATAGTTTGTGCTTACACATTTCCATAAGGGATTGGAAAGCTGGCAATAACATCTCATGATTTCACAATACACCTCTACCACGATGTTCGGGTTTGTTAAAAGAACGGCTACAAAATAGAAAGAAGTTATTTAACATGGGAAATGAAGGGAAGGGAAACATTCGGTAGAAAAGATATATGAACACCCAGTCTGCTCGCTGTGAGCAACAATGGACTCAGTGCTCTAGAAATACTGAAGATACCGGTGATAGTCTCAGAACAGCATATTGTGGTGTAATTTGTCATGATATCGATGTTACACCATCACATCAACCAGTGCTAATATGGCCATTACAACTAGTACAATATAATACAAAGTGTGTGATTTCAAGCCTTCATACAACTGCTGAAAAAAATTGTTGGAAAAAGTGTATAGCTACACGAGCAAAACGTCCTCGAAAGGTCTGCTACATTACACTGTTAAACACCACATATTATATCCACTGACAAGACAGAAAAACAAAGATCACAAATAAATCTACATGTTTTATAATTAGATCTCGATGTTATCAGTTGATATTGGGAAATTGTAATGTTCTCTTACTGCAGGTGTAATGGACCCATTCATGTGTTACAATGATCCTGAATGGAAAACAAAATAAACAAAAAGCCTGAGCTTATTATTAGTATCTCTAATAACTTAAATGCATAAAGAAAATGACTGTATAATAAGAATCTAGGTTGTGCTCAAATGAATGCTTCGCTGATCTATTTTATGAGCGATAAGCATAAAATCGTGAATTTGCATTCAAATACAAGTACTATCTTCCCTGCATAGTAGCAAACACAAGAGTATGTGTGCACACATGCAATCATGGGGTCTCCTTTTATTCCTGAAGGGCAGAATGGACAATAGGGAACTGAATTACGTCAACAAAAGCACTGCCTGATACGAGATGGGCAGACAGCAGAGCGGGAGAATGGGGGAAGACAGAGAAAGAAGAATGGTTGGATTCAATAAAGGCTTTTTAGAAAGCACAAGAAAGACTGGTGTTCAAAATTTCTGCCATCAGACAGTCAAAACAAATAAAGAGGGCTGCTGTACAGGTACACAGCTCAATATGGCCCACTGGGCCAGGCTCTGGCAGGGAAGAGGAGGCACGGCTTTATGCTCATACAGATGAGCCATTAGCTCTCTCTCGCGCTCGCTCTCCTTTTTGAAAGAAAGGTTTACGGAGACCACAGCTGGGTTGAAGAGGGTGAGGAAAACCAAGGCTCTTTCTCCTCTGAACTAATGCATCCCCAAAGTTTTGTTAAAGCCTCGTTATTTACTCCTGCGCTGAGCCCATAGTCATCCCCAGGAGCGTCAGAGAACAAGGTATTAATATGAAAATGCTGAGAGTTATTGCCATGAAGGACTGTTGTGCGCCAGTGCAGATCAATAGTGAAAAATTGAGGATCTATCCATTTGGGACGTTGTTAGTGATTTTTTTTGAATGGGGATCCAGCTTAAAGGGGACATGCAGTGTTTTTTCTTGTCGTTTTTGAAATAAGATATGTTGATGTGACTTGGGGACATACTGGGCCTTTCAAAGTGGATGGTTATCATCCCAGTCTGTAATGGCAATAGAAAGAAAATAGGCGGAGAGGACAGGCCAATTACAGATGTGTATGCTTCTTACGTAGAATCTCCGCTCAGATTTTTGGTACCACCCCATAGCAATCTGAATCGCGAAGATGGATCCGTGCCAACTCTGCTGGAGTCGACCGCAAGCAAACCTTAAGTAAAATGTACAACATTTCTAAAAAAGAAAAAAAAAAAATCTTTTCAGTGTATTGAATATTGTAATTGCTTAGTTTTTTATTTTTTTTATAACAGCAGTTTTCCTTTTGGACTAAACCTTAACTCACGTTCATGACCAGTCAAAGCCCTCAGTTAACATTAGCCAGTCGCTAACAAACATTTTTCCATGACTCTAAATTTAGATAAAACGTGTAGTTTAGACATGCATAGTTTGCTAGGCTACATCATCTGAACTGACCATAGCATTAGAGTAGTAAGCAACTCACGGTTATTACATTTTTAAAAATGTATTGGCCACCATGCACTGAGGTGAGCTCCTGTAATCGTTACCGACGGTTCTTTTTCACCACTTCAGGCAGTTAGCTGTTGTTTTGTTTTGGGAATATTTGTTCTATATATGTACACAAGAATCTGGATGCCATCATAAAAACAGCAGCATGAAGTCTGAAAAAACTATTCCATGGGTCTGGATGACAGATCCCGTATAAAGATCTTAGCCAATCAGAGTGAAGCTATTTACATCTTTAATATTTAAAAGCAAAGCTACAAAATCAGCTTGTCTTATCCTATACCACACTAAAACGGAATGAGAAAATAGAACCAAGGCTTTTTTTTCAATAAAAACACTCAAAAAGTTTACGAAAGGGTCTCAAGGAATAATGTAAAATAACTGAAAAGTGTATAGCATGTCCCCTTTAAGCTGTAGGCATGCATCATGGTTATGCATCAAGTGTATCGGTAAGCCAATGCTATGGTGAAGTTCTCACACACACACACACACACACACACACACACTTTCCTGCACACCTGCTGATAGACCTCATCAGAGTAGCAGCAGGGAAATTCATACTTTCCACGATTTTATTTCTAAAGCAGTATTACACAAAGCCAGGTATAAGAGGAGAAGCAGGTGGAAAAAAACTGGAAGGAAGAAATATTTTTTTTCATAAGCATTTTTACGCAAGTCAGTCACATGGGCTCAGTGTGTTTGCAGGCTTAGCAACCATCACCACAGCATGGCCTTGAGGCAGTGTAGCGTCTTCACACCTATACACTGACACACACCCCACACTCAAACACCAAGTTCAATGTAAACACCCTGGAAAACGAGCCCTAGAGACTGGCTGTTTTGCGACACATGCAGAGGTCCAAGAAGGTCAACCAAACGGAGAAAACTTCTAGCCTATAAGCCCACAATAAAAACATGCTTGGTCAGCTACAATTTGAGGTCGGAAATGAGGCAGGCCGAACGGGGAACAGGATGTCTTTTTGAATTGATAAAGCAAAATGTCACGTTTTAAAAAAAACATTCAACTGACGCTCGTTGTTAAGCAACAGTACCGAAATACAAAATCAGAACTAGATTTACAGCAGTGTACATGTTTCCAAGAAAAAATAAAGACTTGTATGAGACAGTAGCTATTCCCTGCAAGCCAGTGAGCATGATACCAGATGCACTAACCCAGCTGTAGGTATACACATGCATAAACACAAACTCGCACACGCATGCACACACACACAGAGCTTTTGTAAGTCAGAGCACATCCATTGGGAAGCTTTTCCATTGCTTGGACGAGTGCTGCGGCGGAACACTGCTGACAGAGACTCCTCTGTCACGCTCATCCACCTCCATTCAAGCACCATTTCCTCTTTGCCTCAGACGCTCTCAGTCATCCAAAGCAGCTCCCAGCAGGACCGTCCCCGACTAAGCATTTTCACACCCATTAGTGTTTCAGCTCATCTGGTGTGGCTTCTTTTCACAACGCACATACCAAAAAGAAAAGAAAAAAAAAAAAAAACATCTGATGGGGTCTCAGGACTGAAAATATACAAGTGAGAAAAAATATGGCTTAAAAGTATATACACATACAACTCTTTCATTCATTTGTTATAAACATACTGATGGACAAGAGCAAAAAAAAACCTTTGGCAAGTGCTCATATAAATCACTTAACTCCACCAAGCACTGAAAACACTTGAAATGAGTAAGAAAAATTATAAAGATTATACAGTGTGTCCCAAAATGACTGGATCCATGAGCATTTTTCCTTATATGAAAAGGAAATCATCTATGCATGTAACCTCATCAGGTCTGAGGCATTAAGAAATGTTCAACATTCTTGTATTCAGCATCTACACCAATGTTGCAAAGTCCAAGGCTGCCTATTTGAGCATTTGTTGTTATATCTGTATTTAAATAAATTATTGCCTATGGATACAGACTTTTGGGACACCCTGTATATAAAGCTTCAAATATTTTTTTTAACCATATGCTGCATTTATTAGTATTTCACTTATGCAACGATCCTGAATTGCATTTCGGCTCCATTCTTTGGCTCCGTTTCTTCCTCATGGGGCATTTTATCAGCTCATATCTACAGAAAATGTGGCCTCTAACTAAAAAAAAAAAACCAAAAAACAGCACGTTCTATTCACCGTCTGCAGCTGGGGCAATTCAGGGTCCAATCTCTTTAACAATGGCATACATACTAGAGCTGGTTTGGAACCAGACCGAGACGGAGACGACTACCTTGGTCTTCCAGAGAGTATACTTGATGTTTGCTTTGTAAAAGCACACTCAGACACTCACTCATATTAAACATTTACTCACTCATTCATAAAACATTTCTTCTTGGGGTGCTTTCACACCTTTTAGACTGGTTCACACCACACAAAACCAAAAAAAATAGCAAAGTAAGAAAGTTGGTGGAAGGCTTAAAACCTTTGCCAAGTGTGCACACAGATCACAGCATATTTCTGCAGTGCTACAGCCCAGTCCTTTGGCTCAATTTGCACCTCGCAGCTCAGAAAAGCTAACAAGAAAATCCAGAAAGAATTAGGAGAACCCATGGCAAGATGGCTCCAAGCTAATGCCAAAAATCGTAAAACATGAAACGTTTGTTAAAATGCAACCACCAGAAACGTTTGGATTTATAAGCAACTAAGCGGTATGAGGCATTTGTTTCAGTTTTCTCTTTTGGTTTGGATTGGAGTTAACGATTGATTATTTGCCGATAACAATTTAATCGATCAAGAGTTCCAAACTAAATTAATAAATTGCAAATTTCGCATATTTTTGTAACAGTGAATAGGCCTACTTTTACAGTCGATGGTCCTACTATGATAGCACACAGATCTTAACCATAGTGTTCACTTTTTGTCCATGTGTTTGCTCACACTCCCTTCTCAGAACAAACGTGATATTTTCAGTGATAAGACAAGATAAAATGGGTAAGCTGGGTCAACGTGGATGTGGAGATTTCAGAATTAGTACCCAGAATGTTGCTGCAAATCCAACACACACACACACACACACGCCATAAATAGCCTGGCTGTAAAAGGTGTTCATATATTTATCACAGTCAGGAGTTTCCCTTACAGCAAAAAAGCACAGTAGTGGAGCCAGGTCATCTCATGGGGAAAGACTGATGATTATGAGTGTGTGTGTGCTTGGGCTGAATCATCACCTCTTGTAGCAATATTGTCTTGAATCAGCAGCTTCTTGAAATTTCCTCCCACTGAACACAAACACACATTTACATCCTTGGCAACAAGCAACAGTGCCACAAAAACACTGTAGCAGTGTATCTGCAAAACACCATCGCACAGAGCCGATACATTATACACAAGACTGCACTTGACAGGGCACAAAGAAGGAAGTATTTATTCCTAACACTTCTATCTATGGTGACTTATATGGTTTTAACATGGTATTCAATATTTTATTGCTAATCCTACTTGGACAAACAAAGAATTTTCTAGGATTATTTATAAACTGAGCTGGTCAGCCTTGGAGTTTGCCAGAAAGGACAAACCAGGTGTTTCTGTGTCACTCTCATACTTACGGTATTGAATGATTATGGAAAAAAGTAAACAAACCATCAAAATTCACCACCTTATATCTAGAACAAGACCAAGACCACCTCATTCAAACAGTCATTTTTGGGACCAGAATTCGATTACTGTGTTCTCACCTGCCCAAAAGAACCGCACTAAGGAGGAAAAAAATGCCAGTAAAACGGGCTAAAAGCTGCATATGTGAAACCACCCTAGGTATCAATCACTAGGTAAATACATTACTGCAACTAATTATCTGTTTATAATATGACCGACAGCCCAAGTGGAATAAAAATCATTCATGTATACACAATCATAGTAAAAACTGTACTGGCAAAATTTAGTCTGCATGTAAACACAGCTACTGACACTAGGACGGAGTCACAGAGATTTGTTTAGAGTCAGTTCTGATTGGACAAGTCATAAACTCATTAGCTAGGCCACTGGGTAAGTCAAAGCTTCAGTATGTTTGTACAGTCCCATGATTTGGTTTGCCCATGAACATAACTGACCAAGCAAAAAAACATATCAACATTAACATAATATTATAATATATTTAAGTAAGATAGTTAAGTGTTAATACAGACTAAGAGAAACAAATTTGTATATGATTATTATCCTCTCCTAACAATGCTTCTACAGTAGTACATCCTGTTTGAATTCTTTAAAAATTAATATGCATAATCAAAAGAGTTCTTCCGCCAACCAGATCATCTCAAATAATCTATATATACACACACACTACACTTCAGGGCCAAAAAAAAAAAAAAGGCAAACCCAGTAATGCAAAACATTAAGCTTTTAATGGTCTCAACAAAGAGACCTCCGAGACCTCGGCCTTCTTTTGCTCGTAGCGGAAACAGTTTGGGGGAAAAGCTGGAAACAGGGTAGTTCACTTACACAGTCGTCTGGTACGCAAAGAGAAAATCATGAAAAGATTTAAATGTTTAAATGATATAAAATTGAAACTAACTTGTCTCTGTGTTCAAAATGTTCCAAAATATCTTCTGTTTGAAGACTTTAACATTGAGAGGCACAGCATGGACTCTTATTTCTGTAAAAAGCCGTATGCAAGTTTACCCACAAGACTTCAACATTTAAAGGAAATCGAGGAAAAAGCTCTATTTGTTTAATTCTTGCTAATTTTCCTGACCAGTGATTTGCTGTTGAGACCATTAAAAGCTTAATATTTTGCAATATCGGGGCTGCCTAATTTTTTTTGCCCAGGAGTGTAGATGAATACTTGGTAACTATTGCAAAACCAAAGTAAATTTCTTTTCTTCATGCCAGGCAAGTATGAATAAATAAATAAATAATAAAAAAAGAAATAAAACAAAAAACACAGACTGGACACAAAAATTTTCTTGTCCAGAACCGCTGATTTGTTCATCCCTGTTGCAGACTGGTAAACATACACAGCAGCTCTGATGCAGTTTGTTCATTATATAAGAGTAAAAAAAAAAAAAAAAGAACAGCGGTGTTCCTTTTAACTCAAACCATTTGGAGGCCACAACTGAAACAGTAGGTAAAACTGCACTGCATATACACTCACTGAGCACTAGGGACACTACATTAATATTGGGCAGGGCCTCCCTTTGATCTCAAAACAGCATCAATTATTTGTGTTATGGATTCAACAAGATGCTGGAAGCATTCCTTTTGAGATTCTGGTCCAAGCTGACATGATTGCATCATGCAATTCCTGCAGATTTTTCAGGTGCACGTTCATGCAGCAAATCTCCCGTTTTACCACGTACCAAAGGTGTTTTATTAGATTTAGATCTGGTGACTGGGAAGGCCACCGAAAAACACTGAACTCAACCTCATGTTTTGATGAACCCAGTTAGACAACTTTTGCTTTGTGACATGGTTCTTTATCATGCAGGAAACAGCCATTAGAAAATGGGTAAATTGTGGCCATGAAGGGATGCACATGATCAGTACCAACACTTAAACAGGCTGTGGCATTGAAGCATCTGGGCATTCATGGAATTGCAGGGCCCAAGACTGCAACCCAAATGGTCAAATATGTGCCATTTTTTGCGAGCATGAGATTTAAAATTTCACCTGGTTGCATTTGTGCGAGTGCATGATGATCATACTTCTGCAGGCGTGGGCTGTGCACAGTGCGCATAAAGCAAATTTCATCATCATAATTTTGTGTCCGCACAGACTTGTTCCCATTGACTGTGCAGGTGAGTGATCTCAAGGTCATACACAGTATTAGTGCACACGCATTTGTGTCATTTGGTTATACCACAATGATTTGCCAAATATTACAAACAGAAAGCATAACCAAGACTGACAGTGCTTTCAACAGAGGCTGCTTCTATAAATGTGAAATAAATGTCTTCTAACAAAAAACTTCAGTAAATCAACTAAATGGAAAAAAAAAAGGGGCAACCAAAGCAAGTGTTGGTGTGACCAACTGAGAAAGTAGGTAGGACCAATGTGACCAGTGGAAAAGTTACTCAGGAGCCCTGCATTGGTATTAAAAGTGTGCCCAAAATGTCCCAAGAAAACATTCCCCACATCATTACACCACCTCCACCAGCCTGGACTGTTGACACAAGGTAGGTTGGGTCCATGGATTCATGCTGTTGGTGCCAAATTCTGACCCCTACCATCTGTGTGCTTCGGCAAAAATCAAGATTCATCAGACCTAACTAACAGAACTACGTTTTTCCAGTCTTCAACTGTCCAGTTGTGGTGAGCCTGTACCTACTGCAGAAGTGGAACCTGATATGGTCTTCTGTTGTTGTAGCCCACTCACTTCAAGGTTCAACATGTTGTGCATTCTGAGATGCTTTCCTGTTATACAGAGTGATACCTGAGTCACTGTACCCTTTGTCAACTCAAACCAGCCTGGCCATTCTCCACTGACCGCTAGTCAACAAGGCGTTTCTGTCCACTGGATGTTTTTCCTCTTTATTGCATCATTCCGAGTAAACTCTAGAGACTGTTATGCATGAAAAGCCCAGGAGATCAGCAGTTATAGAAATACTAAAACCAGCCCGCCTGGCTCCAACAATCATGCCAATGTCAAAATCACAGATTACATTTCCTCCCCATTCTAATGGGTGCTGTGGGCATTACCAGAAGCGTCCGGCTCGTATATAAATGAGTTCATGCTTTGCACAGCTGTCACATGATTGGCTGATTAGACAATTGCAGGTATGAGTATGTGTACAGGCATTCCTAATGAAGTGCTCAGTGAATATATTACAGAAATAATATTTCTAAATACATCATCCTGCTTTGAAGAAAGGAGAACAGAAATGCATATCAAATCCGGGTAAGTACTGTATGTGTGGCTTGTACAGGCATGTCACTCAAAGAAAGATTTGGGAGGGTAAAAAAACAACCATGAAAACTCAGCAAAGAGCTGCAAACTGCATTCTGACAGAATTAATAGAGTCTACATACAACAATATTTATGTCTTTTACTGAGAAGAATGAGAAGGACTCAGGAAGGCCCAACACTCAACAAGCCTCATTATAAGTTCTCATTATGCAGCAGGATTCTTGAGAAATTACGACACGGAAAGCAAACACAGGCCCCTGCATGGAGTACTCAATCATGTGAACACCGCTTAAAGGACTGGAGGGTGAAGGCAATCTGATAAGCACTGAAGTCACAGAGCCTCATGAGTAATATGAGTTGTGTGTGTGTTACAACTCAACCCCGTTTAAAGTGCAGATATCCACAAACTGTACGATTACATTTATCAAATAGACATACTCCGCATTCTGAGATCTGGTTCATGCTGTAGAGCCTCTGTGGAGAAATCAGAGTGCCTCAGACCTTATCACAAAGTAATGCATGTCTGACTGAGTTTCCCAGAAACTGTGCGGAGGCTGAGATTTGAGTGCTTGGTGATGTTAGTACATCATAGGCTTGTTGAGTTACTGTTCTACATGTTTATGGTAGAAGAAAGACTGATTTGTGTATTATTTATGCCTCATCAAGATTGAAAATATATTTTAGCAAATGTGACCAGATATGTCTGAGGATGACAATACGCTAAAGGTAAGAACAGATAAGATGAAAACAGGATTTTAAACCAAAAAAAAAATAAAATAAGTAAACTTCTCATAATTATTTGCCCCCTGTGATGGACTGCTAAATCCTAGATCATTTTCAGACAACTTGGAGCCAAACCTGGGCATCGTGTATCCCCATCTCCAGCCTAATGGAGTAATTAAATTAACCAAGCCAAATCTTCAATCATAGCATTACAGTAAACTTAGCCTTTTTTTTAGGGTGAACAACAAACCATATTAAACTTAATTCCACAGAAACGGCTAATTGTTGTAGCTTTATACTCCTTCAAAGCAGAAAAGCAGATGTAGCTACAATGGTGTGTGAAAAATACCTGCGAGTTTATGTGAATATCCAACAGAAAAAGCAACAGGCACTGTCGAAGTGTTATCATTGAACACGACAAACTGCAAAAAGAGTCAAACTTCTGGCTTTTGTCCAATATAACACTTTCCATGATAAATGCTTCACAATGGAATTCCTAATTCACTCCACCACAATCACATTTGCCTACGAGTGAACTTGTAAACTCTGAATACATGTGGTAATCAAATTACAGTGCGAGTCAACTGGAAGCCAGACACAAACAGGGAATAATGTCAATGAGAAGCACTATACAAAACCTCTCCCGATGATTCATAGTCACCCAGATATTTCACATTGTTTAAAACTTCAACACAACAATATTTTTGTTTCAGGAATTTATTTTGAAAGCTACTCTTTCCCCAATACCAACCAGCACTAGCCATCATACATGAATATATGGAAAGCGTAAAATCAGCACCTAAAGATGTGCATTTATACCATTAGGATCTCTGAACTATATCTATTTCTGTGTAATGATTGTAAAGTCAATAACAAGATGCAACAGAGCACTCCCATGAGGTGACCTCAACTTTTTTTTTACCTTATTGGGAAATTTCTCCTCCATTCCTGTCAGGCAAGTTGGCCAAAGGTCACTGACCCTACATGACCTCTCATTAATTCCCCGAGCAGTTCTTAGTGAGTGTCCCTTGTGCAGCTGTACTGTCAGCTACACACAGATGACATTTGTGGGAACATCAGACATTTTTGTACAGCAACCACTCGGCCTGTGCTACAAATATTCCCTTGGGTTTCAGTCAGCACCCCAGCTGCTGCAGCTGCCACAGAGCAGAACCAGAGAAACCGACTGTACACTAAGCTTGGTTCATGATGACAGAACGAGTTAGCTCAGGCTGTCTTTGTAAAAAAAGACAGATAAACTTCAAAAGGCAAGTGTTCTATCATTTTCCCCAATTACAATGTTTCCAAATAACACACACATGCATGCACAACCATGCACCATCATTCCACTGTCTATATATATCTGGAAACAGAGGGATTCCATTATTGTAGCTGTGTGATTGATGAGGGAATAACGGTAACTGTGTGATGGATGAGGTCAGTAGCTGTGCGACTGATCTTGGAAAGATGGTAGCTGTGTGATTGACGCTAAACGATGAATGACGGTAGCTGTGTGATTGACGCTAAACGAGGAATGACGGTAGCTGTGTGATTGACGCTAAACGATGAATGACGGTAGCTGTGTGATTGACGCTAAACGACGAATGACGGTAGCTGTGTGATTGATGATAAACGATGAATGATGGTAGCTGTGTGACAGATGATGGAATGTCAGTATCTGTGTGACTGATGATACAGTACATGATGGATGTAATTGGAAGCTTAATGATAGATGAAGGGGTCGATGTATTCCTGTGGGGATAGATCTGTCTGTCTCATCCCTTCAGCATTCTAGCCCCGATGGAAAGAAGACATCATAATGAAGGGAAATACTGCAAATAACAAAGAGGGGAGAGGTTGCACATCATCATGGCGGTGGGCTTTTCCAGCTTACTTCCTGATTCCCCATAAACTCTGAGCCTGATGCTTTTATGCTCAACAAAAGCAGGAACCACTGTGGCACAAGGGTGCTTTCACTTCTTCTTAACACATCTCGCTGTTCATGAGATGTAAAATGCTTTTTTCCTCAGTAGTACCAAACCCTAAACTGTTTGTCTACTCAAGGTCACACTTTATCGAGGTCAAGATTAACACACGTTAACAAATATATGCTTAGATTGTGTGTCCATTTTTAGGAATAACAGCTGTTTCACATCCTTCAAAGTTACATTAGCACTGCAATGTGTACACTACTAAAAGTCAGGCTAAATTGCATTAAAGAACAAATTTCTATCATTAACATAGAGTCAGGTTTAAATGAACAATCTGAGGACCTATCAAAGAGTTAAACACAGGTAATCTAGTTAAAGACGTGTTTTGAAAGAGGTGTATACTCCTTAGAAAATACAACTTCAAGGAACTTTTGACAGCAGACTGAAGTCTGGTCTCAAACGGCTCAATCCTCCCTTCAGAAGTGCACTACATGAGGCATAGAATAACGGCTTCTACACTTAAAATAGTGCACTATATAGCCAACAGGGGGTGATCTGGTATTAAACCCATGAAGATAGGGATATAACACTGCCCTGCCCCTCCTTTTTAATTCTGGTTTAGTCAGCTATCGCAACACAAAACACACTAATATACGGCGGAAATAAACCAACAAAAATAAAAAGTAAAAAAACAAACAAAAAAAAACACGTTACTTGTTAAAGAAAGATGAGGTAAGAAACAGAGGGATACTGCTACGCAGTGGTGCAATGACAGTAATGTTCACATTTCAAAACGAAACATGGTTTATAAATTTAACATATGTTTATTTAGGTATTCACAGCTGGTGTAGGCAGTTCAATTCGAGTTTTATACACCGAAGAGGTTTTTATTTTAAATTCTTTAACTTCTTAACCTCTTGCTAAGCATGGACTAGTTAGCCCGGGTACGTTTCCAAACTAGCTCAGATAAAACTCATTTTTAAAAGCATTTTTAAAGATTTTATATTGTGCTTCATCCTGTACTTAGCTGTCATACAGCTGACATAACATTTATATCAAATTAATACAGCCAAAATGGTTGTTAGAAAAAGTTAGCAGGCAATCTCACACAGAATAACCGTTTAAACACGGAGCTTAAGGCAGCTAAGCAGGCTAGCCACTAACGTTAGCTGGATCTTCACAGCCTTCCAACAGACTCACATAAAATTATTTTAATGACAAAAAAACGCTTCGAGGCACACTATAAACATGGTGTTAGACATTTACTTTACCTTGGTCCAACCTGAACGAGTAATTGTGCGGAAACACGGAGTCTTGTTAGATATATCGTACACCTCTGCCCCAGATTTTCATACTCACAGCCTCTCCAAAGCCGAATGCCTGGACTGTGAGGCAGCAGGAGGCTCTAGTGATGGCTCGCGACTTCTGAACAAATCGATTCCTTTTGAATGACTCTTTTTAGAGGAAGTAGCGAGAATCGATTCATAAACACAAACGAATTTTTTTGTCAGATGTCGCTTTTTTTAAAAATTATCTTATAATATATTATTACACTGTATCACGCAAAAGTCAAAATAGCAACCTACAGACTATTTCTGCATAATGTTCTTGGTGCTTGAAAAATTTAATCAAAAACGGGCGGTTCAAAACGCAAATGAATGAAGTGAATCGTCATGCTCGGTCCCAGCATGACCCTGTTCTGGGATGCAGGGTTGCCAGATTTCATCGATTTCTTCAATGATAATTATTGTATACACACAAAAAAGATCACATCATACATTGTAGAAAGTAGAATATACTGAATAAACTATACATATGGAAGCAAACTTTGGTTTTAGTTTGAATTTGGTTGTGGGCCAGGAGAGCCAGGGGAAGCGTTGAATGATTCAGGAGGATAGAAGAAAGCATTAGAACATCTGAATTAAAGGGGCAGTCATTGAATCTAATCCAATAGATTTTTTTGTCAAATTTAGCAAATATCTGCTCATGGTCTGATAGCTGTCTGTTCTGTGTGTGCACTGAAATAAATCCGGCATTTGTATCTAGCCCTGGCTCTGTAAACAGGAAACAAAGAAAGTTGCTCGGAGTGAGCCTCACAACACTGTTCTAGGCGGTCAGCAGGCATTCATGTTCATGCACATGACAGGTGGAAGTGGAGGGGGAGAGAGGGGAGGAAGGGGGTTGGTGGGAGCGACAGGGATGGTAAATCTGTACCATGCTAATGCGCTGAAGTCTATAACATAATCACACTGCGAAGAAGAAGAGACGTCCGAGAAACAGCCAAAGAGGAGAAGATCAGAAGAACATGAAGACGGATGCAGAGGTTGCTCTGTTTCTGCTTGACAGGTGGGTTGCATTAGTTTTGCTATATTTCACAGAACCAATAGATCAGAAAACTTTTGTCCCATTTGTTAATTTTGGCCAATCCTAACTGGCTATCTGGCAAGCAGGTACCTGTGTCATGTTTGTCTGTCAGGTAGTGTTAAATTACTTTCTCACAGACATTCAGGTTACTTTCTAGTTTGCCAAGATATGCTGTTGTTGTTATGTTAGCTATAGTAAGTACTTTATTTATAGGGGAATGGGATTTCAACCTTTTGTCCCTGTTGTGGGATAGGCTAGTTATGAACTACAAGGAGCAGTAGACACATTTGGATTGTCAAGACTTGATGTAGCTCTTGCCAAACAAACCCATGTCCCTAAAGAGGGCAATTTCACCTGAGCTCAAGATCAAACTGGGGATACGAGTGGAGGTGGCATCGCATATTTCTCAGCCAGGGTAAGACCTGACAAGTACCAATTTATTCATGAGAAACCCAGTAGATAATGTTAAAGTTGTTTTCAATCTGGCAACATGGCTGGGTGAGGGATGTAATTTTACATCCTCTGAGTGTGAAATCCTGAAAGTTCACATAATTATCAACCGCTGTTTAGCCCATATGTAAGATTTAAACTTTTTAACTCACTTCACTGAATAAAAGGCAGTGTCATTATTAATGTGAATGTTTGCATGTACACTACCGGTCAAAAGTTTGGGGTCACCTTCTAATTCAATTATTTCTTTATTTTTATGACTTTAAAAGAGA
>JAQQZR010000039.1:15272878-15289290 GCA_030068235.1 Notoglanidium macrostoma | reverse complement strand
CACACACACACACACACACACACACACACACACACACACACACACACACACACACACACACACACACAGCAAAAGTCAGTTCTGAAGCATGAATATCAACATAATGTTTAGTCAGTGCAGACTTTCCTGCTTGCGCTTCTTCTCTGAGCCATGTTACTTCAGTCCAACCCAGACAAACAGTCTGCTAATGCAGCTGCAGATCATGTCAAGCATGTTAGAGAGTGGATTTCTTTGTGTGGTGCATAAAACTATCATTATAAAAAAAAAAAGAAAAAAAGAAAAAAAGAGCACAGGCGTATCAAAGCAGCCGTGTTTATCCTGGAACACTTGGTGTGAATGGAAGAAAATGACTCTGGACAGGTATGAAAAAAAATCAATCCCCTGGAGGGTCACGGCGATTAAGCCAACGTTTTATGACAGTCCTGTTCTCTCCTCTATGAATAGTTGCCCATCACGGCATTAAAAAATACAGTTTATCACTCCACACCTCATGCTGAATATCCGTTTTGATGTCTCAAGCCCAAAATCTAGCAAGGAGGGTTAACCTGCTTAAAGCTCGAGTCAGTTTCACTTCTTCCCTAATGTTATCAGCAAAGCTGAAGAATGTGACTTCTGGACCTCACAAGTCAATTCAACACAATGTCAAGGTTGTTTTTTCCCCTCTTTGTCTTCTACGCAAGAGCTTTCGAGTGAGTGAGAGAGGGTGTAATCATACAAGCATGATGGATAAGAAATTGTTCTACATCACACACATCTGCAGATTAAAGCATCAACAGATAAAGATCTCTGAGCTGCTTTTTGACAATCAGCCATGCATTCACTAAACGTTCCCTATTATGTAGTTATAATTAATAATATATGGGATAATCTGTGATTGGTTGCAGGGCCTCACTGCTGTGCATTAGTGTGTGAATTCTCTGTGGTGTAGTTATGGACCTGGTTCATCCTTCAAGACACCTTCCACTTAAAGTTTCCTCTCAGCAAAAACACTGTTCCTTCCTTCACTTACACTGGCCAAGCAGAATCAAAACCATACAGCGGGTCACATTTTAAGAACAAGAAAGCCAACAATAAATGCAGATCTACTTTTTCTGTGAATGAGTGCAATGTTGAAATGAGTCGTCTTAAAATTCAATTTGTTCCAAGGGAACAAAAAAAAGCACTTCCACCAAAGAAGTAAGCTGTAGCTATAGCTAACAGTCGTGGAAGGCAGTATGGTGACAACGTTTGCTGATTGCGTTAGTTTGCTATGGAATAAAGCCATTCTAAGGGCCGAGTCATAGAGCGTATGGCAAGTTTAGTGTTCCTGATCTCATTCATACCTGCAACGGCCCGAGCCTCCGTACACAAAGCAACATATTAATGCAGCCAAGACATTTCGCTGCCACATTAAGGAAAATATGTCGAATCTCTTTTGAGTTCAAATGCTCTTTTCACCAATTAATAAAGCAACGTGTATCGCATGAATGAAACATATAAGCATGTTCGTGTGTTTATGCATCTGGACAACCAAAAAAAATGAATGTACCACTCTGCTGCTTCCATGAGCACACACTTAAGCATGTCAGCCTGTCAGTGTGAGACACACACACACACACACACACACACACACACACACACACACACACACACACACACACACACACAGAATTAAAGTGCAATCACATTAATAAAATCCCATCATTAAGAAATGAATATTTATATGATCATTAAAAATCATGATTTTGTTAATTTTCTTATTTCTTTAGTTTTTTTTTTTTTAAATGACTGAATAATTAAACGTATTTGGTAAAACCAACACTTGACACGTACCATCAAGAACAAAAGCTAAGACAGATCATTACATATAGACTCATCCCTAACTTACACTGAAACAGGCTTTAATCAGTATCTGGAGGAGGCACCAAATATTAGAGTGATGAATGTTTACATCCAAACTCATTTTAATGATGCAGATTTGTTACTGTGGACTATTTTATCATAACGCACAAAGGACCTCATAAGCCTGTTTCTGACTAGACGGGACCTGGACCCTCCTGACTGGTCCGTTTAGATGGTTGCCCATGGAATTGCCATCTGGCTGGTGTGAATGATTACCAAGGCAACAGCCAAGTGACCTGAGACCAGCAGGAACCAGGGTCACAGAACCGGCTCGCTCGCCATCCTGAGTCATCCTGTTTATGCCTAGAAGAACTTCTCCGTGAAAAAATGTTAAACAACTGAAAAGTTTTCTTCACTCTCAGTCTGGGAAATAAAAGATGCTTACCAGCAACAAGGACCGAGTTGTGTGATCATAGATAGAAACCTAAATTATTCAATCAAATCTATCTAGTATAGCAACTGCTGGTGTTTTTGATCAGAAATCTGAAAAAGCACTGTTGTATTTATAATATTCTTCAACTCTTATAAACCAGCAGACATTATGGAAACACTCTTGAGGTATAATCGCAATATACCAGTTGGCTTTTAACTTATTATAATTGGAGGGCAACTGTCCCGACACACAGGATACATAGATCCCAGACACAAATATCATCTGACACGGCCATATGCAACGCTGCAGACCAACACAGACAAAAGAGGGTAATAAATCAACTGTCAGCCACAGATCCCCCACATATTCCCCCACTGGTCGATACAAGTAGACTATTTCCACCCAAGGGGTCTAAGGTTAGAGCACAACGACTGATGAGAAAGACAATATAAGATTTTTGAGGAAGGCCGGACTGCAATCTGAGCTTGTCTATAGATTTCTGATGCAAACAAATTGTCAATATGACTCACTTCTATGGTTTCATAGTTCTCCGAGATAGGATTGTTCTCTCCAATGTTTCACAGTCTATACTTAAGGCTAACATATAGATCTCTGTGAAGTTCAAGTTCATAGGTAGGTGAGGGTACAAAGCAGACACAGCGGCCATGATACCCAACAAGAGAACTATGCGGAGAATAACACAGTGAACAATGACCATATCCGCCCATAATAAGTCTCGGTTTTGTTTCTTTGTTTTGCTGACATTTAAAATGCTCTCGTTTGACTGCGCACACACAAACAAAAAAAACAGGATATTTGACAAGAATTCTAGTGCTACCATGCAATGGTTTGCAATCGATCTAAAGTTTATCGCATTTATTATCACACAATGTATCTATAATGTAACCAAGTTCATTCCGTTTTGTGCCTTTTTTTTTTTTCCAGGTCACTTCTTAAGCACATCCACATCCAGTGGGCAATTTTGCGCTTGGATAACTCTGCCACTACAGTACACGGCGTGAGAACTGCAGTGACATCTGTTATCATTGCATGTGTACTTTAAAGGCTATGAATCAAAGAGAATAAAAACCGATGCAAACATGACAATGTTCATAAACCTGTCAAAACACGTGTCTTAACACTTAATAACAGTTAAATATGACACTTGAGCGGGTTGTGTGGTAATCGCTCATCTTGGAGGGCAGAGCAAATGTCTAAGTGATATCTAAGAAATGCTATTTGAAATCTAAAATGCACAAGCCCATTTAAAAGAGTAATACATTTTGTCACATGTCAATACAGGCTGGAGATTTGGCTGAACCTGTGTGTGAGCACGAGCTAATGTGATACAAAGAAAAATGAAGGATGCTGACAGCGCATTCAGTAACTGCATTCAGTTCGCCTTGGATTGTCATCGGGAGCAGGTGAACACATCAATAACCTAGACCAGGTGTGACCTAGACTAACTCAGAACAAAGTAAAGCCTTAAGTCGCACATGTGCAAACGTGTGCATTCTTAACAAAAACTGAGAAAAAGAGGATTTTGCACACAGTTGGGAAGCACGGCATTACGGGTTTAATAAGGTCAAACACTGCAGCATGGCAAATTCAATAATAAC
Organism: Notoglanidium macrostoma; assembly: GCA_030068235.1. Classification (NCBI taxonomy): domain Eukaryota; kingdom Metazoa; phylum Chordata; class Actinopteri; order Siluriformes; family Auchenoglanididae; genus Notoglanidium; species Notoglanidium macrostoma. Next base: position 15,285,417 of record JAQQZR010000039.1, on the reverse strand, counting down.
CTATTGGCAACTAGCCTAGTGTTTACAGTTCCAACTGTTTGAATGCTTTTCAGCTAAAAAAAATGAGGTTTGTCTGTAGGGGGGTGTGGGAGCAATATTTAGCTTTCCAGAATAAAATTCCTGATTTGAAATCCTTGCAGTTAGCTAGAGTTCAGTACAACAGCGTGTCCTCGGTGTGTGTAGTCCCGACTCAAACACTTCATTGCAAGCTTACTACAGTAACACTGCTCATCACCCTGTACGGGATCTCCGTGCAAAACACATTTGCTCTTTGCACAAATCAATATCAGTGTTGATCGCGGAAACATAACGTCGCAAGCAGTGTCTATACGTTTGAAAAACTAAAACGTGAACGAACCGCTCCACTGCTTCCATCACACACATTTAAACCCATCAGTGTCGGCGAGCGGCTCTGAGAGCGCGCGCGCGCGCACACACACTCACGCGCGCGCGCGCACACACACGGCCACACACCGCGGAGCAAAACGCGACTCCTCTCCAGCTCGGCTTTTTCCCTCCATGCTCCCGTCATTTCTCATGTTACAGGACATCAATCACGCGCCTCAGACGGTGCCCTTGCGCCGGCCCAGGCTGATTTACAAACATTAGCAGGGAATGCAATTACACAGTCCTTGGCCGAGCACGGCTCACAATGCGGGGAGAAAAGGCAGGCGGACACACATACACACACAAAAAACCCCACGCTTTGCGTTTTGCAAGCTGCCACACAGCGATAAAAACACAGCAGTTTGCTCCGCGTGATTGCATCGCAACGCAACGGCGGTGCTCGTGACGAAACCTTTTGTCTCTGGTCGAGCGGTGACCGCATTATTTACGCAGAAAAACCGTAAAGTGACTGCGCAGAAGCTGCAAGCTGCTCCTGTGTTCGGGAAAATAATCCGCGTCGCGTAAAAAATGAGTTTTGTCCTTTAAAACAACAGAGATGGGGTGCTTTAAAATAGGCTGTATTTTCTCCTCTCATTACGAAAAAACGAGGCTGTAGCTTGAGAACTATTAACATATTGAAAGTTACATTATTTGCAAACAGAACGAAATGTTGGGCTACTTACGCAGAAGTTATCATTATAGGCTGCTTGACCCGACAAATAAAGATACACAAAGCCCAACGTTAAGAACTTTTCCTAACAAGCCAATTCATCGTGCGGACCTGCTGAAGCTGCACATCACAAGCGCGGGCTCCAATTAACACAAACATGCAGCATTAAGGCACGATTATTGCCTTACCATACAATAACAACATCTCCAGTACGATATAAACGTCTATGCAACAAGAAACAGTTACTGCCAGCGTGCCTCGGCACCAGCAGCACTCGGATTAGTCACGCGCCGCCTCGTAAACTGATCAGAATAAAACGCCTTTTAAAAAGTTAAGTGCACACACCAAGACTCGCGAGAGCATTAAAAGTTTCCATGCCCAAGCACGACAGACGATAAGCGGCGGAAATGCTGAGGAAAGAAGCGAGAAAGGCTCGGGGAAAGCAGTGCATGTAGAGATGCACCGCGCTGCTCTCCGCTCCGCTTCGCCACTGATCAATGATTGAACCGAACAAAGGCAGAACAGGATCAATTTCTAATAACTATCAATGCAACGGCTTTTGTTTCGTCCCAAAAAGTCGCCAAGAAATAAATATTTCCTTCTTTGCATCGTGTAATACCTCGTAAACGACTATTTACTGCAGTGAGGTGAGAGAGATGACCTACCTGCAGCCGCCGTAGATCAAATTTCTTCCAATATTGAAACATCGATCCCACATCGGCGGCCATCTTGGGGTATATTGAGGAGATTTTTTTTGCACCGGCTACAATAAATATATGGGCTGGATTCCCCTCGTTAAGCAACGTTGACGCTCCTCCGCGTGAAAAAAAAAATGTTATGAAAATAGCAACCCCCCTAAAAACTGATGAGTGAAGAAGCAGGAGGACAGGGCGCAAGATCATGTATTTAGAAAAGTAGAAGAAAACGCACTCGGGTGGTGCGGTCCAGGGATTAACTGGCCAAGTGCACTTGATTTTGGTTCGGGAAAGTTATCGATACTGACGTGACGCGCTGATCGATAATGTCTGGTATCGGAAAGCAGAACAACGGAATAATTAACTCATATGTTTATTGTGCTTTTAAAAGAAAGAAAGGCGTAATATCATTGCAATAGTTAAATGTTTTAATGATGGTCTGTAAACATTTGGCTTTGATCTATACTACTTCATCTGAAATATGAACAAGTAACAAGCAAACTACAAATAGGCTACAAACGAAACTGTTTTTTTTTTTTAAGTCTTTAATGGTATCATACCTGAAAACGAATAGCTACATTTCGTTTTTGTTTATTTCAATGCAACAAACATATAAAAGTACTTTTGTGAAGCAAACCTGACACACTATCATTTATACGTTTGATGTGCAGCACGTGAAAAAGCAAAAAATGTTATTATTGCTGCTGGAAAAGTAGAATAATTATAATATCAATATAGTGACAGAATCAGCAACAACAGCTTTAATCCAAAATCCAGCTATGCTGTTTCACACAGCGTATGAAGACAAAAATAGAATTAATCTAATATAAAATTGTTTGAAAGAGAAGTTACTTTGTTATTATGTTTCTGTAAAACACTGGGTGGTGGTGTAGAATATGGATCACTGATTTTATCTATCACTTTTATACATATGTAGATATGACACTCTCCTATTTTTCATTTATTATTTAAAAAAAAAAAATTTTTTTTCCCCAATGTCAGTCGTTTCCATCATTTGAAATGGTAAATGCAAAAGCTCTTTTCATAAATCCTTAACGTCACGTGCTCCCTCTTGTGGAAGACTTTTTTTTTTTTTTTTTTTTTAAAGACTGGGATGTTTAAATACTAGTATCAGTATCTTTGTTCCTGAAAATGAGAACTGTCAAGACAGTAAAGTAGTTGTGGACCTGCAGAGACTACTTCTTACTACCCATATGACATGCTAAAGATTTTAGAAAGCTAGCAGATTCACAGCCAACACTACTAGAGGGAAGTTTCTACTCAGATCCACATAGCACTGGTTCGTTTTCAAAAAAATACCCAGGCAGAATTGATTTGATCATATTCAGATAATATTCAGTTCTCATAGTTAAACATTTTGAAATCATAGGTTGAAAGAAATTACAATGGGAACACATCTGTCATTTTTCTTTTTGTTATTAATGCCAAACTGGGCCTAGGAGTCAACTGTTTCTTTAGCTTGAAATGCTAAATACACTTTATAAAACCCCTAAGGGACATATTATAGGGGCTTATTAAAAGTTTCGGTTTTATTGCCTTTTATTTATGGCTTCAGGGGGAATACACTGCATCAGTCTCATAAGAAGGCAATAATGTATCCTGTTTTCATAGGGTTCATTGTTAAATTTGAAATTTAAATAAGTGTTGATATGCAAGCAGGATGCATCCGTGCATATTACTTTTGTTCAGATGTAAATGTGGAAATATTTTGAAGGTGCTTTTCTGCCACCCCCATATCATTTGCAGAGAACAATGAAACAATGAGAGTTGTAAATTTTCACAGATTTCTGGATAGAGTTGCCCTGCTCACTACAAAACAGGACTCATTAGGGTTTGGTGATTTGAAATAGCTGACAATTTTAAATAGACTGCAAATACTGAATTACACTGCCCTTTTTGACACATGTCGGAATGGCGAGCCAATTAAATGCTACAATTTAAATTATAAGACTGCATTTCTCCTGTGGAAAACGTGGACATTGGACTATAACTGAACAACACGTTTTTGGATTATTTAGAAATGCAGTTGAAATATGATTATATTGATTATCTCTTGAGTCCAAAAGGCATTAAAGCAGGTGTGAGGTGTAGATGCCTGCAGGTGGCTAAAATAACAGATATCAGTATAAAACATTGCTATCAGCCATACAGCCTCTTCAGCCATACATTTACTGTTACATTTCTAACAGAAATCAAATTAGCTTTGTTATATAGTAATGTGTACCTGATTCCTGTCAAAGAAGCACAACAGATCAATAAAGACCAAATGCCTTAAAGGTGCATTTAATAATTTCTCACCTGTTTGCTTGTGGCTCCTCTAAACTTCACTTCTTCTCAGCGTGTTTATTGCACAAGGCAGCTGCGGCTATATGAATAGTCTTAACCAGCTCCTACATGTCTGTTGATAAAATTGCTACATTTTACACTTTTAGCAGAAAAACCTTGAGAACTTTATCCTGGTCAAGGCCACGGTGTGTCCGAGGAACATTTGGTTCAAGGGCACAAGGTAAGGATACGACCTAGATTAGACATTAGCCTATCAAACTGGATCACACACTGTACATTTGGCCGGAATCCACTGCCCACCCTTTTTTGTTTTTGACAGTGGGTGGAAACCAGAAAACTCAGAGGAAATCCACACAGACATGAGGAGAACATGTAGAGAAACTCCACACAGAGAGTAACCTGAGCTCAGGATTAAACTGGGGACCCTGGAGCTGTGAGGCAGCAACACTACCCACAATCTTTTTGAAAATAAATTGCATAACCACAGGGTATGACAAGATTTGGACAGCATGACATCACACACCTTTTCTTATATTAAATGCTACAGATTGAGATGTTTACTAAATCTCTTTTAATGGAGCGCTAGGATAGTGTGCTTGCTTTGTATTTCATATAAACACTAACAACATATTGTGTTACTGTTACTTGTGTGATATGACAGGTGATATCACCTGAGATCCAAGTTTTATTTGACAGGTAGAACATGTTCTGAGAGATGGAATCAACAGCATGGATATTAAGATGCTGTATATTTGCAATATTTGCATAATAATAGTATAGTACAGTAGTGTATGTTGTATAAGCGAATACAAAAAACATTATTCTGATTATTCAAATGTGTTCTAAACAATTCATATACAGATACAAATAATAGGTGCAGGGTTTTTGTTTTTTTTGCCATTAACGTTGCCATTAACATTCACGAGTGGATGGTTGACATTTGAGGCGTGCATCAGAAAACGCTGCATGAATTGAACATTTTTATACTTTCATCCTCTCTATAAGGACTGGACAAACATAACGTACACCCAGTCACAGAAGTACTCTTAAGACCAGTTCCTTTATTTTTACATACTGCTGAGGTATACAAGATTCCAGCTCAGCTCTTAGCATGGAAAATTATACACTGTAATACATGTGGTGATGGCTGTGATAGGAAAATGGAAAAGCAGATTTGTCAATGAATCGGTCATGCAATCAATTAAATTGCTAATTCCGTTATAAAACACAAACTCATGATCGATTTCATCTGATGTGCTTGAACTCTGAGCTGACCCTCTCCCTTTTTTTTAGAGACACACTGTAGTGTTCATTCAATGTTTACAGTGGTCTACTCCAAATCTTTTCATATACATCTGAAACATACTGTACATAAATAAATATTAGGTTATTATTTCATATATAATTTTCATTTACATTTATTCCTTCTTCAACTAGCAAAAAATGTAAATACAGGCAAGCTTGCAACTGTTGTACAATAACTGCTCTTAAATTGTATGAGCTGTTATTGTAAGACAGAAGATTGTAAGACGGAACAGGCTAAACACATTTAGAGCTGTGATATCAGGTAACAGATAAATATATGAGGGTATTAATCGAAATGGAAGTGATCATGTTTAAATTGGGCTAAAAAGATGAAGAACTACAAAACTCTTTTTACCCCGAGGGGCCAGATTATATTATATTAACCTGCCTGTTTTTCTTACAGACTGCATTGCCAGACATCCTAAGGAAGACTGGAGCTGTAAGAACATAATTATGTAATTCAGGGTAAGTGAGCATTTGAAAGCGGGAAGAAGAGTTTTGCATTCAAATCATGCTGCAACTGGGAGTATCTGAGAGAATCTGAGGAAAGAAGTCAGATAACACAATTCTCAAAGATTATTGGAAGATTACTCAAAGACTACATAAATCAAGGCATTCTATATTGACCTGTGTGATGCAAGCACATCTGGGAGCACATCTAAAAAAAATTATATATAAAATTAATTTGTTTGTGCCGATTTTTGCTGTACATTTTTTATCTACCCATCCACATTAAGGTTAGAATTAAGAATTTTGCTTCAATGTAAAAAATATATATATATATTTCGACTACATGTCTAATAGAGTAAATGCTGTTGTGGTACTTTAAACCAAAGTCAACTGAAAACTAAACCAAACTTGTGCTAATTTGTCCTGTTAGTTTTTGCCTGTTTGAGATATTACATATTCCATTGACTGTCAATCCCAGCCATTGACTAACATTGGTATATAACTTGATAATATCTGAGAAACCAAACCAGCAAATACAATACTTTCTACAGTACAAATCAACACAAATTCTGCTTATATGGCAGAGTGGGGGAGGGGTGATTAGGGCACACATCTGGATTTTGTCATTCTTTTAATAATCTATTTTTATTATTGTTAAGACCATATATATAATATATCGTGTGTCCATAGACAAAAAAATTACACATGCTCACCAATAGCAGCGACTAATTGTACAGTGTCAATAGGCTGAGCATCTAGACAAACAAATGTAACAGGCCAGACTCTAAGGTTGCGTTTCAAACAGAACACAATTGTCTTGATCCACGATGACAACTGTAGAGCGCTGGGAGACTATCTGGCCTGTAAAATCATCTGAACTCAATCCCACAGAAACCTCTGGGCTTAAGTGACCTTCCAAAGTGACCTGACAAACATTCATGCTTTAATTTAAGACATCTCCTTTTGCTGTGTGTTTAAGCCTCATTAAACCCCATTCTGTCTAGATTCCTGCAACATGCAAGGAATTATACATGGCTAAAGATGGCTTGTTTTTCACATGTTATTGTCCATTGCATACATATTCTGCGATCCACAGTGATAACAAGCATATTTCACATTAAGCAAGCTTTTAACCTTACCATACATTCATTCATTCATCCTTTTTTTGTACTCCTTGTACATTGCAGGTTGAGGGAAGCTGGGGCCAATCCCAGCTGACATGGGCAAGAGGAAGTGTACACCCTGGACAGGTCACCAGTCTTAGCCTCACCATCATTTGTGAAAAATAAAAGCTAAAATAAGTGCTCAAATGTTTTAATTGAATTTGTTGATGAAGGTCCATTTAATTGGTTGACTGGTTGGTGGTAGAATAGGTAAAATAAAATTTTTATGAAGACATCTATGGCACACATGACCCACATTAACACAAAGACATGATTATACACAGAATTTATTTAATCGTGTCATTCCTTCACCTGAAAATCGAATCCTGGACCAGATTAAAACTCTGAAGCACAACCACCTGAGCTATCCTGGCCCTGCAGAAAAGGTTGATTATGGTGTCTGGATGCGTCAGGATTCAGACCAAGCAAACACACGTCTACCCTTCATCCCAAAAGACCAATTTGTCTTGTCATCTCGAGGACATACTTACTAATCCATTAAGCGCTGCACTCGTAATGCATGATCTGAGTGAAGGATGCACAGCCTGCCATGTATCACCACTGGAACGTTTGTCCCTTTTGGAGGAGTAATTAAAAAATCTTACATTATCTGGTAAATCAGCTGTTATTGACTTATTATAGTGGCTACATTTGTTCAAGATATTGTAAAAGATTACACAAGCATTTTATGACATCTGCTGCCATAGTGCAGCTGTTAGGATGCTCGCTGTTAGCCATCCATGTTGTAAAGATTTAGGAGCAGAAATGCACTCTCTGCTGTTCTTCTCACTCTATGGCAGCAGTGGAAAATAATCCCCGTCTTCAATGGATTACCAATCAAACAGTTCTTAAACAGGGACCCTTCAACACGCAACACTCAGTATAATCCTGCAGCTGATCCACAGGAAACAGGAGCACTTCCTCCCAATGTTAATTATACATCTTAGAAAAAATTGTTCCATCATAGCACACTAATTCTCTTCACCTAAAAGAGACCAAAAATATGTGCGACATTAACATTGTATTTAAGGTCACTAATTTGTATTTTATTTTCTCTTATGTAGGCATCTTAAAAAATAAATAAATAGGTGAAAAACCATTACTGGTCTAACATACAGTATATCAGAACACAAAACTCTCATTCACTGCAATGAGAGCTTTGCATATGACATTTCATATTTAGTAACACAGGTGAATAATTGGTGAATGCAGAGTCTGTCAAGTGGCATTAGAGTAGTGAGATTATTTATACTCTAAGCTAACACATACACACACACACACGCACACACACTCACACTCACACATACATTGTCAGCTGTCTGAGACTTAGGTGGAAAATAGGGAAGGACAGACATTCTTTCAAGTATCATGGTGACAGTGGAAAAGAGCAACACAAACAGGATAAATGTGAAGCTAATCCAGAATGGCAGTGATGGACACACACACACATACACACACACACACACACACACACGTACGCACACACACAACACAGACACACACACATCCACAATTTCTATTTTCCTCCACTCACCTACACACAACACCTAACTGTAAACACGCAAACTGCTACAAAAAGAAAATGAGTGATGGCAAAATTGTAGAAGCTGCAAAAGAAATATAACCAACATTAGCTACACATAGAGGAAGAGAGAAAATTCCTCAGTGATTTGTACTTTACATCCACTGCTGCAACATCTCTCTTTTTTCGGCTGACACTGGCCTTCACAGCCACAACCACAGAGATGGATTCATTAACAACAATGATCTGGGAGCCACGTCAGCCTTGGTAGCACTTGATATGTTAACTACACCCCTGTGTTTCAGGGTCCTTTAGCATGATACTCAGAAAGTGTCTCGGAACAGTAGCTCTAACCTCTGGACACTGATGGCAGAGGTTGGCTGAGTTTACATCTGTTTCCAAAATTGCTGTGTAAAATGTAAATAAAAAGCAGAATGTGATGATTTGCAAATCCATATATTATTAAAAATGTAATGAAGACAACATATCACATTTTAATTTGAAGCCAGCAACATGTCAACATGTTGTCAACAACATATCTCAAAATTTGAGAGAGTGGCAACAAAAGACTGGAACAATTGAGTAATTCAGTGAATCTGCTTAGAAGTCTCTGTATGCAAGAGACAAGGCCAAAAACCAAGCCATGATCTACGGGCCCTCAGGCGGCACTGCATTAAAAACAGACATGTTTCTGAAGTGGAAAGTAGTGCATGGGTTCAAAAGAATTCCACCAAAAACCAATGTTTGTAAATATAGTTCATCCCTGCATTCACAAATGCAGGTTAATACTCCACCATGCAAAGAAGAAACCATATCCAGAAAAGCCAGAAAAATAGGTTCTCTGGGTCTGAGCTTATTTTAGATATACTGAGGCAAAGTGGAAAACTGTTCTGTGGTCTGACAAATCAAAATTTGAAATTCTTTGAAACGCCGCATCCCCTTGGTTAAAGAACAGAGGGACCATCCAGCTTATTATCATCTCACAGTTCAGAAGACAGCATCCATGATAGTATGGGGCGCATTAGTGCACATGGCATGGGTAGCTTGCATATCTGGGAAGGCATCGTTATTGCTGAATGATATATATACAGGTTTTGGAGCAACATATGCTGCCATGCAGACAATGATTTTTTCAGGGAAGGCATATGGCTATCAGCAGTATGGCTATCAGCTTGGCTATAGAAGAATAAGAATCTGAGTGTTAAATTGGCCTGCCTGCAGTCCAGACCTGTAACCCACTGAAAAAATCTTGTACATCATGAAACAAAAAATATGACAAAGAAGACCCTGAACTGTTGAGCAGCTGAATTCCTATATCAGGCAAAAATGGGAAACATTTCACTTTCAAAACTCCAGCAGCTGATCTCCTCAGTTTCCAAGCACTTACAGAGTGCTGTTAAAAGATGAGGTGATGCAACACAGTAGTAAACATGCCCTGTCCCAACTTTTTTTGAAAAATGTTGCTGGCATCACATTCAAAAAGAGAACATATTTTCAAAGGAACAATAAAATTTCTCAGTTTCAATATCTAATATGTTGTCTTTGTTCTATTTTCAATTAAATAAGGATTTGCAAATCATCACAATCTGTTTTTATTTACATTTTACACAGCATAGCATAGCATAGGTTGTAAAACAAGAAAATGTGAGAGCTGACCTAGAACTTCTTTCGATTCATATGTCTAAATGATTAAGTAATTATTCCTGAGTGTCAGTGTCTAATGCCTTACGTTACCACATGTGTGTCCCCCAGCAGCTAAAAATGCCTTCTGACATACAGTATGTCATCATGACTGAGCTATCAACCCTTTACAGCACATCTGAGGTCATATTGTCAGACAGCAATCAAAGTGTCAGCATTAAAATGCAAATTATTATGGTTCAAGGTGCAAAATAATAGTTGTTTGTGGGATTGGTGATAGCCTTTTTAATGCAAATAATATTGCTGCTTTTAAGACATATACTGATGAGTATGGGCCTAAGGGTCATCTGTGAATTATGCTTAAAGATAGAAGCCATGGTCTGACCAAAAGTTATTTAACTTTGCTTTTGTTTTTTTTTTTGTTTTGTTTTTTTTGCTTTTTCCATTCTAAGTAATTTATTTAGACAATGTGTTGACTCATTTATTTACTGATTACTGATAGATTTACTGTCATGTGCATAAATAGTACTAAAAGGATGTATATAAAATGAAATTCTTGGGCTCCAGTTGCGCTGTACTACAAAGACACGGTGGAACTAAATAAAAAAATAAAAATAAAAAAAATTAAAACTGCAAACAGGTAAAAGATGCAAAGTTGCAAATTTATAAAGGTGCAAAATTATAAATGTAAGTATGACTAATTTTTTGTCTCATTTGTAGAAGGTTAGCTGTGGTTCTTTAAAAAGCCCAGCAGTCTAAACATCATACCTGTAGTATTTAAGAGCACTGCAGTAGTGAACATGGTCTATAGTATAAGCTAACATCTAATATCTTTCAGAAATGTTCAGTTACAAAAAATATTGACACATCTCCTTACGTTTTTGAAGAAGTTATTTAGTCATTAGGTTCAAAATTGGATTGATTTGGCTCGATTTCTCTTTCACAGGCATAAGTGAAATGTCATGTTGATACTTTTCTGTTGAAGGTGTTCATGCTGTTCATGCATGAAAAGTAATGAAGTTTCTACTGGATTGTATACTTTGGATAATGCTTATAAAAATGTCTGTAGTCCCAAGTAGTGGCAAAAAAAAAACCCACCTTAAATGTCATCAGGAGAAGTGCATTTTCTGTAGGTAGTAAATATAAGACCTAAGTTTTACCTTATACAGTTTGTTTTTTCCACAATGGATAAAAACCTTCCAGGATGTCCATGTACAAGGACTTGAGAGAAGGAAAACATATTAACATCCAAACCTGTTTATCATGTTAGAAATATCCATTGATGTATTGGCATTCTACTCATTCTGCTCAAGAAAACATTTACAAAATATAAAATAAATGAGTTTATGACTGCGTGGACACTCATTCAAAGCACTTCTCACTAAGTCTTTGGAAGGGATAATATGTATAATAATTTTGTCAATTTCAGCTAAGCCAATTTAATGATGACATGCATTCAAATTTCATTTTAATTTTACAATCTCTATGCTGTAACTTACATTATCAATAACAATTTGATGTTTAAATGGCAAACTGTTTTGTGCTTTTATGATCACCAGATGGCACCAAAGCATAGACAAATGGAAACAAAAAATGTATTAATAAATGTTATTTTTATAAATCATATATGAACTTACTGGAAAATTTTCATGATGTCATTGTTAGCGTGTGAAATTGTCATTCAGAACACAGCATGAAAAACAACATTGGTAGCGCATCACATCTCGACATAGTGCAAACCTGAGATATGGGAAGTTCCGAGGCCACTGTGGTGATCATTGTAGTCACTGTAGGGGTTTACTTGCTCTCCACGGTGCTGGATGCAGCTGATTACACAGAACAAGAACAGCTACACCTTCCCATCAGCAGTCAGGGGAACAATGCACAGGTGGACCTCTGCTGATTAGAGGCAGGCCCCACACAGCCTGCTACATTTCTGTTCTTTTCATTAAATGTCTTTTTTACTAAAGCCTTTTTTAGATCATTTGAACATTTGCAAATCTTTTTCCACTGTTATCTATACAGTGTGTAAGTGGACATTTTAACTGCTGTATCTGGTCACAAAATGAACTGATTAGACTTATTTCCATTTCACTATGGTATGCAATCATTCAAAAACTTGATTAAAATCAGAGACAAAATCACATGTAATACTGCTACTTATCCTTGTTAGTATTTAATCTTAGATTCTTATTTAACACTGTAGCAAAATTAACTAGTAATAAGACCATCACCAAAACATCCATACCATCAATATGCAGTAGTAATGTCTTCATGAATTTTTTCAGTGACAAGATTGACAATATCAGGCAAAAAAAATACAAACTATGAATTTAAAGCCAGACAATCTGATAAGCAACTCTGTAGACAACAATATAATTATATCAGATCAGCCATTA
>JAQQZR010000039.1:15254259-15265951 GCA_030068235.1 Notoglanidium macrostoma | reverse complement strand
AAATGGTGACTCCTCTACACATAGTAAGGTGAAGTTTGGTGTTCCACAAGGTTCTGTTTTAGGCCCACTGCTTTTTTATTTATATATGCTACCTCTGGGTAATATTATTCATAAACATGGTATTAGCTTCCATTGTCATGCTGATGACACACAGTTGGATGTTTCAGCAAAGCCAGATGAGAGACACCAGCTTAATAAAATTGAGGAAAGTGCAAAGGTCATTAGACAATGGATGCGTACTAACTTCCTTCTACTTAATTCTGATAAACAGTATTACAAGTACTGTTAAAGGATAAACAGTAAAAAGTATTAGTAATAGGACTGCATGCAGGAACCTTGAATAGTGAAGGCTACAGCAGGGGGCAGATCTTTCATGTTTAACATTATGTTAAAACTATATTGAATACTATATTATGTAACTCTCCTTTTTTGACCATATAACATACAGTTACAGAAGTGTAATGGCATTATCCCGTCACCCAAATAAGGAGGGGTCCCCTTTGGGTCTGGTTCCTTTCAAAGTTTCTTCCTCTTGTCAAGTCAGGAAGTTTTTCCTTGCCAATCTTTGACACAGGCTTGCTCATTAGGGATATATATATATATATCAATTTATAGATTAATCAGTGTATGTTGAGAATTTTCATACGTCTTTGAAGCTGCTTTGTGACAATGTCTGTTATTAAAAGTGTTATACAAATAAAATTGAATTGAACTGAATTTAGAAATCTTTACACAAACTGACTGTATTTAACACTGCATTGGTAAAGCATCCTTACAAAACATGATCTTTGCAGGCACACACCAAGCCAAGTTTATAAAGTGGTTTAATTGAAAAACAAAATTTTATTTTAAAATATATTTAGATTTTCTTATAATAAAGATGTCAAAAAATATAAAATGTCGTTACTGTGAAATAAACTCCTTCCACTTCGTGCTGGGGTCCTACATCACCCTGTCAGGGCTTCCTTTGCAATAAAGGCCAACTCGCTGTACATTATTCCTTACTTATTTCCTACTCTGATAAAACTTTATTCTAATCTATTCTTTTCTAAACTATTTTATTCTATTATTTTCTATTCTAAGTGTCTTTTTAAAAATGTCCTTCGCGTAACACATTCTGATATGCAAATGATCACGCATTTTAGTTTATGACATCATATGACGTCGACTTTCTTTCCAAGCATACATTAGCTACTTTCGTGCTGGCAACACTGTCCAGTAAAGCTCTTCATTCAAACGCATAGGGACTGTGTGATGCAACGCATATTGAGTTGAGTTAATGAGTATAAAACACATATAAATCCAGAAAAAAATAAACTAGTTTAAGTAAAAACTGCGCCTGGAGTGAAGTGAATTGTGTTTATGAGCGGTGTCCATGAAAGTAAACGCTATTCGAATTGCGTAGGGGTGACGTCACCCAGTCACATGACACTAACTAGTTTCCTGTAGTTAGCTAGCTAGCTAACTGTGGTGTTATATAAGTAGTTATTAAGGTAATGAGCATGCGGGTGAGTTGTGTAGCTGGATAGCAGAATGCAATCTATGTTATGTGGACATGTTTAGAGAATTAAAGACACAACTGGGACAAAATGTGGCGGACAGATGAATGTAAAGCGTGTTCATTTTGTCACCGCTGAGAAAGCGGGAGGAACTTGCAGAGCAGCGGTGTGTATGTGAAGTTTAATTATAGTCGTTCTTCTTTCAGTTAGCCGCTCCCAGCTCGCTGTCCAGCCCTCAGGAGTCAGTAAAACTGTCATTAGGTGGACCCGGTCTCGGACAGTAGAGCTCGGTTTGGGCTGGAGCTCGGGGGATGTTGTCCGTCCTCTCCTGCGGCAGACTGCTGGCCCGGGCTGTCATCGGCGGCCTTTCTCAAACAGACAGCCGCGATTACAGCCTCATATCGGCTAGCTTTGGATACGGGAAAGATTTCCGAAAGGGTATTTTAAAGAAATGCATGTGCTACGGTGATGATGCCTGGTTTATTGCGCGACACAGATCCGCTGATGTTTTAGGTAAGTTGCTTCGGGTATTAACTGAACATTAACGTTAATAAATGCTAGTTAGCTACTTAGCATTACGAGCAAGGCTGTGGCTGTCTGGGCAACTGCAGGATAGCGCCTCGGTCCTGGCGTGGTAATAGGTTTGCCCATTTTAAAGGGTGACATTTTATTTATGCACAAGTTAATAATAACTAGTATTCATAAAGCCCTTATTTGTGACTTGGTATCCAGGCTGTAATCCTAGCTAGCTAGCTTATGTTTTGATAGAGTCACAGTGATGCCGTATTGGCCAAGTGCGCCAGTGTGCGTATCAGGAACTAAACTGGGGTGTTGAGCTCTCTGTGTGCTTATAAACATTACAATAGGATAACAAATACACAGGCAACAGTATTTTTCATAAATATTGCACAGGATGAATATTATGTGTTCATAAGTCTGCTCCTTAAAGTATGCCAGTCTCCTCCAAAAGTATTGGAACAGCAAGGCCAGATTGGTTTTTTTACTGTGCACTGAAGACATTTGTGTGTGAGATCAGAAGATGAACATGAGAAGAGAGATCAGAGTTTCAGCTTTTATTCCCTGGTAATTACATCTAGATATGTTAAACAACATGGAACATATCACATTTTGCATCAGTCCACCCAGCTTTTCAAGTGAGCTAAAGTATATACACACGACAAGCGATAGGTGCTTCTTGTTACCAGGAGTGTCATATAAGATTTATGGTTCAATCATTAAGTAGCCCTGGATATCTACTCTCAGTTTAATCTTTGGCTGTCTATGGGAGAAAAGCATGCCAATCTGAAGCTAAAAAAAGGGGAAAAAAACATCAGCGGTATTTCAATAACATTGGGCAAATCCAGTACCACAATTTGGAATGTCCTGAAAAAGAAGGAAATCATTGGTGTACTGAACAACAGGCATTGAATCAGTCATCCAAGGAAAACTGATGACTGACCAATGGTGAGAGCAGTAAAGAAAAACCCTAAAACAACACTCTGTAACGTCATGAACAACCTCCAAAGAGCAGGGGTAGAAATATTGCAGTCCACTGTTCGAAGGACGCCTGGGGAACAACAATATAGAGGCCATACTGCAAGATGTAAACCACTCGTCAGCAGTATAAATCAGGAAGCCAGATTGCAATTTGCAGAAATGAGCCACAAATGTTCTGTAACAAAGTTTAATGAACTGATGAAACAAAGATTAAACTCTCCAAAGTGATGGAATGGCCAAAGTATGGATACAGAAGGGATCTGCTCATGAACCTAAACATACAAGCTCATTTGTGATGTGTGGTGGAGGTTGTGTCAGGCCTTCTGGAACAGGCTCAAGAATCTTTATTGATGATCTAACTCATGATGGTAGTAACAGAATGAATACAGAAGTCTAGAGAAAGATATTGTCTGCCAATCACCAAATGTTAACCCAACTGAACATGCATTTCACGTTGTGATGGGTCATAGGCTTGATGCAGTTATTGTGAGCAAGGGATATGCAACCAAATGTTAAGTATTTTTGACTTTAATGTAGTTGAAATGATTCTGTCCCAGAACATTAGCTCACTTGGAAAAACTGGGTGGATTGATACAAAATGTGTTATGTTCCATGTTTAACATATCTAGATGTAAATACCAGGGAATAAAAGCTGAAACTCTCTTCTCGTATTCATCTTTTGATCATACACACAAATGTCTTCAGTGCACAGAAAAAAAGAAAAAAGAAATTAATTGGCCTTGCTGGTCCAATACTTTTGGAGGGGACTGTGTGTTGCAGTCTAGTCAGCATATTACAGATTGCAATGCCAAATGAGACTTTTATTGAGGTGGTGATGACAGACTTGTGCATTGGCAGTGCAGACAATTTTGGATGCCAAGGAACATCCTGTACTTCTACTCATTCATGCTAGTTTCCAGTCAAACAATCTTGAAGGCAGCACAGCGCATAACATCATGCGGCTCCAGGTCAAGATCTTTTGCTAATGTTTACATCAAACAGAATGGGTAAAAAATGGGATTGCACTGATTTTGACAATGAGATGGTTATTAGAGCCAGATGGGGTGGTTTGAGCATTTCAGATACTGTTGGCCTCCTTGAATGTTCATGCACAACAGAATGGCACTGAAAACAAAACATCCAGTGAGTGGCAGTGCTGCAGGCAGAAATGCCTTGATGAAAGAGGTCAGAGAAGAATGGCCAGACTGGCTTGAGCTGACAGGACGTCTATGGGAAATCATGTAATCCCTGCTTACAACTACGGTGAGCAGAAATGCAGCTCAGAATGCACAACAGCTTCAACCTGACAAAAGAAGAAAATCATATTGGCTTCCATTCCTGCAGCCAAGAACAGGAATCTGAATGAAACTGGACGGTTTAAGTTTGGAAGAAGCCCAGATGGTGATTGTGGCTCAGTAGTTATGGCTTTGGGCTTCTGACCAGAAGGTTGTGAGTTCAAATTCTAGAACTGGTAAGCTACCATGGAAAGCCCATATGCCAGATCTTTAACCCACAACTGCTCAATTGTGTCCTGTCCCCTATAATTGGCCTTGGATTAAAAAGGGTCAGACAAATGACAAATGTAAATGTGTCCTCCTGTAAAATTCATTTTAACAGAAATGTCCTTAGAGGTGCAGTCGTTGGTGTATTGGTAGAAGAGCAGTGGGAAGAGAACACACCCTTTGGGGGCATCAGTTGATGGTTAGGGATCCGAGTGTGAAATTCCCAGCCTTGCCTGTTTACTTTCTTTCTTACCAGTAAGAAAGTTGGTTAAAGGAATGGTAGAAAAACACAAAGTGAGATAGACCAGGTAACACTAAACATTCTGTTGCCCAAAGCTACCATATTTATCATTTTAGTAAGCAACACGTTGAATGTAAATGTACCATACCCAAAGGAACCGTACTGCCTGTGGCTGAACCGGGCCAGCATGTCCGCACCCACTTAACCAGTGGCTTTTTTTTTTCTTAAAAAAGCAAATTAACGTGAAGGTAAAATATTTATGTACCTAATCCTTATGCCTTGGGTAATGGGCAGATACTTTGAGGGTTTGCTAAAGCCTGCAGGGTTCCAGCAGTTAACAGTGATGATAAGAATAACTCCTAGCATCTTGCTTAATGAATGTCCCAGATGCTTTTTTTTCTTTATCACTCCAGAGTCGGTGTCCTGTTTGTGTTGCAAGAGTGATCATTGTTTCTTCTGCAGTGCAGGACACAACCACCTGTCAAAACTGCTTTTTTCGCGATCAATGTCTGATTTGTCTTCTGTTGCCCTCTTTTTTTTTTTGTCTTGTAGGTGTGGCTGATGGAGTGGGTGGCTGGCGGGATTACGGAGTAGATCCCTCTCTGTTCTCTGGAACTCTCATGAGGACATGTGAGAGATTAGTCAAGGAAGGCCACTTTGTGCCTAGCAACCCTGTGGGAATCCTCACTACCAGTTATTATGAACTCCTTCAGAACAAAGTACCTCTATTAGGTGAGTGTTTGGCTTCTCATTTATTCCTAATTAAAATTAATTAGCCATTAGTCACATCAGAAGAAATTATGAACAGGGAGGCTTCTTTTGAAACTGTTCTGGCAATCATGTTCTGATTGCAGATATAAAAAATATTAAACTAATATATATCAATTTGCATTAAATAGAAAATAAGAATGTAGTGTAATCCATTCTGAAGTGTAATATACACTCCTGGGCCAAAAAAAAAAAAAAAGAGGCAAACCCAATACTGCAAAATATTACACTTTTAATGGTCTCAAGAGCAAATCATTGTTCAGGAAAAGTATCAAGAATGGAATTTAAAAAAAAATAGATAAAGTAAATTGGTGTGGGATGGCTTTTCCCTTTATTTCCTTTAAATGTTGAAGTCTTGAGGGTAAACTTGCAAATGGCTTGTTACAGATAGAAGAGTCCATGTTGTTCCACTCAATGTTAAAGTTTTGTTCAATTTTAGCACCCTGACAAGTTAGTTTCAGTTTTATATCATTTAAACATTTAAATCTTCTCATGATTTCCTCTTTGCGTATCAGAAGACTATGTAAGTGAACTTCCCTGTTTCCAGCTTTCCAGCTTTTCCCCCCAACAGTTTCAGCATCGAGCACTGACGAGCAAAAGAAGGCCGAGTCTCAGGAGTGCTTTCTTTACTTCTTTTGTTTTAGTTCTTTAGTTCTAATTTTCTGCCCAGTGATTTTTGTTGAGCCCGTTAAAAGCTTAATGTTTTGCGATATTGGGCTTGCCTCATTTATTTTGCCCAGGAGTGTACTCTGAAGATCACATTTTGTGTCTGTGTACAGGGTGAGCTATTTTAAAAGTGAAGCATCAGTTGAACTGATACACACAGGAATGTTTGTAGATTTTGTGTACAGTCATGACTTCCACATCTTAGATATATTTTGCTGAAGGCTTTTGCTTGCTGGCTTTATTCTGAAATATTCTGCATGTGGGGTAAAAAACTGAAAAACTGTAAAACACTGAGATGTAACTGTTCCACAAATACCATTTGATTCAAATATACCGTATTCATGAGCATGTTTTTATATTTATATATATGTGTGTGTTGTACGCATATACTTCCAAGCTATTTTATTATTAAATTTTCTTTTGCCTATGAAACAAAATCAAGCTGTGTTTACAACAGTTCTCTTCTGTCCTTTCAGGAAGCAGCACCGCCTGTATAGTGATGCTGGACAGACAGAGTCACCGGCTTCACACTGCAAACCTGGGAGATTCCGGCTTCCTGGTTGTTCGAGGAGGGGAGGTAGTGCACAGGTCCGATGAGCAGCAACACTATTTCAACACCCCCTTCCAGCTTTCAATCGCTCCCCCAGAGGCAGAGGGCTCTGTTCTTAGTGACAGGTAAAAACTCTTTTTATTGTTCTTCCTTTCCTTACAGAGAAAGAGCATCAAAAAACTAGAACTGTCAAGATTACGTAAAGAACGGATGCCTACTTCTCTGCTAGGGGTAGAATAAGAGCAGCAAGAATTAGCATTTCATGCTGAGACTTTGGTCATTATCTTCACTGGATTATTGTCCCTGCTGTTGAAAGCTGCTAAATAACAAACACTACCACTGTTTAGGCTTTGTCTTAAAAAGCTCTCACTTTTCAATCCAGCTCCACTATATGGATATAGTGTATACATACAACTATATGTTGTACAACAGTTGTCACTATACAACTGACTATAACACTCGTGTGCGTGTGCTTTTTGAACTTCCCAACTCGGATTTAGTACCCCTTTTCTGTTTTTATAGCCTCCGCTCTTCTGCGATGACATTTTAGAGCATGGCTGTGCACATCTGTCGATCCAGCCACAAGAGCATTAGTGATGTCAGGGACTTGAGGTCGGGCAAAGAGGGCTGGGGTGCAGTCTGTGTTCTAGATCATTCCTAAGGTGTTCAGTAGGGTTGAGGTCCGGGCTCCGTAGTTGCTACTCTAGCCTTGATGAACCATTTCTTTATGGAACTTGCTTTGTGCACAGGAGTATTTTCATGCTGCCGCAGGTTTGGACACTTTAGTTCCAGTGAAGGGAAATTATAATGCTACAGCATACAAAGACATTCTAGACAATTGTGTGCGTCCAACTTCGTGGCAACAGTTTGGGGAAGAAGCACATATGGTCAGGTGTCCACATATAATGTAGGCTAGTATATGAGGTCAGTGTTCTCTTTATACTATATTCTGGTTTCAAGGAATCATGATACTTGCAGCTGTTGAAGTTTGTCCTTGCTTTCAAAAATACTTTGACATTACAAAGGAAGGAAAGATGGGCATGCTGCTGCCTTGCTCTAGCAGTGAGTAAAGGACCCTGCTGTGTCCAGCCACCAAGGGAATGGTAATGGAATCGGAGAGCTGCTAATGGGAGAGTTTGTCCACAGGCAAAAACTCTACACAGGGGTGGACTAGACCCCCTCTGTGTATCAACCAAGCCCGTTTCTTTATTAAAATACCATTGTCCCAGTATGTGTACTTGTACATTTTTGTGTGTTTCGGGTATTTAAATGTGGTCTCAAATGTACTAGTAAATTAAAAAACTTGAAAATTTGCTTTAACCCTGATTGAACAGAGAAGACTGAGCTCTCCCACTGATGGACGTAAAACCAAAAGAGCAAGCTGGCATCATATTACATTTTTGTTTATTTGTTTTTTTTCCCTACTTAAACAAGCTGGAGAAGCTTGCCAAGGTTGTGGCACTCCTGATGAGGCTCCTCTTCACATGGCCTGCTACTTATCTTTAGATAGGTGTGATGAAGCGACTGGATGTTCTTTCATGTCCTCTGCCATACTTTAATCTGCTCACATTGTATGCATTTTTAAATGAAGACGGAGCATGACACTTAAGATTGTACATCCATATTTCCACGGATAGGATGGCCCAGAAATGGCCACAGTCGGAACACGGAGTTAATGACCTTCCAGGAGTTGAACTTGACACTTCAGCACAAATCTAAATGTGTCCTCATTCAGTGTAATATGGAAGAGGATACAAGCTTGGGACAAGCTTTCAATATTTTTAAAGGAGGTCAGGAAGAGAAGTTCATCTGGTTGTATTCTTGAACAAAAAGTATTTACCAGGCATGGAAACATTTGCTTAAGGATGTAAATGTCGATACCATATTGTTCATGAGATGCTCCTGGTGGTGGTGTAATATATGCAACATTCTAATCCAAGATCTCTTTTGTTGTGTGGTTATTTAATTGGAATGTAATTCATTTAGCAATTGCAAATACTAATTATATTACCTTAATAGACACTCTAATATATCTCTAATCTAATCTATTCTGATAGAGATAAAAAAAATATATATATTTTTTTTGAAAAACTGCTGCATATGAAATGAGCTATAGTGTGTGCTACACCAGCTTAGCTCATTATTATTGCCAAACACCACTGCAGCAGCAGCAACATCCAAAAAAACCGCAATCTGACCCTCCACAAATTTATATAATTCAGGCATTTACGATTAACAGACTTGTAAGTAATGTTATGTTCGCTAACTAGCTTGTTTATCACCAACTACAGCCAGATCATGCCTTCCTCATCCTCATCTACTGCTTCTCTGTCTCTGCTTCATCCAAAGAGTTTCCTTTTATCCATTTACAGAAGTCATTCAATGTTTTATTCAGTAAAAGATCATCAGTTTCATTAAAAAAAAAGAATTTTTCTTTTGTCATGTCACCATACTTCCATTCTAAAACTGCACTCCGTCTCATGTGCTGACACATGAATAGCTGCATGCCTGTACATTATAGTTCACCTCCTGTACATGCACACTGACGTGCACAGACGCACAGAAAGCTTCACTTTGATAATATCCGGAAAAGAGTGGATGCTTTTCTATTCCAATCTAAATTAATGCACCGCCAAAAAAACTTTGTTGTTGAAAGGTGCATGATGAGAACGCAAATACGAGGTTAAACCATATAAAAACAGAGACAAGAGCGCAGAAAATACACCACGGTTTGAAACGCAGCACACCAGAGAGTGATCTCACCTTATAGTTTTAACATTGTGGTCTTTATAAAGATAGACTTAAGACATAAAACGAAGACTTAAAATCTTCACACCAACTGTACTGTATGTTTCTCTTCCAGTCCTGAAGCTGCAGACAGCGCGTCCTTTGATGTCCAGCTAGGTGACATCATCCTCACAGCCACAGATGGGCTCTTTGACAACATGCCAGACTATATGATCTTACAGGAACTCAAAAAGCTGAAGGTATTATCATGGACATTTGATCACAATTTTGTAGAGCTGATATCTTTGTAAGTGGTTAGAAACAATAACAATATGGCATACTCCGTTTTAGAACACCAATTATGAGAGCATCCGGCAGACAGCCAAGAGTATTGCAGAGCAGGCCCATGTTTTGGCATATGACCCCAATTACATGTCACCTTTTGCACAGTTTGCTTGTGACAATGGACTGAATATAAGAGGTAAGTAATATTTTACAAAATTCCTGAAATTAGTTATTTAATTTAAACTAATTAATCACTTCCCCTGACCTAGGGGAAATTTATGTTGGGGAATCGGGATACCACTCTCTTGAAATGCATGATTTTATTTCCAACACAAGTGTAATTTATTAAATATAATTTTTATAGCTCACACCGGCATGCACACTGTATGGTAATATTTTCAGTTGGTTGGTTAAATTTCATTTTTATTGATTTGTATAGCACCTCTCATGCGTGTAATGTGACTCAAAGTGCTGTACATATAAAAGAAAAAGAAAAGATATAAAAGCAAAGTAGCTGGAATAAACACAAATAATAAATCAATAAAATTGATGTAAAAGAAATAAAACCTATATCTAAAAAGATATCTACAACAACTTTTTAAATAAAATAAGTGATTCCGCGTCTCTAATTGCTAAAGGTAATGTATTCCACAGTTGAGGTGCGTAATGACTATATGCTGCCTCCTCACTGTATTTCTTGGAACTCTGGGTGACTGAAAAATCTTATAAGCCTTGATTTCACCTTCTCTCTCATTCCCTAGGGTCCTATAACAATCATCTTTATTTGGTCTTCATTGGCTTTTAAAAAGGTGTTGTGCATCCATTCATTCATAGCTGATAAACATGTATGTAAATTGTTTGTTAAATCAGCATCAGGCTCTCCTGCTGCAGAAAACTGTGTATTATCAGTATAACAATGAAAATCCACAGTGTATTTTCTGAAGATATTGCCCAGAGGAAGCATATAAAGGGAGAAAAGCAGGGGGCCAAGTATGCTGCCCTGTGCTATTCCACATTCAATTGTTAATGATAATGATGAACATTTGCCTAATTTCACCTGAAAGCTTCTTCCTGCTATACATATATTGAACCACTTCATGACAGAACCAGAGAGCCCTGCTGACTGGAGGTGTAGTAGAGTGATGTGATCAGTGGTGTCAAACGCAGCACTTAAATCGCTGCAAAATCTAAAAGGCTACCTTATTTGAGTCTGTGTTTCGCCTGAGATCATTAACTACCTTTACAAATGCTGTCTTAGTGCTAGAACTCTAAAACCTGACTGGAATTTTTCTAATGTATTATTATACAAACATTCTGTGATCTGTAGAAAGGCAACCTTCTCTAAAATTGTACTCATAAAAGGAAGATTTGAAATAGTTTAAAGTGATTAAAAACAGTACTATCTAAATTAGGTAGATTTTGTTTTTGAGTAGTTTGGCCACAGTATATTTTAAAGAGTCTGGCGGAAAACTGGAATGGTGGAAGCGAATATGGGTTGATTGTGTAAATATATATAAAATATAAATTATAACAACTTTCTACATCTAGGAAAAGGGCATGACAAATTTTCGCCTATGCCCCACATTTATCAGTCCACTGGTAACAGATATCAAACTAGCTAAACCAATGCTACGTGACCTCTTGCATGAGAGTTTTGTTACATTCGTTAATTATGAAGCCACAACTATCAAGCAAAACATGTGCAATAACCCACATACACTACCAGTCAAAAGTTTGGACACACCTTCTAATTCACTTCATGTCTTAAAGTAATGGACTGTTGTTTCTCTTTACTTAGTTAAGCGGTTGTTGACATAATATGGATTACTACAGTTGTTCAACAGGGCTGTTATAAAAAATACTGTATTTTTATCATTTAGCATTTACTAGTTACTGTATGTCTCAAATGGATTAAGAAGGCAAGAAATGCCACTAATAAGCTTTTAACGAGGCGCAC
>JAQQZR010000039.1:15237425-15250776 GCA_030068235.1 Notoglanidium macrostoma | reverse complement strand
TTTACTGCATAATTCAGTATATGTGTTGCTTCATAGTTTGAGGTATTCAGTATTGTTTTACAATGTAGAAAACAAAAATAAAAAGAAAAACCTATGAGAAAGATGTGTTGACTGGTAGTGTGTATGAACTAAATTCTGCAGGAGAGAGGGAGTCAATGCACATCTGTATTTATAATAACTCTATTATAATTTTTGTCCTTTGCAAATGTAAGTATTTTATGCAATATTTGCTAATGCAGCTTTACTTCTGTTAATGCACTGTTTCTCTAAGGAGGAAAGCCAGATGACATCACTGTCCTCCTGTCTATTGTTGCTGAGTACACAGACTGATGTGACTGCAATGCTCCACTTGTCCTCTTCATTAGCGTGGTCATTGCTTCCTGCTGGCAGGATGGACAAAAGTTTTCATTTCTTTGCCACGGACCAAACCCCGATCCTCTTCATTGGATTTTAACAAATCTTGGGTCACTCTGGCATTTGCAACTTCATGTAAACCATTTACAATAAGAAAAACTCTAAGTATTAAAATGATCAGAATTGTTTTATGATGGATTAAACCAATCAGTTATATCTTACAGTGCTCTCATTACTGATAATAAACATAGCATGCAGTAAATCTTTTTGAGAAGATGTAAGATAACTTTAAAAGTAATGAGTAGCAATGGCATTCACTCCTATTCAGGAATATGCAACCTGAAATTAACCAGTGAGAGGATTAACATTGTTTCAGCAGGTTCATGTGTGGAGATGATCATGAAAATTGTATCATTGTGCCAGGAAAGGCCTATCTGACTTTTGAGTATAGAGACAAGGTATGTCATGATGCCTATAGCAAACCTATAGGACAGTGACTCATAATGAAGAATCACTGAAAATGGTCAGTTTGGCCTTAAAGTATCAATTTAAAAAGCCATTTTAATAAGCTCATGTGTAACCTTAGTCATTCAGGTTGTAATCTGGCTCTGCATTAATATAGAACACCACAATTCAAGAACCAGGGAAAAGGGATGTTGTACTAAAATGAATAAGGAGACAATTTCATTGTGTTAAGTTTTTTGTTTACTTGTTTTTTTGTTTTTTGTTTTTTTTATATAATAATATATTAAATATTGTATTAGTCTAGAGTTTCTCCACACGGTGTTGGTTGTTGTGTAATAACAATGCAAGAGACTGCAAGGTTTTATCTTATGAGGGGGGAAAAAAAAGAAAACTATTTAATTCTCTGGTAACCACTTTGAAGGTTCACATGCTTGGGTGTGTGTGTGTGTGTGTGTGTGTGTGTGTGTGTGCATGTGGACTTGCGAGTGATCTACTGTATGTAAAAAGCTAAATACAAACTTGTTGTATATCTATGTATGCATTAGGAAATATACCATTGTATATGAATATAACTTATATTTTATAAGTGTAATTTGTGTTAATGTTTCTTCCTCAGCTTTTTTTGTAATCATAATTTTAAATATTCCTTGAGGGTGTACGTTGTTAATGCAAAGGGCAAATGCTAGCATCTATGAATGCTTGAAGCAGGTGCGTGTCATATGATCTAATAAAGGTTTATTTTTCTAATTGGGTGATGATTTGTCTATTCAAGACCAGCTTGCAATACGCTGTTATATTCCCCAATGTGAAATTTGCTGTTGTGCAATGCATCAGAATGTACTTCACATTATTGATGTGCAATTTATAGCATGCTTACAGTCTTTTTTTTTAATTATTATTATTATTTTATTTTATTTTTTTAAACATACAAGCTTTTCTAAACATAATAAGGTAAGTGTTTATTTGGGAGGGTTTGTTAATGTAAATACATAAAGATTATTATTATTATATATTATTATTATTATTATATTATTATATTGTTTATATTCTGGAGTCTTTTGACAAAATGTAACACTTTGTAATAGTTCACCATATCAGTGTGAGGCACATAGATCACACTTCCAATGCTGACTGTATATCTACTCCCCCATTAGCCATTTATAACACTTCCTACCAAGATAAATGAATTACATGTAGGCATGTAAGTAAAATAAAATTCTAATAAAGCAAAAGTGATAAAGCTTTAGTGCCACAACAGTTTCAACTCTACTGTACTGGGAGACAACTGTAGTCTCCTGGCAACTCTACACATGTCCTTTGGTGTATGTTCGCTGACTTACTCTTCCTCTCTTTTGCCATTGTCTCCAGCATCATCCTCAGTGTCGCTGGCATACACCAAACATTGTAGTTCTGATTTGATGCTTTCCTCCTGATCATTTGCTACAGCCCCAAAAAGCAGAGAACAGATCTGGTGTATGAGAGAAAACTGCTATAAATTTACTAGGCATCCACATTTCATTTTGATCAGATCTTCTGTCATAATTCAAGCGTTAGAGAGTGATCTGTATAGTGCTCTAAACCATATCACATTTTAATGAAATTATGCCAAAGGGACAAAGAGTTCTGGCATATAACCTACACATTTACCTTGAAACTGGTTGGTGTTATTGCTGTGTTCAAAGCAGATCCAGAGCTCATTCCATTCAAAGAAGCTTTGGGTTTTGAAAAACCCAACTCTCCTTCCCCAACTAGTTGGATAAGCTTCCTCACATGTAAAGTTGGTCTGAAGAATGGACTTCCCTGGCTGGATGCCACGTGTTCCCCAGCTGAATGAACTGAACTGTGGGGCGCTGCATTAGTAGCTTCTGTCTCTACTGGACCCTCGTGTACAGAGATGCCCAATACACTGTAAATAAGAATGAGTCATTAAGTCATATTTTGTAAGTAAGTGTAATGTCATTAAGTCATATTTTTAAAGTACTTTTTCTTTTATTATTGTATTAAAACTATTTAAACACAAGATTACTCCACATTGCACTCAGTCATGTTTTTATAATTTTCTTGGACCTTGTACAGTCTGTCAAGTTTTCCAAGCATTGCTTTTACTGTGATGAAGTACTAAAGTAGTGTGCTTTGACCTAAGAAGATTTTTACTCAGTCAGTTATTGTTCTATACTTTTTGCTTCCTCTATTGTATTTGTTGAGGCCACTGGGTCACTCGGTGAGGGGAACGACAGACGCTAGGTGATGATGGGGGTAATTTTTAAGTGGTGTCTCAGAATTCAGCGTATTCCTGTATTTAACAATAGAGTTAAAAGTGCAATAGAATTAGTTATACACCATTTACAAATGATTCACTCATTATGAATGGCTCTTGTGTGAAATATTCAGATCAATTTGCATGAACAAACAAATTCAGAGAGTTTTTTCCTTCCTTCTATCCATTTTCTATGCTGCTTATCCGTTGTAGGGAAGCTGGAGCCAATCCCAGCTGACTTCGGGAGAGGGGCAGGGTACACCCTGGACAGATTGCAACTCTATCGCAAAGACAGAGAGCCATTTACACTCACATTCACACCTAAGGGCAAGTTAGAGTAGCCAACCCATAGTATTGTCCCAACACACAGTTTTTGACTGTGGGAGGAAAGTGGAGTGTCCAGAAGAAACCCATGTAGGCATGGAGAAAAAATGCAAACTGCACACAGAAAGGCCCCCACTGGTCAACCCTGGGATGGAACCCGGAACCTCCTTGCGGTGAGGTGACACCACTCCCCCACTCCCCCCTATTCTATTTACAAACATTTTCCACTTAATGTTTGTTCCACATTTTCACATAATTCCCTCTTTGCACTGAGCGCTGTGGCTCTTGGAGAGCTTAGCAGCTCACAGCACTATGGCACTCATTTCTGCTTTGTCTATTGTTTGTTTATGTAGCCGTATGTGTTTTGTTTTGGTTTATGTCTTGTCCTCTCCCAGGTTGTGTCATATTCACTGTGTGCCATGATCACTTTCACTTGTTTTCAGTTCTCCCCTTGATTAGTCCTTGTATTTATGCCATTGTGTTTCTCAGTTCTTGGTGAAGTATATGGTCAGTGGTCCATAGCTGATGAGACCAAGCCTTTACATTGTGCATGGTGCCGTTCCAGTTTTTGAATCCCTGTTCCCTTATTTCTTTTCTTCTCTCTGCCTTGCCTAGTTTATGCTGTTTGCTCATTGCCTGGCCACTGCCAGTATTCCTGATAATGAATTTTTGCTTTTTTGACTTGGATTTGTATGAAAGCTTTAATAAAACTTTGTTTTACCTGCCATTGCATTTACCAAACTTACTAATTGTAATAATTAAGCTGGATTCAATTAACTCATGATGGTATAGGGTAACTATGGAACTATAAAGGGGAGGAAATTCTGAGAACTTTAGCTCCCCCACACCAAGCTCCAGGTGAAAGGTCACCAGCTGCTCACAAACTTTATTACAGTCTTGACTTTGCATTTGTTTTCAGTTATGATCTAGTTGGGAAAACCAGTGCCTGAAAAGTTGGACTGCATCATGTGGATGACTTTGCAAATATACTGAAGATGCTCAGGGGATAAATAGCAGTTTGGTTGGTAGAGTGTTTTGTTTTGGTTTAAGTTCCCCTCATGGCAGGACTGAGGGGAGAATTCAATTTGAATAAATTAGGATGTAGTTTTTCCTGTTTGGTCTGTCTTGTTGCATTTGATGGCAAAAATCAGTGTCTTTGTTAAAGACAGTGGGGAAAAAAGAAGGGATAGCATGTGGGATCAACAATTTCTGTGATCAAATTACAATTAATACATTACTAAATCCAAAGAAGTAAAAAATAAAATGACTTTACTATTAAAATGGGCGGTGGACATTTCTTTTAAAAGGAAGGTGAAGATGGTTAGCAGAGACATGGGGCAATTCAGTGATGAGTTTATTGACAAAGTTGATTATGACACTGTATACACATACAGTGGGTGATACATCAGAGCTTTGAATTAGCAATGGTTGATATGTACAACTGCTGAGTTAGAGTGAATTAAATGACTGCCCATCCATTCACACTCTTAATTGAGGGAAGCAATAATAATAATGGAATGAAGCCATCAAAGGGTGAAAGATTTACTGGGACTGAAGTGAAGGCCAACAGAATGAGCAGACAGGAATATACCATATAGTGAGTTAATGAGATGGTAGGTGGAGTTTCAGGTGTGTTGTTCTGCACAAACTTCAAAAGTGAATCTTATTGCTTATCGCTAAACAGAACTATGTGCTACAAGAAATTAGTTATTATCAATCCATTTAGTGCTTCATGGTTCAGAATGGCAGAAGAAACTATACTATTTTGTCATGTTTTGGACAAAATAAAGGAATATATTAGGTTGATTGCTATTTACCATTATTAGCATGCTGCCTTACTATACCATGACCTAACTTATCCATAACTGAGCACAGCCATAATGCACAAGACTATAAATTCAAGAGGGTTGAAATGTTAGGAACAGTATCTGAACCAGCTCTAAGCTATTAAGCACCTGCCTAGCAACACAGCTGTTTAATCTGAAGCATTAGCATCTTTATGTGCATAATGTGGCTGCAAACTTTTCTTCCAGCATCTCACTTACATTAAAAGAGCCATTTTGTGGGTTTTTTTCCCCTTTACATAATCATTTCATGCAAAAACCATTTCATGAAGTTCTGCTTTGTCTGTAAAAAAATAAATAAAACAAAAACAAACAAAAGCATTGCTTAAATTGCTTTAAAATTGCTTAAAAATCATAGAAAAAGCTCTCTCTGTCTGCTGTTATTCATCAATTATCCAGGAAGATTTGTATTCCCTCCCTGCCTGATAAGGGTCTTCAAAACAGAAACAGAAGTTGGCCTTCATTAGCCAGTACAAAATAATAAACCTAATTAGGAAAAATTTGAGGAAATGCCCGAAAATAATTGTTTAACCAGAATTCTACTCTTATTCTTGTCAAGAACTACAGTTTTTCACATTTCACACGTCAACAATTTGTTAACAAATATTAGAAGGAGCCAATTCCAGCATCTTCGGGCGAGAGGCGGGGTACACCCTGGGCAGGTCGCCAGTCCACCACAGGGCCAACACAGACAAACAACCACACACACGCACATTCACACCTATGGGCAATTTAGAGTAGCCAGTTGATCTAATCTGCATGTCTTTGTACTGTGGGAGGAAACCGGAGCACCCGGAGGAAACCCACACATGCACGGGGAGATACGTAGTTGTGGCCTTGAAATATTAACTTGTGGTCTCAATGTGTTATTTCATACAGCTATACGTTGTTATAAATAACCATCAGGTCACATATCATCTCTATATGTATCTGAGATTCAAAGTGGATGACTGTCACCTGTGTGCTGGAGCTTCCTTGGCAACAGACACCTGGGATGGATTCTCACTGGCAGGATCCACTAGTGTAGCCAATACTACTACAGCCTCCAGCAACATATCCACCAAACTGAACGACACAGGACTAAAAGAAAATATTCAGCACATCACTCTTTACCAAAAAAGTAAACAGTTTTTGGTTTTTTTTTGTGCTGAAACAAATGCACCCTTACTTTCCAGATGAACCAAAGTGGACAGACACTTGTAGGCCATGAGACTCTGCAAATGTCAGCAAGCCCTGAAAACAAGTGCATGATATTTAACTCTCTGTATCTTGTTTATAGCAACCTCCTTCATAATAAAGGTCTAGGACACCATAAAAGAACATTACCATCCATCACATCAGCAATCTACAATATATAACTATTTCGAACATAGTGACTTGATACAGGTTTGTATGACCCCTCTCCTCACTCAATTCATGTGTATTACTTACTTGGAATCAGTCATGGACATAGTGTACTATCCAACTCTGTAACTCACTGTGACAGTTTAGTGGCCCAGCAATGCAGCTTAGCCCAGACATCTGTCTTTCTGTATCAGCCACTGACATACACACAGCAGTCTATAGAGATACCATTCAGGACCGCCAGTCCAGACACGTGTAATGAGTGCAACCACTATAGGGGATTCCGCAGCTTACGCCAAACTACTAAAATCCAAGTCAGGGGCTAAATAGGTAAGATCAGGACAGTGTATTAGATTAAGAAATGTAGGTCTAAGGCATTTCTGTTTCCATATAAAACTAAATGAAAACCAAAATCAATACTTGTATCATCATCTTCAAATAAAATATGTAGGATACATATAGTCCTAAATCATTTAATATTTGTATCCTATGAGGGGGCAAAAACATGATTGTGGGTTATAATCTCTAGGTCTTCTGTGTAACTATAATTACCTACTTAAGTGAAAGCTAAAGTCCGGGTACTGGATAGAAATGAGTCATAATAAAAATGATCAGGAAACAAGCTCATCCCAGAGCCTCAGACTTTTCTTAAAACTCATGCACAATAAGGCCATACTGATTTCAGATGAGAGATAGTCACCATGAAAGAATACATTACAGTAACATAAGCCACTCTCAAAGGCGTACTCACTCTCTTAAATTCCACAGTAGAAAGAACTTTGTCACATGATGAATGTTTGGTTCGGTTTCAATCACAAAAACAATACATGCAGAAGTGTCTCGATGGACAATTTGATGTGAATTGACAAAAGACGAAATGGCAAAAGTGCAGTTCATATGTGGAATGTCACATTTATCAAAGTTCTATATTTACTTGTCATTTTGTTTGTGTTGTGTTCACTAGTAAGCCAAGCCCTCTACAAAGCTGCCTCTGCTTGCAGCTATGGGCCAAATGTAGTAGGAATTTTGAACAGCTTGTAAAAAAAAATCTATGTTGATACAACAATTTACACCATCAAACATACCTATTTACAGCATTAAACATCAACATACTTATAGCATCAGAGTACACAAAGAAGCCACTTCCACAATATAGCCCTGTAAGTTATGTAAGTGACTGTCAAAATGTTTCTTGGTTCATACCCTCAGTTCTTTGAGACAGAAGGTTATATCTGAGTCCACTCTGAGATGGAAGTAGTCAAATTCATCGGGATGTAGAAACATCTCTGTATACATTGCGCGATCTGTGAGCAAACCATAAAAAACTTAAAGTAGATAAGAAAATTCTTTTGTAGCACTCTATTTTTACTGCAGCAGATCATACACTCCACTGTAAAAACCACTGACCATTGCCCTCTTCAAAGTAATTCTTCAGTATCACCCTAATGGGTGATATAGACAATGTAATTTCCTCTTGTGAGACAGGGAAGTGCATCACAATGTCACTGAGAAGTCTGAGAAAATACCAAAAACTCTCATGTTTGACTGAAACATACCATATGAGATGACATTTCTAAAGATCCCTCGATATCCAAAAGTGGCTTAATCTCACATTGAAAAACTGTAATTTAAGTTCATACAGTATGTATATTAAGAAAAAAACAAACCATACAGTATATCAAAGAATATAGGTTTTAACAAAACATGTCACAATTATTGCCACCTCCAGAAATTCTTATAAACAAAATTTAACTAAAAGAGGTGGTGTGTGTTTGGTGGGCATAAAACACTTGTATCCATTTACACTCACTGAACACTTTATTAGGCACACCTGTACACCTACTCATATTCATGCACTTATCAGATCAGCCAATCGTCTGGCAGCAATTCAACATATAAAAATCATGCACATACAGTTCACCATGTCAGATTCCACTTCTGCCATCTAAGAACAGAAAGCTGAAGCTGCAGTGGGTACAGGCTCACCAAAACTGGACAGCTGAACAGTGGAAATACATAGCCTCATCTGATGAATTTTGTTTTTGGTGAGACACACAGATTGCGTCTCCACACAGTCCAGGCTGGTGGACATGGTGTAATGCTGTGGAAAATGTTGGGATGTGGTAGAATGGGAGGTTCAGAGCATGAAAGTGAACCTGAAAAATCTTCAGGACCATAATCTCAGGAATTTTTCCAACATCTTGTGGAATCCATGTCACTGAGGCTGTTTTGAGAGCATAGGGAGGCTCTACCCACTATTAGTATAGTGTTCCTAATAAAGTGTTTGGTGAGTGTATATTAAACTTTGTATTATTCCTAATGAATCTATAATAATTACTATTACTGATGAATGGCTGTTCTTTTAGTCATTCATCAACATGGGAAAGATTAGAGACTACGCAATAGAAATGAGACAAATGGCTATAGAAAAATAGCTACATGTCTGAAAATGCCCATCTCCACAGTTAGGGTAATAATGAGGAAGTTTAAAACAGCTGGGACTGGTGTAAGTGACCTGCCTGGAACAGCCCTGCTTCACCTGTGATGGTTAGAGAGACATGGTTGAAGCTTTGCATAGGATAGTAGAATATTGGTGTCACCAAGTCTCTCCATGCTAAAACTTTTTCTAAGTCATGCCAGAAGTAGTCATTTTTTCATCCAACAACAAATGTAAGCACCTAGAATTATTTTCTCACTAGAAATAAGATGCTAGAGTTGCTTTGATCGTCAAAGATACAAAAAAAGTAGATTTCTGGCTACAAATACTCGAGGTAGGTTTGTCATCGAAAAAAAAGGATTAAACACAAAGTATTAAATGCAGAGGTGACAGCAACTGCAACACATAATTAAAAAAGCTTTGTTGAATGACAAGTAAGAATGATTTGTAGGTAATTATACATAACGGGTATTAGCCTACTTTGGATGTGCCTTTAAAATGTTGGGACACAGGTGAGCTGGAAAAACTGCTTGCAGCGCTTCACATTCTTGGTACCTCAAGTTATGTGTCTTGGTTATTCCTACAATTTAACACAAGGTAATACATTCATGCATATATGCTAAAGCACACAACTGAAAAGTCCTAACTTCATGTAACCATATCTGTTATATGTGATGATAATGTATGAGACTGATAATCATTATGATCATGGTGAGAGAGAACAATGTCTGTGTTTATAGGTTAGTGTATAGTGCCCCCTAGTGCTACAAATACAGCTCTAAATTTCAGCAGATTACCTTACTGTAAAACCAACTTACCATTTCTGCACTTAAACTGGAATACCACCCTGCTGTCGAAGATATTGATAGTTATCTCACATCTGTACACACTGCGCTCTAATGTGGTGACGCTGCGGAAGAGGGGCAGCACCGACTGAAGAACACACAATCAATTTATCAATAAGTTAAAACTGCCAGTACAGTCAGGATCCAGACTCGGAATGCTCTTATTGGGATTAAAAGTTAAAATAAAGCCTATTATCCTTTTACTTTTTTGGACTGACCATTAAAATACAGCCTACTACCAGCTGACCAATAAGTCTGCAGAAAAGTTGTAGCATTGTTTTGCAGGGGTGGCCAAATTGCATTGCCGGGGCAGACAAGCAGATTATGGGATGTTAGTTTATCATTTGCAGTTCAGCTTCAGGATGTTGATATAATGGTCGTTTTTTACTTCACTTGTTCAACAACCTAAGAAAGAAAGAAAAACCTATACTCCTTAATTACTTTTGCAAAAAAACTCTTCAAGAAGAAGGTTACATACAAGAGGGAAAGCAATACACCCAGTGAAATAACATGAATTATACAGCAGTTAGTTCTGGTCCACTAATTTGACTGGTCAAGCCAATGTTCCAAGGGTGCCTATATTTCTTATAATCACACTGGAATGTTTCACTGTGTGTATCACTCCACTCATCTGTGTTCACCATATAAAATTCAAGTCAAGTCAAGTGGCTTTTATTGTCATTTCAACCATATACATGTAATACAGTGTACAGCGAGACGAGACAGCGTTTCTCCAGGACCAAGGTGCTACATACAAGCTTTTTAACGCTGGGGGGGAATGTGCACTCTGATAATAAAAACAGAGACGTTTGAAAGTATTTTGGTTGTTAGGGGCCGGCCCCCCCGGCATCAGGCCACACAAAAAACTGGAGTCCTGGTCTCCATAGCAACCCGAGGACGCAAAGCATTTCCAATAGGTCTTTCTTGTAGGTTGTTTTTTAAGTATTTCTTTATATCCAATAATGTTTCTCGCGGGTAGACACGAACACCGTTCATTTGGTGTCCATGTGCCGCCAGTCACGACACGAAAACAAAACAAAACAAAAAGGCACAACTTTCAGATCCGGAGTGGCCACTGCGAACCGCGGCCGCACCGCCATTACATCATTCTGCTTCCTATTTTGAAGCCTTCACTACAGTAGTGTTAGAGAACTCATCAGCAGAAATGGCAAATGATACTTTTCATCAGTTGAAGATGAAAAGGAACAAGGGACACCAATTTTACGTGAAGCACCTTTAATGGGAAAGTACAAATCAATGTGAACTAGCTAGTGAGCTAGCCAAGATGCTATAATATGAGTGTGGCCTCTTCAGGCTCTATTTCCAAGCAAAAATAAACAGAACATTTTGTCATATTGTGTCCAACGTGTCACTTACACAATATTAATTCTTGTTTATAGAATTGTTGTATAAAAGCAATATCACACTCACAATCATGCAGTTATAATGAATATCAATATTCAGTACAACTGCACTCTTGCTCATGCAATCTGTATCAATGCACATTATTTTAATCTAGTTAATTGGGCCTCTGGGCAAAGAAAACATGGGACTTGGCAACCACATTGGAACTTTCATTTCCTAAGTGTGCTAGCTAATGTATTTATGACCTGTCCACCCCTGTTATGTATATTTTTAAAGTGAAAATTTGTTATCTGTGCAAATACTGAAATTGTGCACAGCTGGAATTTCTCATACCTTTAAGGATACCTTGCACTGTGCAGACTTATTATCCTGTAGTTGGTCTGAAGTTGAGGTATAATGCTGGAAGAACATGGGAGAGAAGAGGAAACAAGCATATGCCGAATGGGCCTTGTTCACGGTCCTAACAGCCAGCTTTGATTTGTGAAAGAGGAAAAAAAGGCTTATATTAGCTATGTTTACATGAAAATTTTATACTTGATCTTTTTCAAACTATGGCCATTCTACAGATAAAATGGCAATCCAACATAGTGTATTGGCATTGTGGTCCTACTTTGATCAGAGTCACATTAAAATTATATGGTTTACTAATATAACAGGATGTTTGCCTGAAGGCTGATAGATAGTGGTTCTCCACTTCTTGGCAATTCACTAGGCCAACTACATAAATAGTGGTAACTGTCTCTGCCTTTCACTTATATAGTCAACACCTTCCATGAGACAGCGAAAAGTATATTCAAAATAAATGCAACAAACTGTCATTAAAAAAAAAAAAAATTGCTGTTTCAATTTCCATTCACAGTGACATGAGGCTATAGGGTGTCACAATTCTCATGTTTGACTTGTGAAGGATGCTCACCAACCTGTATATGGAACTACTGCATGCAGACAGCCGATTTCTCCATGGTATGTTAATTGAATTTGTGTGTGTTATAATTTGTCTGGTATTTTTTCAGACATAGAGTGACAAAATGATTATGAGCTTCATTTGTCTTCTGATGGTAAAAATGAATTATCATTGGTCATTCCAACAAATTATTTTGAACCATTTTCCTTTCATAGCTTGTCACAATCTGCACTTGTGTTTGAGTAACAACGCTGTTTATAACTCGTGGCCAGTGAATCGAAAAAACCGTCACGAAAGCCTCAGGATGAACACATCAGTCAACATCCAGAAATGTGATGAAGTCTGCCCCAAGTGCTTACTTTTGCACCCCCAAACCCTTGGTCACTCTTGCACCATAGGGCCAGGCCTTGACAACTTGACTAGTGAAAAATAGGAGGAGGACCAAGGTCAGAGCTATAAAATACAAAAAATTTACCAAGAAGTAGACACAGAGCATACTTCACAGTGGATGAGTCAAGCATATGAATCTTGAGGGTTGTCAAGTTATAAAATCAACTATCATTGGCATCGGCTCCATAGCAGGTTGTTTGGAAGGGCTGAATAAAGCCCTCTTCCTTGAGGGTGCCAGTGGCATTACTTAGCATTAGTGTTTGCTAAAGGCCCCTAAACCAGAGGTGATACGCAAAAAAAAAAACACTTTACTATAATTTGTAATAAAGGTTTGTGTATCAGGCAAGTTGTAAAATGCCTCCTTATACTGTGAAAGAATAGAAACTGCAATTTAGTACTTAACCAAATTAGGTAACTAGCATCAGATCACAAAGAATTGGCAATCATGAAGCATTCATATTTATCTGGGACAGAAATGGGAAAAAGCAGAAAAGGAGGATAAAACAGTAAGAAATTAAGGCTAATGTAGTTAAGTGGCTGACTAGCATGCTAGTATCTGGAGAAGAAGTTTTGTGCCAATATGTTGCTAGCTCAATACCACAAGCTATGACAGCAGCAGCCTGCTGACTCATCCAAGATAATGATTTAATGAAATTGTTAATAAAATACTAAATAATTTTATTCCATCCCATCCATCCATCCATCCATTATCTATACCGCTTTATCCATCTGGGTCACGGTGAAGCTGGAGCCAATCTCAGCAGACTTCAGGCGAGAGGCGGGGTACACCCTGGGCAGGTCGCCAGTCCACCACAGGGCCAA
>JAQQZR010000039.1:15202516-15230154 GCA_030068235.1 Notoglanidium macrostoma | reverse complement strand
TAATCTGCATGTCTTTGGACTGTGGGAGGAAACCAGAGCACCCGGAGGAAACCCACGCATGCACAGGGAGAACATGCAAACTCCAAATTTTATTCTTGTGTATAAAATAATATGATTGGTTTTGGTGGGCACCACAGAGAAAGTTGCTGCTAACATCCCCAACATCCAGCACCTGTGATTCCCTTATACTGCTGTAACGACAAATCATGCACTGTGATTACGAGGCCAAAACTGAACTCCGCCTTTCAGCCATGCACACTATCAGTATGCTTCAAGTTACAGGATATTTTAACCCAAAACCTGGTTTCATATGCCAGAAGGATAAAAGTTCCCAACTGAAGGGTGTTTCAAAATCATACTGACCTCGAACTTACAACCATGGAAATGGTTTTGAGAACACAAAGCAGTTTCAAAAGCATTTCAGGATTTAAACCAAGCTTTAAAAAAATGGTGTCTCAACTGAACAGGGTTTTATTATTTTTGCTCATTTCCATGTAAAGTGCTAATAATTCTTGTGTTGACTGTAACTAATGGTGTATTGCATGAGCCAAGATGTGGTAGACATTGGACACGTTACCCCTTTCTCCAGTGGGTCCAACCAGATTTCCTCACCAATCCGTGACAAAGCATGAACTGCCTTTCCAAAAACTGAAACAATAAAGACAAGGTTAGAACATACAGGTTATGCTTGGCCAAAGACAAGAGCAGGACAATAAACAAAACTCATTATGAGGGTTGATTAACCTGATTAACCTGAGCTTCCACCTAACTCAGACAGACAGACAGACAGAGAGAGAGAGAGAGAGAGAGACAGAGAGAGAGAGAGAGAGAGAGAGAGAGAGAGAAAATAAGCCCCACCTTTCACACCATTTCCTTCAATTACACACTTCATTTTTGTAATAAAGTTTATGGTCATCAGCAGTGTGCGGTCTACAGGTAGCTGTCTAGCTAAGTATGAGTAACATTACAAATAGACAATTAGCTAGTTTAGTTTTTAAATCTAACACCAACTAGTTAACTACAAATACAGAACAATAATTAGTTAATTAGGTTGAATGCGTTAAAAATCACTTTAAATGTAGGAACAAGTTTATTTTCATTACGTCTACACTTAAGGCGACCCACACGACTTGTAGCTAGCCTGTCAATAAAACACGAGGTCGCTCGAGAGCGCTGCGCGTGAGGAGTGTTCCGTGCGCCACCTGCTGGACCACGTGACTCGGGCTACGCCATCTCCAACTTCGAAGATGAAAGTTGGCTTCTTTCTTTATTTGCACTTTACGTTTCATATTAAAAGATCCAAAACTTACGACATCTCGCTTCTAGATGGCGCCATGAAGTGCAATAGAATTGCATATATAATTCTGTTAAGGCTGTGCATAAGAGGAAAAATCTGCCATATATAATATAAATTTCATTTATAGCTCATTCATTTGTAGCTCATAAGAAGCATTTCTTTCTTTAAAGTCTTTCTATGAAATTAACGTTGAAGAATTGAAAGATAGGAACTATAAACAATGTAAGTCGGAACGATTAAAATGTGACACCACTGCCAGGCACGGCATGGGACAGGAAATGTGGCATCTATACCGGCTAGTTCAAGTTCTTTGGCAGCTTGATTTATTACGTTGTTCAGACTTGCAGGAGACAATGATAAAAAATGCTGTGGGACAGTTGTGTGTGATGATTTGTCCTTCCTGCTATTAATGGCTGACAGCAGTGAGTGGCAGCCTGTACGGCGAGGTAGAGGAGGAGCCCGCAAAGGAAAACTCTCTCAGGCAGAACAGCCACAAGCACACGCGTGTGTGGACCGCGAGCGGGATAAACGCAGAATAACAGAGGCGAGGTAAATAAAAATAAAAGAAAGTCCGGTAAAAGTTGTAGTACACGAGGATTAGATATAAAAATGAAGGAAAGACACAAGTGTTACCCAGTTTTGTCCTAGTAGTAATGTGTCGAGTCAGGTCGCATATATGAGTCTTCTGGATTGTTTCATTTTTATTTTGTAAATGTTGGTAATGGCGTGACTTACACATCCATCTCCCTCTCTCTGTCTGCCTGTCTGTGTGTGTGTGAGAGAGAGAGACAGACAGCATGACGGGGAATGTTCACTCCTACTTGTTGAAGATGTATATTAGGAGTCTTGGCGGAAATGGAAATGATGCATAAACACAACAGGCATGATAACATTAATGCAGGGGTGTTCACTGTGTTGGCCACGTTTGTAGTTCTGGTTTAACAAATAGTTAAGATTATTTTTTGAAATGCATTGTGACTAACTGAAAAGAGTGAATATGAACTGGATACTTTCTTGTGCACGTACATGCTGAGACCTTCAACAAACTGACTGAATGGTGTAGTATTTGTTTAAAAAAATAATACAATTCTCATACAACCTTCCATTGTCTATAACGTTTATAGATAAGTGTCAGGGTAATAATAACAGGACGGGTCAACGATGTATCGCACGGCTACGACAGAGACGAATAACCGTTCACACGCATTCATACCTATGGGCAATTTAGAATATCCAGTTGACCTAATTTGCATGTCTTTGGGCTGTGAGAAGAAACCAGAGTGCCCTGAGGAAATCCACGCAGGCATGGGAACCTGCAAACTGCTAAAAGGTGCCAGATTCAATCCCAGAACCTTATTACTATGAGACAACCGTGCTAACCACTGTACCATCTCATACAGCCATCACATTTTTTTTCACTTTATCATCGCATCTGTATGCTGAAGTCTGCACTACCCCTGCCTGTGTGTTACTGTACAACTTCTACATATAACCTTCTTCAGGGTTAACACTGCCTGTTACCGAGGCTCAGCTGCATTTCAACTATGAACTAGTCACACAGTCTCTTAATCACTTTGTTGATGTTCCCAGCATACATGCACACACAAAAAGGTAACCAGGTGATATTGGCCACCTTCACTGACTTTTTTTGCACTTTGCTTATCATGAAAATGCTACTTTTCTGGTCCAAGTGTGCACTAATGTAGCTTAATATACTGCCTAAGCAACAGCACCATCCTGAAAATCTACAATAAAAAAAGAATGAAATTGTTGAACTATGTAGTTAGTTGTTGTAACTGTGTAATATATTTAGGGGAAAGGTACACATTTGTGCTTGCCATGCTGAAATTCTACAATAGTGTAAGATCTAGGAATGTCCATTTGACTGCAAGTAGTTCATGATGTGGGAAGACCTATTTTGCAACTTACTTAGACTTTCAAGAAATTAAAAATGAAAGATGGGTGTATCCTAAAGCTTCTCAGAGGATATGCAGACATTGATGGCAGTTATAAAGACAAAGAGTGGGTATACAAATTATTCAGCGATATCATTTTCTAATCAGAAAGGGAGAGGCAAAGTATTTGATATTTTTGATTTTTCAACCGTTAATATCTTAAGTTCGACCGTTTTTCCTGTGATGTACAAAAATATGTGAAAGCTAGCACTTGCACCTAGTATTGCTAGTCTAAATTAAATGACACCTTGTTTAATCTATAAGATACGAAAACTATTGAACTTGGCTGTAGAAAGGACATTGGCT
Source organism: Notoglanidium macrostoma (assembly GCA_030068235.1). NCBI lineage: Eukaryota > Metazoa > Chordata > Actinopteri > Siluriformes > Auchenoglanididae > Notoglanidium > Notoglanidium macrostoma. Next base: position 15,226,596 of record JAQQZR010000039.1, on the reverse strand, counting down.
TGTAGGAAGAACACTAATAATTTTATAGTTTAGATGCTAGGTTGTGTACATTTACTTCTCTCACTCTTGCAGCAATGAGCTAAGGTGTGAAGACTTCTGGCCCGAATGGAAAGGTGACGGAGTTTCACATAGATATTTCATACAGGTCCCAGAAATATTGTTAACTAATGTCAGATGTCTTCTGTACATTATCAATAAATTGTTACGTCTTCTGTTCTGTCTCACTTATGTTTTATCTCAGAGATCTTGTCTGGCTGCCTGGCTGAGACTGTAGATAAAACAGTTGAAGGAACGGATTGCTTTACGGAGTGTGTATGTTATGGCCTGGGCAACTTCTCCTCCTGTGTGTCTGCTAGATATCAGCTTGCCATGTTGCTACTGCTGCTGGATGCATTGCAGGTGAATCTGCTATCAAGACTGTAAACTAAATTTTATTTTACATAGAAACGAAAAGCTCATGCTCAACATTCTTTTCCTCTCGGTCAGATTCCTGTGGGCTGGTGTCACCTGTATGACCCTGTGTTTACAGTGTCAGAATGTGAAACTCTCAGAGAGTTGGGCTTTACTGTGCTGACTGAAAATGAGGTGAATGATCACAGATTCAGAACCACAGCTTTTTGCAGTGGTACCTGGTTAAGATGGGTACTGACAAAACCTAGAACTGCTTTGGGATTGGGCTAGCAGTGATGCTGATACCATGTCATACTGTATGTTGTTCTAAAGCATGGTTCTTTTGTCAGGAAGGGAAGCGAGCAGTTTGCCACCCCACCCTCTTCTACTTAATGCATTGTGGAAAAGCTCTGTACAACAATCTGCTGTGGAAGAATTGGACTCCTCAGATCCTGCCAAAGGTCATCATAATTGGCAACAGTTTTCTTGGCATTCAGGAGAGGTATGTTGCACTTACCCACCAGCCAGATTCAGAGATTGAATGACTGCCAAGCACATTTATTGCACTAGCAGCCAGTCAACAGACCGCTTCAACATCTTGGAACGGAGATATTTCTTGTACATAAGCAAGAAATATTTTCCCATTTTAAGACTGACAACATATTGCAGGTAGTGCTGTTCTTCCAAATACATCAGTCATAGAAATGAGAAAAGATGGTAACGAGAAGATTAAAACAAGTTTCAATTAGTATTAATAAAAATAGTTCCAATGTTTGAATTATTCTTAAAAATGATGTGTAGTAAGAGTGTATAAGATTTCTTAATATAAAATTGTTCTTTGTTTTAATGCTTCAGCATGTACTGTTGTAACCAACATGTTTTGTATGTTTTCTAGGATGCTTCAGAGGGAGCTTGAAAGGGATTACGGTTTTCTTTCAGATGTATCCTTAAAGGTTTTGGGTACATAAGCAAAGTCTGCCCCAGTTATTCCACCACAAAAATTGATTTAAACTGATGTTTATTTTGGAAACCATATGTATAAGTAGCTGAAGAATTTAACAAACGAAGTAGACTTGAATTGTGTTTATTTGCAAATGTCACCAGGAACGTGATAAATGTCCATAACAGGGAAAAAAACTGAGTCAAATTGTGGAACTCTGAAATGAGTCATTTCAGTTGTGTAAAACATTTAGACAGAAGGGACATGATTGCACATGCCATTCTAAGTTGCAGCCCTTGACACGGTTGTGTATAAGGTAATGAATGTGTGTGAGGAGACAAGCCTGCCCTGCTCACAGCGTTTCCTAGATGTGTTTAACGATACTGCCCTGATCCGGTTCCCTCCACACAAACTTCATAAACTCCCGGAATCAATCTGGGATGATCCGTCAGAGCCCCAGTATGAACACTGCCAAGACCTGGAGATCATCCAGAGAGTCAGAGAACCAAAATAAAGATAATAAGTTTGCTTAAACACATTTCTGTCTGTCTGTCTGTGTGTATGTGTGTGTGTCCCTCCCCCACAAAGTTAGTGAACTTCGTCTGTCTGCAGTTGTAGAGGTCTCAATTCTTTGGGGTTTCTTTCTCAACAATCATTACTTCATCAACAGCCTTGCATTCTCCATTTACTAAAGCTGGTTCAGTGTTGGTTGCTGTAATGATCTCTTTTGACTCTGTTTGACTTTCTAATGAATCCATGGATGATTTACCATCTTCATCAGGCACAATTGTGGTACAATCCCCATTTTGTTTGGGAGACTCTAATTCCCCATTCATTTGGGAATGGTCAGCTGTGTCTTCCAGAGCATCTGTGTTTTCTGGTTGATTCTTGGTATTTCCATCAATCGCTTCTTCACTCTGCTTCTCAGCCGTCACAGCTTCCTCAACAACTTTCACTTCATTGGAGGAGTTTGCTTTAGCGTTCTCCGATTCCTCACAAGCTCTTCTCTCTTTCAGTTTCTCTTTGAATTCCAGAAGCCTCATACTGAAATAGTAACAATGAGTTAAGAACAGCCCAGTCTGGTTATGTAACAGCCGTTCGCATTACGTCTTTTAAGTCCTCCTTACCTGTATGAAGTCTTCAGGATCCCGTTTACCAGAGCTAACTGTTCCAGGATAGTTTCGGGAGAGGGAACCAGATTCTGAATAGAGACAGTTAATAGATAATTACAAAAAACTGATAAGCACAATGTCTCTTTTTATGTGATCTCACACATACCTCAGGTGTGCTCAAGTCTGTGAGCTCTGCCCCTGCCTGTCGTATGGACCGTTCCACACGCACTGCTTGCTGGGTGACAGCGTTCAAGAAGTCAGAACTGCATTTCGTCTGCGGATGATCGTCGCCACACTAGATACATGACAAGTACAGTAAAGTCATATGAAGTTCTTATGCACACGTTTGCTGTGCCATATTAAAAATGGGTTCTAGCAGGGTTTCCACACAACTCTAATTCTTTTCAGTTCAGATTTTCTAGTTTGAGAGCCACAAATGCTCGAAACCATGACATCTCACCTGCTTCGAAAAGATGCTGTGCGCTTCCTTCTCTTGAGCCATGGCTCCTCTGTAATCTCCTGCTACACACATCCTCTGAGCCAAGAGGTGGTGACTGTAAAGACATTTTTTTTTTTTTTATCTCAATCTGACAATCTGAGTCACTGCCAATCATAAATTATTAGCTTTACTAGCTCTGACTTGATAACATGGTTTATCATACTTCAGGGCAGTAGCAAGGTCCATGGCACATCGGAAAGAAGAATTGAGTCTCAGTGCATTCTGTAGATACTGCATGGACTGTTCCCCCTGCAGCATTAAGCCCAAAGAAGTCTGAAAGAGAGAGAAATGGTGTTAAATAGTTTAAATATAATGGGAGCATAATTAATGGACAGGGGTGTTAAGGTAGGAAGAAAATGGTTCTATATTTGAATTGGTGTTTACTCACATCCAGGACTGCAGTATATGGATGATCCTCCCCGTGTACCGTTAGCATGAGCAATTTAGCTCGATACAGAAATCGCAAGGCCAAAGTAGTCTCTCCTCCAGCAAACACGTACACTGCCAACAAAGCCTAGAGAGGCAGCACAAAAGGTGTTAAATCAAATTTTCATATTGCATATGCATGTACTGCACAATGCCTTTTGTATATATTTCAGGTGAGTGGTTTCATATAACTTGCATATTGCTGAATGGTATTCGGGTGGTCGAAACCCAGCACTCTCTCACTGATGACTACCACCCTCATTTGTACACTGCGGGCCTTAAAAGAGATTAATAAAGATTAAGTAATTCATTTTTATTGTTACTTCATGCTGGAAGACACACCTGTGATATAGCACACATCTACCTCAGCAGGGCGGCCCTGAACATAAGCCATTTTAGCCAGCAGGCTGAGACAGTGGCAAGCCTCAGGATGTAAACAGTCACACACACGGCCAAACAGGTATGCTGCCTCTTTCAACTGCTCATATGCCTTCTCCAGCAACCCTGTCAAAAAAAACTGCCTTTAACAACCATGAGCAATTTTAATATTACTCGAAATAGAAAATCTTGTTAAATGCAAACCTTTCTGAAGGCTGTTTTGGGCTGCACAGAATGACCGCGTAGCATCAGTTGTTGGTATGGTGATGTGTTTGACCACAGGCAGAAGGTTTATAATATCATCTGGAGAAATTGGGGCTTTGGTACGGTTGTCGAAGATATAATCTCGGAGCCGGAGCTATTAGATGCAAGCAAAAAAAAAAAAGCCATTAAATCTGCTACTGGAGCCATTATAAACATTTGTTGAGCAAGGAATACAATCACTTTATTAATTCTAAACTAGTGCTACCATGATGGCTTTATGGACCTTCTGTAATCATATAACCCATCTTGCAATTTGAAATGCCTGTGATATTTAGGACTATGACTGGCTACTTTTTCAGTCATCATCAATGATTTTTGTCAATTTATTGTCAGCAATTTCTAAATACTATGTATACAAATGTATACATGCTGTCTTGCTTTATATAAACCTCACTATTAATACTTCACTAGTGATTTAATACACTTGGCTTTCTTATAATGGCCTAACCTGTTTTTTTCTGTCAATGACCATGTTTAAACCAAACATTATCAAAGACAGCATTAATGTAGATGGTCCTTTAGATACAGTGTTTAGGTACAGGGCACTTTGACTTTCTGACTTGGAAATTACTTGGGACTTTATATGTAATACTTAAGTTTAGTTTATTATATAAACTATTATAATGTTATATAATGGAGGTTTGTAGTACCTGTATTCCAGCCTTCAAGCAGATCTCTCGTAATAAGGATAGTTTCTGAAGCCCATACTGCTCAACCAGCTGATCAACATTTGACCTGCAAACATTTCATGTCTTTGGTGCAAAGTACTGGGGACACATCAACTTAAATATGCATAAGATAAGGAAACAGCAATATGAAAAAGCTAAATGTCATCTCTCACCCAAGTCCCTGTTTAAGACCGTAGGTCTCAAGAGCATCCTGGCATATGTGGGTCCACAATTCGTTTCCACTGAGCAAGCTCCATGCAGTATTATCAGCACTTCCTGCACCTTTATGGCCACGTCTCCGGGAACGTTTTTTAGACTCCTCACTATTTGAGGCCGGGCTAAAGTGAGGCACCAATAAGCAGCAGCAGAAGTGACTTGCAGCTGCTGACAAGTTAGACAACTCCACTCCCTTAAAAATTTGATGAAAAAAGTTACATATATTAAAATATCACACTGAAATGTACATGTGGGGTTTGTGTCAATTAAGAAAGAATGCAATACCTGTATATAGCCATTGAAGATCCTGTGAGCACAGCGCACTACCACCTCTCCATAAGCCAGTCTCTGGTAGACAGGAACAAAAACAGAATGAGATGCATTACAAGGCAATGTAACACAGGATATATTTATTCTAGGAAAATAAGATTGTTATTTTAATTGACACTTTCTTACAGTGATGTGCCTCAGCTGCTCCTTGTGATCTGACTGACTGATGGAGGATATCAAGTGACCCAAATAACGAAGGTTTATGCCTTTCTGATGTAAGGCTTGTCGTAGTGTAGCTCCATCCATGGGCATCTCATTGCAGTGCAGACAGTCATTAATCTACCCATCAGCCCACACAATGGTATTAATATACAATAAGCACAGATCAATACAACATTCAAACTATTGAGCAAAAGTTGGCTAATGTCTGCAATGGGCTCATGCATGTTTAGAATGAAAACCTGCAGCCATGTTATAGATGAGCAATATATAAAATGGTACAAAAAGTGAAGTGAATATCATGACACTCACAAATGCGGGAATCTGATCATTGATGATGAATCCAGCAGCTTCTCTTAGTAATCTTTCCTGTAAGGCCACAGCAGCACTCTCTGATTTGGGAAACTGTACACCTGAAGAGACCGAGAAGAGATTTTTTAATGTTTGGTAGCCTATTTGATGTGTAAGAAGGTGGTTTTGTTGTGGAATGATGTACTTGCCTGGAGAGAGGACATTAGGGTTAAAACGCATCTCAAAGATGATGTCACTGATAGAGCCAACATGTTTGCAGGCTTCTCTCACTGCTTCTGTGCCTTGAGAATCACCTGTTATTTACAAATTCCATGTCTGAAGTGAGAATCAGCTGTAAAGACTGAGATATTACTATTTTAATTACTAGCAGTAGTACTACTAGTACTAGTAGTGGTACCCATTTACTCTAACAAATTTTAAACCCAAGATTGCTTTCTTACCCGAGTTTACACTATCCTCCATGCCTCCAGCCTCCTCCATCTTTTCTTTCACATACTTTGTAAACTCCGTATGCCTGAAGTAACACGAGAAAATAAGCACAATAATAATAAAACATAGACCAACAGAATTCTTGATAAACCCATAAGACAGAACAACAAAATACACCGAACACGCACGATATCAGTCAACGCTTACTTGTGCTGCACAAAAGCCTTGACTAGCTCTGGCCGTAGACGACATAGCCCATGAGGGAAATGCCTGGGAGTGCTACCTTCTTTCGCCTCTTCCTCCCCTTCTGCCACACAAAAGTTGGCATCAGCAGGAGCTGTACGGAATATATCTAGTACGTAATAACGGCCATCTGCTCCCAACAGTCCCTGAGCATCCACGGAAGTGAACAAGGCCACCTGATAGCCATTGGGGCCCAATACTGCATGCCTCTGCAGGCCAAGGGCCTTAGCGGACTGAGCTAGCAGCTGCAAGAGTTTCCTCCGCGCAGGGTTCTCTAAAGGCCCAGTACTGAGGCTATACAGGAGGCCGCTAGAGACCCCAGATTGATCCTGAGCCTGAATGCCAGGTGCAAGACCTTGGGCACAAAGACGAAGGCCTCGGTAGTCGGTTAGAGCAGTAGGGAGAGTGTGAAGAGCCTGTAGGTCTCCCTCTAAATCACTGTAAGCTTGTATGGCTTGTAGTTCAAGTCTCTGTGCTGCCCTTCGACCTCGTTCACCACCCAACCAATCTTCTCCAGGTCCACCAACGTTCAAGAACAGACCACCCCACAGGAATGCTGGGGCTTCATTAGCACCATTAATTGGATCAACAAAGCCGTCGATCACTTTTTCGGCCGCCTGGGCCACAGCCCATGTAAAGGCACTATTGACCTGTAGGAAGACAAGATCAAGGTGTTAGACTGGTAGGTTGAGTATAGTGTAAATATGTGCTGATTTAGAGGAATTGATTATGTTTGCACATTGGCTTTTAAATGATGTGGACCTGTAGTAAGGCTTTTTCTCTTTGGAGTCTCTCTTCTAAGGTGGTCTGCGGTAGATCTCTAGCAGTTTGCATTTCTTCATTCCAGTCTGGAGCCTATACATAACAGTGATCAACAATGTATAGATGACTGAATTTGGTGGATAGAACAGCCATACGTTTTGGAAATCAGAAGAGAAAAGAGAAAGATTTAAGGGCAAATACCTGAGTGTTAAGGCCCTGCTCCAAACCCAGTCTACAGTTAGGGTTGCTTTTGTGAGAAAATAGTGCTGAACCTCCCAGCCAGCTCATAGTACGGTAAGGGGTGGACATGGACTCTTCTGTCGACAGAGAAGGCCTGAGGTGGAAAGAAACACAAGCTCATTCGCTGTTTTTGAGTTCTTGGGGAGCATGTGTACAAATACAAATAATATATATATATTTTTTAGTCAGGTGTTTTTAGTCAGTAGGATTAGGATGTTGAGTGGGTGCCCTGTTCAATTTAAAGTACAGTGATCGGACAAAGTCTGATCTTCACAACATGTTTGTGGAAATGCGTTATGGCCTGAGCAAAGGAAATTTCTGAGGACCTCAGAAAGATGAAATCAGGCTGGAAAAGATTACAAAACAATTTCTAAAGAGTTTGGACTCCACCAATCCACAGTCAGACAGATAAAGGAAATTCAAGATTATTTTTACCTCCTCTGGGAGTGGTCGACCAACAAAGATCACTTCAAGAGCAAAACATGAAATAGTTTACAAGGTCACAAAGGAACCCAGAGTAACTTCTAAGCAATTAAATTCCTGTCACACTGGCTAATGTTAAATGTTCATGAGTCCACCATCAGGAGAACATTGAACAACAACGGTGTGCATGGCAGGGTTACAAGTAGAAAGCTGCTGCTCTCCATAAGGAACATTGCTGCCCACCTACATTTTGCTAAAGGTCACATGGAGAAGCCAGAAGCCTATTGCAGAAAAATTGTGTATGGATGAGACCAAAATAGACATTTTTGGTTTGAAAGGAAAACACTGCATACAAGCATATGAACCTTATCCCATCTATGAAACAGAGGTGATATCATCATGGCTTAGGCCTGTTTTGCTGTATCTGGGCCAAGACGGCTTCCCATCATTGATGGAACAATGAATTCTGAATTATACTGGCAGATTCTAAAGGATAATATCAGGTCATCTGTCCTTAAACTGAATCTCAAGAGAAAGCAGGTCATGCAGCAAGACTGTGTCCCTAAGCACACAAGACGTTCTACAAAAGAATGCTTAAATAAGAATAAAATTTATATTTTGCCCTTAATCCAATAGAAATGTTGTGCAAGCAGTTCATTTGAGGAAAGTCACCAACATCCCAGAGCTAAAGCTGTTCTGTGTGGAGGAATGGGCAAAAATTCCTCCAACTTGATGTGCAGGACTGATCAACAGTTACTGGAAATGTTTCGTTGCAGTTTTTGTTGCACAAGGGGGTCTGAAAGCAAAGGTTCACATACTTTTGCCACACACACATGTAATATTGGTTCATTTTCATCAATAAATAAATGACCACATGTAATATTTTTGTCTCATTTGTTTAATTGGGTTCTCTTCAGCTACTTTTATGACTTTCGAAAATCTGATGTTTTAGGTCATATTTATGCAGAAATATACATATAAAGGGTTCGCAAACCTTCAAGCCCCACTGTATTCAGACCCCTTCACTTTTTCACACTATTAGATTATATATTTAATTGAAAGTTGATTAAATGTACTTTTTTGCCATGAATCTACACAATAATATATTATGGCAAACCAAAATGTTTTTAGAAATTGGTATAAATTTGTTCAAATAAAAAAAATTAAATGTCTCATTTAAATAATTATAATTATTCAGACCCTTGTCTAAGGCACTTCAAATTGAGCTCAGGTGCATTGACCTGTGGGAAATTCATTTAGATTTAGAAAGGCTCATACATTCACAAGGCCTGTATAACAAATACCAAGTCATGAAGTCTAAGGTACTCTTCAAAATCCTCTGTGAAAATTGTGCTGAGTCACAGGTCTGGGCAAGGGTACAAAAAAAAAAAAAATTCTAAAGTTTTTAATGTTCCCAGGAGCATTCAAATGGGGCATCATTGTGAAATGGAAAAAGTTTGAAACCACCACAACTCTAAAAGCTGGCCAAACTCTGCAAGCAGGCTACAAGGGCCTTGGTGACCCAACAGCCCAATGGCCTCTCTATAAGAGACCTTTAGAAGTTACCTGTAGAGATGCAAGAAGCTGCCAGAAGGCAACCATCTCAGAAACACTACAGCAATCAGGACTTTATAGTACATTGGCTACTCTTAAGTAAATGTCATGTGGCCAGCACTTAAAGGACTCCAAGAGCATGAGGAAAAGGATTCTCTGGTTTGAGGGGACAAAACTAACTCTCTGGTCTAAACTCCAAGCACTATGTCTGGTAAAAACTAGGTACTGTTCATCAAATGGAAATACCATCCTTATGGAAAAGCATGGTGGTGGGAGCATCATGCTATGGGAGAGCTTCTACAAAGGTACTGAGGGGTTCATGTTTTTGGTTTTTAATCTGTAATAAATTATATTCTAAAAATTGCTCTGCCATTATGGATTATTAAGTGTACAGTGGAGGCCAGTGGAGTAGTTTGATTCCCTGGACTGGTGGGAAGAATGTATCCCTGTACATCCATGGCTGAAGTGACCTTTAGCAAAGCACCTAACCCTCCACTGCTCCCCGAGTGCTGCAGCATGGAGCGGTCCACAGCTCTGGGTGTGTGCGCTCACTTTTATAAGCTATAAATATGTGTGTTCACTGCTTGGATGGGTTAAATGCAGAGGAATAATTCATACCTTGGTTCAAGGTATGCCATAATCATTTAAGTGAACAGATGGGACATCTATTGCTAAGCGATGAACAGGATTCATTAAGGGTTATGTACATTTATGAGTTACCTGTGTCGGAGTGTACTGAAGTTATGCTTAAACTGTGGACTGATTTGAGACAGCAGGTCAGTCAGGCAGTGGCACACTGACGTGGATGAGGCAGGACGTGGATCAAAAACACTCACAGTGGACCTGAAATCAATCAGACAAACAGTAAGAGGGAGTGCAGCTGGCTAGGGGTTAGGGTAGGGTTAACCCTATCCTCACCTGTTCAGGAAGAACCCTCGAGGAGATGATGTAATTTCATAGTGCTTGCCCTCCAGTGTTTGAACGCTAATATACAGATAGTCACCCTGCAGTTTTCTGGAGCCTGGTGGAGGGTTCCAAGAACTAAGCGACAGATCCAGCATGCAACTGGGACCCTATCATGAAGGGTAATAAGATCATAGTCATCTGTGCAGTATACATCACATCATTCTAAAACTCAAGCCTACTGTGTAAGAGTATATAAACTACATAGGTTTCATTTTTGTTGCGTGCGTGCGTCTTGTACCTCAGGATATGTGCTATTGGGCAATAGAGTGGCCAGAGGGGGGCGCTCTGTAGCCCCAGGAAGGATATAATCAGGTGGTGAAGGAGTTTCGTTCATCTGCTCAGTCTTATTGTTTGCTCTTTTGCCCTTTGAGGAGTGACTAGTAGAAGGGACATCTGAAACACAAAAACACACACATTTAACAATGCTAAATAGACTACAGTCCAGTTAATTTTGATAAACCAGTATGTAGTTAGCAGAAAAACAGAGAGGAAGACAGTTGATGTGCAGGACATTTTTATGCAGAGCATAGTTTACCACCTTATAATAAGATACATAGAGCATGGCAAATCAAATAGTTGATTTGTTGGTGGAGATCAAGTCCATATTTGCTACAATGCACACAGTTACACAGAACTGAATGCTTGCATCTAGAGGTATGAAGATGTGTTGGGATTCTCAAGGTTAAGTCTTTATTGTAGATGCACAAACCATTTTCCTCTTACCGGCTGTGCGTGTAAGCGTATTTAGTACACTGGGAGATCTGCCCTCTCTCAAGGCATCCTGAGGACTAGGAGCACTCAGCAGCTCCTGAACACGAGCCAGATGAGCTTGAGCTGACCGGGGAGAATATGGCTCTGTAACACACGCACAAAAGCAGATGTGTAAGGTTATGTCAGGACAAGCACAATCAAGTTATTTACACACACTTTAACGACACCTTGGTGTTCACTGGTTGTTACATGAATGCAGGTGTGGTTATTATTCATTGGAATTCAATTCTTTACCTAAAGTCATGCAGGGCTCCAAACATGATTTGTGAACTGCATTTGCGACTATATTAAGACAACCAAGAGAAATGCAAAGTCAACTTTGCTTTTTCTTTTCTGAAATTAGATGGATGGTTAAATGTGGGATTAATGTCATTTTCATAACTACTCCAACTGAAAAGCTCCATTTCGAAATACCCATTCAAATGAGTAAACAGTATCTTCCTTATGCATTGAGATTCTCACACTTATCAAAGTGACTTACTATGCACGATATATACGCTCACAGGCCACTTTATTAGGAACACCTCTAGACCTGCAAATTCATGCCGTTATCTAATCAGTCAATCATGTGGCAGCAAAGCAATGCATAATATCATGCAGATACAGGTCAAGAGCTTTAGTTGTTCACATCAAACATTTGAATGAAGTAAAAGTATGATCTCTGCGATTTTAATCGTGTCATGCTTGTTGGTACAAGATGGGCTGGCTTGAGCATTTCAGAAAATGCTGGCTTCCTGGGAATGTCACACACAACAGTCCTTAGAGTTACACAGAATGGTGCAGAAACCAAAAAACATTGAGTAAGTGAAAGTTCTGTGCTGTGGAAACACTTTGTTCATGAGAGGTCAGAGGAAGATGGCCAGATTGGTTCCAGCTGCCATAATCATTCTTTACAACCTTGGTGTGCAGAAAAGCACCTCATCATGCACAGAATATCAAACCTACTCCACTCCTGTCAGCCGAAACTGGCGAATTGCAGACCAGAAAGAAAGTCCATTTCCAGTTTTCAACTGTCTAGTTTTGGTGAGCCTGTGCCCATGTTAGCCACAGGTTCCTGTATTTGGCTGACTGGAATGAACACTGATGTGATCTTTGGCTGTTGTAGCCTATAAAGGTTTGATGTGTTGTGAGATGCTTTTCTGTTCAACATGGTTGTAAAGACTGCTTATCTGAGTCAATACAGGCTTCCTGTCAGCTCAAACCAGTCTGGTCATTCTCCTCAAATCTCTCATCAACAAGGTGTTTCAGCCTGCAGACCCTCTGCACACAGGATGTTGTTTTGTATTTCGCTCCATTCGGTCATTGGCATGAACACCCATATATATATATATATATATATATATATATACACTCAACACAGCAACAAAATCCAAACCTACAACACTGTTTCACCATTAGTGTGAGAGCTAATACTGAGCACACGGTGTCTGCACAGTGTGTTGTCTAATGGCCACAACCAATCTATACATTCTAAAAGATTGTTAATGCAAGATCATATGTAGGAGTCTGTATGACAGGCAGATGTTGCAGTAAGGTCATATGCACTGCCTTAAAAATGAAAGCAACAGCTCATTTCACTGAATATGATTCACAACGGAATAATCCATAAAGCTGATACTATTTACTACTTGCCTTCTATTAATCGGAGTGTGACTCCTGCTTTGAAGCCTTTGACACTCTGCAGCTCAGCATAGGGGTCTAGGTTCGCACCAGACATGGAGAGAGAAAGGGATGTTCGAGGAGCCACTTCTTCTCTATTAAGAATGGTCATTATTGCATCCTGGACCAGACAGAACCCAGGAACCTGCACAATCACACAGTAGTGTTCAAAATTACACAGGGACCTGTTTCTTCTTTCAGTAGCTACATTTTTTTTTTTTTTTTTACACATTTCTCAAACAAGATTACGGTTTTCTAATACACACCCAATAAACAATTATTCACAGAAAGCATTACGTACTGTATTAATTCATACTATTAGAAAACTATTAAAAGACTACAAAATTCAAGTGTTAACAGTTGAAATATGTGGCATCATACAGTTTGGGGGGGGATATGAAGGAAATTGTATGTGTCAATATATTTCAAGATTATCCAATGATTTTCCAAAACAATTAAATTTTAGATCATGTATTCTGAGTAATAAGTAGTGTCTGAGCTGAAAAGTAAGTATTTGTAATGAATATGAACCATAGATATGAACACTGGATTTATTCAAGTAGTTTGGAATGAAAATAATAAAGATCAAATATTTTGCATGTCTCAAGATATCTCTCTTATCCTCTCTGACACAATCTCACCGTCAGCTCAAAAGCATCCACTCCTGCTCCTTGGATCTTAACAGTATACGAGCCATCATCTTCCTTCCCCAATCCTCCAGATCGTTTTCCAGCGGCTGAATTAGAGCTTTCTGCAGAGTCAAATAATGGACATGACTACTCTTGTCACATTTGGGCACATATTCATATTAAAAGGTGAGACATCTGCAAGATTTCCCTGTGTGTCAAAATGTGTCAGATTTATTTTTTTCATTGCGGTGTGAGCATTAAAATCCAATCTTTCCCAGCCAGAGTTCAACCCATTGTGGACCTACAACAAGATACATATCTGCTAAGTGGCAATGTAGCTGTAATGAGAACAGTCACGCTGGAATTCACACGTAATTGTGCATGTGCATAGCACGGTCATCGACCAATACTCCTCTCCTGCTCCCACATATCTTGGAGAGGTGCCAAGGTTTCTAACTGACTCATGTCTAAGGATACAAATGTGAATATTCAGAAAATAATAATATAGAATTATAAACAGAATAGTCATATCTCAGAAAAATAGGACTTGTCTCATTTATTCAGTCTTAAAATGTGCCTCCACCGACCACTTACAGTCAAAATTACACAAGAGATAAAGCATTTTCAGATGTCCGTACTGCAAAAATGACAGCAAGTGAAAATATATTGAATATAGTCAAACGTATGTATTTCTATACAAACATTTGACTAAATTCAAGATCAACATAAACTAAATATATGATTATCAAACCATATATTCATTAAATATGAAATTACATTTTAGACTTATTCACTAATTTGAACCTTGAGGTCTTAAAAACAAAGCAAAACTACCCATCGATAGAATTAGACATTTTAAAGTTTGAAACAAGTACAAACATCTAAAAACATTCTGAACAATCTTATATTTGATTTTTAATAATCTCAGAAGTTAGTTAGTTAAATGTTCCCATATTCAAGATATTTTCACTTGATATTATTTTTTGCAGTGTGACATCAGATTGGGTCAGAACAGATCAGCCCCTGCCCTGATGATCCCCCTGCATCATATCAAGTTCTACTTCGCCTCTACTAAACCTCAGGGGTAGTGAGACTCATCTGGCTACCTTCTTGGCACATGCACACACATGTAGAGACCGCTCAAAAGAGTCAAAATGACTGTTTGAAATAGGTTTTGATATTAAATTCTATTGTCAAGCAGCCATGATTTCCATTTCTTTTTTCTACTTCAACTCATCTCACTCTCAGGCCCTCTCCAGGTGCAGCTTCCCTTAGTGCTTAGCGGTTTTCCACATTAAGCAACTAGCAGGCCTAATACCTCAAATACCACAGACAGAGATGCATCTTTGTTTCAAAGAAAGTCACATGATCTAGAAGCATGGCTTGTCTCACTTGTGAGACGTGCCCCACTGAAGAGAGATCATTATTACGGACACCTGTATGCGACACTGGCACAGGGGCTGTGTTGTTCCGAGGTGTAAATGCAGAACATCAAATAGCTGGATCAAAGGCAGTCCATCTGATCTGAAGTTTTTTTTAGATGTTTGGAGCCTTTGCTCTGTGTTGGCCTGCGTAGTCGATGCAGTGACACGCATAAACATCAAGCACAAGGCAACACAAGGTTGGCTAGCTCACTCTGCCTTGCACAACAGCTCCTAGGGTGGGCCCCACTTTTGGTGAGTCTCATTGACAGTAACTCACCTACTATGACTGCACAATGGTGCAGTTAACTCACTGTCAAGACAGTGCATGAACAGCGTGACATCTGCAACCAGAAGTGGTGTGCCAGATCAATTTATTGTCAACCATGGCTGTCCCAGGCAAATTCAGAAAACCCCAATGACTGGACGCAAGGGTCCACCGGAAGAGGTAAAACAACCTTTAAAGCAACCAATATTGCCCACCAAAGCACACCCTCCCAAATGACAATCAAAAACATTTTACATATGCAAACAATTTGGTGTGTTTAAAAAGCACTGCAATATGAAACTAGCCAAACACAATGAAATATATATAATGTTACAAAAATTAACTCTGGTGCAAACGACTGTGAACAAACTGTGCAAACAGCCAAAACTTACAACTTGCTGCACTGCCCTACAAGTGAGTCTCGGTGTCAGTGGTTCCACTGTAAGCTTTATCTTAGCAGATTTTAAATCTCTTGAAATAACAAGACCCAGCTTGATTTTGTGTAAGCTTGCCTGTTCACAAATCTGCCTACAGGAAAGAAGAAAATGTCACATTTGATTGCATGCACACCTGGGGCATCTAAGCTTGGTGGTGCAGGAGAATTACTCGCTGGTGTTTATTTGCTGGGGGTTGCCAGGTTGAAACTGGTCCAAGAATAGGGAATGACTCAAATACACAGGAACACAGGCCCTCCTCTTCAACGCTCTGCAATAACTTTTCTCACAGGACTACACATTCGAATTTGCAGAGCATTTTGGCTCCATGCCAGCATGATCTTAAATAAAGTAGTAGTAAAAATGTCAGGTTAAAGGAGGTATATGACAGTGACAGAGTCACCCTGAAAAACACGAAATCCTTAATGAATTATGACACAGCTGCGCAGAGAGATTTATTATCTTTCTACAGCACATTTAGTTGGTTTTCTTGCTTTAACAAAAGTGAGCTAATTAATCAGATAATTAATAATCCCTCTCTTAGTCGAGATTAGTTGGGTTGGCCACATAAATGGTGTAGAAATGAGCCTCGCCAGCCCAGATGCCATCCCAAGAGTTGAGGCTTTAACCTCAGAGCATGTACGTGGCCACTAGTTATACTGTTGTATTACCTCTTCATGTCTAAAACTTGCTGGTTCCAGGTGGGTGTGTTAAAGCAGAAGCAGGGAAAGCACTACAATGTGCAAGGCAGGGGAACTCCGAAGTGCTCCGAGTTGTGTCCTAATGCTCTGCAGCAGATTATGTGCTGGAGGCAAAAGAAAACGCAAGCAAAATCAACTGCTGAAAGAAATCTTCACACTAGCTCATGTGTGTGTGACTTGTTCATTCGCGAGAAGAGGAACCTTGGGATCCAATCAGCAGAGAGGATATATACTCAGTACAGCTACACAGTGAAGCTCAACACTGTGCTCCGTCAGCTTTATTCCTATCACACTCTAAAAGGCAGTGTGTTTAAAAAAAAAAGGCACAGATTTATGCCCAGCTTTGAATCTTATCTGTTTCCCACATAAACGCTTTCACTTTCAGCAGTATAAAAGTCCAGGAATTGGAAGGAACGAGCGAAGAAAAAGGGGAAGGCGTTAGTTAGTTGTCATGCACGGAAGAGAAAGGAACGGGAAAAAAGTTAGATAAGGAAAACAGGAACGCCAAACAAACTCAATAGGATGTTTTTTTTTTTTGTTGTTTTTACCCATCTGTCTCTGCTCTCCGCTTCCTCTCTTTGCTGAGTCCCTCATTCTGCACTTTGGTCTTTTTCCTCTACTTTGTCTTGTCGAGTTCTTTGGAAACGTGAACTTTCTTCCAGTCTTTATAGCGTGGCGCTGCGCGAGCTGTCAGGTGTGACTGGACTTAAACTTGTTCACTTTTTTTTTTTTTTTTTTAATTTTCCGTCAGACACGCCCTCTTTTTTACTCGCTGGCTTTTGGCCAATATGCCTCCCCATCCTTTCCCTCCCTCCGCCACTGGACTCGCCTCAACCAGGCACGTTTGACTGGGTGTGTCCTCTCGCTCTTCCACACATCTGCCTGAGAAAGAGTTAAACTGAAATGAGAGAGAGAGAGAGAGAGAGCGCGAGAGAGAGAGACAGAGAGAGCGCGCGCTCTTCCCCTCCCCCACTCTCTCTCTCGCCCTCAGGGGAAGGTGGGGACCTGTGAGTTTTTGCTGCACAACTTCTGCGGTATTTATTTTTTTAACGTTCATAAATGATAAGAAAAAAAAAATGAAAAGATTCACGCCATTACATTACATGAGTACTGAAAACTAAGCACTGAGCCATGTCTGAAGCTTTGGCTTTTAAGGGGGCATGTGAAGAATGCATGTACACTAGTCCTGAATCAGGATTTGCAGTGGATTCTTTGAATGACTTCTGGGGTGAAAAATGTGTCACAGTGAGGGAAAGGGAACAGGACAGGATCAGGGTCTCAACATGCACTTCCAGCTCGCACTCTCCAAGTGAAGTATAATTACATAGCTCATTGGCTAAATGTGCTGAAAAATTCTACTTGGTTTGACCGGCTGATTACAGAGCGAGCTGGTCAAACTGGTAGTATGGCAACATTTTCTACGACCCTTCTAGCTTCACTACTAATGCTACCCCACAGACAAGCTATTTTAAAGAAAATAAGTAACACAACAGTAAAGCAATTAGAAGCATTATCAAGGAAAGTAATGAAGAAGCTGGAAATTAATTTACTAGCTGACAAAGATGGTCTATCAGTTTGAGGAGCTTGGTCAGGGTTTTGGCAGATGGTCATGTGGATTTTTCAGCAGGATTACCAGATTATTAATTTCCAGAGGGGTGTTCAAGAAAAAAGTGCTTGGTCAGGTGACCAGAATTGTACTTCTGTTTTACAGATGCAATAAAAGATATAGGAATAATTCCTTAAATCCACAAGCGAACAGGAAGCCACCAAGGACATCGAAATATTTGTTCAGGAGAATAAAACTACATTCATACTGGCATCCATTTATTATTCTAACATATTTCTACAGCCTATTATCATGAAAAAAATTTTTATATTTTGTTCAGTACCACTGAAAGAGGACATGCGTTGCCACACATTTGTAAGATATTTAAAGTGATAATGCTATATTTTATATATATAAATATATATGATGCCATTTTTATATAAATAAAATCCTCCTCTCCCCTGTGTATGTATGTGTCTTCCTCAATCTTGGGGCCTTATATATACATGTATATCGGGCTATCAGGTGGTTCTTAACGCTTTCGGGCAGATTTTTATGCAAGTCAAAACTAATACTATGGTAAAGTGCATAGTAAGTAAGTCTCTAATAGTGTCAGTTGGGTACACATATTGCCATGCTAAAGAATATGGAAATTATTTCTCCACTAATGGTGGCATATGATTTTGCAATACTATCTAGTACTGTATCTACAATAGAAATGGTTTACCTCTCCTTAGCTGCTCTTCACATTGCACAGTTTACTGTCTTCATCTAGCACAGGTTCACAATCCTGGTCCTGGAGTACCCCTTGTCCTATACAGTTTAGTGTTTACATTGCTCTAGAACAGCTATTAATTAGCTGATTATTTGAATCAAGTGAGTTTGGGAGCAGGGAACACGCTCAAATATGCATGATAGGAGGTACTTCAGGTTCAGAATTTTATTAGTGTGAATTCAGGTATATTGGGATAATTAAACTTACAGCATTTAATTTCTGGTTTGATAAGTGAAAGTCAAAACTTTTGTTACTAAGCTCATGTAGTGGAAGTGCTGGCTATAAATATAACTTGACTTAATTCAGCATCAAATTGGAAGTTGACTCCAAAAATCTAGATGTAGGATAAATTACATATGCAACATAACACATTAGCCAGTTTTATTGTTACCATTAAGATACATACACTAACTGTCCATTTTAATAGGAAAACCTGTACACCTACCATGTGGCAGCAGCACAATGCATAAAATAATGCAGATATAGGTCAAGAGCTTCAATTAATGTTCACATCAAACATCAGAGTGGGGGAAAAGTGTGATCTCTGTGACTTTTACTGTAGCATGTCCCATCTGGAACCAACAGCCATACCATGGTTAAAGTCACAAAGATCACACCTTTCCCGATTGAATCAGAATCAGAATATCTTTGTCATTGTAACAGGTACAACAAAATTTGGTGCAGTCCCTGCGACATTAGAATAAGAATACAAAATAAAATAAGATATAAAATAAAAATAGAAGAATATATACATAAATGTATACATATATATAAATATGATACACAAAGAAATAAAAAAAACCTTATTGCACATAAGACATATTGCACAAGATAGCAGTTAAGGTGTGGGGATGGTGATTAAGTGTCATTCAATGCCCTAATAGCAGCAGGATAAAAACTCTTTTCCAGTCTATTAGTCCTTGTTTTGATGCTCCTGTATCTTTTGCCTGACAGCTGCAGTTGGAATAAGTCATGAGAGGGGTGTGAGGAGTCTTTTAGGATGTTTTCCACTTTTCTGAGACAGCAAGAGCTGTGCAGTTCATCCAGGGAAAGTAAAGACAGCCGATGATCTTCTGGGCAGACTTTGTGTAACGCTGTTGTGCAGTTGGAAAACCACACACAGGCAGTAGCACAGTATGCTCTCAATGGAACAGCGATAGAAGGACACCAGCAATTTTTGGGGGATGTTGTTTTTCCTGAGGACTCTCGGGAAATAGAGCCTCTGCTGTGTTCACACCCCAGGACAAGTCCTCCGTGATGTGAACTCCCACGAAGCGGAAGTCTGACACTCTCTCCACACAGTCCCCTCTAACGTGAAGTGGTTTAATGTCCGTTTTCTTTTTCCTGAAATCCATGACGATCTTCTTGGTCTTAGTTGTGTTCAGGAACAGGTTGTTGTCTGTGCACCACGCTGTCAGCCGCTCCACTTCCTCCCTGTAGGTGGACTCATCCCCCCCAGAGCTTTACCACAGTGGTGTCGTCTGCAAATTTGATGATGGTGTTGCTATGGTGGTCAGGGGCGCAGTCATGTGTGTACAAGTCATGTGTGGTGAGCAGGGGGCTCAGTACAGAGCCCTGAGGGGAGCCGGTGCTGATGCTGATGGCCGAGGAGATGTGGGGACCCACCTTAACCCTCTGTTTGCGTTCTGTCAGGAGGTCTTTAATCCGTAGACAGGTGGAATGTGGGAGACCAAGGGCTAACAGCTTGCACAACAATCTGTGAGGGAGAATGGTGTTAAAAGCAGAGCTAAAGTCAATAAAGAGGAGACGTGCATAGCTCCCCTGGAGCTCCAGGTGGGACAGGGTAGCATGGAGAGCAACAGCGTCCTCAGTAGACCTATTAGCTCTGTAAGCAAATTGGTGTTCATCGAAGGTGGGAGGGATGAAGGACATTATATGACTCTGAACCAGTCTCTCAAAGCACTTCATCAGAACCGGGTTTGATGATTTTTTTGGTACTGGGACTTGTATCATCTGATGTGAACATTAACTAAAGTTATTGACCTGTACCTGCATGCTTTTATGCATTGAACTGCTGCTACATGATTGGCTGATTGGATAAGTGCATAAATTAGCAAGTGAACAGGTGTTAACTATTAATATGAACAGTGAGTGTATAGATGGTGTCCCAAAAGTCTGGATCCATAGGCACTGATTATTTATTTAAATACAAATATTACAACAAATGCCCAAATTGACAGCCTTGTGCTTGGACTGAACAAATGTATATGCCGAATACAAGAACACTGAACATTTCTTAATGTATCAGAACTGATGTTGTTACATGCAGAGCAGAGATGTTTCCTCTTAAATTTCATTTAAGGAAAAATGAATATGGATCCAGACATTTGGGAAACCAAAAGATAGACACATAAGATACACTATACTGCCAATAGTATGTGGAAACCTGGTCATCCCCTCCATATGTGCTTCACTGTTCTGGGAAAGCTTTCCACAAGATTTTGGAGCATGGCTGTGGGGATTTGCCCATTCAGCCACAAGAACATTAGAAGTCAGGCTCATATGGTTCAGGTAAATAGGGTATTAAAATATATGAAGTGGTGAGAAAATAAGTGAATGGCTACATGAAACACCCTAGGACTGACCCCAAAGCTTGGGGTTTTAATATTGTTGGCTTTTTGTGTTTTTATGAAGCACCTTAATAAGCTTTTAAAGGAATAAGGTGGGGAGGAGAAATATAGAATGTTACTTAGGCTTATTACTATGCCAAGAATTTTACTGTGTTACTATAAATCTAGAGTTTGATGTTGATTTTTAAAAAATCCTGGGCTATATTGCTACTACAAGAAATAAATTATAAAATGTTACAGTTGCATGGAGTATATGTTGATTTTGTCATTATTATAACTTACTCTGTTCATACTGAGCCCTATAAAACATTGGTTATGCACTTGGAAAATAAGGAACACTTTGAAGAACCCTCTTGTTCTTGCACTGCAACAAATGAATTATAGTATACTCAGGCCAACAGCTTAACATGTAGTCAATTTCACTTGGTGTTCATACAGTATTAGCATATGCTGAAGAATTTGATTTATTTTATAAGATTTATTTAATCCTGTTACTAAAGGTGTTTTTAATAATGCTTTTAATGAGTATTCTGCAAATAAATAATGTTTTAAAATAAAAAGTAAAAGTCCATTTTCAGTCTGACTTGACAAAATGCTAAGCGATGCATCTTCACAATATGAAAATTTTCCTTAAGGAAACACCTTAAGGATTTTAGAAATGTGATGGGGTAATTGTTTTATTTTTATAAAGAAAGCAAGCTTAGAAATTTTGGAAATTAATTAAGTGTCTTTATATACACCTTATTTTCACCCTATATTCACATGCATTGTAGGGTTATGCACATAACTGCAATTAAGTAGTTAAGGCAATCAAAAAGAATAATCCTAAATTATCCAGAATTCTGAATAGTGAGCAAATGATAACAGAATTTCTGCACAGCAGTAAAACATACCTGTTAATATAAATTAATAACAAAAGGGGCTAGGGAGGGGTTGATGTTGAAACTCACCAGACAAGTTTACCATTGTTTCAGATCTTATCTTTGTCTTTTAACAAGAATCCTTATTAAGTTATTTTTTGCCAGTCATACTCCGTATTGCATAATCAGGGCTGTTTATTTCCCACCATTTCAGTAACATGTCACCATAAAATGCCAAACACAAAAACAAAAACACCTGAAAAAAGAGATCATGGCAATTTCCTTAAGCCAACTCAATCTGTTTTATTTATTTTTTGCATTTAATTTCTTTTCATACTTAGTGACAACTAATACAGTAATCAGTCATAACATTAAAATCACCTAATATTGTGTAGATCCCTCACCAAAACAGCTCTGACCCCTCATGGCATGGACTCCACAAAACCTCTGAAGGTGTGTGTATGGTATCTGGCACCAAGATATTAGCAGCAGATCCTTCAAGTCCTGTAACCTTCTATGTGAGGCCTCCTGGATTGGATTTGTTTGTCCAGCACATCCCAAAGATGTTCAATCAGATTGAGATCTGGGAGGCCAAGTCAACACTTGAACTTTTGTCATATTCTTCAAACCATTCCTGAACAATTTTCGCAGTGTGGCAGGGTACTTTATCCTGCTGAAAGAGGCCACTGACATTAGGGTATACTGTTGCCATGAAGGGGTGTACTCAGGACCCAAGGTTTCCCAGCAGAACATTGCCAGAGCATCACACTGCCTCAGCCGCCATGTCTTCTTCCCATAGTGCATCCTGGTGCCATTTCTTTCCCAGGTAAGTGACACACAAACCCCTGGCCTTCCTCGTGATGTAAAAGAAAATGTGATTCATCAGACAAGGCCACCTTCTTCCATTGCTCCATGGTCCAGTTCTGATGATCACATGCTCATTGTAGGCACTTTCGACAGTGGACAGGCATCAGCATGGGAACTCTAACTTGCCTGCAGCTATGCAGCCGCTCATGCATCAAGCATATAGCCAGCATTAACTTTTTCGGGAATTTGTGCTGTAATAACTCTTCTATGGGCTTTGACCAGATGGGCTAGCCTTCACCCCTTCACATGCATCAATGAGCCTTGAGCCATGACTCTGTCACTGGGTCAACAGTTGTGCCTTCTTGGACCACTTTTGGTAGGGACTAACACTACATACTGGAAACACCCCACAAGACCTGTCATTTTGGAGATGCTCTGACCCAGTCATCTAATCATCACAATTTGGCCCTTGTCAAAGACGCTCAGATCTTATGCATGCCTTATGCATTTTTCCTGCTTCCAACACATCAACTACAACACGAATTCCAGAAAAGTTGGGACGTTCTTTAAAGTTGAATAAAATGAAAACTAAATGACTTTCAAATCACATGAGCCAATATTTTATTCACAACAGAACATAAGTAACAACAAATGTTTTTATTATTTTATATTTTCATGTCTTTTATATATTTTATATCTTTATATCCTTTTACATCTACATTTCTTTTATTACATTTTTTATTTATTCTCTATTTTTATTTTGTATTCTATTTTAGTGTTAATGGGTCGGGCACTGCAAATACATTTCACTGCATGTCATACCATGTATGATTGAATTTGAAATGTTTAAACTGGGAAATTGTACACCTGGCGGCATGGAGGTTCAGTGGTTACACTGTCACAGCAAGAAGGTCCTGGATTCAATCCCCGGTTCACCCAGGGTGTCTTTCTGTGTGGAGTTTGCATGTTCTCCCCGTGCATGCGTGGGTTTCCTCAGGGTGCTCAGGTTTCCTCCCACAGTCCAAAGACATACAGATTAAGTCAACCGGCTACTCTAAATTGCCCATAGGTGTGAAAGCGACCGTGTGTGGTTGTTTGTCTGTGTTGGCCCTGTGGTGGACTGGCGACCTGCCCAGGGTGTACCTCGTCCGAAGATGCTGGGACTGGCTCCAGCTTCCCCACGACCCAGAAGGATAAAGCAATATGGATAATGGATGGATGGATGGAATCGTACACCTTTATCCACTAAATGAGCACATTTCAAATTTGATGCCTGCTACAGGTCTCAAAAAAGTTGGCACGGGGGC
>JAQQZR010000039.1:15176918-15202416 GCA_030068235.1 Notoglanidium macrostoma | reverse complement strand
GAGGAGATGCTACACCATGGTAAACATGCCCCTGTCCCAACTATTTTGAGACCTGTAGCAAGCATCAAATTTGAAATAAGCTCATTTTGTGCATAAAATTGCAAAATTTCTCAGTTTAAACATTTATGTTATCCATGTTCTGTTGTGAATAAAATATTGGCTCATGTTATTTGAAAGTCTTTTAGTTTTCATTTTATTTAATTTAAAGAACGTCCCAACTTTTCTGGAATTCGGGCTGTACAAGAACTGACTGTTCACTTGCTGCCTTATCCCACCCACCCCTTGACAGGTGCCTTTGTAATGAGATATTCAATGTTATTCATGTAACGTTTTAGTTGTTTTAATGTTATGGCTGATTGGTATATAGTGCAGACACCATGATTTTATTCAACATGAAATAAACAATTCTTTTGGGATAGAAAAACACATTAGGAAGACAAGTTTTGTAAAAACATTTATTTGTGGAAGTTTCACAACTAGTAAGATTTATAGTTTTGAACCACACATACTCCGGCTTTGGATCTCATAATGACTACTTTCCCAAATGCAAGATAAGCCAGTTTATCCAATCATACTTTCAATGGTGATTCTTTTCAGTTCAGGATTAAATATATAAACAGAAGTTCCACAGTCCTTCAGATTTCATCCATAATCTTAAGTCCACAGTGAGTTTATGAATAAATATACAAAGCTTGTAAAATGTCCGTCAGTCTCTGAAGAGACAAAGAAAAATCTTCTGCAGCCTTGAGATATGTGCTTGTTCAGGTGTGAATCCCGCAAGACCAGCTCTGTTTAAGATTTAAAGGGGCAGTGCGTTAGTGTTTCCACTGAAGGTAGCGTGAGCGTGTCAGACAGGAGGCCAGCTCTTGGTGACTTCTTCGTGAAGAGACTTTGGAACCCATTGACGGTATGCTGACAGGAGAACTGTTAGGAAAAATGATGAGTTAAGTTTTTAACCACATTTTCTCCCAGTTTCAGGTCATTAGCTATTAACTAGCTCTCACTTATCACGCTACAGCTTTCACCTGGGGAGGGTGTGATGCAAAATACGTGATGCCAGCCATCATTTTCAGTCTGCTGCTTATGCTGCATCACAGGGCAGCTAAACACACTCTGAGAAAAGCTAATTCATGCCCTCTTCTGCATGAATCAGTTCTCAGATGCCCACGAGTGTTTAATGTTTACCTTTAAACATCAGAATGAAGAAAAAAATGTGGTCTTTTTGACTATGATCATGGCATGGTTGGTTATACCTGATAGGCTGGTTTGAGTGTTTCAGAAACTGCTAATCTCCTAGGAATTTCACACACAACAGTCTCTAGTGTTTACACAGAATGATGAGAAAAACTAAATACACAGAGTGAGTGACAGTTCTGTTTGTGGAAACGCTTTATGGATAAGAGCGGTCAGAGGAAAATGGCCAGATGGATTCAAGCTGCCAGGAAGGATAGAGAAACTCAAATAATCACTCTTTTGTGAGCAGAAAAGAATCCCAGAATGCATGAATGAACCTTGAGGTGGACGGGCTACAACAGCAGGAACAGGAATCTGAAGCTATCATGGGCACAGACCCATTTCTGAAATACTCAAAAAGGCCCATCTGGTACGAACATAGTCAGTCACACAGATCACACTTTCTTCATCCTGATGTTTCACGTGAACATTAACTGAAGCTCTTGACCTGTATTGAAAAGGTATCTTGTAATATGACGGCTCAGTTCAGTAAATCTAGCTATACAATCATAAGACTCAACATGTTCTTAATCTTTTGAGAAAATCTAATTGCTAGTGTTTTTTTTTTGTTTTGTTTTAAAGTCACAAGCCTTATCTATTATGTACATCACAGAAATTAAATATGCATCAGTGATTTAAATCAGTTCCAGTGAAGTTGTAATCTACCACAGCTTTGAGACTCGTGAGAAAATATCATGTTTATGGAAACCTGGATGATGTTTTCCTCCAAGCTACAGGCTGTGGCCTGAAACGTCCACACCTACTTACATTTTTCATTTTTCTTCCACGCAGCCTGTAAGGCATCTCGGTTGTCCACCTTTTCTGCCACCAACGCACCCAACAGATTTTCTGTTCGAGGCTGCAGTCTGAAATATGTTCATACACACATATTGTACATATGAACCACACATATGCACAGAAAACAATTCATTTACAAGGACTGTGTTCTTACTTGGCCCAAGTCTTCAGCATGGTTGCGGGGCTTGACAGTAAACATGTACTGTGTCGTTGCAGTTTGGGACACACCTGTAGCATGCAACCCAAATCATGGAGAACAGAAAATGCAAATTAAAAAAGAGAGCAGTGATTTGTAAAGTGACTTTGACTTGTATTTCATAGCAGACAGTATGAAGAAAAGATATTTCGTGTTTTTTCTTGTCAGCTTTATTTCATTTGTAAATATACATCAATTCCTGCCACTTAGGCCTGCAACACATTCCAAGAAAAAAAAAGTTGGGACGGGGCGATTTAGGATTAGTATTAGGGCATGTGATATGAAACCAGGTGATGTCAACAGGCCACTGTAATCATGATTTGGTACAAAAGCAGCATCCAGGAAAGGCCTAGTCCTTCAGGAGCAAAATGGGCAGAGGATTGGCAATTTGCCACCAATTGCATGAGAAAATTATTGAAATGTTTAAAAACAATGTTCCTCAAAAAAAGATAGGATAGGATTGGGATAGTTCACCATCTATAGTGCATAATTCAAAGATACAGGGAATCTGGAGGAATTTCAGTGTGTTAAGGGCAAGGGCACAAGCCTAAGCTGAATAACCTTGACCTCAGACAGTACGGCATCAAGACCATCACTCAGTTATAATATAACCACATGAGCTCAGGATTACTTTGGCAATGCTTTGTCAAGGACATAGTTACATCCACAAACGCCAGTTAAAACTTTACTGTGCCAAGAGAAAGCCTTTTGTCTGAACTGTGTACAGAAGCGCTGTTGACTTTTCTAGGCGGAAACACGTATTGAGATCAGATGAATCAATATTTCAAGTCTTTTTTGAAAAAAAAAAAAATGGATGCTATGTGCGCCAGACATAAAAAAAAATAAAAGGACCATCCAGACTGTTACCAGCAACAAAAGTTCAAAAGCCAGGGTCTGTCAGGGCATGTGGTCATATCAGTGCATTTGGCAAAGGTAACTTTCATATCTGTGATGGCACCATTAATGCTGAAAAGTACAAAGGGATTTTGGAGCAACACATCCTGCCTTCATGATATCTTTTACAGGGATGCCCATATGCCAAACATGCCCATGCATATTTCAACAAGACAAAGCAAAACTACATTTTGCACACATTACAAAGGCATGAGTGCAGAAGAAGAGGCTGCGGGTGCTGGACTAGCCTGCCTGTCGTCCTGACCTGGCCCCAATAGAGAATGTGTGGTGCATTTTCAAATGCAAAATGAGACAATTTAGACCCTGTACAAGTTGCATACCTTGAAACTTGTTTGCAGGAAGAACTGGGCAAAATTACACCTGAAACACGTCAACGCTTAGTGTCTTTAGTCCGTAAATGTCTTTTAGGTGTTGTGAAAAGGAATGTCTACATTACAAAGTCGTAAATGCTTTATTGTCCAAACAGTTTTTGAAATATGTTGCAAGAATCAAAATTGAAATGTGTAAAACCTGAGGTAAAACATCATATACAGTGGGGCAAAAAAAAGTGTTTAGTCAGCCACCAATTGTGCAAGTTCTCCCACTTAAAAAGATGAGAGAGGCCTGTAATTCTCATCAAAGGTATACCTCAACTATCAGAGACAAAATGAGGGGAAAAACAAATTCAGGTGCTCTGGCATTGTTTTAATGCAATACCGGTCAAAGATAATTTACGAATCAAATTTGCGGTTGTACAAATTCAAACACACGTGCGTACCTGTCCTTCCAGCAGAAATTTGGCAAACAGTTTGTATCGCTCAAGGCCTTCAGGGTGATCCATCTCAATGGCAGGAAGCTTCCATCCAACTCTGACTGTAAATACAGATGGACACACAGTTAATAAATCTAGGAGGAAAATGGCATGCCTCATCCCTCAGCACCCCTAGGGAAGGTCAGACAGGGGCGAAGGATGTGAGAGGGTGTGTTCTTACAGAAGGTGCTCTGTTGTTGACACTTCACGGCGCCACTGAGGGTGCAGTACCAAGGGGCAGGGCTTTGTTCCGGTCCACTGAAGTGACAGTACTCGGGCAGGAGCTTTGGGATCCAATCAGCCTGCACTGCACACACTCCTAAAAGTGACATTTATCATGGAAGCATTAGTCTGTACAGTGTACTGCACAGTAGTCTCTACAAGTCTTTCCTATTCTGCACAATTTCTCTTTATCAACTTTATCTAATTTGCATATGTTCGGTTACATGAAACTCCTTATTTACACAAGTCTGGATAAGCCACCAACATGAATGAATGTAGTGAACAGCTTACAAGCAAAACAAGACTAATGTTTAAAAATTGATGATTAGTTTCCAGCTATAAATGAGACAATGCAAACTGGTCATGTTTTGTTTTGTAGTGTTGCTTCATGTTACCACATGGCTGACTTATGATGCGACACCCCTGTTTTGAATTTTACATGGGGAGAATAAAAGCATAACGCTATCCATTCGTCTTTAACATGCTATTGTCGTTTTTCGAGTTTTTTTAAACGAGCTGCGTCGTCAGTTAGGCGATCTGATCAAAGATACTAAATTAAATATCTGTGGGAGCTCTCCTGTCTGGCATAACGTCTCTAGCCCTGTAACAACTCTCTGGTAGAGTGAGCTGCCTTCAGTTACTTAATTTACATAAATGCATGTGGATTGGAAAAGCTGCAACAGAGGAGCCGATTCAGAAGGTTCGTGTTTAGCAAACTAGAGCCGTTAAACTACAGACAGGGTTTTTTTTTCCCCAGTGATTAGTTCTGCTGCAGTATTTTTTCTGTCAGTTGACAACCCCTGCCCTACCAGATAGTATATTCTGTGTAGAGAAAACAATGCCCTCATGCGTGTTGTCTATCAGGGTACCTTTTGCCTCGAGGTCTTGGGCCTGGTGTAGATATTTGAAATAAAATTTTAAGCAGAAAACTGAACCAAAAAATGAAATCTCAAAATTCAAACCAATCCTGAAGTAGAAAAACATGCCGTAATACTCCTGTTCCTCAAGATAACAATAAATAACATGAATTATTATTGTTTATATTAAAGGATAATCGATATAAAAGATCACCAATATAAGCCATGAAACGCTTGGAGGTCAACAGAATTCTATTTCCACATATTGACTTTTAGCTGAAGCCTTTACAATGTGATACACTATCTGATACTGGCGCATTTAAAGAAAACGAATAATTTGAGGAAGCATGTGTCTTACATTCACTGAAATAAAAAAAACGCAATTAATAGCATGTGCATAGTCTGACACAGTAAAATGTTTCAGTTATCAAATCTATTGACACCCTCAATAATACACTGACGCACCTCACACAACCTCACACAGACTCACACACACCTCTCATGTACATTTTGGTTGTTTCCATGATTTCTTGGTAGACGACAAACTCAGGCAATTCTTTGTGAAGTGCAGAGGAAGGATGTATAAATGCAGGCTCATCCAGCAGAGGAGTCTATACAGATACAGATACAAAAAATACTACATTCAACACAATGTGCTGTTTATCATACAAGTCACATTACTTTTAACCACAACAAAATGTTATATCCGACTGAGACTTCCTTCAGCTTGCAGTTACTTATGTGCTTACACAACTTTCCTGTAAAAATTATAAAGATTATACTTCATACATGAGCTCTAATCTGCAGTTTAGTACACAGTGTAAAACTGAAAGATTGTTAGTGACTAAACTGCTGAATCTGTGTGTGTGTGCGCATTCACCTTGTAGCCATTTCTCCACTTTGGATCCAGTAGCTCCTCAGCTTGCACTCGTCTGGCCAGATGATCGCCTAAACCAGCCAACACAATCTGCCTCAGGCACACTACCTGAGATTCAGTCGGGGGGGCCATTCTGTTGTCCACACACACACCCGCATCAGAACACACAGCATTTACTGTGAAGGAGCAAAAAATATATAAGCACACAGGCATGATAAAAAAAAAAAAATAAAAAAAAAAAGTGATGCCATTGAGTACACATTTATATTGTATTGTCAGGTCAAGGCTTTGTGCCTGAATACAATTTGATCAAAGGCCACCTGTGTAATTGTTATTAATAAATGAATACAATAGAAGTTGATTTTTGTTCTACAAATGGTGTGATTCAGGAAAAAAGCACAAGATGTGAAATGACTTTAAAGGGCTTTTGGGGAAATATAGTTGAATGGTATTATGTCAGTACATCACTAATTTAGAGGTCTGTGTCGTTACATGCTCAAAGACTATTCCCTTTTCTTCTCATATCACGGATACATCCTGTTACCACTTATGATCCCTACAGACTCAGAACAGATGATACACCCCTGTATTGAATTTGACATGGGGAGACTTTTTTTATCCATCTGTCTAACACGCTAAAGTCATAGGCAAAAGCGTGCGTACACGTAAGTAAGATAATTGTTCTGATATCTTTGTTCTAACACAAAATTTTGTCATTATTAGAACTACACTTTTTAACAGAAATAGACTGTATGTGCCAAACTTTGTTTACTAGGCGTGAGCAATCTAGGGAAAATATCACATTTTTCATGTTGGATTTTAAGAATATTTTGCAAACTTTCTGAACATAGCAACCAAACTAGGTTCCCTATTCATGTTAATATAGCTCTACAAGGGAACAGAACCTAAAAGGGGGGGGGCCTTCACTTTTCCAAACTATTATTATTAAATTGTAAACAATTATGAAACGATCAAAAGAATCAATACTGTATTCACAACATTAAATAAAAAAAGTATACCACCTCTATAAATGTCTTCAGCATTTTAATGTGCAATGAATAAAAAGGTGATTTACAGGCGAGTGAGTGTGTATGTTCAAATGAGTTTAAATACTCAATACATTAGCGGAGTTGGTTTTACATTCAATATTTCTAAAATGGATGATCCGTGTTTCATGGTTTTGGTTTTTATTGCTCTTCTCTCTGCATTCTATGTACAGCAGAGGAAGGGTGTAGTCGGTGATTTTGCAACTCGGTAAGTCGTATCCAGGATCAACTATTTTTAGAAGTTGCTTAAAACCCTAATTTACTGATTGTTTTGATTATAGTATCCTTGGCCAGGTAAAATGTCATGGCACCAGTGATATCCTTTCAGAGCTTACTTATTTTCTCATAGTAGACTCTCATAATAGTGTCCTTTTGAAACCTTTAGTTTTTTTCTTCTGAATTTTGGCTTAAACAAATTTGTCATGTTTCCTCAACATGCCCATCTTGCCTAGGTATATTTACCAAACTTGCAAGACCAGATTGTGGAGACATTTTAATAGGTCACAATCTAAGATAGTCATATCACCCACTCCTAATTTATACCCCTATTGAATATTTAAAATAAACGCAACAAATTGTCATTCTTTGTCAGTCCCCGAGAGCTCTGCTGTTGCCCGTAACCATGCCCTGTTTCACTGGGGTATAAACATGAGTTTGTACACATGTAAAATCCAATTGTTGTTAGAGCCACTACTGGCACATTTTGTGGTCAAAAGAGACCAAGAATTAAACTTTCTGCTCATGCACATCACCAGAACCTTTTGTGACTGCAAACAAGGAAAAGCAGCTGATATCCCAGTATAAAACACAAAGGTGGTTCATTAATAATTTGGGGATGTTTCGTGGCTGGAGGTTCAGGAGTTCTTATTCTAGACACGGTGTAAATACACTTTACAAGTGTCTAACCTCCTTAGACACAACAAGAAGCATCTCAGTGCTGTTCTTCTCTTCAGGGCAGGAATCACAAACTTACGATAATTTTGACTACAGTGTTTTGTAGAAAATAAAAAAAAAATATTTGGCAAAAAATACATAATTCGAGGCAATGTCCATAAATGCTGCTCAAAACGTCACTTATTGTGTGTGTTACTTTTATTACATATTAATTTCTGGTCATTTTCATGATGGGTTTCAGTAAATCTGGAGAGCTCTTTACCTGCATTAGTGAGCTGTCCCCGCAGCCGTCGTATCTCCAGCATAGCTTTGTAGCGAAGGCCGTGTTCTTCACAGAAGTTTGGCGTGCAGCCAGCAAACTCACAAGCACCTACGGCACCTACACACAAATGTTGCCTTAATATTTAACTTAATAAAATGGACCACTGAAATATTTTGGTTTGTAAGCAAGTGTAGAATTATTTGTAGCATACCCAGCATCACCATAAGATCTCCTAACAATAATGACTGGCCCTGGCCTGCCCACAGCCTTCTCATCTGACTGAAGCGTGCTTTTCTTCCAGCCAGCTTAGTGCTCTCCTCCTCACTACTTGCTGGCCTGAGAAAAAGACAGTAAAATGGTCACATAATTTGTAAAATTTTAAAACTCATGTGCCCATTTCAAATGCAGAACATTAAACCCTTGTCTGCGTTACCTGTCCAGTTCCTCAAAGATTTCTCTAACAGTCATGGCTGCCACTATCGTTATGATATAGGGCATGCAGCCCTGCTGGCGGCCCAGCGCGAGCATCTTAGCATAGCGTGGTGAAACAGGAAATGCCGCCATGGCACGTCCCAGAGGGGTTATAGGACATGATAAACGAGCCCTCTCCATATCCACCATTCTGGAAGAGATACAGAGCACAAGAGAGGTTTACTATTTAACATGGCAATTTTTAAAAAATGGACAGCGTAATGAGTAAAAAGCCCTGACACATCAAGCAGACTGCGGTTATAGTGGCCGTACCACTGACACTATTGTCCAAATTTTTCAACTTATGCTTTTATTTTTAACTCTTGTTTATGTGCTATAGCTAGCTAACCATATTTTAGGAACAAAAATCATTTAAACCAATGCTGTATATGAGAGGACAGGCAGTTTTAAAGCCTTTAATGGTCAAATTAAAAGTTGGCATTTTGCGAAGAATTGGAGTCAGAGTCTGTGCAGTAGATCAGACAGTGGTTTCACATCTTGCCCGTGCATATAGGTGATGAATCAGCTAACTCGAATTAGCCAGTGCGGCGTTATTCATTTAGACGCAAAATGTTATAACTAATTGTAGTTATGTTGTAAGTATATTGATTTAACTGTTGTCAAGAAAAGATTTTAGAGCTGCTAGTCATAACTGACTAAGCTACCAATTGCTAGCTAGCTGTAAGTAAGTATAAACTGCTAATGTACGGTACCGACTGAAAATATACTAGTAAGCGATCAACATTTCCACTCAACATGACCTATTTTTTGAGGGTTGAGAAATTGCCACTCCTCATTGTTTTCATCTAGCTCACACACCTGCGGTAAGTTATACATCTGAATGTCGAAGTGCTCTTTTATGCCTTGCTCACACTGTTCGTGGACTATGTGGAAAAAGTATGGAGTGACTTTATCATGCTACTTTAAGTGTTTAAGGACATCCAGTTAATAAATTGCTATGAAATGTAGCAAGTGTTATCTGCATCAGTTTACACCATCGCTTCATTCACTCACTTTGAGTTGCTAGTTACAATATCAGTACTACAAAGCTAGATTTGACATCAAAAGGAGCAACATACCATAAAAACTGCAAAGAAATCCCTGCGGAAGAGCTATTAGAATGGTTTACAGCACAACAAGACATGGCTTTGCTACAGGACTGTCAAGAGCTTCAGGTCCATGTTGGAAAGTACACACGATTTTATGAGGCTCGACTGTCAGTGTCCAGCAACCACACCCATATTAATTATCATCAAATAACTCCTGTAAAATGCTTTTATCACACAGAAAAACACTGGGGGAGATAACGGTCAACTGAACTCGTAAAAACAACAGGACACTATTCCACAAAATCATTTGCGGAGATGTAAATTAAAATGTAATTTTAGTGTGTGTTCCATTCACAAACACGGGAATGTGTGAGGTTAAATACGGTACTGCAGCCAGCCACTAGAGGGCCTGAGAGACATTTTGGCTTCACTTTTAAATCTCTTGTCTGATGTCCCATATACAATCCCTGGTTTAAACTCATTCACAGTGGCATATAAATAATAGCTGGGCTACATTAGATCACTTATCAAAAAAGATGCCACTATAGATACTGGTACACAACAAGAAGAATGCTATTTGACAATTTATTCAGACTATATTACTATACAGAAATATCTATTTTACTAAATATTTGTCTGCAAGACTGTCTATCTTTTTCTTTTGTATTAAAAATACAGACTACTGCCCCCTCCTGGTGCAGTGAGTCCTTTCATGCAAGTGCAAAATGTATGAAAGTGTTGTCTTTGTGGTGGGTTTGAGTAAAACTCAATTTTTTTATTTTTATTTTTTAAACAGAACAGGAGACAATGATCGGTCATCCTTGGTTGCTGTTGTTCACCAACAGCTTGGTGTGACTTTACACAGAAGGAAAAAAGCCCAATCCTACCGCCCCTGGCGAGGTGGTTCCTCTAGCGCACCCAAAGAGATAAGCAGCTGCTCAGCAGACACCAGTGCTTCAAAGGAGGGTGGAGTAGGGAACGGGAAATTCACCACCTGCAAACACGTGGGACGCACACACAATTTAGTTCGAGTGAACACTCATTATGATTATGTACAGTAGTTACCATATTTGTTTTAGTGTTACACAAAGAATAAAGCACATGATCTCTTTCACCCCCTCTAACCTTCTCAATGTTGAGATCTTTCATTTGCAAAACAAGGTCGTCAACAGGACGACGAGTGATTTCAGCCTCAGAGAACTGGCTGAAATCGCTAAACACCGCAGATGAGTAGAGCCTACACACAGCACACAACATACAATCACACACAAGCAAGTATATCCGAAATTAAGCAAAAGGTTGTAGAACTAAAGGACAGCCAACCTATAGCAATGCCCTGCCTCTGTTCTTCCTGCCCTTCCAGCTCTCTGATTGGCTGAGGCCTGTGACGTCCAAGTGACCTTAAAGGAAGAAACTCCTGTGACTCGGTCATAAAATCTCTTCTTCACTCGACCACAGTCAACCACGTACTTAATTCCTGGAATAGTGAGGGACGTCTCTGCCACATTGGTGGCCACCACACACAAGCGGGCACCTGGAGGCGGTGGACGGAACACCTACGCACACACATACACACACACACAAATATATATGCTATATAATAATAATATTTAGAATATATATGTGGTTGGTTAATAATAAAGATAATTGCTTTCGCAATCAGAGTTGACCATCCAAAAGGGGTTTTCAATTGAAAAATGAGGGTTACTTTAAGAGTGCTTTCACATACACAGTCCATTAGTCTATTTTAATCAAACCCTAGTGTATTTGCACCTTGCTGTGTTCATCTGGGCACGTGAGAACACAGCGATCATACTCAGTGATCATACTCAGTGTGAGACTGACTTAGGGGATTTTGGTGTGGTTCCCACCAGTGCAGTTTAACTACAGTGGGGGGAAAAAAGATTCAACCCTGAATCAACCCAACTAGTAATTGCTAAGCTCTGTGTTCTCTGTGCCCAAGGGATTTTTGTGCTTTCTACATCAAAGGATTATTTAACTTTATTAGTACAAGTACATACCCCTCGCCCAACATTCTTTGTTTTTTGCTTTTTGGTTTAATTAAGTGCAGTGTGAAGTCAAACCAAATAGCAAACAAACCAAAGGGAGTTGATTTTTGCTCTGATTCAGGATTGTCAAACAGACAAATAGGTGTGAAAGCACCCTAAAATAGACAACAGTGCTATATCTTTTCCACATGATATATAACTATTGGAAACATAGAATTACTGTATAACTACTATTAAATGTTACAAACACAAGAAGAACATGTATTACTTTAGCTTGCTGCTCAGGTGCCAGCAGGGAGTAAAGCGGCAGCACATACAGAGGAATGGAGGGATCGGCCTTCTCCTCTAAGAGGCAAAATAAAAACACACATTCAGGTTAACCTCCTATATCTTGCCAGGTCACCATCAAGATATCACTGACTTCTTTCTGCGTTCCACCAGCACCTTCTACACAATTTTCTTAGTCCGTCATGGGAAAAGTCATGATTTCTAGTACAAAGCAAAATAATTTGAAAGTGCTCCTTTTCTTCCTACAATTCCACAATCACTACTGTTTCCTCAATCATAAATTGAACACATCAACAGTCCTGAATTGACAAACACTGGAGTAAAATCTGACCAGTGTCTTCTGGCTTATCGCCAAGATCCAGATCTGAGCCTTCATCATCATCATCATCATCAATGCCAGCCTGGCGATCTTCATCCCCTTCATCCACGGGTAAGGCGGAGTAGTTGTCCAGATCGATGCGAGGAAGAGACTGAGAGAGAAAAAGAAAGGCTTGTGAGTCACTTGGCGGAGGTGTAATCATGAAGGACATGACAGATATGGAAACAATCCATACCACCGATTTCTTCTGTTTCTGCTTCTTAAATTTTTTAAGCCCCTCTGACGTGTCCTCGGTTTCTGTACCAACAAAGACAGGAGAAGATTTTCAGAGGTTTTTGTAGATTTGTGCATGTGTATGTGTGCGCGCATGTGTGCCCATGTATCTACCAGTGTGCTGTATGTTGTTGGGTCTATAAGGAAAAGCCTTCCTCAGTCTCCGACACACAGTATGCACCTCCGCCTGGCCAGTTAGAAACACTAGGATGCCACCTACAGCAAAACACAGAACCAATCAGTAACTGTGTATGTGTGATGTGATGCACGTGATGTCGACACGTACTGGGGCATGGGCTTAAAGCACACACTCATTTCTGACAAAAACACACAATTCCATCTTCTACTAGCACGTATGAGGTTTTGCATCCCCAGTGAGTAATTGAAGGTGAAACTACTAATACACTACCTATAACTGATCGGCAGTTAGCTGATATATAAACCAACTTAAAATGTTTGGCTGCATTAACAGTTGTTTAAATTATATTCATTTCTGATTAATTACAGAAAGAATGCTACATGTTGTATATCTGGATAAAAGCTCTCGTAAGCTAAATGCACGATGGATGTCATTTAAAGTGTCTTAGGTGTGATTGACAAATTACAGAGTTAAAATATGCTTTATAAGTGAATGGAACTACAAACATTATGCATGCTGGAAATACATACGGGAAATAAAAACACTGTATGCGTGTGCTTGCGTGCATGTGTGCGTCTCTGACCCGGCGGTAGCATGCGGTGAATCTTGCAGGTCTTGCGAAATGCTTCTGCTACATAATCCTCCATCGGTGTGCGCTTGTTAAAATGAACCGTGACCGGGAACTGACGAGCCTCTACCTGCATGTTCGCGCGCACACACACACACACACACACACACACACAATTTATAAAGCTCAGATCTAAATGAAGTAAATGAATCAATTAAAAGCACAAGTTCAGCACATCCTTAACATAGGAAGTTTTGAATCTGAAATGCTAAGAACAGGAGAAGAGGTACAATATTAGAAGAAGCTGATACCTTAATGACTGGTGGAGGAGAGCGAAACAGTTTCTTGTTCTCAGTAAAGTCCTCCACTCGCAGTGTAGCTGACATGATCAGCAGTTTCATGGGCAAACCTTTCTGTAAGTTTAAAACACATATTGCTGTAAATCAGGGTCATCAGTCTTACCCACAGCGGGCCGGTGTGGCCGCAGGCTTTCATTCCAAGCAGGCAGGAGTCGCAGCTGTTTCCACTCGTGTAATCAGGTCACCTAGGGCTCTAATACACTATCAAGAGTTCCTCCTATTGGTCTGGAATGAAAGCCTGGAGCCACACCAGCCCCCTGCTGATAAGACTGAAAATCCCTGCTGTAAATAATGCTGGTTTTCACAAAGAGTTCATAAACAGACAATTGAATATTGTATGTTTTAATTTTTCTCACTAAAGTGGGAGATACCTTATTGCGGAGTGGCACAATCCGTGAGAGCAGGCCAATGAGGATGTCAGTGTAGACGCTGCGCTCATGAGCCTCGTCAATTATTATCACACTGTACTTCTGCAGCAGGAAGTCCTGGACACATGAAAACATAATTAGGCCATGAACAAAAGGCAGCAACTGTTTGTTCATTTGTCTGTGCGCGTGTGTCCATGTACGTGTGCATGCACGGACACCTTTTGAATTTCTTTCAGCAAGACACCATCCGTCATGAACTTGATCTTGGTGTCTTTTGTCACATTGCCTTCGTATCTAATCTGATAAGACACCACCCTGATAACACACACATACAAACACGCATTGTTAGTTTCATTCTATTCCTGCAATTCAGACTATGACTAGTCTGCTAGATTTCATCACTCAGGGTGGTCAATCACCACCTGTTTTCAAAGGAAGAGGCCATTTGACTATGACTAGAGGAGAAGCATATGAAAACGGACACTGCAGACATCTCTATATATCTATAACATATATACTGAGGCCAGGGGGTCAGGAACTTTTTTTGTCTCCAAAAAGCCCATTCTTGTCAAAGTGCTCACAAATTTGTTTTCCCAAAAGAATGATAAAACACAGTGCAGTGCACTGTGATTAGTGTAGGCCAGTTAAGTGCACCATGTACATCAGGAAATCTGTGGTGGAGCATCTGAGGCAGGTTCAGTTCAACTCTGAATACCACAAATATATGCATTCACACACCCTGTGGAGAGATTCATCTCACTGGCGACACGGTGAGACATGCTGACTGCCGCCACCCTTCTGGGCTCAGTCACACCGATCATACTGCCAGAACTGAGCGAGAGAGAGAGAGAGAGATTGACATACGTAACTGTGATAGCTATCGATTCCTGCAGCCTTTACCTGTGTGTACATGCTTATAAGTGTATTTGAGGTTGTGTGTGTACCTTCCATATCCAGCTTCATATAGGAACTGTGGAACCTGTGTGGTTTTGCCACTGCCAGTCTCTCCACACAACACCACACAATCATTCTCCTTCACTGCCTCCATGATCACCTGCTCCTCGGCCAACACTGGCAGCTTCAGCCGTGCCTCCTACACACACATACACGCACGCACACTGAATAAAACAGGGCTCAGAAACAGAGTTAAAAATCAATCACTTTGCTCTAAGAAACATACTAGCTGCCTAATTGCCCCTTCCTATTCTGGGATAAATAACCAAGCTTTTTCTCTCATTGTCACAAACACAGCATGACAACAGACTAGACATCTCCTGTGCGCATCTCCTCCCCACAGACTTCTGATTAGATTTAGATCTGGACTCTGGCTGGGCCATTCCAAAACCTTGATCATGTTTGGGTCAAAAAGCATTCCTTTGTTGATTTGGAGGCGCGTTTCGGGTCAGTCATGCTGAAAGGTGAAATTCTTCTTCGTCTTAAATGTTTAAGTAAAAGCCATAAGGTTTAGTGCCGACACTGACCGGTATTTGGAGCTATTCATTATTCCCTCCACCCTGATTAAAGCCCCAGTTCCAGCTGAAGAACAGTAGCCACGAAGCATGTTTCACCAGGGGGATAGTGTTCTTTTGGGGATGTGGGCTTTTTTTTTTTTAACCCAACATATCTT
This sequence comes from Notoglanidium macrostoma, assembly GCA_030068235.1. Lineage (NCBI taxonomy): Eukaryota > Metazoa > Chordata > Actinopteri > Siluriformes > Auchenoglanididae > Notoglanidium > Notoglanidium macrostoma. Next base: position 15,186,856 of record JAQQZR010000039.1, on the reverse strand, counting down.
TTGGTATTATGGCCAAAAGGTTCAACCATAACACATTATGCCACATTGTTTTGGGAGACTGAATGCATTCTTCTGCAAACTTTAGCTGGCCTCGGATGGTTTTTTTTGTTTGTTTTTTTTAAAGGGATTCCATCTTACCACCTTACCCTGTAGCCCAGACAGATGATGCTGCAATTCTTTTCTCCACATGTTGATTATTGTCTTTACGGTGTTCCATTGTATATCCAATGGTTTGGACATTTTTTTGCAGCTCTCTCCTGATTGATATTTTTCAGCAGTGAGATCCCATACGCGCTTTGTAAGCGTTAAGCAGCCAATGGCTTTTCCAGTTGGGTGTTACCAAGATGCTGAAGCTCCTATAGGAACAGCTGCACTTTAAATGTGATTAATCAGTGACTTATGATGAAGCCAGGTGTATACTATTTAATATTTAACATGAGTTTGAATGTGAGTGGTTGATTCTGAACACTGCCACTTTCCAATTATAAAAGGATGTGCACACTTACGCCAGCTGGGTATTGCCGGTTTTTTCCCCTAAACCATTTCTGGTTGCTTGTCACTTGAAAAACGTTCTTACATTATTTGACTTGGCTTCATCTTTGACACCACTAAAAGCTGCCATTTTAAAAGGAGTGCGCAGCCTTTCTATATCCACCGACTGAAAAATTCCGTTTTCAATTCAATATCTTTATTAAACGTTTTTACAAAAACCTGGATATAGATTTCGTCCCCAACGAGCAAGCCAGTGCAACAGTGGCAAGGAAAAACTCCCTGAGACAACATGAAGAAGAACCCTTGAGAGGAACCAAACTCAAAAGGGAACCCATCGTATTGTTGGTGACACCAAATAATGCGCTTGTGTCTCATTACTCATCCACAGCGGTGTACTCTCGAGTCACGCAGTGCTACGTGGGTTAAAAGGAGCTCGAGTATGAGCAGCAGGGTTATTTTTGAATTCTTCATAGGTTTAACTTTATAGTATCAACGTGTAGTCATTGACTGTTCAATGACTGGGACGTAAATGTAAACTCTTTAGCAAGTACAGACTTTAGACTGTATAAGTAAAACCATTTAACTAAGACTAAATAATTAATGACTATAAAATAATACATTGTCAGATGTCAACATACCAGCATCATAAAAAACGACTTGGATGATGAACTTTTTAGTTTTTTTGAGCCCTTTCGTAAACCAAAACTAAAAAAGGAAGAATCATAGACATTTCCCTACCTGGATCTCTGGCAGTCTGTCTACAGGAACGAACACAGCTGGCTGACAGATGCTTTTCTTGTGCAAGGCTGTTACGTCTTCCTTTTTCTCCTCCTCCTTTACTTCCACCACTTTTGTTTCCGCCTCCTCTTCTTGTTCCTCTTTTACTGCAGGTGCTACTTTTCCTGAATCCTCATCTCCTACTTCATCCTCTTCTTCCTCAGAAGAGGCGTCCGATACATCGCTGGTCTCCTCCTTAGAAGAGTCTGGGTCTTCGCCTTCATCCCCATCCTCATCCACTTTTCTCTTCCTCTTCCTGTTAGCGCCACTAAGACTGCTAATTTTGACTGCTGCTGAACCATCGACCACACCTTCAGCAGTAACTCTTCACACGTGCACACACACAGAGCTATTAAATTACATCCGAGACCACGTGTATCCAGAGCAATACTAATACAAATACGGCAACAGTGTGAGAACATGCACTTACTCTTTAGTTTGGTAAAGTTTGTCTCCGATGCCCAGTTTGGAGGTTGTGTACAGCAGCTTCAGTTCTGATTCTGGCAGCTGAACTTCGGCCAGTTTATCCAAGATCTCTGCTCGCTACAGGAAGAACACGCAAACATGAAGACTCATCAGTACTACCATCACTGAGCAGTTCACCATCAAAATAGCTCATTGAAATCAGTGTGAATTATTTAAGCTGTATTTTGGAGTTTCATTCCGTCTGGTAGAAAACTTAAATTGTTTGTCAAAGACAATTAGTGTAATGATACCAATGGTGTATTGACAAACTATTTACTACAGTAATATTTGGTTTGGGATACAGCCCACATGTGTGTGATTCTGAGAATATAAATATCTGCTTCTGTTTCCTCAGTATTACAGAAGCAATACGAGAATAATGGTTTAAACATATGCATTACTAAATGTTATAGAAACGTTGGGGAAAAGAAGTCCTGTTTATACACATACTCACTCTCACGCTCAGACCTGTATAGTTCTGTGCTTTTTACTGTATTAAACCACACTGCAAATATGATTCACATTGCTGCACCCAAACAGAAAGGGTTCTGCAAGTGCTGCACATCTTTCTACACAGCTGATACCTCAATTATATTTACCAAGCCTGCATCTCGGCTATTTACTCAATGTGTGATTTCATTTGCCATGTGCCCATCCAGTTGGCTAATTTCACCACTACATCGGAGTGGAAGGTCCAGCACCTCAGCCAAATGAGACTTTGAAGAGGTGATGAGGCTTTTAAATGATGCGCAAAACACTACATGAATACACATGCCATGTTTGGAAATCTAGCTAATGTGGGAATTCACTCGCTTTACCTCACATGTACAACTTACATGAGCTTTTTTCTCTTTCTGCTTCAGAACCTTCTGCAGATTCTTTCTCTGTTTTCTGGTCAGCGGTTTCTTCTTAGTGACTGGTTGCTCCACTTTCTTCTTCTTAGCTTTGGCGCCTGGAAGGACCAGTGTGTTGCTTTCGTCCACTCCCTTCATCATGGTGGAATCTGAAAGAGAAGGAAAAGTATCACTATAGCAGCATTAAAACAACAAAAATATAAGAAAATGTGGGTAACTAAGGACATGGCGGACACAGAGCTCCAGGATTCTTGATTCAGTCCTGGGTTCAGGTTACTGTTACAGATTCACATGTTCTAACTGTTTATTTGTCTCCAGCATTCCCTCCAAAATACATGGCAGCAGTTGGACTGCCTACGCTAAACTGCCCCTAGGTGTGAATGTATGGATAGGCTCTGGATCCACCGTCGCTCTTGCTCCTATCCACTAATATATTTTAAACATTCGCAATGTTTACTGCTGACGTACAAACTGTCTGCAAAACAACTACAAATCTAGTGAAAAACTGTACCCAGTATACTGTGCAAAATGTTGCCAGTGTATATATTGATGCAGGGCTTAGTATAGATGTGTGGTCCGATGTGTGTATTTCATTATCAAGTAGGTTTTGCGATTTATAGTTTTGGAAATAAAAAGCAGTAGATATGAGCTGGTGAGAAGTTTACTGTCGAACTCTAGCAGCACTTCACTCTTCATGTCTTCAGCAGGTTTGGGAGCTGCTGTGTTTTGCTCCCTGGCCTTCCAGTTGTGTTTCTTTCTCAGCCTCCCCATACCTGCAGATTACACTGGAAAATGCAAGGAAAATTTTAAAATGACAAGCCTTTTTAACACAAGAACCACGATAATATTGCTGTAATAGACTCTAACTTATTTTTCTGTAATGTTAAATATTCGGGGCTGCTTTGATCTCTTTAAGAGAGTAAACAACAGAAACATACCGCTACAGAGTGGGGGAAAATGTATAAAAGTTGATAAATCGTCTGTTTACTATATCAGGTATAAAACCAGTGTTTACACATAACCGGTCAAACCAATCCGTATGTTAGATAGTAAGCTAATGGTGATCACAATTCCGGGCACTTTTTAAATAAAATAAATGCACTTACAGTAAACGGAATGCAATTCCTGAATTCACAAAACTATATCTCTTTTTTACGACATCCACATTTGCGCGAGAGCTCACGTGTGAATCAACAGGAAAGCAGTGCAACTCTGTAAAGCGACCGTCCAGTTTACACACTCCGTCAAAACGTACCGCTTCGTCTTTTTCCACAGAGAAAGCCGATACCACTTGTGAGAACTCTTAATTTTACATGGTACTCTGGTAAAAAAATTTTGTTTTAATTTTCCGACATTAATGCAGTATTTAAAATATTACGCTAGTCCTTTCCGGAAATCCCCAAGATGATGTAAAAGTAAAAAAAAGCCGATTTGTTTTGGGACAAAACATTGTCCCCGCCCGAACTCGAAATCTGCGTACAGGCACGTCAACTATGCCGCCATCTTGGATCGGGCAACTTCTCTCTCTTGAAATTTTGTCAGATAAGATTATTTTTAAAAATCCTTGCACATCATGTCCAGTAATTGGATGTATTAATAGCTGACAACTCACAACAGAAATCAAGGAAACACTTTTTCCAGGTGAATGGTTCTGACAATATTTGCCTTTTCATTTTATAAGAGACTTTAGCAGTGTTTATCTAAGATGCTGATCGGGCAGTTTACTGTTACTGCATCAAGTAGTTTTACTATTCAGTAAAGTTCACTAGAGTTATCTACCACCCACTTACCTGTTACAGGTAAATCTGTGTTGTTACCTGGGAAAAAGATCGCAAGCAGAAAAACTATATTTTTCTCTTTGCTATACTAATTCAATATTCCAAAATACTTTTCTGTTTAATTTTCTGTTTCATCAAAATGTATGACAATAATAATTGTTGTGACCTAAATATGTCAGAAATACACAGAGGCAACAAATGTAGGCAGTTACTGAAAGGACTCGTTAGCATAGCTTTAGTAAATTCTGCTTTGTGACAATGTCTGTTGTTAAAAGCACTATACAAATTGAATTGAATTACAGTAAATTGCTCTAATACTTCATTAACTAATGCCAGACTAAAACCAAACTATTAAAACATTTCTAAAATGATGATGTAATTTTTACAAAAGATCAGGATTATAACAGGATTTATAGATTTATGACAAGCAAATGATTTATGAAAAGAACCGAAAAGATAACAGTAATGTCATGGCATTGATAAGACATTGTGAATCTCTGTGGTCTGAATTAAAGTTCAAGTAATGGTAAATGGTAAATGTAAATGTAAAAAGTAAATGGTAGGCAAATATATTATATAGCTAGAGAAGATCCTCAAAAGTTTTATTAGAATGGTCTTCTCTTATTGGAGCTGGTGTCATTTATTTGTTCATTGATCGTATGGTTAGTGTGATACAGCGACAATCAATTCACTAATGCAAAAATACTCAATCATAAATATCAATATTTTATTTAAGCACGTACCTGCAAGTATTAAAGCTAATGTACACACTCTAACGTTGACTTAAAATGGTAGTGGAAGGAGTTTCTCTTTAGTTACTTCTCTTCTGATAATTTAGGATAGGAGTAAGCAGTATTACTGGTCGACATCCGAAACCTATTTTGATTGGTTGACATTTTTAACAGCTTTATTGCACTAACATTTTGAGAGTGAATGAAACCTGAAAAGCAGACAGGATGACTTTGGCATGCACAAATCTTTCAAACGTGAAAAGCTAAATTCCTGCAAAACCGCATTAAAGGTCCACTATGTGGGATTTAGGGGAATCTATTAGCAAAAATGCAATATAATGTTCATAAGTGTGTAATTACTTGTAACTATGAATCGTTGTGTTTTGGTAAGCTTAGAATGAGCCCTTTATATCTACATAGGGAGCGGGTCCACTTCTACAGAGCCGGTATGTTGGGCCACTACAGAAGCCCAAAACGGACAAACTTCTAACGACTTCATGTTTTTACAAGTGAATCCAGAAGGAAGTGCTGGAAGGAAGACAAAAACAAGAAAGGAAGACAAGGAAGAAGAAATAAGAGGAATCAGTGTTTGTTGGTGCTGGCTAACAAGTTTGAGAACCCAAATTTTGAAAATTGGGGATCATGGACAAGCAGAGCTCAGGGAGGGGCATTCATTTGGTTGAGTCCTACATAGTGAACGCTTAATTACAGAAATTGTGTCAGATCAGACTACCTTCTCAGTATATTCCGCATATGACTGATCAGATTATGTTGCCTTAATGGCTCAGTCTTCTCATGGCTCATACAGCAACCCTACACGTGAGTGGATAAAGGTTACATTCCTTAAGACTCCCCCAGGAAAATAGTGACAAGATGTTGATGAGGGCAAGTTAAAACAGTAGTGAAACAAAGCCAGTGTGGTGTGAACAGAGGTTCCTCAGCCTTGCAAATCAGGAACTTTTGTTGTTTAGTTAGACGCGTTTTGATTTGAGAGATGCTGTTGGTCTCAGCTGTGAAGGCTTTCTGCAGCTGCTCGTTGTGCATCATAGCTCAGCTGGTTGAAACGGCGGAGAAAGTAGACCATCACGGCAAGGAGGATTGCTTGCACAACTATCAAAATGAACAAGCTGATCTGTGAAGCCAAGGCCAGATCACACAGCCAATAATTACAGGAGTTAAGCATCTCCTCCTCAGATAGGTAGGCCACTAGTCTCCCCTGCAGGCTAGGAGGAGAACTGCAGCTCACGTTTCTGCAAGAGGTCAGAGAGATATAAAAATTTAGAACTGAAGGCAAGTAAAAGCACATAAACATTTGTCCTAACATTTGTCTGTTTGTTTAGGCTGGACAACATAGTGTGAAGTCCTTGATAGCCTTCATGGGGCCAACAATAATTGATCAGTAATTTGTAGCATCAGAGAGTCTGTCACTTTCTAGATTTACTACTTTCAGTTGAAGCATATTTGAAATAACACACAAAACCAAATAAAGAACTTGAAGAACGTGAGTCAATTGTTCATCAGTTCAGTCTATGATCATTCAGGCTAAGTATGCTTTCTGAGCTTCTGGATTTATAACAGCCATTCCTGCCACTTGCCTTATCAAAGCAACGTTGTTCTGTTTTAACAGCCATCCCCTCAGATAGAGTACAGCACAATCACACTCCCACGGGTTCCCATGCAGAGTGACCCGTTGCAGCGCCTGCATGCCATCCAGCAGTCCAGAGGGCAGTGCTGTGAGGAGATTATCATGGAGGTGAAGCTCTGTGGTGCTGGCGGGGAAAGATGAAGGAAGCGTGGCAATGGTGAGTCCACGATTGCTACAGTTCACCACAGCAGCTTTGCAGTTACAGCCCTGTGGGCATACAGCCTCAGCTTCACCCACATCAGCTCCCAGCACACAGACAAGAGCCAGTAGGGCAAATAACACACACTTCATTCCAGCACACACTGCATGGGAGAGAGAGGAGAGAAAACTGAGTGGGAAAGTGGCATATAATAATTTACACTGTAATTTGCTTATGTTAGAGAGGCGAGACTTACTGTATTACCAGTTTGCCAAAACATTTCACCATCTTCACTGACAGAAGCACATTTTTTCTTACAAAACAAGAAACTAATAATGTAAGGTTCTATAGATAGTACATGTTCTAATATACTTGGAAAAGAGGAAAGACATACAGCATGAGAGGCAAAGATAAAGAGCCGGAAGTAGGAGACAAGCAGGAGAATGGATGATATTGCAGTTTCTTTCTCTATTATTTCATTTATCCTTCCCTCTGCCAAATGAATTGCATAATTTTATTGATTTTCTCATAATGTGATGTTTGGATAACTATAGCGAAATGGAGCTATGAATAAAAAGTTCAGTCTGTGAAAAGACATCATATCATTAAAACAGAGGAGAGCGCTTGCGCATATTACACAACAAAGTATTAAAATGTTTAAGTGACGTAATAAAAAAAAATTATGTTTAACTGATGCCAGCATGAACAGTGAGTTAGGTTAAAGAGACGAGATGAGGCTGATGTTCAAATGCTGTGAAATGATGAGAGAGACAATAATGTGGATGATTGAGGTAATCAGTGAGAAATAATTTATCATTGTAAAGGGGATTTTTATGTTGTTTTTTGTACTGAACTTGTTTTTTCCATGAGTGGATGAGATTATAAATGTAGCATTAGGCGGTTCGTCTTTCAGTGGAACTGGAACGAATTTCACTTGTGGAGGTAACCCGATTTTAAACTGCTAAAACTTTACTTCTGTTTGAGATATAAGGGAAAAAGGGAAAACACATTTTATAAGAAAGTGTCAAAATCCTACAAGTCAGAGGGATTTTCCCAAACTGCCACACAAGCTTTCAAATTAATAACTGAAAAATAAAATTAAGTAGCAGTACAGGAACTGATGACTGTAGCAAGTTCAGCACTATTTGAATAGTTATTAAAACATAAAACATAGAATAAGGACTACAATATGATATTTTACTGGAATGTAATAGAGAACATACAGGTGTGAGAATACGTGAAAAAAGGAGCGCTTCTTACCAGTATATAAATGTCTTCTCTGTGTAACAGGGGCCAAATAGAGGGGCAGTGTCTGCTCTTGCTCTAACAGCAGTACTCTAGAGACACAGCTGGGTCACACTGATAAAGTCTCTCACACACACACACACACACACACTTATATTCACTCCACCCCCTGAGGAATATCACACAGGAAGTGGACTCTAAAGTAGTGCAGCATCCATACAGAAGTACACTTATCGCTTTGGCACTGGAAGATATCAGAAATATTAAAATACCTTGCTTGGAGATGAAAAAAGACACAAAACTGTCTGAATTAAGCATATTTATTTGTAACCATAACCTGCTTGGTAACTTCACACTCACTGCACTAGCACTATAAAAATCCTAGTCTGCAGTTAAAGCCAAAGTGTAGTTTCAAATACACACTCATTTACAGACTCAATTACACATGTATGCACGCACGCACACACACACACACACACACACACACACACACACACACACACACACACACCCACACACAGTCAGAGCCCGGATCCAAACCGACACTTTGGCTAAAATGGCATTACAAAAACAATTTATGCACATTCTAGCTAAGCATTAAAATCAAGTACATATAAATAAGATCCATCTAAAAGTAGGTTTAATTTAAATTAATTATACATAATATTACCAATGTTAGCTATACTCACACAGGCATCAACACAAGGAATATTAAATAGATGCTTCACATTTGTACTTGGTAGGCAAGAGCTCCAAAGCACCAAGCAAACTGTTTTGCAAATATACAGTATAGTTTATCATCGAGTGCGTCGCTGTCTGAAAGATACGCTGTAATTAGAATACATACATTGCCACTTCCATGATCACTCATGTGATAGAGTACAGTATAAGATGTGAAGTGACTTGTACAATTCTCCATAAGTGCATGTTTGCATATGTGTCTCTGTGTGTGATTATCACTGGTCTTTCTCGTGCATCTGTTGCTGCATCTTCTGTAGCATCTCCTGCATTCTTTTCAACTGCGCACACACACCCAAACACACACACACACACACACATTCAACACAAGAGTGTTAGTGTGCTGTTAAATCAGTGAGGTGTGCGCACTGTTTACACTTCAGTTCAGCTCATAATCAGTGTGGTCGTATTTAAGCCTCACCTCCTCATCCTTCATCTTGATGAGTCGCTCTGTTTCTGCGTCTGGAGTAGGCAGCGGCAGAATGGGAATAGGACTGTCCATGCGGTTGTCCTGTGCAAGTTTACTATAAAACACACACAAACACACATTCAGACAGAACCGTGCCTGCCAGAATTATTGGTAGCCATCAAAAAAAATGAAAATCCAAAAAATACTACATAGTTTCCACTCAACTGGAGAAACTGTTAATCTTTGTTCAAGCAAAAAACCCTGTCATTAGTTAAGTGACAAAAAGAGACTGTGTACAACCCGAATTCCAGAAAAGTTGGGACGTTCTTTAAATTTGAATAAAATGAAAACTAAAGGACTTTCAAATCAAACTTTCTATGTTCTGTTGTGAATAAAATATTGGTTCATGTGATTTGAAAGTCTTTTAGTTTTAATTTTATTCAACTTTAAAAAACGTCCAACTTTTCTGGAATTCGTGTTGTACAAGGAAAATTTTAATATATACAGTGCATCCGGAAAGTATTCACAGTGCATTTTGTTATGTTACAGCCTTATTCCAACATGGATTAAATTCATTTTATTCCTCATAATTCTACACACAACACCCCATAATGACAACATGAAAAAAGTTTACTTGAGGTTTTTGCAAATTTATTAAAAATAAA